>JBBMKD010000053.1:8663404-8684895 GCA_037834095.1 Argya squamiceps
TACAGAGAACAAACCATTTTACAATAGAACATTAACCTATAAATAAAACCTAAAATTAAAAAATGCACTCCCACAGAATCCTTTCAAAATTGTCAGGTGATACACAAAGGAAAAACCTGGGGAATTTAGTATAAGCTTTGTCCTTCTCTACTGAGGCGGCAAAGAAACCAGCTCTGTTATAGCATAAGGTTAGAATTCTCTGCATTTTGGTGATAATTCAGACCCAGGCTATCATTTAGACTGTGTTCTGTGTGGAGGGGTCAGTGTGAGACTGCTCCGATTGTTCCCCTGCAGCTCCAGGGAATGCAGAGCCTGTTGATCTGCAGACAAGTCCCTTTTTGCAGCAGCCGTGTACAAAGCTGTAAAGAGAAAGGTGGCCACAGAGCCTCTCTTCTCTTTCTTCTTCTTGAGGCATCACCAAAGTCTCCATACCTGTCCTTTTATAGTGACCTACAGATACTCTACATCATTTACTGAAGAGAAAGCCTATGGTTATGATAAATGCAAATATTATTTTTCTAGAAAAGGGGCTTGAACTGGAAACTGTTCATAGATACTACAGAAATGAAAGCTGGAGACACTTGGGTGCAGAAATGGCAGATTAAAATGTCCATGCACAATATTCATTTCCCTGCTAGTAATTTTCTTTCTGTTTTCTACCTTCTCATTTTTTGCTTGTCAACTCCACAATGAAATTTCTCATTGATTTAAACAAGTAATTGGATTAATTTAAATGCATAAAAAACCAGGACGAATATCCAGAAAAAACTCCTGAGAGCAAACCAAGAAATCAGCAAAGTCTCCCAAGGGAAGCTGTAGAAACAATTACTTGGGACTTTCAAATTAAAAGGTACCCTGGGGAACAGTTTTGGGAGATGGGCTTAATAACTTATTGGGACTTTGCTATCATTAAGCCTGGAAAGACAGTCATTATCACCCAGAGTAGGAGCACGGTTCATTAAAGTTTATAACAAAAGCTGAAGTACCTACCTATATGACATGAATGCCGATGAAACACTAAACACCAGCAGACACTGAGGGAGCCCCAACTCTCCTTTAAAGAGTGAGACAAGAAAGGTGCAAGATGAAGTTTTGTTCCTTTTGAGTGTATTTCCTGTGCACCTCACGTGCAGACTGACATGAGGGTTTGGCAGCTACATTCTATTCACCTTTCTGGGCACACAGGGCTGCATGTCCATATTGTTATATTTTCATGTTCCTAAAAAAGGTAACGTATTTTATATCAGTGATTTATAGCCAGCTCAGC
Organism: Argya squamiceps; assembly: GCA_037834095.1. Classification (NCBI taxonomy): domain Eukaryota; kingdom Metazoa; phylum Chordata; class Aves; order Passeriformes; family Leiothrichidae; genus Argya; species Argya squamiceps. The sequence goes on from JBBMKD010000053.1 coordinate 8,664,672, forward strand.
AGGCTATCAGACACATTGCAAAAATTATGCTAAAGAAAACAGGGGAGAAAAATAGAGCAGATATGAAACCAACTTGGTAAGTGAATGTTCCAGAGTAGACATTTACATTTTCAATTTTATAAGTCAGATTTTTCTACTCTGCTGTACTATCCCCTCTTCAGATTTAGGCTTTTTCATCCAAGACAGTTGATGCTGGAGTGATTAACATCTGATATCAGCTGACAAAACATGACGGGGTCCACTTCCAATACAGCAGTCCCTTTTTTTGTCTATTTTAAAGAATTCTAAAGCATTTCTGGACTAAGATGTGTGGATAGGGGTTTGGTTTAACATTAGAATAATACAACCATCACAGATTTTGTAGACCTCATAAATCAGTTAAGTATATATCCACAAGGCCGTGTAAGAGCCTCACTTCTATAATTTCAGACAGACTTAACTGTCTAAGACCCTGAAGGATCAAATATTAATTTCTTTGTGCCTCATTCTATATGCAGAATGGGAATAGTAGTACTTCTCACCTCACAGGATATAAATACATCAAGATTTAAGACATTTCAGCCCTGTGTCAATAAACCCCTGTAGTCCCTAAACTAGCTCAGTTGTGCAGTACAAGCTGACAGAAACACACCAAAGTCTCTGGCCCAATGACTGTAATTCTGCATTGCAAATTGTGATAAAATACTCATTTAATTGAAGGGGAATTCTACTTAGACGCTATCATGTTCTTACCATGCTACACAAATATTAAGCAAGACTTAAAGAAGATTTAAAGCGGAAAATACTACATTTTGAATCCTTAATATAGAATTTAAAAAAAAAAACCAAAACCTAAAATGTCTTAAAGTAATGAGTTAGTCAACCCTGAATCCTGAACTAATTATATCTACCTGCCACTACAAATTCTTCAGTGTTCAGGTACCATGCATAAAGTACATAATATCTATTTTGATTTGATTACAGTTTAATTTTCTACCTTATTTATATCATACAGGGTTAATCTGACAGCTAGAAAGCTCTATGCATAGTAATTTTTATGTAGGGGATTTAATTAAGCCTAAGGAATGGTGTTTTAGTTAGCTACATAAGACTTACTTGAGTTGGAAATTCATAAATTGACTGGTGCCAGAAGCTGTGTGATATTTGTGGTGTTATCAGGTCATGGTACTTGTTTTGGAACAAATCCTCACTGAAATATAAAGTAACCCAAAAATCTGTGCAGTGCTGATTCAATACCTGTGCCTAGAAAGATCCAGCAACAAAAATCTTTCCTGACTGGGGGGACTTACTGCAATGAGGAGACGAGAGAAAAAGAGGATACAGATTTGGTGTGTGAGTGTTTAATTGTTAACGTGACAAATGGCACTCAGCAAGACAAAGTCCTGATACAATTTAGGACATAGCTTGCACTAGGGACTATTTAAAACAAGCAATATGGAAAAACTTGCTGTGGTGGTCTTGGTTGAAGAGAACTCATCCCTGGCCACGTGGATGTGATCTGAGCTGCTTCACTTGCTCAGGGAGCCCAAGAACAGATCTTGGTCCATGAATTACCACCATGAACGTATCTCCTAGATGTGCACTCTGCCTCCTGTCTCCCCTTCACTGAGCCTGGGGGAAAAGTGATAGCAGTAAAAGCAAATTGCTAAGTAAACCTGGCTCTTGTGAGGTTTTGGCAAGAGAGAGGAGCAAACTGGGCATCAGTGGCAGCCTTGACTTCATTGCCCTTATCCTTTCTGGTGACCATTTCTGTCAGCAGCACACTGCAAACTTGCAGACATCCCTCCCTGCTATAGATCCTCAAATAGTGCACACAAGACCTTGTTATTGCACCTCAGTTAGTCTCTCCTCGTTTTCCCAGCAGTTTTGCAGCAGCTGTTTCCAAACCTCCCAAGAGCCCAATGCAAGTGCACCCATTCTCCATCACTCTGGGGGGCTACTGGCACCTACTCCACTCCAGAGCTCTTTAGCAAGAAACAGGACATCTGGAAGATATTAGTCCATCATTTTTAATGTCTTTGGGTCCAGAGAGCTGGAAGAACTGGTAGTTCTGGTTTCTTTTGAATTCGGGAAATGCGTCCTTGCACAGGTTTGATAGAGGCTTACAAAACCCCAACAGTTTAACAGTTGTGCCTCAGGCTAAGGTGAAATATAGCAAGCTGTTAAACTTATCAGTGCACCTATCTGCTGTTACCAGGTGTATTTTTCAAGTGAAACTTAACAATAAAATGTTTGGAGGCTACTCGTTAAACTCACAGCAACAGCCTTGGCCTGGTCACAAAAGCTGCATTTTTGCTCCAGAGGTTGAATTTTACATCCAGTAATGAAACAGGAGATATTTTTGAACTTATTTTCCAAGTATTCTCCTGCTTAGGAAACATCCTTCTGTGGACATCTATAAAGACCTGTTTGAAAACACTCCCTGAGACTGTAAAAATGAAATGCGTTCAGAAGAACTTCAGACCTGCTGGACGGACACAAGGACAAACTCTGCAGCCACAACAATTTCAGCTGCCACCATGGTAGACATCATAGCTGAAGTCTAGTATTTGGAGTAGAGATTCATAAGATCCAAGTATGTAGGAAGGAAATTAGAGATTCAGTAAGTAAACTATAACTTATTTTGCAGTAGATGCTAAGAAAACACTCTTTCTATTGTATCATCTTTCAGAAAAAAAAATCTTGACTTAATATCAGAAAAGAGCTCAAGGGAAATGTTTGTGGAGCCTTTTCCTTGATGATCTAGCTAAATTATCTTTGAGTGATCACATTTTTTAAAATGAAAATTACCCTGTAATTTCATTGGTTTACATTACTCCTAATTTCCTTTCTTAAACATGGCATGAAAATCTGATGGCAGGAGATGTCACATTCACTGTCCTTACACATAAGGGGAGATGCACAAACAAATTGTGAAGTGATTCATAGTTCTATTGAATAAAAGATATCCAGTAAAAATAATGTATTATATTTTAATTTGATTCTTAACAAAAGTAACTTCCAGGAATGATGTCACTTTTTTTAGCCAGAAGATCTTGGCTGACCTGGTAATATAATTTCTGGAAATCTAAAAGTAGAGTAAAACTTGCAAGACTACAAACAATTCAGCAGTGTTCGATGGTTTTGTGATAAAATAGATACATCATGCCTAATTCCAGTCTATTTCCTGCCAAATGTTAAATCATATTGATGTTAGGTAAGATAAAACAATGGATTTTTAAATCATTGTTTCAGAGGACTATTCCTGTACTTTGTACAAATTGTGCGTGTGCCTTTCTGGGAAATATTGTTTTTGTGAAATGTGTGGAAAGGATCACACCAGATATTATTAGTGAGTCCTGCCCCATCCAAATGGTTCTGAGCAAAGTCTTATACTCTGCAGACAAGAAAAATTGTTTAGAAATGTAATTCTGTGGTCTGTTTTGTGTTTGTACTGTCTTTAGGATGAACCATTACAAGTACACACAGCACATATCATAAATAAATGTAATATTGGAACAGCAAGGTGTCTGTGTGACTGTCACTGACAGTGGCCACTGCTAGTAGTTTTTGTTAATGCTATGGAAAAAGCTGCACAGTGAGTAATACTTCATAATATGGCTATGAAGAAATTTTATTCCTGGTTTCCATTAGTTTACTGAAACTTGAAAGATGGTACCCCACTTCTTCATTTACTTGGTTTTCATATTATCTCTTCTAAATAAATAAATATTTGTATAATATGTTTTGACTTTGTGAGTTGGATTTGTTCCACCATAACTTAGAAAGAATAATGCAAATGCTAAGATTTTGGAGAGGTATCTGAGAGGTATTCTGCTGTAGCTTGAGGCCTTATTTTTATTAGAAAATGTTTTTTGTTCCTGTTTGAATACTTTATTTTTCTTCTTATTTGCTTTGGAAGTTTCATATTATTCTGTTATACAGAAAACAATTTTTTTCAAATTGTTATTGTTATTTTTATTCAAAATAACTTTATGAGAAATTCTTAGCATGAGGACAATCTTATCTATACTGCAATAAGGTTAGTACATGTCTGGAATCCTGAGGTTCTTCACTTGTAAAAAGCCTCTTTCTTCTAACAAGATTCTTTCTTGTGGAAATACCATCTGATACATATCAAGCACAGGATACTGAAAAAAACACTCATTTATCAATACTGACCATCAGATCAAGGTAGGAGTAGGCCAAAAAAAAGGCTATTTGCCTAAAAAAGAGGCCTCTGAGAGCTGTGAAACACCCCTACATCTGCTGCAGAGCTGGAGTGACAGGTCAGGGTTATCAAGGAACCTGTATGATCAGGTGGAGATGCATTCAGCCTCTAAAGTGTGATTCTGCCTCTACATGATGGCAAGATTGAGATGTTTCTGTCCAGACGTGATTTTATCCTGTTACTGCAATAAAAGATTTGTGCTATTAAAGGCTTGGCTGAAGAGCAGAATGACACGTAGCAACGTGCTGGTGAAGACACAGCTTCGGTCTGCAGAGCTGTAACTCTGGGGTGGAAGGCAGAGATGGTCTGTGATGTTCTCAACGGGACAGGGCAATGCAGGGAATGTACAGGAACACCCCAAGTCAGCCAGGAAAGGGTTACTCTCTACCTGCCCAGTGTATGACTCATGTCTGGAGCTAAAGCTGGCCTCTTTCTCTGGGATATGAAATACAAGAGAAAAATTGTCTGGAAAACTCTTGCATCATTTTGTTAGAGCAATAAATTGTTTTCTGAGAGTACTGTCTGAAGCAGTGCCAGGTGTGCTACTGATACCTTCGTGAGTGAGTGTCCTCCACCCAGCAGAGCCAGAAGTAAGCAAGAATGACTGCAGGCTCAGGAAGGGCAGACAGGAGGTAGACTGCAGGAGGGGAGTTAGAATGGGTTTTTTTCTATGCAGAGGACAGATTTATACATGACAATGGCAGAAACATCTTGATGATGTTTGAACTCCAATCATAAACAAATGGGGAAGTTTGATCATATTTGTTCCTATGAATATTTCATATGTTTCAATGACCCAGATAGTTAGTGTTTGCATAGTAAAGCTCAGACCCTTCAGCACATATGTGCTTCTGAAACCTTTGAAGATTTCAGCAGAAGTGACCGTATCTGTTTTCAATAAGGTTCAAGGGAGCAGATGTGTGCATCAAAATGCCTTCAGAAGCATCAGCCTTGAACTTTAATCTCATTGAATCTTGCTTGCTGCCTAGACTTCCCTTTCTTATAATGGTCAGAAAGGTCCAGGAATTCACCATTAGAATGTCCCCACCTTGATCTAATTATTGGAGAAGAATTGCCTTTTTTTCCCTTCAATCTTCTTCTGCACGAGTGGCATGATCTCTCCTGCCCTGCTCTATCCTGTCCTTGTCTCAACCATCTCAGTAACATGGGTTGCTCAGCCCTTCAGAAATCCTGCTTAGGTGCCTGGCACCTGTAGTCACTCTGTTAATGACTAGATCTTGTAGGATATGAGGAGAGTAGCTACTATGGGTTTTGTTGGGCTAAATCTCTCTGCATCATCAGCACCCTCAGACCAGATGTTATCCCTGCAGAAATCTTCTGATGTACCATAATGACTTTTTGACCAAACACCCACTGTAGCCACTTCCTCAAGGAAGTTCACCAGGCTAACAAACACATCTGGTAAATCCATATGATTCATGCACCATCAGCTGGATTGCTCCAGTTGATGCTGCAATTTGTGTTACTAGGCCTAATATTTACAAGTATTTTGGGAGCATTAATGTCATGACTTCAGTTTTCAGAAAGTGCTAAAAATTACTTCACAGCAAAAATTTTGAGTCACTTTTGAAATTCTTTTATATAAAACCAGGATGGAATAAACTGCTTCCAAAAGTTGGGGTATCACAGAGGCTAGAAGCGAAAGTAAATTAAATTATTGCCTCTTTCAGGCAAGCAAAAAGAGGATCATGGCAGACCTCCCAAGAGATTGGTTGATACTACTGGAGTCAGCCTCTCTTGTGTGGACACAATTAGCTGAAAGGGGGCCCTTTTACTAAGACAGACAGATCAACATTATATCACAGAGCGGTAACCACATATGGATTTAATCTGCCACCAAACCTAATGTGCATCTGCACCAGTTGTTAATGTAATTCACCACATCAATTCAGAGTTCAGCAAAGCAAGTTTCTCACAAAAACTCAATCTTCACCTCTCTTCCTTTTATATCTTATTTTCCTCTTCCCTCTTCAATGATTTTAATCTGCCTCAGGTTTCAACACCTCAGTCAAGCAGTCCTGTGATATCTCAGGTTTAATACATTTTTGTCTTTCAAATGTAACTAGAGAAGTATTAGGTTTTAGCTCACTAGGGTTGTCTGATCTATGTGATTGTAGCTTTGCAACAGCCAGTTAACCAAAAGCAATGCTAAATGAGGGGCATTGTTGTTTTTTTATTGATCCAGACAGTTCTGCCTTAAAAAAAAAAAGGAGAACCACACTCTTACATTCTGACTTGTACTGATACATATTCTATAATCTTGCAGCTCCAAAAATGGGACAGGAAGTAGGAAAACACTATTTATTCATTTATTTTATATGAGGAGATTGACTGGCTTGGTTGGAGAAAAGAATGACTTGAAGATTTCCATAGAAAAGAACCAAATGCAAAAGCCTTTTATTTAAAAAAAAAAAGTTTGAAAGCCTTCAGTTAATTTTTTATTGAATGAGTTATATTTATACTTTGCTATATGCAGGAACTCAAGTTTCAGACTGCCAAGAGCACAGGATGGGATCATGTGGTTATTGGCTGGTCTACCCTTCAGCACAACAAAGTGGTTATTGATGCTCTTACTTTTGAAATGGTTCAGTGTACCCTCATCAACCAACTCTGGTTTGTGTAAATGGCTGAGTCTGCCCACACACGCCACTCACAAAACTCCAGTCACTGCTCCTCCCTTTCTACCCTCTGGTGTATTTATTGCAGGATCTTACATTTTTAATAGCTTTTTAAGGAATAAAATTTTATTGTGTTCTGTTTCTCTTAAGTATTATGTTTGCAAAGAATTCTGAAGATTCTAAACAAAAGTTGAAATAATTTCAAAAGGTATCCAATGCAGAAGAACATGTTCTTATCAATTTTCTCCCTGAGTTTGACAACTTCTTAGATATTTTATTTATGATTTGGGAGATGGTGGTTCATCTCTCTGCTTTGCTGCAAAAATATTTGTATTATCTTAGGTAAATCAGTTAGGTATGGTGAAAAATGAATAAACTATAAATATAAACTGAAATAATATAAATAAATTAAAATTAATTGAGAATTATTATGTAAAACATAATAATACATCTTATATTGTCACAAACATAATATTGTAGCAGTTACCAATATATACCATGTCATAGTGAAGATTATGTTATAAGAAAAAATAAAGATTAACACTGAGAAGCTATTTGAGTACTAATGTCTAAAAAACATTACTGATAATAAAAATAAATTTCAACTTTCAGAGTTAACTGCATTAAACTCAACTGAGCTCTTAAGAAAGCTGCATTGTAGTCAATAGTTTGAATGCTATCTTTGCTACCTGTTGAAACAGCTACTGAAGAGCAGGCACTGTGAGTCCACACCAACCAAACTGGTTGGCATAACAAAGTTGTATTTCTGTTTAATGCTGCTTTTCAAAGGGTAGAGAAGCTCTGCTGCAGCAGACTTAAGATACTGCAAAGCTCACCCATCGAAATAATAAGCACTGCCAGAGAGGTTTAATGAGTGTGAAATATTGGCATCTCCTTTATCTGGGCTCCAAGGATAGGATTCATGTCTCCAGATGCAGACCACTTGAGTTCTGCTAATTTTCTTTCTGGAAAATGAAAGACACAAGCACTTGCATCTCATTCTCTAGTAATTTTCTATGACTTCTAGACTTCTTTCTCTCTGCTGTCTTTGAGGGGTAATACCAGGCTCACACAGAAAGCCTACATTTTAAGTACTTAGAGTGGAAATAATGAAATCCCAAGTTCTCCTTTCTTACAGATCAGAAAAGGACAACTGGAACCTACCACAAATAAGTTCATAACTCCCCTTCACAGAAGTGAAAAAACCCCACAATTTGTGTACTTGTGCCAATGAGATCTCGTGTAAAAGACTCTCAGATGCTTTAACTGATGCTCTTGGGATAGTCTAAGTGGAAGAAATGTTACTAGAGAGTAACAGCAAAAAAGTGTCTCTAGAAATACAACTTGATGCCTCCTGTGTATCTCATTTCAACATTGCGTGGTAAGTCAGTGTTGCAACTCTTGTAGCATCTGTTCTATCTGAAGCTATCATAATACTTTGTGACAATGGATTCAGTTCATGAGGACTGAGAATATGTCTTTCTACTTTATCTGAAGCATCGTGGACTTGAAATCACTGCTGTCCTAGAGAACATCCTCCAGGGCAGCTGGAGGGGGGTCATGCAGTCTCTCCTCCGTGTCTTTGTCCAACACCATGTATCTGCAGGCTCTAGAAAGACTGCCAAGGCAAACTAACTCCATCCAATCTGACAACCATCAAGAGAGGTGCAAGGACTTCCTTTAACATGCCAGGAGGCTTCCTTCCAGGCTTTACCCAGATCTTTGGCCAAATGGAGACATGTCGGCTGATCTATAAAGCAAAATTCATTACCCTGATTTTTTTTTTTCCCAAAAGAGGTTCAAGAATGTAATTTTTTAAAAATATTTGCTAGACTTAAGGGTCCTTATTTTGTCTGAAATGAACTTGTTCAGATGGCAGTTCTGTGGAATAAATAAAGGACTGAAGACATAAGCAAGTGGGAACAGGCAGAAAGAGGAGTCTTCAAGAACTGTGGCTTGAATTGAAGGGCAAGATAGGAGTAAGTTTTTACTAACTAGTCACTCAGTAAAACTCTGCAGCTCTTTTACACTTATTTTCAGCTAGATAGGGAGATCAGCAGTGACTCTGGCAACGAAATATCTCAGTGAAATACCTCAGTGGAAAATGTATTGCTGCTTAATCCAATCCTGTTCTCACTGGAGTCAGTGTCAGATTGCTCCAGGGCTGCAGGGAGGGGGTGATAGGATGGGTTATACACAGAGCTATGCCATTAACATGCTTGAAGGAAATGTGGCTGTCTTCTGCTAATTTCAAATAATAAAACGTTTTCCTCCATCTGTCTCCAGTGACTTACTTAATCTGTGTGAATTTTCAGTCCTTTATATACATGTGAAGAGAGTAATTTCTGTTTATCTTAAATTTAGTTAATGTTATCTTTTAAGGTTTTGAAATACCTTTGAAAGTCTGTACCAAAGTAGAAACAGGAGAAGAGTTCTGGTTGAATAGTTCTGATTCTTGAAACAAGCACAAACAAGGAAATCCTGATTTCAAAGACAAACCTGTTCAGCAACATTTTCCTGATAAGGAGCTCAGTTTTTCGTCTTTCCATAGAATTTCAGTTGAGTTCCTTTTGGCTGGATTTCATAAGTTTTGGACCTGTGTTTGTTCTTAAGTAACGTGTTGAATGCCTCTTGGTTACTTCTGTAGGCATTAAAGGAATGCAAATAACGAAGAATAATGATAATTATTTGCTCTTCCCTGGAAAGGTTCAGAAAGATAATTTTGTTGAAAAGAGCTATAAATAAGTCTCTAAGAATAACAGCCAGCATCCAGAATATTTCTGGGGACTGTGTCATAGGAGTAACATTTTCCACAAACTCATCTAATAGCTGTTTTCTGTTTAGCAGAACACTGCTCCTCTGTCTTTCAAAATTATTTCAGCTTTCACTAAGCCTGAAATTTCACTCCTTTTTTTTTGTTATCAGACTGAAACTGTACATTATTTCCTACATTATAAGCCACTTACATTTAGAATTGGAACTGGATCACTATTTTCTCTAAAATAAATCTCACCTATAAAGTTCTATGTGTGTATATAACAGTTAAATTGCTTCTTGACCCCAGGGGGGAAAAGTTTTCCAGAGTCACAATGTAGCATGCAAATCAGAATCAGTTCCTGAAAAAGAAAAATACTGCCTACAGCTACTTAAAGCACTTCGTTCTGTATATTAAGCCTATCAAGAACATACAGGCTGACCTTGATCTAAACTTGATTTTCAGCCATGCCTTGTTTTAGTATAGTTGTAGGCAGAGATGCTGTGTATCAGTGCAAGGTATTTCTTTCTCCCTAATCTGAATTGTAGAAACATTTGGTCACCCACAAAGTGACCATTTACTGTTTTAAAAGTTGATTCTGTTCTTAAATTGCTATAATGGGTCCAAAGCTACGTGAGGGTCCTGAGAAAGGAAATTATCTAGTTGGTCACCTTTAACTTGGAAATGTAGTGTTCACATTTTGTAAAGGGTGCTGCATGTTTTGAAAGGAAAAGTCTTATTATTCTGGAAATTAAACTATTTAAAACTATTATAGGCAGTGTTGGTCTCCAAAAATATTACTGCCAACACATGAAAACCAAGGCAATTTGTTCTGTACATAAATTCACGGAAGAGCTTCAGAGCAAATTATAAAGGAAGTAAACATCCTTCTCCCTTATGCACTATCTTCAGCAGTCTTGAATTCACAAAGGACTCTAAGAACTCTTTCAAGTTTTCTGCCACATAAGCTTCTCTAAAGTGCCTGAAAATGTCTTCTTTCTCTTATTTCATAACTGTATGGATAAATCTAGCGGATGGAATAGTAGTTTTGTTTAATTGTATTTTAGACATTTGTTTTGAGTCCCAACAGGAATATACTTCTTTTACACGTGATCTTTTAGTACTTTCCCCCCAAATTATTGGCAGTAAATTCAAGATGTTCCTCCAAAGCACTATTAAATAAATATATTTTGTATCAGTTCTGGCTCCTACTTTCTGTGTCAATTGAGGAGACATTTCATTGGAATGTCTTAATTGCAATCTAGAGATAGCCTGGAAAGAAACTTGTGACACAAAAAATGTGAAAACCAGGTATGATTTCTACCAAAATCTTTGGGGCTACTGTGTTAAAGGCTGTAATGGTCTCTTAACTTTTATGCTTCATTCTTACTAACATTAGTTAAGATCCCAATTTCTGAGGATGCTGTGCAGTATACTGAAATGAGTAGAAGATTCATATTGACATCACAGGATTAAGCCTCACTAATGTGCAACCAGTTATTTTCAATGCAAGTATAGCAACTAGCAATCTTATCAGAAAAGATATTACATTGCACAACATATATTTTGGTGTCTGAAAACATTAAACAGACAACTTCTTTACAAAGTATCTGGAACTGAAATTTCTGTACTTAATGGTACTGTATGTTTTAAATTTCATAATAAAATTTTATCGAAAATAAATAAATCCAGAAGTTGTGTTTATAATTGAAATATTGAGAAGAATTAAGTCAAACCAGACTATCACTACAAAATTAACACATTGCTAATATAAAGTTCTTATGTTAGTTTTTTTGCCAAATTCTTCTGAGGAAATTCCTACCTTTGACCTTTACTCCCCATTTTAACCTGTCAAGATGAATTCCAGAGATGTAAACAAGCATAATTTGAAGTGAAATTTCTTCTGCACTACAAAGTTACTCTTCTTATCGATGTGAGTCTGAAAACTAGTCATATCAGGAATATTTGCGCAAATATATAAATACTTCATAAGTCTACCACTAAAATTAATAGATCCATAGCAATTAAAAACTAGTTTTGCAAAGTACCATAGACTCCTTTAGGTTAATCATATGAAGCTCTGTTTCAAACGACTTTCAAATAATATTTATCTATGTCCCATCCTGCTGAAATACTAAAAAAACCCTATACTCTCAAAAAGTACATCTGGGTGTACTGGTTCAGATTGTGTAGCAGCGCAAATTTCAGGTTTTTTGTATTTGTATTTTGTTATTTGTCTGTAATGGTATGTTCCTTTTAACCCGCTATTCCTACCATTGTACTTGGTTCATCCTGATGTAACCCCACCCTTTTCCTTCCCCATTGGGTCAGTGTTACCGCGCCCAGCCCCTAAGCTGGGAAAAAGGGACACACACACCCCCTCCCCCACTCTCTCTCTCTCCACCTTCCCTCCATGTGGGCACCGGAGTTCTGGCAAAGCTCCAACCGCATGGGCTGCACTGAATAAACATCTTCATAAGCGAAGAGAGAGCACGCTTCCTTCTTCCAAGCCTAAATCCATGCCTCAGCAAGCTACCTGGAGAACCCACAAACTACTATAAATTGGCTTAGGGAATCAGCTAGCCAGAGAAAGCATTCCCCACAAACGAGCCACTTTAAGATTGCAATCTTATTTGCTTCTTAAGACATGGTTACAGTATTAAATGTGCTGCTGCTTTCTTAGCTGCCAGTAATTGCTGAGTAACTCAAATGTATAGAGCAAGGGATGATCACATACCTTACTATGGTGCTGTGTCACAGAAATACAGCCATGCTGCTTTTGGAGCATGACCTGGATGAAGCCCTTGAATTAGCTTCCATTGCAAAACAATTTTGAGCTGCAATGTGAAGTAACTAGAAGTAACTATTATTATTATTATTATGCCATCATTATCATTATTATCAATAATAATAATTTGATAGGACACAAGGAACAGAAGTAAGGAAAAATCCATTTCACAACTGGATGCAACTAAAACTCTAAAGAAAGATATGTGATTCAATAACATTTAGAAGGTACTCCTAAAATAATACTATATTTTTATTATGTGTTGATTTTTATTTACCAGTACATCTCATCTGCTCCAATAAAACTTCCATGAAGATTTTTTAAATCTAAAGGTCTTTAAGTCCTGCATATCTGGTCAAACTTGGCCTAACCTGTCCCAGATTGGGATTAATCCTGCCATTTTAGAATTGCACACATGGGTATTTTTACCCAAGACTGACATCCCATGATCTTTTCTTAGTTAAAGGAGAGAAGTGGGGATCTCCAGGAAGGATTAAAATTTTATCCTAAAATAGGATAAAATTAGACAGATATGTTGCCTTTTGCATTTGCTTCTTTCTCTCTCTACCACTCTCCAGTCCTAAACCAAATTCTTGTCTCTACACATTCAGCTTGGAAGTGTGCTCTGGCACCTCTAGGGTGCCTTTATCTGATTTGTGTTAGATGTCTTCTTCAGAGTGAGATGAACCATGCCCTACAAAATATCTACTTCTCTCCATTGGCTATAAACAAGATCTAAAAGACTCCTTCAGTAGGCAGCTACTTTTGGCCAGATGATTGCCATAGCACACATAGCTGGAGGCAGAGTTAGATCACTTCAGAATAATGAACTTCTCCAGTGGTTTACACATCCTCTCTGGGGCTATATATAACCTCACATTTATTGAAGCTGTTCTCATATACAGCCAAACTGGCACTAAGATCAAGGGAGAGCAGAGATACCCTAAATCAAATCTCATATTTCTACTTCTGGCCAGTCCTGAGAACCCGTCACATTCATTGAATCCATGCTTTATGAGATATACATCTGAACTCAGGATAAACTTTATCCAAACCCACATTTTGTCACAGGATAAATTCAGTGTGGTGTGCCAGACCCAAGTTTGATGTCATTCCAGTCTGTACAACCCAAAGATGATTTTGTGCAAATTTGCACAAGTTTTAGATAAACCCTAGACAGCAGAGACATAAAATATAAGTTTGTGGTGTTTTGTGAGGTGAGGGGAAATTTTAGGGGAAATCAAATTGTCTTTTCACAGAATTGCTTGTGAAAACTATTAAAGAGCAGTCTAGCCATTACATACTTATTTTCATAATTTGCTAATACAAAGCTGTTAAGGAAGCTTGAGACAATGTAATGACTTAATGGTTTTTGGGTTTTTTGATTTCCCATCCCTCATTAACTTCATCTGTAGTTCTTCAAGCAGCATAAAAGAGAGAAGTATGATCTTCATATTTGGCAGATAAAAAACAGAAGGCATCAGAATGTTTCCTAAGGATAGCAAACAGGCCCTGGAAAAATCAAAATTGCAAAACCTGTTTGTTTAAGCTCTAGGCCAGACTTCTTTACATGAAACAGCACCCCTTACACTAGAACTAATATAAAGTGTGTGTACATGCATTCAGGCATGTCTAAATCTTCAGGATGTTGACATGACAGTATTTAAATTTCCAGACTAAATTATATTCCATTTCCATTACATGGTGTCATAAAAGCTGGTAGAGAATATGTTTTCAGGCAATTAATTGCTTTCAGTGACGTAGTAACTGAATATGTTCCTGAAAAATTGCATAGGTTATGAGGCTGAGCAGATCCCAATGCTACTAATTGGCCTGAGTTGTTGCTGAATTGTTCTAATTGTTCTAATCAGTGCTCAGTATATTGCATGGCAAAATTTTATGCTGTAGGCTACATCCTAAGCAATTTTTTCTTCATATTACAGGTGTAGGCATAGATACAAAATAATTCAATGTTGTGACTTGACTCCTCATTTACATTGGCAGCGTTCAAAAGCAGGGAGTGAATGAAACCCCAGTTAAAATTAGGTGTTTAGAAATAAGTAGTTAATGAAAAATAAATAAGAGGGCAACTGAGAGCATACTGTTTTAGACAGGTAGAAAGACAATTATTCTCTGGAGAATGAAATGATTGAAGTAAGAAATATAGGATACGAATCACATAGTACAGTTGCAATAAACTCAGAAAATCACCTAGTAAAGGAACATAACTTAAATAAACTATCTGTGTTAAGGGGGCTCCAAAGCTTCAGATTTAACAGCTCAAGAGCTTTGTATATAAATTTTAGAGACTGCTGAACTCGTTAAATAGGTTTGGAAAACATCTTTAAAGAGCATTTAAAAAATGAGAGCTTGCATATGCCAAGAGTTACTCCATGGAGACTTGGAAAGACCAAGAAATAGGCTCTGCAGAGAGGCCAACTTGAACTGTGGGTAGTATGTGCTGTCCCCAGGCTGCACAATCCCCCCGCTGTCAGTGACAGATGCACCCATCCTGGTGGAAGAGTAATGGGAACTGGCTTGGGCTGGGGCTGTAATACTTCATTTCTTCCCTGGCTTTCTCTTGTGTGAGATGCAGTAAAGCAGACATGAGATGTTCTCCTGATTTCACCTATCTGTGTGTCCTGAAGCAGCTCAAGGGAGATGAACAGAGCATCTCCCTGCTCACATATACCATCCATGTCACAAGGCAGTCATTTAAAACTCATTCTGTCTAAGGTAATACAACTACACTGTCTTTAGGTTGGGCTGACTTGCACTCCAGGTTTGATTTGAGATTTTGGAGCCAAGTAGCTTGAATATGTTTAACTGTACAGTCTATACAGCTAAACCTTGACAGGGCTTTCCCAGAGCAGTTAGCACACAAACCAAGATATGGGCAGAGGAGGAACAAGGAGTTTGCATTTGCATGTGAGCTGTAAACTAAGATCTAAGATAAAATCATAATGCAGACCTATTCTTACCTCTTCTTTAGCACTTTTAGATATATAAATAATGAAAATTTCAAAATCAGAAATTTGTTATACTGAAGCTAATGATACACTTTTCATGAGGATTAAAATGTGATTATTTTATGGAATTCAAAACATATAAACCCCATATTTTAAATCTTGTTATTGTAGAAAAGAAAATTTCTTTCTAAGCCAGAGAGCTTTAGACAGATATAAAGTAAACTAATGTGCAACCCCTCCTTTTCTCTCTCAACAATGTTGTCTTTAACAGCCTGTTTAGTCTCTTCTCCACTTTTTTTAACATTGTCTCCTGTATATTGTGCTGTGCAAACCCATCCACAAATACAAAAGCCTTTCTCCACTGAAGTTACTCAGCCATTTCTGCTGTCAAGTCTAATGTCTCACTTGCTTCACTTACTCAGCTGTGTTGCACATGAACACCCATGGAAAGGGTACATAATGGTGTCAGTGTTTTTCCTGCCAGATTCTCCACTCTCTCTTTAGTATTTCCTATCCTTTTTGATTTATGTTGATCTTATACATTGCTAGGCTAAAGATTGTGTCATTAGCAGTATTTCTGACCTCAGATACTCAAAAGAAATGTGTTAGCTCCTGAATAACAATGAGCTTGGTTTTAGAAGTATGTATTTGCATGATCATGTTTACATATTTTATTTGCCCTCTTCAATTTTACATGAGACTTTACAGTTAATATTTTAACCATGAGGGCTAAGGTAAGGTGGTTTTTACATGAAGGTTGAAGTTCTTATGTAAAAATATTACTCCAGGAGCTGAAGATTAAAGAAAATATCAGATATCCTAAAATATATAATTAAAATAAAATACAGTATTCATTTGGGTTGAGGAGACATCTGTTTGAATACTAAGATTTTACTCCACCATTATTTATCCTCCAGGATCCTACAACTCAAATTTCTTTTTTGTCTGAATGCTTTGTTTACTGATCAAGAGATGATAGATTCATAAAACCTGACCCACTGATGAAGTTCTTCACTCTTTGAGGATGAGAGATTTATATGAGAAATAAATGCCAAGACTATCACCCCTTCAAAGTTATTCTGTACTTTGGCAATTAGATATGAAAGGAAGAGTTCAGTGCAAGTTAGCAATATTTTGGCCTATTTTGTTACCACAGCTGAAAAAAGAATTTGAAAATGGGCCTACAGAGAGTGAAAAGAGGCTTCCTTGATAAGACTGAATTTTTTTTCATGAGAAATCTGTGAGGCAGATCTCTGAGAGGAGACTAAATGTTGGACCTGGACCTCAGACATGATAGGAAAACTTTGTTGCATCCAGACAGAATGCATGTAAATGGGAAAACAAATAGCTCACATGCCTGTATCACCATTCTATATAGAGGATTTAGTACTGGAAATCCAGTTGTTATGGTGCTAGCAAGAAGTTCAAATTTGATTTCTGGCTTTCCTTTTTAATAGTGGAAGGGAAGGAATCTAACATAGTGTGTTCTTGAAAGGGTCTGACTAAAAAAGGACAGCCTGGTAAATGTATCTATAAGCAAATATATTTTCCTAATTCCCACCCCCCATCTCAATGATAATCATGAATTATGGAAATTTAATTTTGGATTTTTCCTTCAACTTTGTGAAACTAATCCCATGTATTTCAAATACTTATGATCAATATATGAAATAATATTGTCATTAATTTTAGTGGCAATATGCTATGCATAGCATCAAATCTCTGCAGGATATAATCTTCTAAGGTAGAAATGAATAAATATTAGAGGTCAAATCCAAACAGACAGATTTCAATTCTTGGTCAGAAAAACTTACAGAAAAGTAAATATACCAGTTTTAATGTGATTTAAAATATTCTAAATAAAGTAAAATACACATAAGACACTGTATTTAGGGCTTTGTTACTTTTGCTGCATTATGTGACAAAGGTTAATGAGGAAAACCAATGTGATGCAAAGCTATAGAGTAAATTCTTCCAAATAAAGATCAAGTTGTACCATCAATGCAAGTCCTTAAATTCACCCCTCCTATCAAGTTATGCAAAGAAAACATCTACTTGAACACTCTAGATGCAGCTCTGGGATAAGAACCTGCACATTATCCTACATGATGAACCGTGAAGTGATTCACAGCACCAGAAAGAACATCATTATGTAATTTCAAAGAAGAATGGGTAACTGATGTTTTAAATGATGATATGACAAAATGATTAGGCTGAGTGGAGGTAAGTTACTTCCAGTGTCTGGCAGTGGAATGCAATTTCAATTCAACAGCAGCAGTGCTCTTGTGCTCTTGTGAGTACTTAAAAAAGATAAAGATCAAAGGATGGTGGGTTAGGCTATGGGAATCTTGTAGATAAAACTACAAATCTGGATGGGCAGCTTCCAGTTGATCTCAGCTTTTTGGCCTCTTTTCATTCCATCCAAAATACATCTGCAAAGATTTTCTATTCTACCCACCTTTTTCCTTGTTTCCTAACATATTAAGTTCAAGCTTCTCTTCCTCACTTTAAAACACTTCACAGGTCCACCCCTGTTTGCACCACTGCCCTGCTCACCTCTTCCTCTCTCTGCAGCCTGCCAGCTTTCCTTTCCTGACTGCCCTCTTTGTCTTCCAAACCTACTAAACATTTTGCACCTTTATTACTATGCCACCCTGTAGCTCTGGAACAGCCTGCTGATTATTCCAGGGAAAACAGTTCCTCTGCTGCCTTTAAAAACTTTCTTTGAAAATCCCTCACACTTATGTTTTGGTATGTCAGGGAACAGACGTTCTTTCCTTCATTTGATGTATAGAAGGATAACTTCCATGTATACTTCCTGGCAGACTGCAACCACATAGGGAAGGAGATAAGTCAGAGTTCATGAATGAAGTTGTACAGGGTCTCAGTATACAGCAAACTGCCAAGAGTGAAGGCAATTTAAAAAAGTGGAGTTAAAACAAGGTAAAAAAGATGTAGGGGCATGCTCACACTATTTGTTTCCCTCTTGATTTTATTTAATTTAAACCATAACTTGCTTGGAAGCCAGCATAAAGCACTCTAATCAACATGTGACATAAAACAGCTTCTATCAATTAACAAATTACTCTCTTGTAGCACTTTCCATCAGCACATGTGAGAACATTATAAAGGACTGTTCCTACTTTGAAGAAGGGAAGATTGAAGCACAGAGATTATGAGATCCATTTCCACTGACACATCAGTTTGTAGCAGAAAAACAGAAATAAATCCAGGTCCTCTGAATTCCAGTCTTGAGGCCTATCCTCTACAGTATGTGGCAAACTGCCTGGTGTATCCTACTTCCTAGCAAAGTTTTATAACTGTTGTAGGCAACAAAAGAAAAAAACTCAGTGGTCAGACCATGAGGCCAGTTGTTCTATCAGGTTAGAAGATGTGTAGGAACTGGGCCATAAGGTTCAGAATGGTCCTCTAAAGTAAAGCATACAAAAGATTTTTCTTTGCCCCAACCCCCCTCACAAATTGAATTCGTATTTTTATAACATCTAGATAACTAAATCCCCTAAATGGGTTCTTTCCTCTATGAATGAAATAGAAGTCAGAAACATTTCCTCATAAAATGTTAAAAACAAATATCCATCTCTTCAAGGATGAAGAGTCATTATCCCCAGTTAGTGGATCCTGCCCATTGTTGTCTAGTTTGTCTGTAGATTCAGTAGGAAAATGGTTTTGATTTGAATGCTATTGGAACCATTAGGAGAAAAATATATTTGCAACATGAGAGAATTAAGTAATGTACTCATTGCATTAAATTGCATTAATTCCTACAACATGGGTAGAAATCTGAAATTAAAGCACCCATCTTAGCTTTAAATAAACTGGAAATGCTACCCTGCTGACAGAAAGGGCTTATGGGGCACTTTATTTCTGATTTGCCACTGAAGAAAAGCTCTTACCTTTCACATATGCTTTACAATGAAACTGTGTTCAGACTAGATAGTGTTATAAGACTATATATATATACATATATTTGGAAAACAAAACTTGTGGAAGACATATGAACAATTTCCTTTATTTAATACAGAGGGGGTTTTTGGGATAAGATAATGTATTGGTGGTTTGATTCCGAGAATGAATAAAAACATGAACTTTTGAGAACCAGAGGTTAATCTAACACAACAGCATTCAGAGGAGAAGTTATAACTACTCAGAAGCCCCACAGAATAGCCTGAGGCAATAACTGGCAAACAGTGGAGACAGTGGACCAAATAGGATAAAAATGTTTTATTTTTGATAACAAATATATTCCAGGCTGGTATGTAACCTTGAATTAAGTAGAGGTCACATACACTGTCAGGAAGTTGCATATATGTTCTATGCTTAGGTCCCTCAGGTTCTCAGGCAGTCAGGAGCAAAAACTAGTCATTCTGACTTTCAGGCTTTCTAATAGATGTTAAGATGTGCATAAATAGTTCAGTCTACCGAGTGGGTTTTATTTTTACCTTAAAGATATGGTTATTGAATTTTTGCTGTTGAAAGTTAGTTTCTAGAATATGCAGTTCATACCATAACTAACACAGAGAAGTGAGCAAAGTGCTTGTAAAAACTGAACAAATTGAAGTGCAATTGCAGCAGGTAAATCCATGGCTGCATCGTGAGGAGCTTGGCCAGCAAGTCAGGGAAGGTGTTTCTGTGTCTGTACTCCACTCTCACAAGACCCCACCTGGAGTGCTGCGTACAGCTCTGGGGTCTGCAATAAAAAAAGGTTGTGGATGAGCTTGAGTGGATCCAGAGGAGGCCACAAAAATGTTCAGAGGGCTTGAACACCTCTCTATTACCGTCCCGCTGCTGTGCCCGCCAAGCCGGCTAGCGTCCGCACAGGTAACGAGACGGCTATATTTTAAG
>JBBMKD010000053.1:8685333-8823616 GCA_037834095.1 Argya squamiceps
GAAACTCAGGAAGGAACCAAATGGGGTAACAGAAATAGGGGTACAGAGAACAAACCATTTTACAATAGAACATTAACCTATAAATAAAACCTAAAATTAAAAAATGCACTCCCACACCTCTCCTGTGAGAAAAGGCTGAGACAGTTGGGCTCGTTCAGATGGAGAAGAGAAGGCTCTGGAGAGACATTAAAGCACCTAAAGGGAGCCTACAAGAGAGCTGGAGAGGGCCTTTTTACAGTGGCATGTAGTGATAAGATGAAGGTGAATGGCTTTAAACTGTGAGAGGGGAGACTAGGAAGAAACTCTTTACTGTGAGGGTGGAGAAACACTGGAACAGGCTGAGCAGAGAAATTGTGGATGTCTCATCCCTGGAAGTGTTCAAATACAGTCAGATTGGCCTTTCAGCAGCCCAGTTTAGTGGAAAATGTCCCCCCTCTGGTGGGTTTCCCTGGCTAGATGCCAGGTGCCACTGACAGTGCTGAGGGGCTGGGCCTTGGCCATGGTGGGTCTGTCTTGGAGCCTCTGGCATGGGCTCTGTTGGACATGGGAGAAGCTTTGAGCAGCTTCTCACAAAGCCACCCCTGTAGGTCCCTCTCCCACTACCAAAATCTTGCAATGCAAACCCAATGAATACACCTGCCCATGGCTGAGGGGCTGGAACTAGACGATCTTTAAGGTCCCTCCCAACCATACCATTCTATGATTCTATAAGATCCAGTAGACTATATTCTTAACAAATGTTAATTAATTATATTCGAAGTAATATTTAACCATATTAAAAATTTGTGTTATGAAGCATAATAACACCAAGTTTGGTATTGTGATGTTACCAGCTAGCAATCTTACTGCTCCTAAACCATCAGCCAGAGCTCATGGCAATAGTAATAATTTCATCTATAACTTTACCATCTTTCTAAAAAGTTGGATCCTTTTTCTGAGTTTCAATTTAAAGGTTTTAGGTTTCTACCAGACTATCTTTTAGTATGAAGCCCATAGCATTACTTTAAAACATTCATCAGTCTGTCACATTCTGTTAAAATTGGTCATTGTATTCCAGGCTATTTACAGGCCATGTAGGCAGACAGATGCACAGAACTCTCTCTTCAGTTTCCTTAGAATTCAGCCTTAAACCAGGATCTGGAGTTCCTTACTTTCTCTTTTATTCCAAATTTAATGACCTATCTATGAAAAATGCTTGAGTAGATAGCAACCTACATTATATCAGAAATGTGATGCTTGGGGGAAAAGAGTAAAAAATATTTCTGAAGCAATTGAATGTCTAATTTAAAAGAAAGACCTTGTTTTGCACCCACAGTTAAAGAAAAATTAAATCTATCACTAATGTCAAGCTAATTTTCTGGGATTTAATGTACCTTTAATTGTTTTAATTTTATAGGTAATTCTCTCTGTAAGATCTCTTTTGTTGTCTCCTCCTGGAACTCCTGGGATAATATTTATGTCAGCTTTCATTAGGCTGTGTAGCTTCCATACAGATTATTATGCTTTTTCTTCAGTTATATAAACAAATAATCTATGTTAACACTGTACAAAACAACAATCTCAGCAAAAATCTTTTTGGTTTGGTAAATTAAATAGCTGAGTGCAGTTCAAGAAACAAAGTCTTGCAAGGTTAAATCATTTGCTATACTACCATAAACAAACTACTTCCCTTTTATGCTCTCTAACATGGGGATAATGAAAAGGATTCTTTCCTTTTCTGTAAAGTGAATTAGGATTTACAGATGAAGTGCAATAAGAAAAAAACATAGTTTATAGTTATGAATTTATTTATTCAAGTGAATAGAGCTAATATATATCATTATTACATTATTATTATATAATTTCATAGAAATTCATAGAAGATATTATTAATAGAAGTTGGTTGCTTCTGTCAAGACCATCTCTACAGACATATCCAGACTCAGCAAGCTGGTAGAAAAAATAAATCATCAAATATGTGAAAAGTGCTGCAATACAAAGTTTTGTGAAGATTGAAACAGTTTGATGCTTCCAGCAAGTAGCAGATGAATTTAATAATCCAATACTTTTATTATTTAAATATATGTTCCATTAAAACTGCAAAAAATACACAGGTAGTCTGATGACTGGAATTATCTTAGATTCTTTATACTGATAAATTGGAATAGATCTGAACTCTGTCTGAATGTAAGATGGAAGGCTAATTCTTCTGCCATATGGTTTGGAATAACTATTACCCTTAACAGTCTCAGAGGTTGGTCTCAAGTGATCATTATGTTTGTACATCACAGAGTATCCCCAATGGCTCATTAATTATCTGAGAGGTTAGAGAGACAACTGAATTGTCATTAAAACAAAATACTTGAGAATTGGTCAAGTAATAACAAAAAGAGAGATCTGGAAGGAATTGGTGATGGATTTTATTAAGACCTTGAGAACCACTAGAAAGACTCTTGTTCTTTTCTGGAAAAATAAGTGGGAGCAATTTTCCACAATTTGGCTAACAGTTGTTAATTACATGGAAAACCAGGCAGTGTAGGATAGACTTTTAGTTTTATGTGGCTTTTAAAGTCGTAAGTAAAGGAAATTTTTTTAAAAAAATTTTAAGAATTGGAACTTAATGAAATAGGTGGGGAGTGCTTTGTGCCCAGGATAAACTTGACAGCAGAGAGTGCTGGGGTCTGTGCTTACTTACTTACAGACTTGCAGGAGAGAATATAAAAATATTTTTTGACATGTTAATTTCTGAACAGGTGACTATTAGAGGATTTTGTATCTTTTGTATTTTTTATAATATATCTATTTTATATCTATTGTATATTTTATAATTTTGTATCATTAAGCACTGTCCACTTACAAATACAAAAGTGATTCCTTCATAACCTACTAATCTATTTTGAACAATGAACTGTGAATTGATATCGTTCCATGGAGTATCAAACTCCACAGATACTGCTCATAGGGCAAAAATTATTTTACCTTGATTCCATTTAGGAATAGAAATGAACTTTCACTCCAGAATGAAATTTTCCTTACATTTTACTTCAAAGTTTTCATTGGAACCCCCCTTCCCCCCCCTCCACACACTAATAAAGAATAATAAATAATTATATATAGGACAAGTAGTGTTTAAAACTGCCTTGGAAAGTAGCATTTAGTTTTAATGACACTTTAATATGCTTCGAAAGATGAAGAAGATAATAAAGTACTTACTGCTAAGTAAGAAATCTGGAGTTGCAGGATAAGTGCAAGCTTTTTAGTGAGGTATTCCAAATAGGTCTTCTTGCAAGCCTGCAAATTAAGGTATTCACTTATCTATGAAAGTAAACATTATCCTAAATACTTGTAACGTTAGGTTGCAAAAAAGCTTTCTAAATAATCTAGAAAAAAAACCAAACCATTGACCAGAAGGTAGGTTGAAGTAGGAATTCTTCAAACACACTTACAAAACATTCCATACATTTCAAGGATTATAAGTGGAATTTATTTAGTACACATTGTAGAAAAATCCACAGCTGAGTCGCAAAAGATACTGCCTTTCCCACTTAAAGGGCACTGATACATTCATTGATTGTGCTTCCTTTAAATCATCAATTTAAATCTTGCTTTTCATTTTTATGCCCTTTGATTGTAAGTGTCCTTATCATTATTTTATAGTTATATTGATAATGATGACAGTTTTATACTATCTTCATATAATTATCCAGGAAACATTGAAACTAGTGGCTGACTCCAGAATGTGCCATGAATATTATCACCTATTGCATTTTAATGAGGATTATTTCTAATGTTCTATTTCTATTCAGACAACTTTGAGAAAGACAAAGGAATATGAGGGTCCTTGTAGTCTTCTCGTTAGCATCACAGATAACAGTGTGTTTCAGATTTGATTGTCAGACATGGGAGAGTCTTTGTGGCTGCACATCTTCTTTTCCTAATCAGATTAGGGATATTCTTGTCTGCATTTTTAAAATGTTGAAAGAGGAGAAGATCTCATAGTGAAAGTTTTTTATCTTTTAACCACCATATCCACCTGAGATGCATCTAATTACTGTAGTGACAATTAATTTGAACAGATATTTCTTTTAAAAATGTCAAGCCAGATTTTAAAAATTATCTTGACAGCCAACTTAAGTTTTAGGTATTTAGAAATGATGGAGCTACCCATTAACTACCCATTTACATTATTAGCTATGTAAACACTTTTTCAGGTGTTTTATTAAAAAAAAAATTTTGTTTCAAGCAGAGAAGCAAACCAGAAAAAGCAAACAAAGAGAAATAGAAAGAAATTATGTGACTCTCACACATGTAAATGAATGACCAAGTTAGGATCTACACAAGTATATTGGTCTCTCAAACAAACTGCCCTGTGATTTGTTTCATGGCCTCCTTTTTAACCAATATCCAGACCTTCACAGAGCTAAAATTCTACCCCAGTTTGTAGTTGTAACTTTATACTGGAATAACAAAAAAAGGCCAGGAGTAGGCAACCTGATTACATCCTGCTCTATGTTAATAGTTGTACAGTTATTTGTTCCAGTTTAGCCTAGACTTTTGAGACATTTAAATTAGGAGCCAAGTGTCTCAAAGATGTTTCTGTGATCAATGGAGAGATGCAAACCCTTTCTATGGCAATGAAGACTGATTTTCTGGGAGTTCATTAAACCACTACCTTCCCAAGGTACCTGTTTCTGTTCCCCAAGCACGGATGGACCTGGGAAGATATTAAATTAGCAGCTGGAGGACTCAGTCCTGCCCTCTGTGTCCACAGCCCCTCTGTGCTGAGACTGCAGGCAGGACACAGAGAGGACAGGGAGCTGAAGTCTCCTGCAGTGCTTAGGGAGAGGACTTTCTTCCCACATTTTCAGTTCACTGAGGAAACTGCACAAAATGCCATCACAGTATAACAGTATATGTCAAAATTATACTATATAATACATAGTATATATATTATATATACTATATATCAGACTTCTTGAAGGACAATGATCCTCATTCTTGGAATGGGAATTGTACCTTCCTTTTCACCCAAGAAATTATTATGACAATAAACAATAATTTCCAGGTTGTATTTGGTTTTAATAATCTTTAAGTGGTTTAGAAACACGATAAATTCAAATATATGTTTTTTCTCAGATGAAGATATGTCTGATGCTTTTTAGCTGTCTAGTGTGCTGCACAAGGTTACTTAAGTCTGAGTTTTTAGGCAACACATTTGCAAGTGCATCAACTATCAAGAAGCTGGGAGTAAATTTTTGACAAATTGTATTTATTTTATAAGAAAAAGAGAGAATTTTAAAAGGTTTTACACTCTGATCTTTCATTTTGTGAATGTTTGCATAATGTAACAGGAAAATACTGTTTTGAACTGATCAGCTTCCAGCCTGTAGAATTTTGATAAATTTCTATTTTAATTTCACCAATTGTAATGGATATTAGTACAACTATTTGGAAGATGGATAAAAATGATGAAATAGTAGCAAAGATCAAGTTTGTTCTGAAAATGAAGTGATTAGATAGAGTCATCTAGATCTTCTACTTCATTCTACAGGAATGGACACACTGGCCTGATTCTCTGAACAGAAGAAGATTTGAACAGGCAGTAATTCCTGTGTTCATATTCCTTTGCCTCTCTTCAAATTCTCACTGCCTCTCTTGGTTTTGAAAGTGGTATCTAAAGGATGGATCCCCGTAAGGTTGTGGTTTTAATTTAGTCTTTGGAACTTTACCGTAAGTCAAGAAAATGAAAAGATCCTTACAATATTTATGTCAATATTAAGTGTAATGAGCCTAATTTGTCATTGCAAATGTATGGGGACAGTCACAGTACAACCTGTGACCATTTTATATTATATTTAAAGATATGATTTTGATTGAAGCTGAGGTTAGAGACTGTTTGGTACAGAATAAATTACATTTCAGGGAAATATAACTTCTTGTATAATACGAGAGTCAGGAAATGTGAATGTGCAATTCAACAATAAATTTAATTTTAAATCTCTTAGTTGTCAATAACAGGAAAGCGACATTTAATGACACCAAAATATTTTTAAATCTTTGAACTATACTAACTATTACTTGGATCTTTGTTAACCTTGACTCATACAAACAAAAACATGTGGCTTTTAGCACCATACAAGGGAATTTAACTGTCAATCTTTATACAGACTGGGGCAAGCTAAATGTGTCCCCACATAATTATTAGTTATGCAAATAGGTACCAACTTGATCCAAGGAGCAAACATTTCTAATGTTTGCACAACAAATAAACATCTGGTCTTCAAACTGGCTGAAGGCAGTTGAAAAACATCCCCTTTTAACTATTTATCATTTTCTCCCAAATCCCTTGCAAATTTTGGTTCATTACCCTCACAAAATACTCAGCTGAGCCAACAGCTGCTGCAAGCTGAAGTGTGTGTATACTTGAAAGGCAATTCACTGCTGGTGGCACTGAACAAAAGTGTCTTTCCAGTGGCTAAAGGGAGGGGGGAAGACTGCAGCAGTAGTGGGCAGAGAAGACCAGAGATCTCCAATTAGCAGAAGGACGTCCTTGGCTCTTTGAGGGCTGAGACAAGTTGCTGAAACTTGGCATTGAGGAGTTGGCACTGCGGGCTTGGCGTTCCCTGTCTGCTGTCAAGGATGAGAGGCACAGGCATATGGTGAGCACTCAAAGAGCTGATGCTTAAGAGTATGGGAAGCAACTCTGCAGAACTGGTAGCAGATGTTCCTTCAGGATTCATTCATGTGTATTTAGGTTCTGTGGAAAAGCCCACAGTTTTAATGACAGCTACTACCTTGTGGGCAATGCAGGTTCCATAAACTCTACCTCACCCGTAGAGCTTTCTGTGTAACCCAGACATTTCCTACTCATCTCAAGATAGCCTTGGCCTTTTTGTTTAATTAGACAGCCACAGAAAAGGCCATAAAGCTGATCTAATTCTCTAACCATCAAAAATTATATGTCTCTTAATAGAAGAATTTACTTTTATATTTAAATTCTCCATTTATCTGGTTTTTTGGGTTTTTTTTCTTTCTCTGAAACCTCAAGTTAGAGACAAGGATCTGAAGAAAGAGATTGGGAAATTTAGAGAATGTTATTGGGCTTTAGGGTAAAATACCTCTAGTTAGAAAATTATCCTGTGAGGAATAAATTGTTTTAAATATCCAGTTACTGTTTTAACTATTTCAGAAATGTTGGCATAAACAACTCTGTTCCATTACTTTTGGACTTCTCTTGTGATATATTTAATCTCTTTTATCCATTTTTGCATTCCTTTACACTTGTCTTAGCAAATAGATTTTATTTTAAGGGAAGAAATAATTTTATATATCTATGATATTTTCTTTATTCAGTTTCTTTATAGCCATTTTTGACTGTTGTCTATCTTGAAAATTCTCTTCTAAATAGAAGAACATATTTGAAAGTAGACCCATGGTACTAGAGACTGAAACAGCAAAAAGCCATCCATGTTCAATACTGTGTTCAGCTCTATGGCAAACTTTGGGGAGAAAGCATTAATAGATTTGTTAGACTACAACTGTAACAAAAATATTTGTTGCCAAAGCAGTTTGAGATATTTTCTCTCATGGTAGTATGATGTAAATGGATTGGAAATTTCAATCTTCGCAGAATCTGTGATAAAATACAACTTTTACAAAATGAAAAAGCAGCACTACAAAGTTTTAGTTTGGCATAAATGGTATTTTAATGTATCAATTTAATGTCTAAGTGATAGCATATTCATCTTTAAAATGTGGCAAGAAGATAGTTAATACTATCTGTTGTTTATCTTCTCTATCACTAGGAAAGCTAAGGAGCATCAGACATGCTGGAAAGGAAAAATGGAACAAACAAATAAACATGGGTGTCAACTCTTCAATAACATGATGAAGAATTTAAGATAGGGAACTTCTTGCCACAACCTGTTAATGGTAAATTCTGCATGAATACAGAGCAAGGCTGAGGATGGTTCCTGGAAGGAAAAGCCATCAGGGACATAATTTTATCCTCAGGAAGACCCAGAATCGAACTGTTGAAAATATTATGGGGTTGTACAATTTTCTTTTTACCCTCTTGTATAGGTATTGACATCCAGACTTCACTGGACAAAATCTGTGGGGCTAAATAGGCTTTTGATCAGATGTAATACCTCTACTATACACTTACACCATATATTATATACAAGCTTCTCAAAAACCAGAAAATTACTTGGTAAAACTTCTTTGAAATTATGTATTTAAATCATATTAATCAAAACTTTTAGCAAATACTTTCCAGGAAATTTTAGGTATTGAACCTGGCTTCACTCTATGAAAGGTTAAAAAAAAAATAAGAAGTCATAATGAAAAACTAGAAATAGAGTTGTCCCACTGGTAAGTTTACAAAAGTTGTCATTTCACGTGAAACCATACCAAAATCTTGAAAATATAGGAACAAAATTGAAGCATAATGGAGAGATGGTTTTAGAAGAAAAATCTGTTCAATATTTAATAGATGTTTCTCTTTTTTGCTATGGCTTTTGTGCTGTATTCTCCCTTGTGATTCTCTCCTTTGAATTTCTGAGTTAAATCAACAAGTGCAGCCATCAGACGGATGCATTCCCATTTCAGTCACAACTTTGGCTTTCATTAGTTGTGATTTGGCTGAGATTCCTTTGGTCTTGTTTTGTGAGGCCAGCTTCACTGTCCCAGTGTGAACAGCTATGAGGTGTAAGGAATGTGATTACAACAGCTGAGAAGTGATTGAAAAATAGTCACAGTCTCTGAGATTTACAGCAATTTGCATTTTTTTTTTCGGAGAAGGTTTTCTATTCCCCCAGTAAAAGTCGTTATTGGCAGGGTTCTACTTTAAGAAATTTTCATTATTCATGGAAATTACCAGAATAAAACCTGAAACTGAAATGATGCAAGTTCATTAAAACTTCACAACTACATTTTTTGTTTTTTTTCCATTCAGAGATCTTTTCAGTAATTTAGCATTATGTATGGCTAGATACCTGAAGGGAATTATTGTTTACTACTTGTATCACTGGTTTTTGGCTTGTTTTCTCTTGGTGGTTATTAAAATCCGTTTCCATTTATTTCTTCCATTCAAACAGCCTACTGCAAGCTCCTCTCTGTGTTAGTGGCACACACCTTGCAGCCAGAGGGCCCCCTGTACACAAGTTAGGCAACAAGGATTTCTCTAATTCCCTTTCTCTTTCCATCCCCCATCTGCATGCTGCATTACTGTGATTCCCCTCCATGGAAACAGCTTGTTGTCTGTACCAGACCTAGCACAGAATTTCCATAGCATTTAAATATGAACTTTGAGCTGTTGAAACACAGCCTTTTGAAAATTGACTTAATAGGAGCCAGGACTTTTCATCCCTGAATTTTCCATGAATTTTCACTATGTCACTTATGTGCTCTGGGTAGAAGACTTGGCTTGTTAGTCTGTGCACTGAGGAATTCAAATGGTGTATTTGTTACACTGCAGCTCACACAGGTCTTTGTAGCAGCAGTGAGAAGGTTTTTATCCTGGGATGGACCACACAGGATTCACAACAAAATTTCCACTTACATAACACAGTTCCATCTTTCAGGAGGAAGCCAAAGACTAAATGAAATTCCATTTTAAATGCTTATTAATAAACCACACCTTTGTGTGTTTCCAAAGGCCATTTACTCATGGGCCAGGACTTTGTAGCTCTACATCTTAGGATTATTCCAGAAGGAAACTGAAAGGAGTGCAGTGGTCTGATTTATATAAGGAGAAGTAGGAAAAGAAAGGAAGCTCAATAATTAGTCAAGTATAAACTCTCTCCAGTATAAATAATGAATTAACACTTCCAATATTTTTCAGCCAGTTACTTTCCTGACTCTGTTTTGGTCTTTGTAGGTATAATTAATACCTCTGGGATCAGTTAGATATCTCTGGGATCCTACAAATATTAATGAATGCATCTGTAAAGTAAACCTTGAAGTTTAGACGTGGGTGCTATGGCACGAAACAGAGGCAATTTATATAGACTTGGGAAATCTGTGGCAGAGCTGAAAACAAAAGGATTATCTTATACTTTTAATTTTTTCTCTTTGCAGCCACAGGGGATCAATTTTAATGATAAGAAACTTAAGCAAAGTTGTTTAAACAGCTAATATATCTTTAGCATTTTCATCAAAAGTTTTCATAAGTTGGCGTTGAAGGAGCATTTAATTTAGTGTGACCACCCATTATGCACTGCATGGTCAGAGGGGTCATTATACCATGTATGCACTACAGGCTGCCACAGCCCACAGTTCATACCACTGCAGGTGTGGGCAGTGTTCCTAAAAGCACCAGAGCTCAACCCAGGAATGGTGTCAGCCAGAGCCTGAGCCTCACAAAGTTGTCTATTTCTCACTGTGAAGTCAAGAAGGATGAACATGTGTCTTCAAGAGGACACTGGGAATTCCTTATGTGTAATACAAAGCTAGCACAGCCATAACTGTATTCCTTCCTTCCCAAAGAAAAAGGCCTAAAGGAAAGGCTAGGAAAGGGTGGCTGAGCAGACCTTGGCAATCTCCAAGTTTGACCGGTGAGATGCTGGCAGAGAGACCTTTTCTGTTCCAGTTTAATTAACTCCACTGAGGAGTTTAACTTCTATGTCTTCATCTGTCATACAGTGGCTTCTGCGTATTGCAGTTACGCTCACTGACAGTGATAAATAAAAAAAAGCTGAACCTCAAATATAATTACCTCAACAGATGTGCAGTGTACTTGAAAGCCATTATTCCCTATATTAGGTGAACAGAAAATGTGATTTCAAATTTCTTATAAAAAAGATTTTCCTGTCTTGAAGTTGATGTTGTTTAGGAAGTACAAACTCAGCAAATACATTGCTGACTTATTGATTTAGTCATCACAATTTGGATATACAATTCATGTGTTATAAATAATAACTTTATCAGTATGTCTTTTGTGCCTACATTTTCCTGAAGGCACTGGTATTGTTACATTTCTGGAAATAATTTTTCCTTTTTGTCTGACCTGGATTCAAATAAAGGAGCAGATATATAGTTAAATTCCATGTGCTTTGAGTCTTGAATATTTTTCAGTGAGGTTGTTTGGTTTAAGGAAAGAAAAATAATACAAACTTATTCTGATTTCCTATTATAAGTCCTTAGTGCAAACATAAAATGAAAGAAAAAGAGTCAATTTCTAATTTTCTGGTGTGCCATGAAGCTAATGAAGGCTGATCTCTTATGCATTTGTGTTCTTTATGACCCAAACCTTCCTCCAGCAGTAACCATGGCAGGACACAAGCAACAATTGGAAAAGATTTAACATGTGCTGCTGATAATCCTGAGTACACATGCTCTTTGTTGCCATGCTGGCAGGCCAGCCATCTGTCTGAGTGCAATATATAGTTCTGTCTGATCTAGGAGCCTTATCTGTCTGAATTTGATCTGTCTTCCCCACAATGGGACTGCCAATTCAAATCTCTTTCCGAGAGGCAGATGACTGTTTTCACAAAATTTGCAGGAATTTTATTTTATTTTAGACTTTCTGCTTTCAAATTTGTTTGAAATGTTCAAAGGTGATTAGGAAGAGAACACAGGGAGAGAAATTAACAGATGGATAGGGAGGCAGCCAATTCAAATGCACATACCTTTTTTCCTGGGGAAATAGCAACACTACAGAAATGGCAACAGAATTGTCAGGTTTTTATAAGATTAGAGAAAAAACCCAAACTTGTTCATTTCATACCCTGTAGGGCATTTCAAAGGAGATGATTATCAGATACTTAATGATACTCAGGAAATAAGTGCAGTTTATAGAATATAAAGTCAAAATCCTCAAGCAGTGAAATTGTTTCCACTGAATAAGAGTTAAAAAATCCTAAATGTTAGGAATAGAACAGTAACATCAACATAACAACATGTTTGCCAAATAGATGTGGTGAGGGGGAGGGAAATCACACCCCTCCCTAACTTCCAGGTATCAAAATACAGGACTACTTTGGTCTGTGTTGGGTACATCCTGGATAATGAAATTTTGATTCATAGAGGTTCCTTGGAAAGAAAAACTGGCTGAATGTAGTGCTCTTCATACTGCAGAGTCCCCAGCACACCTATGGAAAGGAAGGTGGATATTGGGACACATTACTTGTATATAAGCAGACAAGTTCCACACATTTTTTTCTTTATGAAAAGCCCTAGGGAAGCTCTGGATTTGGAAACATTTGAAGGGATTTTTTTCCCCATAGAAAGTAGTTTCCTGGTCTTACATACTGAAAACAAGTTCTGAACACTCCCTGTAACCTGAGGCAAGTATCCTTGAGTTCCTCAGCTTGCACCGTGTGCATAAACATTCAGGTGGGCATGGAATAAAGGCTCCTAAATCCCACTGGTGACTTTCCCATCTTAAAATTAAGATGACTACAGCCTTCAGACTAAAATACCTTAGACATTTAAAATAAAAAGTGGTAGTCCTACTCATTTTATGAAAGCTTTACTATATATATATATCTTGATCTGTGTAGCTGATGCACATAGCTGATTGTCTATGAAACATTGTAAAAAGTGACTTTTTATTTTTAACTCCTTTTTTGTTGTTGTTTCATTTTACTTACACTTTAATGACTAATAAACAATCTATTACCTCAAAGGTATCCAGGAAGGGGGCATCCAACACCTCTCTGGACAACTTTTTTCAACATCTCAACACCTTCACTGTAAAAAAATTTCTTCCTTATTTCTGACTTGAATTTACTCTCTTTTAGTTTAAAACCATTACCCCTTGTCCTATAGCTACTACTAAAATGTCTGTCTGCTTCCCTGGATGTCTTCAATGTCAAATGGGATGAGTTTCTGATCTAGCTGGAAATGTCCCTGCTTATTGCAGGAGGGTTGGACTAGATGACCTCAAAGGTCCTTTCCAACCCAACCCATTCTACCATTCTCTATGATTCTTCTAAAAGGCTCTTAAATTAATTTGGAGCACTACACAGCATTATGTATTCTTTCTTGGCATAAATCAGGATAGTCCATTTTATTATGACCTATTTCATCTGAAGATTGGTAGTAAATAAGATGCTAGACATGCTAGTTCTGATGACTCACTAAGCTACTACTTAACAAGGTTTTTCTAGGGAGAGAAGGAAAAGGAAGGACTGAAAGATTTTCAAGTTAAAAAAACTCAGACTACTTAAGATCTTTCACTTAGAGAAAGAGGTTAATCTGTAAGTTATTTGTAGTTACCCTAAAGACAAATCCATGGCAAGGAAGGCAGAAATTCTGACCCTCCAAAATGAGAAGATTTTATGTTAAAACATACTGGAAAGATTGTTGCTCAAAGTCCTTAAGAAAGTTATTGTATGTGAATAAATCTGTTTTCAAAGGCCCCACATTCCCTGTAGATTCTGAATTACATGGGATTGCTGAAATACAGTAAAAGTATCCAGGAGATTGGAATCAATTGCTGTTTATGAACATTTGCAAAGTGATGAGGTTTTAGACTTTAGTCACTGTATCTGTGCAGCATGAGAGGAAAGAGCTCATTAGGAGTGTCCCTGCTATGGATTTCCTCAACAAATGAGAATAATAACAGACTGCTTCTCAGTAGCAAATTTTAATTTAAAATTAACATATTCAAACATTATTCATTAGACTACTGTTTCAAAATTCCTGTCAAGTAGAAACCCAACAAATACACAGGGTGTGTGCAGAGTCAGTAGCTGGTACCTACTTTAAAAAATTCTTTGAAGAATTCATCCAGTGTAGTACAGAGGAAGTTTTAAAATTTCCTGGATTTTCTATCTTACAGTTTTCCAAACACTGGATTTTCAGTCCAACAGATGGTATCATATATGACGCTGAAACATAAAGACACATATAATAATATTCGCCTTAAATAAATAACCACATCTAATCAACTCAATAAAAATTCTGTGTCCTCATCATAGAAAAAAGGTTTTCCAAGAATATTGGTCCTTGTGACACATGACACATTCCAATGGCATTCAAATTTCAAATCATTCATTGGATCTGAGAATCAACAAGAACAAGCTCAATCTCCTTCCGCTGCATTAGGGATGTAGACTTTCATTTGTATTTGGTTACTTAATAAAGTATCTCTAGCAGCAGTTTTGTATTGCCTTTGTATTTTATTGTAGGTGAAAAGAAATTAATCCCACCAGCTCTGGAGGAGCAAAGGCTAGAGGGATAACAACATATATATCCTCTGCATAAGCCATCATAGGTGGCAACTAACACTTCACGTTACATGAAAGAAAGATTCTTGTCTACTGGACAACTTAGGGCAAATTTTTTAGGGCCTTGCTCATCAGTACAAATTGACTGTTCTGGATAGAGATGATGATTCTTTTTATACTTCTGGATCCAGAATCTCACTCATAGTCTTTATGGGGAATGCTATGCAAAATCTTGGTGTCTTTTTCTGTACTCATTATTGGCAATTCAAGGTTTCAGAATTAACATTAGCCAGGCGTGCTTTTAAGGTATCCTTCTAAATACATTACTAAGTTTGCAGAGTGGTGTTTTGAAATACCATTTAAGATTTTTTATTATTATTAAATACTTATATCTAAATACAAGTGTTGTTCTCAGTCCAAATTTATCCTCCTTTAAATGTGCTGGATTTTTCCCTGCAATAATATTTTGGATTTTTTGGATTTTCCCCCATAGATCAGAGAAACACCTAAAAATTATTTTAATGTTTCTTGGAATAGAAGACTTCTACATATTTAGTAGAAGGAAGCAAGCCCAGCATCATTTATTTAACTGTTTTTAATCTCAGGAAGTAGTTTCTGCTGTATTTGTTCCTCTTCATAGAAATAATTCCCACCTACCATTAGTCTCTTCCAGAAAGACAAATGAAGCTACAACTGTTAAACCCTTTTAAAGAGCTCAGCTCTCATCAGAGGTCAATCAGAAGTCAAACTGGACATTTTTTAAACAATTGAATAGGAGAATATTCCATTATAGATGTCAAGATGAGACGTGACTAATGTCACAAAAGTTAAAGGTTAGGGGCTAATCCACTGAGAAGTCATTCACGGATCACATTTAAATTGCTGCAGACACTTAAAAAGTGCTCCCTCACAAGGTCTCTGCTCTCTTACCAGAGCTGCAGCTACAGATGAGAGCAGACTTCCCTTAATCTGTGCTAGCAGTTAAATTCCTCAACTTCCTTTTCCTTAAAAATAAAAGGAGGACCTTTTTAATTAATTAAAAGCAATCTTTTCCAAATTATGTTAATTTAGTAAGACCAACATTTTTTTTTTAATTCATTTAGTCTTTCTAAATTAAAAGCAATTCCATTAAAACATAGATCTGAGAATGTTAGTGCGGTGAACAAATTCTAGTCTGAGACAGACTATTTGCTTATTCATAAACATATCTACATTTAATAAAACTTCTCCAAAGAATGTGTCTTGAGGGAAAATGTTAAAAGTCATATGTAGACTCTTTTCCTAAATAAAAGCTGCCAGAAAATCAAATTAAATAAACAGTTGACAAAAATGTAATGAATCTAAGTTCTTTTGGTTTGGGGGGAGGGAATAGTATTTCTTTATATGCAGAAGATGCTGATTAAAAATAGCAGCATGCCACAGATTTGAGAACTAAGCCATGCCTTTAAATATCTTTGTACTACTGACATGGAAGTTTTAGTGGGAAGAATATCATTGCACAAATTGGACTATGGCCAATATAAAATGAATCCATCTTGACACATTGTTACACTGGTTTTGAAAAAAAACCCTAGAATTTAATGAATAAATGTAGGTTTGTTTTATTGTAGATGTATGATTTACTCACAGTTGTGTTGTTTATAGACAGTAGACCTATACCTAATTTGATCATAAAATATGAAACAATATTAAGTAAATCCAAGATATATACCCAAAATTATGACAAACAGTTTAAGTAGAAATGGTGGAATGCTTCAGTTGCCTTTCTAGCCTAATTAGAAAGGGAAAGAGATGTTTCCTTTGCTCCTACAACCAATGAAAATCTGACTTCTAAAAAGATGCTCAGACAAAAGACTGTGGAGAACAGGAGGACTTACCTGCTAGTGAATATCATAAAGAGACTGGAAATTGTTTGACTTGATCTGTATAAAAGAGAAAATATAACTATTGATTACTACTGTCATGTCCAGCCAGACAGATATAAGCATATTAAAATATAATTATTGAAATATATAAAATATATAAAATATATTTTGAAGAATACTTCCTGAATTTGCATTTGAGAAGATAAAGAAAACACTTAGTTTATACCTTGGGTATTGCCCTAATCTTTTGGGAATTTAGATGTTTTCTGAATATATTGCAGAGATAAGCTTTGAGGTTAACTGCTAGAAAGACAAATAAGGGGAATAAAATGCTTATGCAACAGCAGGTCTGAGTATTTGATTTGGAAAGGAGGGGGAAGAGTCTATTTTCCCTTTGGGGAAGTAACTATACTAATATTTATGGCTGTTTGAAACCATGCAGCTGGCTTTTTTGTTGCCTTTAAGCTGCATTGCCACAGAAGAGCTAAGAACTGTGTGATCTCTCATCTGTTTTCATCTTCAGTCCCAAAATGTGTCACAGCAGTGTTGGTAATTGTTCTGATTTTCAAAATACTGTGATACTTCATATTAAGTTCACTGGGTAAAATATTTTTTGAATACTCACTTTTGACAGCTTACAGACCTTGTACCTACAATCATATAAAAAGACTGGAAAAGGCCTTTGGGGGTCATCCAGTCAGCCCCAACACTCTCAGCAGGATTAATTTTAACTCCCTAGCTCAAGGTATCAATAAGACGTCCTCCCTGCCTTCTCTCTCCACAGATAAAGTGCAGTTCTCTGAACTGCTGCTCAGATATCACATCCTTAAGCCGCTAACCATCCATGGCCTGACCCTAGACTTGCCCAAGTGAAAGAACAAAGAACATGAGTGAAAGAATAACTTAACTGCTTTCAGTGTTTCTTAGATGTAAACTGGCTGGGGAAGATTTCCTCATCACATAGATTTTAATTTCAATATATTAGCTCCTTTTCCCTTGGAGATTTCAGTACTTCCATGAGGTGGGAAGCAAGGAGAACAAGCAGTTAAATGCCTATTGAGGTGAGATTTCTGCCTGGTACTCTGAACCAAAATATGTGTCGCCACATTATCTTCTTTGGGACCCCATGTATTTCTTGTACTTTTTGCAACTCTTTTTGGTCAAGATTGTTTCTTTCTGCCTCATCAGCATCCAGTACAACGAAGTCATGCTCTGGCAATGCTGATCTCGATGCTGTGGCACTGCTTTCCCTCCCCCTCTGCCCTTGTTTTCAGGGATTAGAGGTAGAATTAAGTAATGTTCCAGAAATGTGTCCTCTCAGCCACGGTGTCTCCCAGAGCTCTCCTGGCTTCCATGCCACACATTCCAAGTGCCTTAATGCACTCCCCAGACTCAGCATACAATTAATAAAAGTCTACAATTCCTGCTCTGAGCAATTATTGAATCTCTCTACTCAAAATATGCTCTGTTCAACTGGAGTACCCCACTCAGGGTTTATTAAGACTTGGCTCTATTATCATCTGTTTCCCAGCCAGGAACTATGAGAGTTATGACACAGGAGGAAAACTGAAAAATAGAACTGACATTGATTTCCATGTGTGCATGATCTTGCTCCAAAGACTAGTAACATAGCAACAAGGGTTGGATTTTTTTCTTCTTTTTTTTCTTATTTGTATAGCCCTATTTATCTTTTTGAGACTATGGTTCAGGTTGTTTGCTTTCTTCAGGGTATTGTGCTTATATTCAAAATAGAGGATGAATTTACAATACTTTGTTCACTGCACTGACTTCCAAATGTATTTTGCTTATGATAGTTAAATCCTGATGTAGCATCTGGTTTTGATGGAGTTTCTGCTTTTATTCACTAATGCTGTTGGTCTGACCAGGTCATCACATGTGACTTCATCTGATATCAAACAGCATGGTTTAATTGGTTTATTTTGCATCCAAACCTCAACATCTCCATTTCACTCTTTACAACACTTGCGTAACTTTCTTCAGTAACATCAATCAAGAAAGAGTAAGTTGACTTTTAAAAATGCAATTTATTTCCATTTTCCACTTCCTTTTTCATGTCAATGCATTATTATCCTCTCCTAACCTTAGCAGTGGAGCAGAGCTTCCAAGTTATGTATGAGCATTATAACATATAACATGATAATAGCAAAGTCTCAGCCAAATGTTTTGATATCCCACTCCCTGGACATCTATGTACTAAGGGTAAGCATCAGGTCTCATTAACCAGTGCATGAGGCTACTACAAAGGGGAATTGCTGTCTAGCTCCATCCTCAAGAAGCTGAACAGTTAGAATTTATAAAGAAGCATACGGAGGTTTAACTTTAGGCTTCTGACAATTTGGCAGGTACGTGTTTCAGCTTAGAATTCGAATTACAAAGTCTCTCAAAGCTTTCTTTTCTCCAAGAGGAAAAAGTAAAGATCATATCCTTGACAAGATAATATTTTCTTCTTATACTGAGAACCTTGTGAGAGTGAAGCTGAAAGCTTTATAAAAAGGGAAAATGCTAGCATACATAGTATTTTTATCACCCAAGTTCGCTAACATCCCTAAGCAGCTTTTGCTGTGAAAAAGAGACAGGATGAATCAGAGCAAAAACATGGTTACATATTGACCTAGTTATTTGTAGCAATTTTGGAATGTGCTTATGAGAAAAATCAAGCTCCTGAAAGGAAAGGTTCCCAACTGTAGGTCCCCTACCAAACTATAATCAGGTGAAATACTCCCTAGTAAAAAATGAAAAAGTGCTTTTTCCTCAGACACACAATACAACTGTTTCAGAACAAAATAGTTCAGCAGAAGCTCAAGCTATCAATCACGATCCTTCCATCAACTCAAACCCTTTCACCAGAGGCAGCCTGAATACCCACATCTCCCCCTTAACCAAGCTTCTAGCAGGCTTTTGTGAGGTCCAAGTGATCTTCAAGGTATTACTTGATCCCTGCCTTACATGTACAATCAGGAGGAAGATTAGTTGCAGATGGAACCGGTTTAAATTTTAAGAACTTTAACAACTACCACCATTTATAGTATCTAATGCCAGATTTCAACTAAGTGCCAGGGCTCTGATCATTTGTTTGATCTCCCGTTGTGCCCACATTCAGAAACAGTTTCTATACAGTTTCTAACTAAAGATCTCCCAAACATGGGAGGGGACTAAAAACCCTTGTAGTTTTCAGTTAGCTTAATTATACCATGGTGACAAGAATCTCCACTTAAAGGAGAACAAAAGAAAAAAGACAATAGGTTTAAATGTTACCGAATTACAACTGTCAAAGAAAACATGCTCAACAGCAGAAACTGTTCACATAATTCTCTCACTGCACTTAAGCACAAATATGAAAGGGAAGGATTTGCGGTGCTATTATCCGTGAACCACTTTGAAAAGGAAAACAGAACTTATTAGAATTTGCAGGTAGTAAAGTTCATGCTGCACCCAAGCAGAAGGTCTACGCTAGGCTTGCTTTGGACCCACATATTTTACAGGTGGCATGTGTTATTTTGAAGCAACAAGCAATCAGAAAAACTAATGAAACATGAATACCTTGTCTCTTTTAAAGTTTCTGGGCTTGGTTTGTTGGGGTTTTTATTTGCCAGAAATTGAGTTACTGCACCCAGTGATTATACTGTTTGCTGCAAATTAACAATTATATTTAAAAGGTTCTCCTATCTGTTAATTCCTGGGAAACTGCAATATAAAGACCAACAAACAAGAATACGCTGCTAAATTCAAACAGACATTTCAGCATTTTAAATAATTTATTGATGCTTAGAAAGGAACAGATAAATACACAGGTGGCTAACTTTTAATGTGAGTCTCTCAATGATTTACTAAGAACATCTGCCAGATAATTTATACTTGTTCTATTCAGTACTCAGATGCTCATAAAGGAATTATCCTGAAGGAATGAGAAAGCTGCTTCAGAGTAGGCGTGATGTATACAGTGCAATGCACATGCCAGTGCTGATAGAGATTAAGTTTCTTTCAAGGATTCTTGAGTACAAATGGACATTTTTTCCCTCTTTGTCATGGTAAAGTTTAGTCAGAGGGTGAAAAATAGGGATAAAGTATTCAGTGGAGATTTTGTGCAGATATAAATTGTATAACTACCTATGAACCCATAAATGAAAATATTTTCATGAGCTAGTAAAACTTTCTTCAAGAATTTGTTGCAATTTCAGCAAGGTATCTTTAGTATAGTTGCATATTTACTTTGACTGCATATGTGGTTCCATTTCCTTTGGCTGAATTTACACAAAACTCAGGAATGAATTTAATCTATGAGGGAAGTCAAAATTGTCATGTTAAGTACACGTGGCTGAGGATAGTTCTTTTCCAAATGACTTGTGCATATTAATGTGAGTTTAATAGAGGAGAACTGAGCCTTTGGTACAGTCATATGTCACTGAAGTCAGTCTCATCCTGAAACACATGATCTTGCAGTGGCTTAAAGCTGTCACATGCCTGTATCTCCAAACAAGCCAACTTATTAAAGCTAAGTCTGGGGACAAGTGCTCCTTGAAATGCAGTTGCTTGATGGTAGAATGGAGGAATACAAGCCCTGTCCAGTGGAATGGCAGGCACTACAACAGAGCACTTAGGTACCTCTGTAACTTAAAGCACACAGTGCAGTTCCCCTGACTTCCCAGGGAAGGCACAGCCCTTGGAGGCCACCCATGTTTCACCACCTTGATATCCCTGACAAAAATAGCCAAGTGCAATTTTTTAACCTTTAAAAGACAATTATTTTAAATATTTTTTTTCTTCACTGATATTCCTATTTGGTTGTTTATTTGGACTGGGTAGCCCATTACAAATCCAAGAACTCTACATAATTATTCAACTAATTAATTTGTTGTCTTTGTGGAATTAATAAATAGTAGCATTTCTCTGCTAACATTAATGTGCAGAAATACTCAAAATATACTTCAGCAAATAATGTAGTTATCCCAAATTACTGTCATCATTTTATTAATATTTAATTGTTTCAATATTTCCCATTGTTATTTTCTAAGCAAAAGAAATTACCTTGTCACCACTTGGCCTGGATGTGACATGAAAACCAATATCCCAGAGTACCAAATATATCAATGTGCCACTATCCTTTGCTAAAACTGTGAACTAAATTAAAGAGTGATTTTCTTGATGACTTGTAAGGGTCGACTAAGTTCATCTCCCTCTTATGTTTCTTTTGCCAAAAGAGATTTATTTTTATCACTCCGTCAAGTAGACTCACTTGTTACAGGCTTGGACCCTAAAATCTTCAAAAGTGAAGATGTAGAATGTAAAAAACCTCAGGATCCAGACCACTGAGCTCCTCTGTGAATCTGCCTTTTCTGTGTTGCTTTAAAGTGTTGAAATACTTCTGAATACCTTGAAAACAGCAGAGAAAACAAGTAAACAACAAATTAATCCATCCACCCACAAGATTCTTCTCTACTCTCTGAAAAAAATCCAAAAATCCTGTCCAAATCTTCCAAACAATAAAAAGAAACTCCAAATAATAAAAAGAAACTATGAAGGTGGAAGGCTGAAAAAAACCCTCCCAAATGGAAACTGTCTGTGTTTAGTGTATCTTTTGTCAGTTAAGCCTACAGATATTTACTAGACTAAAAGGAAGTAGAGCTACAATGCTTATCTTCCTATCTTGTCAGAAGTGTTCTCAGGAAGATATTCCAAGCAAAATCATTCACAGCTAACTGTGGATGAAAGGATGATATAAATAGGACATAGTGATGGTGCTTCTGCTCTGTAAGATTCCACCTATTCTAATCTGTTTTCACTTAGTATCCACCTGGCCTATTGTCTTGAGTTCTTTTACTTTTTTTACCACATTTAATGTCATCATAAAAAGAAAAAAAGAAGAAATCTCAGGCATTATAGCTAGGATTGTGGAACGAAGGGAAAAACAGGGTTTCAGTGTGCAAATCAACACTGACAAAAACCACTGCTTCCTTGTAAAAACAAACCAAATCAATTAAAAAGAAAGAAAGTTTAAACTCTGTATAAGCCCTGAACAGAGATTTTTTTCTGCAGCAGGTGTAACATTTTAAATTTTTCTTTAACATTCTTGATAAGAAAGTCTTCAAATAAAGCAGGCCTCTCAAGATGAAGTTAAATAAATAAAAAGCTATTTAATAGTAGCTCTTAATGCATGTTGACATAGTAGGTAATGGCTGATTCAACATTAAGAAGTTAATGAAAAGCAATGTAAGGATGATGCATGATCTGGAAAATACACCTTTGACTTTCTACTGTATAACTTTGTATTGTGAAGTCTTGAGGAATTCTTATCTGTCAATAAATAACAAAAAAAGAGGATTAATGAGGTGATTTTGACTTTAACATGTTGTCACTTCTCTTTAATCTCTAGCTGGGCTTTAAGTCATCAAAGCACTTAATCAAAGCCCTAACTATAAGCACAACAGACTTAAGCAGATGTTTCAAAGTAAGCCAGCTTGCCATTGTGCTTTGTCAAATTGGAAATGGATTATCAGGTAGCATGAAGTGATACATCATCATGCTGCAGGCAGGGCACACAGTATGACACACCTGTGCCTTTGCTGCAGTGGTGGTAAGCAGCTGTGCAACACAGCCTCTGCATAGTAGGAGTGCCCACAAATGGTGGGGTGTCCCACTCAAAAGAGGAAGGGAGCACTCAAGATTCAAAATGTTTGTGATCAAAAGGAAAGGTGAAAGTCAGAGGTTCCACAAAAGCGTACAAAGTTTTATTAGTAAATCACATACTCGCCATGAAAATCATTATAATTCAGTTCCTCATCTCTTAGCATAAGCACACAGCAGCAGGTTTTGAATAAAAGGAAGCAGGAGAGCTGTATTAAAGAGGAAGAGAAAGAAAGGAAGAAAGGAAGGAAGAGAAATTGCCAGTCCTGGCTCCGTGTTGATCCACCTGATGGAGTGTCCGGGGCTTTGTGGGCAAACATTTTTATAGATAAGTTTTCTCTGCCCTGGAGATAAGCTTCTTGCTTTCTATACCAATTAATTGTAATGCACAGTCCATTTTTAAGCCTTTCTGGAAATGGATAGGTGAGCCTGGGTGGCCTTGGGTGGTCTTCTTCCTCTCCTACATCCCATATCCATTTCTCAGTCTCATTTGTGCCCTTGTGCTGGACTGTGTCATGCTTATTTCCAGGAGCATTTCTCAAGAACATTTGTCCCAGAAAAATGCTGCCCTACTCTGTATTGGTCCCCTGTTCAAGTCACATCCTGTT
The DNA here is from genome assembly GCA_037834095.1 of Argya squamiceps. Lineage (NCBI taxonomy): Eukaryota > Metazoa > Chordata > Aves > Passeriformes > Leiothrichidae > Argya > Argya squamiceps. The sequence goes on from JBBMKD010000053.1 coordinate 8,708,602, forward strand.
CTTTCTCACAAAGTTTTATTATCAAAGAACCTTATTTGCTGCTACCAGCAATCCTTGGTTGGCTCCACAGCCATGTTTGAGATGGACACATGATCTGCTTCATTTTCTAGGCTTCTACAGATTCAGATAGCCAACACTTCCTGCTTCAGTCAAGGTCTTCCTTACATCTTCACCTTCCTCTTCATCTAAATAATCTCTACCTGTATTACCATCAGGTTGTGCCGACTCCCAGCACCTTCCTTTTGGCCTGTGTAACTTGCAGTCCAATATATAATTGTAAAACATAGAGAAATATTGGACTGGTATAGACCAGCTGCCCCATGTAGCAATAGCCATGACCTTGTAAACAGCACAAAATGTCAAAAGAATTTCATGGTTGAAAAAATACTGCAGGTCTAAGGGCACAGTATCTCACATCCTCTGCATGATAAAATCAACCAGAGGTAATTTTACATATCCATACATATCACTGCACATTCAAGCCACAGAACAGACAGAGCCTGAGTGTATCCTATAGAAAGGGATTAGAGAAAAAACTCCTCCCTGGAAGATGACAAATGTGAGCTGAAGTAATGAAAATTAGAGCTTAAATAAACCCAACTGCTGTGAACACAACCCAGCATCCTCTCTGTACAAATGGCCTGTGCCAAAGTCAGTAGGGAGCTTGCCTTTACAAATATGGAAAGATCATGTCAATTCCTTCCAATAATAGTCATTACTCTTTAAAAATATGTAAGGAGTAATAAAAAAGCAAACAGTGTTTGAAACCTAGTATTACTTTTACCCCCAGTGTGGGAAATCTGAATGCTCTCTGTTTCCTCAAATAACAAAATTCATCATTTTTTTTCACTTTATAAAATAATTAAATGATTCAGTAAACTTTCATATTTGCTTTCTTTAATTCCTGTTTCTAACCTGAAAATCTACAGGTCCTTTGTTGTAAAGGCCCCACAACAGTCTTTCACATATTCTTCCAGCACTGTGAATCCAGGCACAGCAGCTTTGTGTTGCTTCAGGAGACAGCAAGACAGATCCCTGTATGTGTCTGCCAGCGTGTCAGGGTACAGGTCCTGACCAGATTGTCACAGATGAAGATGGAAGCATAACACATAAGGTAATCCCATTTCTCCAGGCCTTGAACCTCTCCCTTAGTTTCCATCCTTTAAGGAAGAATGTTCTCATTTTTCCACCCTTAAAGGAAGAATGTTCCCTCACACTCACTAAATGGACCCAGTTTGCTTTTGTTAATATAGACCCCAAATATACAGAGCACTTCAGATATCTGAAGGTTTCCTAAAAGAGTAATTCTGTTTAACTTTCCTATGCTTTCACATTCCTGTTCATAAAATAATTTGGTCTAAATCTTGTACTGTTTCAAGTCATTGACAGAATTTACAAGTACATTTACAGCTGGGGCTTCAACCAAATTTTATAATTGATAATTGTTTCATGGAAGACACTATTTAACAGAAGTTGAGATATTCTGACAAACTGGTACATAGTTTTGGTGATAAAAGGATTTTTTTTTTAACCTGAGCATTATACACTTAGAAGACCATTTCAGTAAAAGACCTTTAAAGAAGCAGAAAATATTTATAATCAAAAATTGCAGGTTGTTTTGTTTTGTTTGTTGTTTTTTGTTGTTGTTGTTGTTTTTTGGGGTTTTGGGGGTTTTTTTGGTTTTTTTTTTTGGTAAGCTGACAATAGTTTATTCTTGAAATCACTGAGATTTGCCCAAGGTGTCCTCTAGATTTTTCTTGATTCTGAGGATCTGAGCCAAAGCAATTCACAGGGAGTGGCATATGAACTCAGCATTCTCTGTTCCCTTCTTTTGTTGTAGGAAGAACAAATTTAATGGAATGAAAGATCCCAGGATCAAATTTAACTCTAGCAATATTTTGTTTAGCTTACATCTTTACTGGATTAAACTATCTCACTCTAAGTTCTTTATTTTCAGAGGAGCCAGTGAGTGTGGCTGTCATCACTCTTGTGCTTTCACTTATGCTATTTCCAGATTTACAGATTATGTGGTTATTGTCTGAGAAGTTTTTAAAAAGTATTTAGCTATATTGCTATATTTAATGCAATAAATATTTTGATATAGTAGTGGACTTAAAATAATGACAGTCTTTTTAGTACTATTATTGAACATAGTGAAAATGGAGAGGTTAATGTAAAAAGAACTGCATAAAGTAAAGCAGAAAATGAAGGAAAATAAAGCTTTACTATTGGTTGAGTATCTAAGAATGGAGTTTTCCTTATACATTTTACTATGAATCTGTTCCTCAATTAGTTTCTGCTTTAAGTCAGTCTTGGACTGTTACTATAAGAATAAAAAAAATTCCTTTATGTGCAGACTATACATAATTCTTTGCCAATGTAGAATTACTGTATAATGTTTTCTTGTAGGTTATTGCTTGCTCTGACAGTTTTCCTCTTTCTGACAATTTTCCACTGCTTCTTGAATGTATCTTCTTTTTGACAGCTACCCAAGATTAGGTCCAAAGTGAAAAGATGCTCAAGCTCTGAAGCTTTGAAGAAAAAGTAGGACCTGGATTTTGTTATAATTCATTAGCTTGTTCCATGGTACGTAGGTAAGTATGTTTGGGTTCAGGCCTTTGCTGTTGGTCTAAATTAAAAATTATCATTTTCCTATTTTCAAGATTCCCTTTTTGATGTTAATAAATATTTTTAAAGCACATGAATTCAAATACTGCTTATTAAATGAGATGAATTTTTTCTTCTTGATCAAGGACAATTCATTATTTTGAAAAATTACATCCAAAGATCTTTTGGAGACCTCTTTTGTGTGTCTATAATTAAAAAAATTTTTGCCTTTCAATTTTTTGTGAGTTGAAACTTTAAAAATGCATACATTATATTACCATACAGGTTTTTCACCAAAATCAGGAAATGCATAATGAGGGTTCCCACTGCAAATGTAGCTTGGCCTCAAATATATATTTTATACTGTATTGGATATCCTATTGAATTTCTATGCTCATAGAAAATAAAAGCTGCATATCAAAGAGAATTTATTGCAATTTCAGCTCAATATATTGAATTTTAATATTTGATTGTTATGTTTTTGCAATTCATTTTTCAGTACCTTTCAAGATGTAGAATCTGAAAACGCTCAAGAAGATATTCTAATTTCATATCAGAATCTATACTGACTCATTTTTCTTTCCAGAGTCTTTGTTTAGGGGGTCACTCCTGTATCAATGAAGCTCTGGAAACAAATTCTCATCTCTTATATTTTCTAAGGAACTGAAGAATGCTCTGTATTGGAAAAGAAGAAGCTGGTGCACTCGTCCTTCTCCAGTCTGTGAGGTGAGGTATGGGTTATAACCTTCTGGAAGTTTCTAACTTGAGTAACCCACTGCCAGACAGCATAAGAGATCTTTTTGGGTAACTGGACATTTGCTTAGCCTGGATCTGAGGCTGAACACTGTTTAACATAAACTTATGAAATGAGACCACAGCTTGCATACATCCAGCACTGTATCAATCCTAATTTGGTAAGAAACTGTGGAGCAGTCTAATGTCTATGATTAGGGATTTTCCCACTTCTCTGCTGGAAGTGTCATAAGACGGCAAATGTGTTATCATCTTCAGGTAAAATTTTGCAACCCTGATTTAAGCCTCATTAATTTGATAAAAATAAGAAATCTGAGTTATTCAGTGTGTATGTAGGAGCATTTTCTGAGGAACTAAAGAAGTATAATCTAGGAAGTGTGCAAAGTAACACGTCAGATCATTTGTATCAGGCTGGTAGGAAAGGCCAACAGTTGACAGACCATCATAGCAACATAATATGAAAAAAATATAAATAAAGGAAATGTTAAAGTGTTTGGGTTTTTTCCATTCATGTTTTTATTTTCAGGCATCCTTTCTCCTTTCAATAATCTTTTTGGATCACTGGCAACACAATGTACTTTTCTGATGGTAGAAAAAACACTAACTCCTGATCCCACTCCAAAATTTCTGTTTAATATTAAATTTTTACATCTTTTTTAGGACACACATGCAAGATAAATTGTCTTGTTCCGGTAGAAGATGTGTGATATAATTGCTGAGGGGATTTCCATGAAATTCCTCTAATTATGTTTTGTGGGTGAAGAGGGAGAGTGGGGCTTGATAAAATAAAATGGGACACACAATTCTGACTGTGGGTGTGCTAATGGATCACCATTTCAAGCCCTAAGGATTTAGGAGTTCTTAATTTTAAAATATATGGGGCTGATGAATCCATTAGTTCAGTGGAGGTGAGGTTGTTGTGACTCCATGAATTGTCCTCAGTGGGTTTCTTAGCAGGGACAAAGGTCCCAAATTTCTCCTTGAATATCCTCAAGGAAGTGGTTCTTGGTGCCCCCTTCACACTGATCCACTGAGCATTCTCAGCCTGGCAAAGTTCCTCTGAATGCTTCTGGGCTTCTGTGCTCATAGTGATTAGTGTTTAATAGTATAATCTAACATGCAAGTTTGCAAGCATTTTTCTACTCATATTTTGGGTAATTGAATTTACAAAGTAATAATTACTCTTCATGGTCAAGAGCAGAATATAAATGCAGATTTCTTCACACATATTTTGAGGGCTTGCTTTATAGGGTTGTATGAGCTGTTCCTATCATGTGTGGCCATATCCTATATAATCAAAAATATATTGCTCTCATCTGTTCCAATATTTTTATTTCTCTGCTTTCACTTGTAAATAGTAGGGTTTATTTAATCCTACTTACGCATAGTCATGCTGCAGTACATTTATGTTAGAGATTTTTTTCCCTCAGATTTGACATAAGAGAAAAATTATGAAGATGTATGGTTTGCTCCATAATTTCTGATTTATCCTTTCATCAACCCCAATGTTTTAAGGAGAAAATCTTTACTTTTGTTCTTGGGTGACAGAATTCTTGCCAACAGATTAATCATCTGCCACTACAAGATCTTTTAGACTAATTTGAGTGACAGTGTCGAATGACATAAAAATAATACCAGGGCCCAACAATATTATTTGATATAGTCTGTGAGGATGGCAGATTAAAATGTGAAGGTTTAACATGCTCCTGATAGTCTGTAACTATGGAAATATGCTTCAACTTTTAAAACTATTCTGACTATTCTTACAAGCTGAAGGTTTCCATTCCTGCTAATTTTCTGCTATATAACTGCTAATGGCATCTGGTTTTGAATTTGGGATGAGGAACTACATCCTCTGGGACTCTCATCTACCCTTCTTAGGAGATTCAGACCCACTGAGAGAGGCAGGGAGAGAGATTTATTTTATATTGACCATAGTTCAGAAGTTTAGTATAAGAATTTGAACATGGAGTTAAGTTTTTATATTCTTCATTCATGCAGCATACAGATTTTTTTAAAGATTATACTAATTTTGAATCTTGAGCTTTATTAAGAAAAAAAAGGTAAGTTTTGGTATTATTTGAATACTACAAAATAATTATCTGAATTTTGTTTTGAAGAATTTTCCTTCTGGTCTGAAACAAGATGGAATTTGGTAGTAAGGAAAGTGACAACTTATTGATCCTACAGCCTTCTCTTGAAGTGCAACCAACTCTTCAAATAACATACCATACAGCCTGCAGAAATGAGTTAACTTCTCACAGAGAAATATCTCTCTTTCATCCCTACAATAAAGCTTCGTAAACTGCTATGAAGCCAGTATGACTGAAGTACATGGCAAAGGACTTGATTTCACTTTGTGTAAGAGTGAAGAATAGAATATATTATTAAGAGCAGGATATAGCTTTAATATTTTTTAATACAGAAATAATGGATAATTATATGTTATTTAAAATAAATATTATTTTTTGTTGTGTAACATTCAGTCTATGTATTGCTGTATATCATAAATTTGTCATTTAAAATGTTTATGATTTGAGTTCACTTAAGGCCAGAACATGAATTATAAGCCAAGTATCATCTCATAAGTTTGAGAAACAGAAAATATTAAGGAAGCCAGATGCTATCTGGGGAGTATGTAGGAACTTCATTACACAAATTCCTTTTGTCCTTAATACAAATAAGGAGAAGAGATAGTGGTCCTCATTTGTCTCTTTTGTAATTGTGTCCCTTTTTTCTTCCAATAAAGAGGCCAAAGTGACAAAATCTTGTAAGATCTGCTAAAATGAGAATTTCCCTACTCAAGGGGATTCTACATCGATGCAATGTAGTGTGCCTTAATAAAAAACAGCCACAGAGGCAGAGGAGAAGCTAAAAAGAAATAATACCAACTATAAAATGTTGGTCTAAAGTATGAGTTAAAGAATATCAGTAATAATTTCTGAGTAAGATAATAGATAATTAAGAATGTGAGGAGAATGGGAATGCCCTCAGGGCAAAAGAGAAAATAGCGATTTTTTTGTGATGTTAGAAGAAGTGAAGGAATTTTTAAAGCAAATAAATGTATAAAACAAAAGAGAGATACCAAACTACTACCAATGGAAAGGGCTTGGGAGGCTACAGACAAGTTAGAAGAGTAGGTAAGTGTAGAAAACAAAATTAATTAAATGACAAAATTAAACTATATTCATACAAAGAATCAAAGAATAAGCTAATATCTAAGCAAGAAATAACATGATTTTCAACTATACTACAGTAGATGGACAGATTAGAATTGAACCAAGATGAAACTTCTAAGCTTAATATTCTTATTGCCTCTGAAAAGACTGAGATTAGTTTATATCTGAGCGGTGCAGAAATGTCCTTTCTCCAACTGACACTGAACATTTTCAAAACCTTGAATCCAGTGCTCTGAAATTTGGAAAAAGACGAATTATTGTGCAGGTGCCTTTAGTGGAATATTTTCAGCTAGAAAAAATATTTACTTTTCCATTCCTTCTTATTTTCTTTAATATTCCCCCTGGAAAGCTGGCAAGAACAGCCTTCCTAATTACCTTTGTTGGCCAAATTCTTGAAAGAAACAGGCTTGCTCAGACTTCTTCAGAGAGCTGCAGAGAGGTGTGTAGAAATATAGATACTGTTTGTCAAATAGTGCCAGCAAAAGTTGGAAAAATTGAATGAAGAACCAAAATTACACAGGGTTTAAAAGAAAAAATTATTTGGATCTGCTCAATATTCAGAATAGTTAGAATGTTTTCTCTGTGGAGAAAACAGAGATTTGGAGAGGATAGGTTTTTAATGTTTCTGTGTGTTTTCTCTCATTCTCACTGAAAAACATCAGGGAAATTATGCATAAAAATACATATTTACATATTTAAATTAAAGTATTAACATTTACTGTGGTGATCTTTTGTAGCCAACATTTCCTCATGAAAAGGAGACAGCAAAGAAAAAAGTTGGGAAAGTAGGGATATGAGAATTACTGTTACAGAGAAGAATTTTTGATGAATGAGAAATTTAACTCAAGGACAACTGTTCAAAAGTACATGATTTCAAGTTTTACATTTATAAGTTTTCAGTACTTTGATTAAGTCTATGTAGCAGACTATGAATGAGATCTAAACTCAGTTAAATGTTAAATATTTCCTGAATTAATGTCTGTCACAAACTAGAGCTACTGAGTCTTTGTATGCTGTATACTCAGGGTGAACCTGGGCCTAAGCATGTTAAAAATATTTAAATTAAAGTGCCTCACCTCATATTTATGAAAGAATTTGGATTGTTTTTCATCAGCATTGTGTTTGAGCCCTCTCTCTGCAAAACATGGGACTCATCTCTTCTCCTTCCACCAAAGAATGCCAACCACTGAGAAGCAGTAAATGGAAGCTAATTCATAAGAAATTAAGATAATGGTTGTTTCAGCACCATATGTTTATTGAATGTGTGTCCATGTTAAAACAAGATTGTTAAAAAAGCCTCTGACAATTAAGGAATTAGGAAGGTTAAGTTTACTTGCATAAAGATAAATAACCATCTTGTGGTGATATACCCTCTGACAAAAGAAAAATTAGCCATGTATTTAAAGACTATATCATATTTCAAATGAAAAAAAAAGTCTCCTATTTCCTAATTTTTAGAGTACATGATTTAAAGAGAGTTTTAAGAGCCCAGTGTGAACATTTTGAAAATAAGACTGATTAAAATACAAACTCTGTTACATTATAACTCTCTTAGCCCCTAACAAGTGTGAACTGTAGATTCATTGTTCAGACATGTTGACCAGCACAGGTAACCACTTATTAACTATCTGTTATCACAGGCTGTTATTCTTTATGTGGGTGAGATAAATGGATACTCACACATTTTGCCACTGGGTTTCACTGCAAAGAATTGTGAAGTCAAATACAGAGTTGTAACCATTCTCCTCATTTCCTCTCCAACATTCTTATCTCTTTCAAGATTCAAGTGACACCTTTCAGATCTTGCTAATTCCACTTTATCTTCTCCCACTCTTAATTCTGACTGTAGAGCCCCTTGTCTCTTTCTGTTTCAGTCAGATTTCCCCTCTGAAGGTTTGGTGGTTTTGTTGCCTCAGCTGTTTCTGCACCAAACACAAAGGTCATATCCCAGTTCCTTTCATACCATTTCAAATGCTTAAGGCAAGACCATCTCTAACAAAAGGAAGATAAGAATTTATACAGAGTCACATAGTGTTATTTTCAGACTTATTCTTGCTTGTTACATGTTTTCTTTTTGCTTCAATAATTTGAACATTTTTGTGTGACTGAAACTTTCAGGGGAAAGACGTAACCTATGGCAGATGTGTAAATTTGCTCTAAAATATTCGTGTTGTCAGAACCGAAAATAACTAAATGCAGGGTTTCATGATGGAAATTACTGGGTGCTCTTGTTAACAAGATGTGAAACAGAAGTAGGTGAACCACACTTGTACTTTGCAAGTGCACTTCCTGAAGTAGCTGTGAAACAAATTTGTTCTCAGGTCACCCAACTCTACTCTGCTTTCTTTGGTTCTGAAATTGCTCTGACAGGTTTCCAACATCCATGTTTCCTTTCACCTCACTTCCCAAAACACGCTAATCCTGCAGCCAAGACTCTTTGGCCACACATGAGTTGAGATTTACTGCTGTGGGATTTTGATGCCAAGGCCAGGAAGGTGTTTTTCCACCAAGAATAACACACAGTATGGGGCAAACTTCCTGTATGATCTTACTGCTTTTGCCATTTTGGACCAGCTTAAGAGGCCACTGCAGAAAGGTTCTGCTCTTGAGTTGTGATTTTTCCTGATGGCATTTTCCTTTGACAAACTTCAATCTGAAATAAATTGTTCTATTCTAAATATTATATTACCACACTGTAAGGAAAATACACTTATGCTTCCAATATGCTCTTGATACACTTCACAAGTGAATAAGAAAATTGTGAAACTTTAATTTGTAATTGTAAAATGTAACATTGTTGTGTTTTTAAAAATAGTCAGAGAACAAATATGTTCCTGTCACAAAAATTCCTATAGCTCTATTTCCACATATAACCTATAACTTATATAATCTATGACCTATAACAGAGTAGCATTATCTGCTATGCAGAGAAATTGGTTGAAACTTTTACGTAGTTCCTATTCTACCTTTGAGTTGCTAGATAATTTTAGAGAAGAAATATTCCACTTCTGTCTTTAAATTTCTAATGTTTAAGAAGTTAGATATTTGTTAAAAATTGATAATATTGAATGCTTAAGCGGTAAGATTCAAGTGCTGTAGATGTTATATCCCATGTTTAGTGTGTGATTTATCACATCATAATATTTGCAAATGAAAAGATCTTTAGCCGGCAACAGTACTATTTTTTTATCTGTGTGAACAAGCCAAAAAAAGTTGCAATATTTATTGAACTTCCTTTATTAATATGGAAGAAGTTTCAACAACAAAAAAATTTATTATGAGGCCCCTTAATCCTGATGAATTTACAATCATCTATTTAAAAAGGAAAGAGAAAGAAGCAGTGTCATCTCTTTTCAAGAAGCAGAGTTATGGGCTTAGGCACACGGACAAGTTCCCACAGAGATAACACGCTACTGAAGAGCAACCAACTTGTTTTAACTGTCGCTTTGTGTCCCCTTGGTTAGTGGCAAATGGGAAGTAATTCAAATAATCCTCATCCACTTTCATCACATATTTCGTTGAGGACCACAGAAATGTAAATCACTTCTCACTTGTCACAGGCTAAGAGATTGCAGATAAACGTTGCTGCAGTTCAGCTATATTGGGTAACTCAGTATGGCACCGTCACTTTCCACGTGGCTGTGGCTCGAGACCCAGATTGACTTTTGTGCCAAACACTGAACTTACACTTTTTGAGCCTCACTTCCATGTCTAAGCTAAAGACAAAATGAATACTGCTTTTATGGTTTGTGATTGCCAATCATGAGGACAAGAGTAACTCAGGAAAGTCTAGCCCTACAGTATAGGTGGCCTGAAAATGAAAAAGAAATTGAATGTGTTGAAAGAGCTAGATTTCCAATTCATAGATTCTGAGTCTTGCATATTCTGATGAGCAAGTAACATTTTGAATATTTGTTCAGTGAAAATAAATTTGAAATTTTTGTAGGTTAGCCAGTTCTCCATCCCTATTCTTTATTAACATGTTGTTATTCCAAACAGCAATCCCTCAGTTGATAAGGTTATGATCGCATTTAATAACGAATCTTGAGACAAAAGAAAAATTCTGGCAATGAATTTGCAGCAGCTTCTGAGTTTTAATAGAGTCACTGTGACTTTTAAATCATTTCTCCCACATGCCTTGTGTTTCTTTCTTGATTTGTGGGAAATAAAGGGCTTTGAACTGTGTTTTTGTGGTTTGTTTTTCTTTTTTCTATCATAAAATTTCAGACTAGAGTTTTACATTGGGAAGAGAAACTGGGAATATTAGTGCTTGTTCAGAACACCATCATAATCAGCTACAGTTTTTCTTCTTCCAACAGATTGCCAGTTATTTGGGCTCAGGAAAAAGAGGTCATCAGCTGTTAAGTTCTGTAGCATTTTGATGGTACTATCATAGAAACAAGAATGGTTTAGGTTGGAAGAGGACTTAAAGATCATTTCGTTCCAACACTCCTGCCATTGGGGACATGGCAGGAGTCCCAACAAGGGCATGTTCTGCTGGACCTGGCTGTTCAAAGCCCCTTCCAACCTGGCCTTTAACACTTCCATGTATGGGGGGCATCCAACAATTCTCTGACAGTATATACATAACTTTTGTATTTCAGAAAAAAAGGTGAGTTTAAAACAAAACAAATCAAAACCCCTTGACTTTGATGAAAGCTAGTGTATAATTATAACTTCCTCACAAAAAGAGAGAAGTGGTAAAATCCATAAGGTCTATGACCCTGAACAAATCTGTGGTCCATATTCTGCTGAAATAAGCTCTGGAATTATATGTATCAGCACTAACAGTTCCTCATGAGGAATAAATAGCCACAGACAGATCACTGACTACAGAAGGTTCATTGTGAAGTTTATTCACCACATTATCTAATTTAAGCTAAACTTGGTGCCTGGAAATATCTCCATTTAACTGGCTTTGAAAAAAAAACCTGTCTGGAAGGAGATTTACATTTGTTAATGTGCAAGAGACAGTATCTTCTTTTGGGTGGAAACAATGATTTATTTCAGAACTTGATTGGTTCTGCTTCTGAACATTCCAGATTTACTTAAGGTCCTTTCCTCTCTTTCCCAAACTTTATCCCCCAAATCTCAGTCTTTCATGCATTTTAGTACTTATGTTGGGTGAGATGTGTTTCGTATTTTTTCTTGGTGATGTATTTTTCTCTTTCAAGATTAGGTGAGATGGATAAACATGGCAGAAAAGACAGAAAGCATCAGAGACTTCAAGGGTGGCAGGCAAAAGCTTTTAAATGTGGGACTGGGGAAAGGTGGCTCAGAGATGAAGGTGCCGTGAAACACATGGATTGATCAGCCAAGGTTTACACGAAACAAATGAGAAACTCCCTAGGGATTAAGTGGGATGGAAAGTTTACTGCATTTCAAAGATCATTGAGTTAATTGGAACATCATATGAAAGCAAAGTTCTACTTGCAAGGGTGCATGGGGAACAGGGAAGATGGTGAAAAATATTTTTCACCTTTCCTGTACTCCTTGGGAAAAGAGAGTTTTCAAACATTCCTCTGGATAAAAAGGAATCCTAGTTTTCTTTCTTTTGAAAATGTAACTTTTATGGATTTTAAAACAATCTGGTCTTCTTCAGGGAACTAATTATAAAGGAAAGGTCTAGATAATTCTGTTTCTACTAAGAGTGAAGTTGGCTTCCCATCATTACTTTTCTAAGAAAAGTCACCTGAAGTCTGTGCACTTCGACTTTTCTCTTTTTCTCTCTTTCTTTCTGTATTTATGTGTCTGTGCATACATATACATATTCTATTCTAAGTACATCTGTTACCTCAATAAACAGAAACTTCCTTAAGGAAGTCTTATTTTAATTAATTTTTATTTGCAAAACATTATTGAAAAATGCATTTCATGGCTAAAGGCATGTCATACTGATTTAACAAAATCAGTTAATTGATCCCAGTTCCTATGAATAGAATTTCTCTCCCACCTTTTCACTTTTGTTTTTGGAAGTACTTTCTGAAGTTAAAATTGCACATGTGGAGTAGACTTGTATTTCAGCAAATGAGTTCTGTTAGCACAGTCATTATGTTAAAATTTACGTGAACAGGAGACCAGGAGCATTCTACTAGCCCCAGTGGATTCCTTCAGTTTAGATTCACAATTTGTGTAAGTTATGATAACAGTCTAATTAGTGGCTTGGACGAACAGTTTTCCACTTGGCAGATAGACTACAATAGCTCTTTCAGAAATTCTACTCATTATGTCTTATTAGTATCAGGCAAGACAATATAAATCTCATTTCACAAGGGATTTATAAGAACTCCTACTGGGAAGTGGTCCTCTTTCAAATGACCCCTATTTGTTTTTTCTGTGTGTCAGCTGGATATTTCTGGAAAAGTGTTTTTAACATCAAATATAGTATATAACAGTTGGTACCTGAAAATATCAGTGTCTGAGAAAGTAGATAACATTTCTCAAGCTAAAACTGCTGTGGGGTAAAAATAATGTTAATATTAATATATTTCCAAATTACTGTATAAAAATTAAAAATATTTTAATATATATGTCCTAATCATATTGCAAAATTCTAAATGGCCTTAAATGTAAATCTTATTCACACATGACACTGAACATCTTGATTCCGAATAGGAATTTTGGTTTTAGGTTCGAAGATTGTTTTTTGTTCCATTCAAATAAGTTTCAATTTTTTTTTTCTTTAACTGCAAATTCATTAGCCTCCAAAGCTTTGCACTTCTGATCTGTTTTTAGAGAAGTGTTTTTTGATTTTTTAATTGTCGTAGAATTGCCTTATATACATTCTCATTAGCTTTCATAGGACTACAAAAATTCTAATTAAATGTTGATAAAATATTAACATTTTTAAGATAATTCTAAGCAGTATAATGAAAAAAGAAATTGGAAAGTACTATTAATTCTGCTTCTGGTAGACTTTGAGTAGGAACAGTTGTATCATAAGCAGAAGTTTCCCATCCTGTGGAAAGATTCAGCTCCTTCCAAACCACAGCCAGAGGGCAACCCAGCATAGAGCTGTGTCAGAAATTTGTGCCATGGCTTGGTAGATCCGGAGTTCAAGCAGCTGGATCTGAGATGAGCTGTACAAAGAATCATTTCAGTATAAAGTATGACAATTGTTCTTCTATAATAACTTTTGCTGCTTCTGGGGGTTTTGCTGCAGTAGTTGGTTGAATCTGTACAGCATCAAGTATGTTGCATATGTTGGCATGTCATTGAATTGGCATTTGTGTGAATTAGAAGGGAATGGGTTTCTGTGTTTCACAGCATGTTGGAAGGAAAGGGCACATGGTTTAGCAAGCCAAATATTCATGGACAATATATACAGTACAAATCATACAGTTGTCCAAACTTCCTGTGTAGTGACAAATCCTACAGTAAGTATTTGCTAATTGTTTTTAGGAACAAATATGGTGTCTATTGCACTGTAAAGTATTATGTATGTCTTGATTGTAGTTCCCATTTTAGTGTCAGCAAAACAATACTTTTGTCTGTATGAAAACAGAGAGGCTAAGATGCTTTTGCTCACATCTGCATTGGCCAATGACTCATGCTGTAGTTGAAGAGGCCAGTTTCAGTCTTTGATCACTGTGAGCCTGAATAACAATTTGCAAAGCCAAAAAAGATGTAAGAAAAAAAAAAAGTGTGAGTTCTGTTAAAAGTAGGTACAGTGGGCTCAATAACAATGAAAAATAAATGCATGGAGCCAAATTTGGGTTACATACAACAAACTGTATTTTCAATAAAACTTTTGAATGTACTTACGGTAAAGCACGTGTGAGAGGACGGATTTCCCTGTTGCTTCGAAGAGGAGATGAAAGCAAAATCTGTATGATCAACAGAGTGATCATTTTACCTGAACAGAGGTGATTTAAACAAAAGGTGCCAATTGCCTCATTTGGATATCTTTTACCCTCAAGTTGTATTTAGCTTATTTGTTCAATTTGATGAGTGTTTTGTTGTACATTCCACTACTTCTGTGATAGCACTTAGTATTCATAACCCACGTGATTTTGTATGAAAAGCTGCAAGGTGTGGAACAGCAGTGGTTTCTGCAGAGAATCAGTGAAATTGTCTTAGGACATATTCCAAAAATAACTCATTTTTTTAGATGAAGAAATCTTTTTTGAAGATGTGCTTTCAGTTACAATTTGCTTTGAAACGGGAGAGTTCCTGTACAGCTCAAAAATTTTTACTAGATGGTTTTTATCATAAACCTTTGGCACACTGCATGTTGGTAAGGAAGTTTATTTTCTGATAGTTGAGGAAAATATTCATGTCTTCTAAGTGGATGCATTGATTTTAGCCAGGTCTTGGGTAATCAGCATAAAAATTTCTGGGGGGGCTGGAGCACCTCTCCTATGAAGAAAAGCTGAAAAAATTGGGGTGTTCAGTCTGTAGAAGTGAAGGCTGCAGGGTCACCTTAGAACAGCCTTCCAATACTTAAAAGTTTAAAAGAGTAACAGAGTGTACTACAGTGATAAGACAAGGGGTCATGGTTTTAAACTGAAAGAGAGTAGATTTCGATGGAACAGAAGGAAGAAACTCTTCTATGTGGGGGTGGTGAGGCACTGGCACAGGTTGCCCAGAGAAGCTCTGGATGACCCATTCCTGAAAATGTTCAAGGCCAGGTCACAGAAAGCCAGGTCTAGTGGAAGGTGTCCCTGTTTCTGAAGGAGGGGTGTGAGGGTGTGGACCTCGATCATCTTTTACACCCCTTTCAACCCAAACCACACCAAGATTCTATGTTTCTATGACTTTACTGCAACATTTCTATTAATGTGTGATACAAACTCAATTTGCTGGAGCATTGTAAAGAAAGCTTCAATGAATACCACAGCATCTTTCTAGTCTGTATTGTTAACAATACAGCATTGCAAACCTTTCTTTGCTTTTATTTCAGCAGTGAACTGCAAGTCTTTACAGTAATGCTTCAGGACAGAAGGAGGCCACTGCAGTCATTCCCAGTAACACATTACTAATGTTTTCAGTGCTCCAAAGTGCTTGTCTAACACTTTGTTGAATATTCACAGCTGTGGTTTCTGGTGCCATCGCTATTGATCAATTCTCCATGTTAATCACCTGCTGTATTCTGCTGATTGCCATTGTGCCTTCTCGTTTGACCTTGTGTCT
Source organism: Argya squamiceps (assembly GCA_037834095.1). NCBI lineage: Eukaryota > Metazoa > Chordata > Aves > Passeriformes > Leiothrichidae > Argya > Argya squamiceps. The sequence goes on from JBBMKD010000053.1 coordinate 8,724,273, forward strand.
CTCAGCCTTAAAACTTCGAAAATTCTATGTAACATTACCACATTTCTTAATTGCTTCTTTTCTCTTGAATGTTCCCAGTACATAGGGAAGCACACAAAGAAGTTATTCTCCTGTATGCTATGTATTAAGTCCTGGCTCCCTGCATATGAACTTTGGATGGATGGCAACCCAGGTTTCAGATTTTCTACCTCGAGTTACTTGATGATGCCTAGTCAAAATTGCCATTCTTAATGCCTTTGCTGGAATTTTCCTTTTTTTCCTTGGGTACAAAAAAGCACATATTAAAATTCAGAGGCCAAACTCATACCTCATTGTAGTCTGCAGCTTCCTCATGAGGGGTGTTGAGAGGCAGGCACTAATCTCTTTTCTCTGGTGGCCCGTGAGACAATCCACATGAATAGCATGAAGTTGACTCAGGTGAGATTTAATTTGGATACTAGAACTTCACTTAGGGAGGTGATTGGGTTCTGGGACTGGCTCCCCAGGGAAGTGGACACAGCACCAAGAGTTCAAGAATTGGGACAATGCTCTCAGACACACTGTGTGATTCTTGACTTATTATGTGCAGGGCCAGGAGTTGGACTTGATGAACCTGATGGGACTCTTACAACCCAGGATATTCTATCATTCTATGATCTGACTACCTGCCCCATGTCAGGCATCTGCTCCTGTCCCCACTGTGTTCCTGTAAATGCTACAGAGAGCAGTAACTGGGGAACTGTTTTTTCTCACACAGGCAAAGCAGCAGTGACCATGTGCTCTGTTACACCTTGCCCCTCCAAAGGCTGTGGCTCCCAGGCTTTTTCTCCCAGATGCTCTCAGCTCTGTTGAGTTTACAACTCTCGTAGAAGCAGTGTCTCTATGAGAGGCAGCAGATACAAATCACAAATATTTATATCCTGGAAAGTATTTTCTGCATTCATTTCCTGTTCACTTTTCATAAACATTTCATGTTTACTATTCACTAAATATTAATAGCATAGCTATTATTCAAACTTCTGGTTTGTTTCTGCATATATTTTTAGAAGAAATACTTTGGGCTGTCTCTACAATCACACTTTCCCAAAATAATTTTTTTCAAGGACTCCTTGAATCCTTTCTCTCTAATTTTCAATATGTTCCTTATCTGTCCTATTATTTTAAAATATAAAAAATGTCTAAGATCCATCCTTCTATTTCAGTAGCCTTTATAATGTTTTCCCTAACTGTATATCTAGATATTTGTGGTTCAGAAATGAACTTGAAGCACTGTACACTATCTCTTACTTGGTAAACATTTGGCACCAGGAAAATTAATGAAGTTCAAGGAAATATAAAATTCACTCAAATATTAATTGCTTGCTGTCCACGTGGGTTCTTCTCCTCACTCAACTCTTTCTACCTATAATCATGATCTGAGGAGAGACATTTGTGAGGAGTCAAATAAGTACAGAACACATAGTTTAGTACTATGTATATTTTTCATAACTTGAGTATTACCCACTGAGTTAAAATACCTGTTTTCTTTTTCCCTTGTTTGTAAGCTGCAAATTGCTGAATTTTCTCCCAGTTGTGACCTAATCAGTGAATCACAGTGAGAGGATTTTGCTACCTCCTGTTTCTTGTTCCAGATATTTATTTTATCTCCCAGAGTTTTATTTGGTTTGCAGAGGGTTTTTAACAGTTTTCAGATGACATTTTGATCATGCAGTTTTCAAAAATGTTCTCCTTTCATGTCTGGATTCAGTTTGACTTCTAAAATACGTTGTCAGTGGTTTCAGAGGCCACAATGAGCATGATTAGATGGCATTCATGTCTAGATGGCATTCACATCTAAATAGCAAGGGCAAGCAAGCTCTGCCTCTGGGGCTGTCCCTCCCTGTGCTCCGAGCCAGCTCACAGCCATGCAAAATCCAACAGGACAAAAAGCAGGATGTACGAACTCAGACTGGGGAGAACAGAGAATGTAACTACACTCCCGTGCCTCCCCTTCGACTGTGTGTATGAGGCCTCTCTATTTTGGTTTACAAAAAGCAATATTAACAGATTCTTCACGACCCTGGTTCCTGCCCTGCCTCCCTGCTCAGCGAGCCTTTGATGTGATAAGCCAACATTACTGACAGGTAACTTGGCAATGCAGGATGGTGATTCCCGTGAAAAACGTGGATGCCCCTCCAATCCCTCAGGAAGAGAGCTCTTAACAGTGACCTGTGTAACATAATCACACTTTGCTTTGGAGACTTTGACTCCGATGCATTTGACCACCCCTAACATGCTGGTTAACTCCCAGGCAATGTCCATTCATTCTCCAGAAGGTTAATGAACACTTCTGCTATTTCTTGACAAAGAACAAGTCTCTTAGCTCTGACAAAACTGTAAATTGTGACTTCCTTGCTTAAGGCTTCAAGTGTGTCCAAGGGTGACTTTCCCTGGCTTGTATCACATTCAGACAATCACAGTGTTAGCAGTAGTTAGCTATGTGTCAGCTTTGAGTGATTTGTGTCTTTCTCATAACATTTATTACATCTCTTACATTGTATTCAATGTGATTGTAGCTACTGATCTCTCCTCTAACTGTGGTGAGCTGTTAAAAATTACTTGCTCTCTGTATCTCCACATACTGTACATTGTAACAGTCATTTAGGTAGATGAGTCTGAGTGTAACTCATTTCAGTGAAAATTAAAAGATCTTCTTCCACTCAACAGCAGCTGTGACAAGGAATTGCACTCTTCCTTCACAATTTTTTATACTGTTCGGGAGTATTGAATTAGGTTTGATTTATCCCAAAATCTCTGTGACAGCCATTTACTCCTATTCTCAGAGGAACTATTTTACACAGTAACTCAACAGAGCATTTCGTGTGTATTCACACTTTTTAAAACAAAACTACTGTATAGTTTGAACATGATTCTCATTGCTGGTCTTTTATCTGAGCCTGTTTCCACAAGCATGCATCTCTGTTCTTGCATAATGCAAATTTTCCCATCAACTTGTGGGCAGCTGAGGAGCCAGAGCTAAATAAAGCTCAGATAAATGCTATTGTATGTGATGTAAATAGATGTGAACTGGCAATTTAATAGTGCCCTTGCATTTTTCTGTGCTGTACAGAGCTGTGAAAGCTGAATCTGGGAGAAGCTGTGGAGTGTTCACAGCTAACAAGTAAGTCTTGAATTTAAGCTTAGAAATTTATGTGGGTGCAAGCGGATGCCTCTGAGAGAGATGAAATAATTTGGTCTAAAGGCAGCACAGTCTGATTTGGAGAATTTTAAGACTCAGATTTGAAACCACTCAAATGCAAAGCAACATATGTTTCACCAGTGGATTAATAAACTAAACTAAGGTTTAGCCAAAGATCTATATAAAGTCCTAGAAATATTCATAGACATATTCTATAAGAATTACTTGAACCATACACTGAAACCACAGTTGAAAAATTAAAATGAGACCTGTACAGTTTTAAACTACTCTTAAAATATAACATCCTGTTACTGGACGGTTTACAGACAAATTATTGGACTCAATAGAGGTAAAATTCTTTTGCTTGTGTTATACAGGTCAGATTTGATGATCGAATGGTCCCTTCTGGACTTAAAAGCTATGAATCTGCTCCTTTTCTGCAGTGTTCACATAAAAGGTCAAATTTCCAAGACTGGAATATTTCACTGAAGAACCAGAAGCTCTCTAAGATGTCTTTAAAATAATGAAAGGGGTAGAAAAGACATAAAATAAGGACAAGAGAAGCCATACAAAATAAACTAAACTAAGGAATTTCTGTCCTCGACCTACAAATAGGGATAAAATGTTAAATATCAGAGCATGCCATGTGCTTCCAGAAGTACTTATGTGTCAGGGAACAACTATATCACACAGCTTAAGCTGGTCTGCTAATGGAAGACTGTCTCCTAATAATCATAATCTCTCACCTCACTAGATGCTGAAATTCTTCACTAAGAGGAAAACTATTTTGTGATTTGAATGTGTACATGTCACCCCATATAAATACATAAGCATGATTAAAGAGTTACAGTGAGAAATACCCAGATCAAAATAGCTACTAACTAGGTAATGACATTACCACAGCCCAGTATTAGCATCCACCCTCCCATACTGTCCCAAGACTTAAATACATACTGAACAACACTTTCAGTTTTGGTATTCATGCTCTAATCTCAGCAGGAATTTCTGCGTTCAGAGGAAGTCTCAAGGAAGGTCACTTTAACAAATGGGAAACATACTCTTGAGGCACCCCTTTAGACTGTTCATAACTGTGACTTATCTTATAAAGAGATTATACATTAAAAATAATGATCTACAATTTTAACTTTAAATACTTATTTGGTGACACTAAGGAAAAAAGAAAACCATATTAAAATATAAACAGTACAAGCCTATAGCCTCTAAACAATTAATAATTTATGTTTCTCATAGATGACTTATCAAATACAGAAACCAGCATTCCTTTTCCTATATTTTGATGAACTCAGCAACATTGCAACACTGACTCCTTTATAATGAAGGATTTCTAAACTGTAATAAAAAGGGATACATTAAAATAGTACACATGTTATTTATTCGTTCCCTCCATCAATATGATCTGTATTTTGTGCCCCATTAACCTCCACCACCAGGCAAGGGTTTAATTTCTAATTTATACAACTGCTTTCTGATCCACTATCTGTGATGGCAGATAAGGCAAAAGTAGTAAGACATGATACTTGGAAGAAAAAATGCTGAGCTGGAGGGCACAGTGAGAGGTGTTTCATTTAGCTGACAGTCTTGCATATAACAATTCTTATTCAAAGACCCAAGAGCACTCAGATTTTATAGCCAATATGTTAGCTCTCTGTATCCATTAATGAAATTCAGCTATGGCTGAAGAAAAAAATCCAACCTCCTCTATGAATGTACACCAAAATGACACAGAAAGTAGGAGTATAATAGGGAATCTTCACATCAGTGTAAGAAATATAGGAGCAATTAGTCAAGTGAAATTTCATCAAGATCCAAAAGAATTATGGCTCTGTGCCACATGAATCTAGCATTAGTACATTTGCATCTCACTCAAAAGATAATATCTCTCAGAATTTCTGTAATAATACAATATCGTGCTTCTCTTTAATATAACATATTTTGTATTCTTATACATAATTATTATTTGCAGTAACGAATTACTTGCAGAAAATTTCCCTGATGAGTGGGTCAGAGTTTTCCTTGCAGTGCAACATTTGTGATGTTTTTTGAAGGGTTAATAATTTCATTTCTAAATTGAAAAAAATCGGATTTCTATGAACTGTTTTTCCTGCTAAAGCAGTCCGAAACAATGTTGTCAATCTTCTTGTTTTCCAAGGTACCTGAGCTAAATCCATTTCGGTTCATATTACACAGAGTTTCAAAAATAAGATGAAGAATGGAACTCTTATTCTGTTTAAATAGAATTCTTTTTTTAGAAATAGCTATGATAACATCGTAAAATTTCTTGCTGGGTTCCTTTCTGTTAAAAACACAAAGCAGGTTTTATACAACTTCTCTTCCTTACATGCAACATCCCCCCTCCCTCTCCTTCACACACCCATATTTAGGAAAGGGAAATTCTTGACAGCAAGCCCTCAGTGGCAATGACCATCTGGCTTTGTGCTCACTGGTAGGTGCTAATTGGCAGTGGTGAAAAGTGGTGGTAATAAACGCTCAGCCCAGTATAGCCAGCCCTGTTTGACTGAAAAAGAAATTTCTTTGAACTTTACAGAATTTTTAACAAATAGAGCTTTTTTGGGTTATAAATACTTAGATTTTTACCAATAGTAGGAGCATACTGGCCTGACTCTCTGAGCAACTTTACAGCAAAGGAAGAAGAATTTAAGTCGTGGTACAATTGCAGCCATTAACACAGCCTTTCTTTTAACAATTGCTGCCCCAAAGGAACAGTTTAGGTGTCTGTTTGCTTACAGGCAGAATTATGTTTCAGAGAACAGAGTCTTGGGTGTACCCTACCCTACAGCTTCACAGGATGCCCTGATTTCATGGGAAATGTCTCAAATATCAAGGTTTAAGAGTAATATAGGAAAGTGAAAATCACAATGCTACTTTGTATGTGTTTTGTATATGAATTGCACAATGTATGTGCTCGATAGCACATTTCTTTCCCCAGATTTGAAATAAGTACCACTGTATCCCTTAAGCCTACTCAGGGTAAGGAGCAAGTGGCAGAATCTCATTCATTGGATATGGTTCTGATTTAATAAAAACATTTTTTGTTTTTCTCGGACAATGTAAAGATATAAGATAGTTTGAAGGAAAGTGGAAATTTGCAAGTGGGCAATGTTTGAATATTATTTATTTGTATTATGGGAACTACTTCACTTAGTTTTATTCAAAAAGTCACAAATATCTTGAAATATGTGTATTTTGTCTAACTTGCAAGCTAATCTGAGCCTTTTTAGCATGAGTCCTATGAAATGAATTTTAAAATCCTCCTAAAAATGTTCTTCAATAAGAGTATTATATTGTGCTGAAAATCCATAGCATGACTTTCTGCAAATGTTAGAAAACAAAACTATATTTATTTATATTTTATTTATTTATAGAATAGTGATTACTGCTGAATACTAAAAAAGCAAACAAAAATATTTTAAAAAGAAATAGTGACTTAATTTGAGAGATGATTGTATCTGATTTTTATGTGATCCTTTTTGCTTATCAGTGTTCAACAGGACCTTGGGGTTTCACGTTAGAAGTCTAACTTTCACATGGAAAATCAGAGGTGAGACAAAATTTATTTTTAGTTTCTATTTCCAGGAATGATAGTACTCCTCTGCCCTTACTAAATCCTTTCCTGACTTAAGTCTATCTTTCTCCTTGCAAGTTCAAGCCATAAATAAGATAATAGATGTAAATTTGAAATGTGACCTTTTTCTTCATTCAGTTCTTTTGTAATTTCAGTAATTACAGGGACAGTATTTCATATTTTTAGAACATGTTGAGAAGAGCTACATCTTGGCTGGTAATTCTAATTTCTACTGATATCAAGAAAAGAGCCTATATCCTTATTTCTTATGCCATTATGGATTTGATCCATAGAATTCTTAGCTAAACCTTGGTTCTAGAAGACTAGAGAAAGAAAATCAATTGCTAGCTTTATATATTTGCAAAGTGACACTTGCTAGTAAAGTTGTCAGAATCTTAAGTTTCTCCAGTTGGAAGGTTTATAAAAGCTACTTCATCCATATTAAATTCTAAAGTGAAATAGATTTGTGTGGGAGAGAACTTAATCTCAGTTTAACATCAGTACAGCACCCTAAAGGATCATAGTTCATGCCTAATTGAGCTTTTGCAGCACAGTCACGATCACTTACATGAGGAGATAAAAAAGATGCCCTAACTTCAAAGAGAAAATACTTTACCCTGTTCTGCTCTTTTTCCCTCTTGCTTCTCTCTTATCCCCATTCCACCCCCTTCAGAGCAATAAATGCACACTGCATTTTGCACATTCCCACAGCAGATAAACATAGAAAAATTTTCCTAGCGATGACCTTGTTTGTCGTCAATACTTGAAAATCTTAAAACTATGTCTGGCCATAGTTTAATAATAAAAATGGTCATGTTTTTTGCAATTCCCATTTAACTCTTCCTGTAGAAAAGCCTCAGTTCTGGCAGTTGGAAAGACCACTACAACATGGATTATTTGGATGGTCATCACTACGTCGCCCACTCTGTAGGTGTGTGCATGGCTTTCTCCAACTCATAATGTGAAAATCAGCCACTTCTATTCAGCCCATAATACCCTCGTGTATTCTGCGGAATTGGCAAAAATGAGGACCAATACCATCCAGTTTCTAGAAGCTTGTATTAGGATTAATAATTTACCAAGAACAAGAAGGGTTGTTGCAGGAACTTTAGTTTCTTTCCCTCTTGCACAGATCAAAAGGAATATCTTGCAATAAAGTGAAACACATATTATGCAGTAACAAGATATGGTATAATGCTTTCCATTGCATTAATGGACACAGTGTGCTCAGACTGTCTCTAGTTTTTCCCTTCTTCACAACACAGTAATGTCACTTAACTCCTCACCTGTTCCTAGTTCCCTGCAGAAATGTGATTGTATTTGAAGCTGCCAAATAGAAATGATGGCTGTACATTGGAGGTAAGAAATGTTTTGCAAATCCACTTATTCCAGTGTAGAAAAGTTGATATTACATGTTTTGCCCAAGAGGCCTTGCACCGAATATCTGAAATTACTTTTTAGGTCTCTCTGAAATACAAGAAGGAAACACACTTGTTGTTTCTCCTCATGTCCTGTCTTGTCTTGGAATGAATGAATGTGTTGAATCAATCCAATCATTAGAAAATGATTGAAGAAGAAGTTCAATCAGATAGCTTTTAAGGTAGGAACAATGGGGGATTAACACTGACAAGCAGGAATCAGTGCCCAAAACCAAGAAGAGAGTCCAGATTAAGTCACATATTTTTGTCTGATGAAATGTAAAAAGCACTTTCTTCCCAGATACAGCATTTAATTTTCTTTGTAAATAGTTTTACAAAGAATAAGTGAACAGGTGTTATTATACAATATTTATGGATCTTGGCTGTCTAGTTACTTTAATTTCCTTTTTGTCATTGAAAGATTATACCAGAACACAATTTGTATCTTCATGCACCAAGAACTTTAGCCAGTTACTAGCTTGTTTATTAGTGAAGAACACAGCTTGAGTTAACCCAGTCAGTAAATCAGTTTTAATGGTGCTCTTAGAACAAACTTTCAGTTTCTTAAATACTGAGTAAAATATATTCAGTTATCTAATAGCACAAGTAACCTTGATTATGATTGCCACACTCCTATGTCAACACTTTAATAACTTTGGCTCTAGTCTGTGTGCCAGTGATGTCATATGAAGATTTTACCTAATGCTTTTAGTAGAGAATTTAAGTGGGACAAATCCAAGACATCTAAATGAAAGAAGAAGGTGGCTGCATGGCCCTCCATGGAGTGTTGCTTTCCTTGTGAGACCTTTTTTCATGTCAAAAGTAATCTAATTGATGCTGAACAGGATGATGGGGAGCCTTCCACAGAGGGTGGCTGTACACTAGTTTGATGGGACTTAGAGCAAATAGCCAGAATCACAAAGGTTTTTATTCCCAGATTTTGAGGGAGCTTTTAGAAAGAAAAGAGTAGCATAGTTGCTTGAGAAATGAAATAAGAAAAATCTGAAATACCCATGCACTTACAAGCGAAAAAAATCTGCTGTCTTTCAGCTGCCACAACACTGGTAACTTTGTGATTGATATTCAGTAAGCACAGTCCTAAAAATAAATCAATGCACATTTTGAATGCTGTCTGTTTGGTTACACATTCTTGTAAAGTCTTCTGTTTTTTAAGTCCTGATAATGAATCTTTGTTCTGCTTTTACAATTATAATGGGATTCATAGCTTTAAAGTCATTAGGATTAACATCAAAAAAACCAGTTAAGATCCATATTATGAATAAAATGAAAATAAAAAAAAGAAATTGTTTGGAGTAGAGATGTGCCTTGATGTAACATTTTTTTTTTCCTGTTTTCCATTGACTTACAGTCTATTATTACATGTTGCTGGTAGCAACCTTAAAGCCAAAGAATGGCTTTGTATTCCACAGTCCCTTTGGAAGTTAAGCTACTCAGAAGGTTGCCTGACTGTTACATAAATCAGATTTTACATAAGTCAGTCTTAATAAAAGAACCACTATAACTGTGCTCTGTTTGGGGGCATACTATCCATTTGGAAACAAACTGTTTTTTCCAGCCCCATGCAAGGAAGTGCCAGCCTGTCCTCAGTGCCTCCACAACTGTTTCTAGGGGATTTGATAGTTATAATGCATGATGCCTGCCAAGTCCACCAAATCTTCTGAAAAGTAGCTATAGCAATGAAAGATTATGTCAGATAAGCAAAAGTCAACTGTCATTGCAAACATCAAGAATGTTGCACTGCATAATGGTCACTGTTAGACACAACAGAGCTTTAGCTGGAATCCTTTGGGGTGATGAAGGAAAAAAAAATCATATTTCATGGGCATCATCACATGGATGTAACATCCTGGAAAATACCAGGAGAATAGAAGGCCTGACATCAAACACTGCATAAGCCTCTGTCTCCAGCTTGATAAGTGTGGGCATGTTCCTTGAAAAGGAAAAACTTAAGCTATATCAGATCCTTTTATATGTCTCTGATGAGAATGTCATTCATAAATACCTTAAGTATCACTAACTCATATAGTCTGACCTTCTGAAACATTCAGAGTATATCTAATTCAAGGACAACTCAATACAAAAAAAAAAAAAATCTAGCTTTTCCTGCAGGAAAGCTAATAATTCCATATGACTACAGACCAGTTTTCAAAATTTGATTAGTTTTATTTTGAGGATTTAGAAGTGGGGAATCCAGTGCCCTCTCCTAGACTGTAGCATGATTGTGTTAGGAAGAAATAGGGATCTTAGTTTTATTATCTCACTTTATCTTTCACAGCAAGATTAAAGTATTCTTGATAATTTTATTCCTATTTTGTAAAGGCTTAATAACAGCACCAGAAAAAAACATTAATAAACAGCATAATACACATTTATGTGTACTTATTTTTGTCTTGTTTTCACTCATTGCCTATGATGATATTAAAGAAATACAGAAAAATCACTGACATCTTAACTTTGGAAATATCAGAGCAAACCCTGTGATTCCCTCTCATGAGTAGCATTTGATTCAACATTCACAGTATAGGTTGAAGAACTGAAGGAATCATGCAGCCAGTGGGACAATTTCAGGATCTGTGTTTTTTAACATAAAATGTGTATGATCTATAAATATCATTTCAGGGTCTCTTTATTTGGATTTTGTTAAAAACAGATGAATGACTTTAAACAGACTGAGTATCACCTGTATCCAGGAATAGTCTCAGAGAAATTAATGGGACTACTTATGAACTAAGGATCTAATTTAGGTCAGGGCAAGGCGACATAGTTTGAAACTTACTAGGGCAGATTTAGTAGGCAATATATTTTTGGACTGCCTTTTTTTCTGAAAGTTAAAAAGTTTCTGTGCAGTTTTCCCTAAGAGTTATCAACAGACCACAATTGTCTAAGAATGTGATCTCATAGCCAAGTAAAATCATTAATATAATCAAAATAACTATAAAGATTTTTCTTGCCAGCACTCAACTGATCTTTTATCTTCTTCTGCTCTCTGAAACATCTTTTCTGATCTTGACAGAATATAAAAGGATCAGTGCATTTGAGCTATCAGAGAATGCACTATAAAGCAAAAGCAATTTTAATCTTTTGGATATAAGTAACACAGACAGGATTACTGGACTGATTTTTCCTCCTTGTTATGGGAATACAGACGTGAAGTATTGGTGTGGTTGTTGTCGTTATTATGGCTGGTAATTCTCATCAAACATGGCACAAGGGGTCACAATATTCTGTGAAAAGCTATTCCATGTTTCCCAGTACTTTTTTTGAAACTTCCTCTGAATTATCTGGTTCCATCCACCACAGAGAAAAAAATTCTGGGTTTGACAACTGTAATTTCCCATAATAGTTGTACTTTAGGAAACATATTAGTCATTAAAAAAAACCCCAATGATCTTTTACAGCCACACTCATTCTCTAGAAGTACATTAAGCCTATATAAACTCAGTATGCTGCTCAATCATTTTATTAGAATATTTCTGTTAGTAAATGGACCAGAATCACATCCCTATATCCTCAAGGGGCACTAATGTGATTTTGGTTTTGCCTCTCTTTCATTAAAAGTGCACTTCTCACTTCTGTACCTGAAATAAATGATCTGGCTGACCCAAGTAATTCAGCCATACTCTGAGCACATTTTACTTCCTTAGGAGTAATTTAAAGAACAGACTTTTTTGTCCAAGAAGTTTAATAAGTGTCATTATAGAGCATACAGATCCTATTATTTTCCATTCCCATCCACTACACTGGTACCTATGTTCACCCCACACAAAATTTTTTCCTGTATTTCGGAGCAGCCACCTATAACATCTATGGCATAGAAATGAGACCATCAGAAGCTGTTGCTTCTAAGTCAAGAAGTACTTATACACTGAGAGAGGAAGAAATATCTTGACAAATTAAGACTCCACTCCCCCTAAATACCCAATTGCTTCCAGCTGCAAATAGACACTGCCTCTCCTGCTTCTACCTGTTCCCTCTTTAGCAACTCTGCAGAGTTCCTGGGAGGCTGGTTCCGAAGGTGGGGAGGGAATCTACATTACAGAGGAAATGATCTCTCTATTGGCAAAATCTGCTTGAAACCACCCTGCTTTTCTGGTGCAGATTAAAATGCCAGTTCACATGGAGAGAGGCAAGGCAACAGGGTATTGCTGTTAGTATTTGATACATCATAAAAAGCAAAGAACTAATCAAAGTTAAATGGCACTGATGAAGCAGAAACAGGAAATGTTACTAAATAAATCCACAATGCCATTTGTATATTAAAAAAGGGTAACATATTCCATGTAACTCTAAATATTTATTCTTAAAATTAATAAAATATTGGACTATGATTTCATATAAAAGTCAATATAGAACCCAGTAGACCAAAAATATAAACTAAAAGTCATGGCCCAGAAAGATAGAAATGAAACTAATTATCTTGTTTCCAAGGGTCTTCAACATGAAAGTTGAGAAATCTTAAAGAGCCATGTGGAAAATTTCTGCCTGTTTGGAAACTCCTGTTTTCAACTCTCTATGCATGGAAATGATCAAAAATAAAGGAAAGCTTTATATTTTTTACTGTAAGCAGTTCTGTTCCAAAAACCAAGAAAAATGCTACTTTTGAACTTTTTTTCATAGCCTGTTTTTCAGACTTTTCTTATTAATGTTGTGCTTAATTCCAGGGTAGAATGTACCTACTTTGGCATGGTATGAGACAAGAGCATGTACAGGATTATCACAAAACCCCGTTTGCAACAGAGGCAGCTGCGCTCTACAGACAGTGTGAAAAGGACACACAGAGCTGTGCTGCCAGGCAGGGCTCTTGCTGCCTCCAACAGGCACTGTGAAATCCCACTGCCTCCACACTAAAGGAGCTTTCAAAACTCTGACCAACTCAGACACTGGGTCTGGCAGGCTGTCCTTAGAAAATAGCCCAGCACCATGTAACTTAGAGAATTTAAACCCCAACCGGTTATTGTGCTGTTTATATAAAAGATCTTCCCATGTGGCAGTTTCCTGTACAAAGAAAATTGTAAATATAATGTTAACTCAGGTACATGTTTTTAAATTGTCAATTGTTTTTCATTCTTCAATGGTCTATCCATGCATTTAGGAAAAAGTGTGTTTCACATCTGCAGATGAAATAATAAGATTGCGAAAACATTTTCTTTTCTTTCTTTTTAATTACAAATCAGGCATTTGAAACACGAAGTTTCATGTGCAAGTCTGTAAACTTTGATGGATTATTGTTTAAAGGGCCTGCATTTTGTCTCCTCACTGTTTAAATGCTTTACAATTTCTATCAATGTCTATCTTAAGTTGAATAAATATTTAATCTAAATATCAGTATTCTCAGCCAAAGAGTAAGAGTCTCCAATTTTGGAAAGCAAAGTCAGTGACAAGTCAAAAGCAGTATCATCAATAAAAAAGTTGGATTAGTTTGACTCTAGCATTTATTTGCTTTCCCTTTTTTACTTCGTATTTATCAGAAAGTGGTTTGGTTTCCTGTGGAAATGAATTTAAAGGCAGACACACAGGTCCTGTGCTGTACTAAATGGTCTTTCTCCCTTATTCTCTCATTCTATGGGGTTTTATAACAATTATTATTTTGATATATCTACACAATTTTAAATCTTGTAACATCCTTGTAATAAGGGTCAAAATTTAATACAAAAATAGGTTAAAATCAAATTTGTCATATGATTTGTAAATAACTTCAAGTATGAAGGAGTGGGAGGCTGGGATCAAGCATGTCTTCCCTGGCTTATAGAAGATGCTGGGAGAAGAAGGGCTGACACGATTTATATCAATGCATTTGATATCTTGGACATTCTGGATATAATTGAGTGCACATAAAATAAGAAAAAAACAAACCCTTCTATGCTGATATTTCAGCATTTGAGGTTGGTGTCTATAATATTAGTTCACACTCAAGTGTGCCATAAAATCTTTTCTGTCAAACAGTTAAAAAAGAAGAGGAAGGAAAGAGAGAAAAATGACCTTTTCAGGTTATTCAGACTCGCACAGGAAGCCAGTGAAGCAGAACCACATCATCCTGACTTGTTGGACTCTGTCACAATTTGTCACTTTGTTCTAGTGCAAACTTCACCCATTTTGTAAAACCAGAAATCAATGAAATAGAAAAAGTCTTTTAGACAAAGGGTACTGAGAGATGTAACTTACAGAGGTTTCTCCTGTAACCATTTTTTTAAAAGAAAAGCAGCATTCCTTCTTACTGAATGTGATGTTAGGTTACACCTCTAGCAAAAACAACACATTGTAATTTTCTGGTTCACTTACTATGCTACTGCACTTTTTATGCTTTTGCACAGTATGAGCATGGTATCTATTTGATAATTAATAACATCTGCCTCCCTTACATGACAAATGATGCTTCTTAAATGGAAGTTTTTTAATTTCTACAAGTTTTGAATGAGTCTTTTAGGAAAAGTTTTCAAATGCTTGGTTTTGTGTAATTTTTTAAAGTTTCAAGCATGTAGGAGAGCAGATTATCTTAGCTTTTGAATCTGAAAGAACATGGTTTATTTAAAATTCAACCTGCTTCTCTTGTGGCTTCTTAAGCAGGGAATATATGAATAAGAAGAATTAGTCTTAAGTTATGCTGTACAAAGTATTTTGAAGCATAAAATGTATGCATTTTTGTAAGATGATTGACTGTCCAAAAGGTGTTTGTATTCCAGACTTGATATGTTTAGACTCCATAAATATTCAAAGAAATATCTTTGCTGTATACTTCTAACATACGAAGTAACATCTCTGTTTTTAATTACAGGGAATCTCAGACATGAAGAAATTAAATGACCTCAACAAACACCACAAAAGCAATGACAGTAATTGAATCTGGATCTCCTGAATTTTAATTATTTGGTTTCATTTGCAGAATTAATCCTTTAATGTGTTGCTGCTTAATAGAAGGAACTCAGACACCAAATGTTATGTTGTGCTATTTATAAGGTGGAAAGAAGTGAGGAATTCCAACCCCCAAAAAGTTGCATTTTCAGCCAATTTGGTCAATGGTCAGCATTCTAAATGTTGCTATGAGCCTTTACAGTAGACGAAAGATCAGGAAATTTAAAGGCACTCTTGCTACCAAGAAGTCAATTAAATGTGTATGGCTGTGCAAACCCCACGGGGATAAAGGGCAGACTGAGTTAAGGAGGAGATCCAAATTAAAACAAGTTTTCATAACTGTTACTGGTTACTAATTTTTTTATTCTTTCCAAATGCTTTGCATTCTCTGTCTTACAAGTAACACAGAGGAATTTAAAAATTTATGGAGAATATAGTTCCAAAATTAATACAGATTATAATTTCTGATTTGAATTCACAACTTTCAGAGTACTAGCAGTTGTAGGGAACTAGTAGGAACTAGTAGGAACTAGTTGTTCCAGGCCAAATCCTGTCCAGAACATTAGTAGCTACAGCAGGCTAATTTCTGGTTTTATTGACCAGTGGTTAGAGTGACATGTTTGGGCTGAGTCCATTTTCAGGAACATTTAATACCCTAAAATGAACATGTTATCCTGTCATAGCTACAGTGAAAAAAGGAACAAATATTGATTTGGTTGCACAGAATCATGTAGTTCTTGTGAACAAGGTTGATGGTGTTTGTTTTTTTATTTCATCAATACTGACGTACACTTGAGCACTAAAATATATGCTGTCTCTCTCTTTCTCTGTGTGCTGTTGCTTCTAAAATTAATGCAGGTACATGAGCCCAACAGAATTGATCACTTCCTCCACTGCTGAGGCAAAGTTGAAGTGGTCCATAGACATGAACCACCTGTGTCCATCCTCTCACTGAGACCTTAATACCATGACAGACTCTATTCTTCTTAGCTCCTTTGAAACTTTGTCTTGTAGTTTTACCTTCTACTTAGGATGTTTTCACATACTATCCTAAAAACACAGTTACCTGAGATGACATTTCTCAGTTTCACTGTGCACCAACTTCGTCACTCTCTGTTGGCTCCTCTTTGACCTATAGCTTGCAAATTGTTGTTGGAACCAAGGTGGTCACTTTCTTTTCTTTGTCCAAAGGAATGTAGACCACTTTCTAGCAAATTCTATATGTATTTCTTGTTTCTTTCAAACAGGGCAGTCCTCTTCATAACTATTAATTTCCCACCAGAAACAAGAAAAAAAAAAGAAAAGAAAAAAAAAAAGAGTGGTAAAGGTGATAATGGCGAATTATTGCTCAGTGAAAGATATTTTTCAGATCATGGGGTCTGGGAGACCAGGTTGTGGGTCTTCTACAGAAATTATAATAAAATAGTCATAAAATCCTGAGACATTAAATTCTGGGAGAAAATATTTACAGAAACTTTTACCCTAACACAAATTCCTGAGAATATCTCTGGAAAGAACCAGTTCAATGACACAAGCTTAGAATTAAGACTTTCCAAAAGTTAAGTGCCAGTGAAAGACATCTGTGAGTATGCAATTTTATTTTTAGGAAGATAATTTAAAGATCTTTTAAAAACAGGATATTAGCTGTGGAAAATTACTGGCCCTTGAACTGAAATAAATAAAATATGACCTCCAGTACCAAATCATTCCTCCCGTCTTACAGTTATTCAAACATAGAAGTCAATTGGTCATTTGTTGGTGTTCAGCCCACAGATAAATAAGCTCCCAGCTATGGCTGATCAAGATTTATGTGTTTATAAATATATAATTTTAGTTGGCAGGCTTTTTTGATCAAGCACACCTCTTTTTTAGAAGAAAATGGCACATTTCCATAAAAGTGACAAGTAATAGTAATCTTTCTCAGACAGGCTTCCATTTTGCTAAGTGTTTTAGTCTGAGGGCCTGAACATGGGAACTGTGTGCCAAATCTGAGGAGGTCCTGTGAATAGTGCCATGTGAATGATAGTACTACAGTGAAAAGTGAAAAGTGAAAATGAGGTTTTGGTTCTTTAAAAATGGAAATTAAGTTTCCAGTTGAATAGAATGTAAAATTATTTTTCTCCATCTCCACAAAAAAAAAAGGTTTTTGCTGAATGAAAGATTGCATCCGTAGAGAACCTCAGAGGCATGGTCCAAGCAGATCCGTATCAGATAATCCTCTTGTTTGAGGTGGGAATGCAAAAATACTGGACCACAGATCAACTTTGTTCACTGGCATATTAAAGAAAAATAACAAACAACAAAACCAGGAGAAGTTCAGATTTATGAATTTAAATAAAACGTTGACATAGTTTACAGTTGGATCTCTCAGCTGTGGACATCTAATCACTGACATATTGGATTAGGATGGTTAAGATACACACTCTTGCTTTAGAAGTTTTATGAGCCTAATTACTTCCTAGCTTTTTCCATGAAAATAGCTGTAGCTGAAATCATTCAATGAATTCAATATGAATTTGCCAGCAGTCAGGACACAGCAGTCATGGGATCAGTTTTTTTAACATTAACAAGCCCTGACATCTACACTATGTGAATTCCAGGAGCTTAATGTTAGAATAGCTGTAGTTTGATATCATGGACTGGTGCCCAGCAACAACAGGAGCATGTATTCAAATGTATCTTCCAGTTTAGTTTCACCCCAAAGGAATCCACTTTGTATCTTCTCCCACTCCTGCCCAATGCAAACCAAGGTGTGGTGAGTGAATCAGAAAATTCAGTCCAGTCATAGTCTTGACCAGAACAAAAGTGTTCATGTGGACAGATGTACACTGGGTCTACTGTCCTGTTTCTCCCCAGGTAAAATGTTAGTGCAGTCAAAACAGGGTATAAATTCCACAGGTTATACTGCGTAGTTGCTTTCCTTCTATAACTTTTTTTTTTTTACTATTCATACCCATTACTTCAATACAGGCCACAGGTGAATCTTCTCAAACTTGAGCACGCTTTGACCTTGAGACCAGAAGTGAGTGTTGATTAGTCACTAAGTAACTCACCTGATGACATGCAATCACAGGAATTTAATTTTGTTTCATAAAATTGCCAAACTAGTTAACTGTAACACACCCCTCAAGGTTTTATTAGACAGTTTGAAACTAGTAAAACACAGAGGATGATAATCACACCTCAGGACCTCAGGATTCTAGGGAAACCTCTGGTCCACACTTTATTTAAGTGGATGTGACCAATCTATTTTACAGTATGTTATCCCTAACCTGTATGGACACAGGTTCTTGTAGCCAGAAAACATCCCCCAGCTTCCTTAGCAGTGGAGACATTATTCCCAATCCCACTTCTACCCCTGGCCTTCCTTTGCTTACCCTCACATCTCTGGAACTGGTTCTGCCCAGCTAACACCTCAGTTTTTCACCTTGGAACATTGTTTTTACTGTACATGTGCAAAATTTTGATCTTTATCTATAATCAGTTTCATAGAAATTATCATCTGTTCTGGGGAAATTCCCAAAACAGGATAAACAATTTTAAAACTAAGAATTACCTTGTTCTTTTCTAACACTGGGAACAAAATTTTTCTCTTTCCTTTTCTATTTTTCTGTTACTAAAAAAATCCAGGATTTTGAAACCCAACCCAGCAAATCACTGCACATTAACTTAGAGCGCATGAATGCTACTGTTAAAATCAGTGGAACTGTTTGTAGTCAGAAGAGTAAATCTGTTGCCTTGGATTATTGGAACAGAGGAAATTTATTTATAGTGTTTTAATTTTTTCACAAATAATGCTGCAATTAACTTGACGCAACCCCAAAAATTCTGTTTTGTGAATTTAAGGCATAAAATAGTGTTTTTTGAACGAAAGTTAATAGCATATTCACACTTCTCATCAACAGTAATAATTTCAGGATATTTGGCATTGTTAGCTGTCCCTATTAATAGAAATTGAATCAAGTCATTTTACACAACCAGAGAATAAGGCCATCCTGTTTCTGGCCTTTCTGATGATGCAAGAATTTGGCTCTGGATCCATAGGAAAATTTAACTGAAGGAACAAGAACTATACAGACGGCAGGAGTGATACATAGGAACCAAAATGAGAGAGTTCCACATTTTAAAGAGTACTTCTATATTCCAGATGATTCAACAAATAATATTTTAATTATTGTTATTTTTAAAACTTTATCATAGAAACTACTATGGTAGTCATGCTGGGCATCAACCAGCATAGGAACACCAGACTGTACAACTTTCTGCATTGTAAATCAGGGATTCCCCCAGGCAGCCATAATTTGTCTGTCCTTCTGGTTTTGTCTACTTTAACTTCTCTATTTTAAGGACTACACATGTGCTTTGTGTTAGAGTAGGGAAGTCATAGCAGACTAAACTACAGTCTATGGTGACTTTGCCTTTTAGGTCATGCCCTTCTTTGGTCTTGGAGGAAGATGGTCACATATAAAAACAAATTATGATTCAGAGAATCCCAACAGAGACATTAACCAAAGAAATGTGGTTTTCACTGTGCCTTCACCCAATGTACTGTGTTTCTGTAAAAATAGTCTTGCACTGGTCTAATTAATTGGCTCTCTAATCCTTGCCTTGCCCACTACATACAAAGTGGTTTTGTAAATTCAGAAGACATGGTCCTGAGCCACAACATTTATAAGATCATGGCATGCAGGGATGGAAAACAACTAATACATCATCCGGTACACCTCCCCAGCAGGGCAGGGTAGCCTAGTTAAAAATGCCTCAAATAACATGGCTTTGACCACAACCCAAGCCAGCCAGCCTGCTGTCTCATTCATCCTGCTGCTGTGAAGCTGCCCTTGATTTTCTTGGTAGCTTGTTTCACAGTTCCAGCCTCTAAATTTGAATTCAGCTCTGCAATGGAAAGGGAGGGAAACCTCCCTTGCCTGAGGCCAGCATTTCACATACAGACAATTGCTCACCTCCTGTTTATGCTTCTATCTCATTACTGTTCTTCTGAATTGGGGAAATTTGTTTAGATGAAACTTCTGCATCAGCCAACAGAGCCTCAGGATTCAATTTTTGATGTTTTTCTCATATCTCAATACTACTGCACTTTCACAGCACAACTATAGCACAGGATTTCTGAGTATTTGTTCTAATGACTAAAACCATAGGCTTTGCTACTGGAACAATGTAATATGATTATGAAGAGTATCTCAGCAGATGAGGGTAATAATCGTACAGCCTTAATAATGATATAAATGAACCTTAACAGGCAGACAACAGATTTCCCTGAGATAAACGATTTGCTTATCTAGTTGCAAAATAGACTGGAACTCCTTTTTTACTTCCTCAAGGTTGTAATTTAAAAGATTTACTTAATGCTGTTTGATTCCCTGTCCAGAGAATTCTTGAAAGCTGAAGTTGTTGGCTCTTCAATAAAGAAAATTTAATAAAGCCCTTGGTTTTGGGGTTTTTTTGTTTCCTTTTTTCTCTTTCTCTTTAAGTGAATGTGTTGGTGGTTCAAATAAATATCTGTCTAGACAGATGTCAAAAGCGAAATCCAGTGATAAAGACTTTCTTCATGATAATGATAATAATAATAGTAAAGCAGATGAAAAAAAAATAATTTGTGGTGTAAAGAACACCCAAGTTCTGGATGTAGAGCCAGATCTTTTTGTCTCAGCTACCACATAGCAAAGGGCAGTCAGTCAGTCAAACCAGAAGTTCCCTTACACAGAGTCTGGGTGCAGAGAGGGTGTGCATACAGTAAAATGGTTAGAAATACAGCAATGGATTTCATGGTTTTCTCCTTTGAAAGTTAATATTTGGTTAATGCTGGGATTTCTGAAGACCTCAAGGGAAATAGATTTTTCAGTTCTCACCACACTGGTGGTTCTTTGCTTGGAGAGGTTTTGTACAGTCTGAAAGTTCGAGAACTCCCTCCCAAAGCTCCCCACGGCTGCAGTGACATCAGCCTCTGCTCACCAGGAACTGCTGCAAAACACTGGGGATTTGTGTGCTTCAGCATCCCAGCACCTGGGTGTTAGCTCCCTGACAGCTGTACAGGGATTCGAAGCAGGATATGTACCTGGGAACATCTTTAAACCAAGGGGAGAATTAATGCTTTAACCACTGTGACACAGAAGTGTATCCACTAAGCCTCTTTGTGTGCTGAAGTTGAATACAGACAGATCACTTCCAAGCACACACTCTGTTAAATGCCAAAAGAATTTCTTTAGATTTACTTCATCTTTCCCTCAGGTTTTGGACCCACGTTGCTGTCACAAGAAATCTAATACATTCCTGAAAGCAGATTATCCCCCACTGCTGCAAATGCCATAGCATATACCAGCTCTCTGTGTTTGGGATCTGTCATGGCATATGCCTTCCACTACTAGGAGTAAAAATGCAAACTAAGTGTGACCAAGAACTTGTGTCCAGAACTGGTGATACCATCACCTTGATCAAATAAGAATATGGAAACTTTTAGTGAGCAATAAAACTGGTATTGATTTTTCAATATTCTGCATTAAAATGCATTTGTAGCTCTAAAACCCGCAACTGATTTGTAGTCAAAATGGTTTCTTTTTTAACAAATGCTTTTCATTTCACCTTAAGATGATAATTCCATTAAATGATGGTCATGGTTTCAGACAGAAAATGTGTAGGTTATAATTTTGCACATCTGATCACGGGAAAGAAAGATATTTTCTACAACTGTCTCCTACAATGGCCAAATCACTTATTCTTCTGTAGAGAAATTAATAACTAAGAACTGAGGCCACTAAATTGCACCTTTAAGCCATAAAACATCATCCTTTCTTAACTAGTTATTTGTTTGTTGTTTTGTATCTTTTTTAAAAAATGAAGAACCAAGAAGCAAAATCATGTAAAGGGAGAACTAAACAGTATTCGCATAGATAATTTGGGATAAAAAAGATCATCATTAATTTTTAATAAAATATATCCCTCATTCTTAGTTAATGGGAAATATCTGATAGATATACTTACTTAATATTAAACTTTTGACAATTACATTTTTATTTCCTGCTCAGTGGTCAGGATAGGAAATATATCATGCCATATTCCATCTTCATCTTCAAACAAACAGCTGTTTAATTTGTTTTTTTTTTCTTTTGAGAGACTTCAGTAATTATTTAGTAGCAAAAATGTCATCAAAAATACATTCCTCTAGAGAAATCAGTAATTTGATTTTCATCCATAACTAACCACACAGATTGCTGTGACCCATGTACTAATCGTAAGTCAAGCACATGGAGTTGATTTCAGGAATAAGATACACTGATATGCCTGGTTTTCAGTCCAGCCTATAAAGAAATGTGTTAAGAGGCCTGAATTTGAAGAAAGAAATGTTTATTCCTGTTTTTTATAGCTTAGACTAAATACCCAATCTATGTCTCAAGGAGTATTGACATTCACCTGTAATTGCACACAGAAACGATGCTACTGCAAACAATAATGTTCCAAGGACAATATGTTCCTATATTTACCTTTCAAAACCCCGTCCTTCTGGAGTTGAGGAATGTAATTTAATTGAGACTTTTTTTCTTCTTCTACAGCATTAATTTATCATGTAATTTTGTGTGTAGTGTGAAGTACAGGTTCATGTTCAATCAAACTCTTTTGCTTAATGAACATTGTCTAAATTTGATCTTGGATCAAAGAGAATGCAATGTGTATAAAACAAGAGAAATAACAGTTCCCCATCCTGGAGACATCTCATACAAACACCTGTAGTTTCACACAGGGTTAGGGTCCAATTCCCAATGACAAAAGCAAAGACCTAAAATACTTCTAGTCTGAAAATTCCACAGAGGACCAAGTCTTATTGTTATTTGCTGTTGTTTCCTTGCAACATGCAAGATCTGGCAGCATTCTTCTGCTATCAGAAGATAGCAGATACCCTCCTGAGGGTCAGTGGTCAGTAGGCACATTGAAGTGGTGGTTCTGCTCCTTTTTCATTGAGAGAGATTCCAGAAGATATTATTGAGTCACCTGTAGGATCAGCTTTTTCGCTTTCTTGTTGTGTCTTGCCAGCACTCTCAACAAATGTGTCCATGGAATTTTTATGGGTTGACTGGGAGCTGGGACGCTGCAGTACCTGACAGAGTTTGGTGTAACCATTTCTCTCAGTACAGCTCATGCAAGGGAGTCAGAGGCCAGTTTGTAAAGGGGAAAACCACAGCAGTAAAGGAGACTGGAGCAGACATGGATTCCCACCTCAAAGGCAGAGATAAGGCAGAGGTAACATTTACATGCTGTATTATAGATCTTTCCTTCAAATCCTACATCTGTCGTAAGAATTTGTGTATGACAGAACTTGAAAGTCGTGTCAATATGAACTGCAATGCCCAGTGGACAGGTAGTTACATAAAAAAGATTTGCAAATGAAGCACTGTAAAATAAGTTTTATTTAAATACCTTTTAAATCTTTTTGTATTAAATAAATGGAGATTTCATTACCTGTATGCTTGTTATATCGTTACCTGGCACTGTACTAATGCAAATACAGGTACCATTAACTTTGATGAAGAGAACACAACTCCTTTTGGGGTTCCTCATCTCCTTTAGATCTGCAGTCATAGTCAGACAGAGACAGAAACAAAGAGACAATTCCTTCTTTGGTTCAGTGTATTGTCATCAGAAGAAGAAATCAGTTTTGTAAATTTTAAACCTGGTTTCTAGTTATGATTATGGCAAATCTTGGACCACCCCAGCTTTAAATTTTCTAAACATTTCATTTTGCTTTATGGTTATAATGTTTAGAATTTGTTACTACTACTGGTAGCTGCAGATCTACTTATTTATGTCATGCTCCTGCGTTTACATTTCACTCTATCAGTTAAACTCAAACCAGTTCACACAATATGTCAGAAGTATTTTGGGTTAGAGATCTTAGATTTACAGGCTCAAAAATTTCATCATGATTGCTCTGGATCTGCAGCAGCTGCAGCGAATCAAACTATGGTTCACAGACTTCACATAGCAACTCACAATTAATTTGTAGATCTTTTAATGGACTCCTTTACTGTACATAAAGACTGCACATGTACACAGCAACCTTTTTTCTCCCCGCTTTTAAAAAATTCATAATCTTGCTCTTTAAGATAGTGTAATGGTAGGGATTCTACACTGGCAATCAAATACAGAGTTTGCATTTGAATTTTCAAATACTCTGTATTTACAGGCACGTTTTCAGGCATTTTTTTTACTTATCTGTCAGCATTTGCTTAAGTGGCAATTATTCTACTGAAACTCAGGTTTGACAGAGATCTGTTGTATTTGCCTTATTAAACAGAAAGTAAGGAGTAAACCCACCTTGTTTACTCTTCAGAGACCCTTGCACTGTACTACATGAGGGCTCCACAGCCCTGGGGCTCTGTGTTTGTACTGATCTAAGACTGAATCCTAATATTTGAACATCTGTGTTGCCATCCTTCTACCTACTGCTTAAAACTGTATAGAAAACAGTCTAACCCCTTGGGGCAAGATTGTGTACCTATTAAATTGAAAAGATGCTGAGGTATAGGGCTTGACTGCCTTGCCTGAGGCCATTAATTTCTCTTGGGTTGAAATTGTGTGTACCTTTGCACCAGTTTCTTTGCTACAAAACTTGTTCTGTAAGGGTGTAGGGGCTTGCAATCCTCACACAGCAATTTGCAAATGATAAAGAGAGGATTCACCCTCTGAGAACACAAACTTAGCGAAAAAAAAAAATCTATCCCCTGCATGTACTGATATGGGAATTTTCCTTCTCTATTGTAAAGGTTACTTTCCAGTGCAGTCATCTTTCCCCATGCCCAGCAGCTATTCCCAGATTTCTTGCTGACAGCCAAAGCCTGAACACTGAGCAGTAGCTCCAGCTTCTGTCTCTGTGCCTTTGCCCCAGCCCTTCCCTCGGCAGGCAGGGAAGGAGCCTGAGGCACCCACACAGCCCACCCTGCTTGAGAATCAGATTTCAGACAAAAAAGTTTTGTCCTTGGGCACAATATGAAAATCAGCTTGTTTGGGTATTTCTGACTCCTCTGGAGCTCCAGCCCTGGGTCACGTCGTTTTTGTAGAGAGCCAAGGAGTTGTGTAATGGCTGGGATATGTGGGGTTACAAGTGCAAGTGAGTGCAAGTAAGCTCAGGTTGGTGGGGGAATTGCCCTTATTTGTATGCATGTATTTGTTTGAATAGACCTGCTGCACCCTACATCTTATCTAAATACAAAACAAGGCCCATAGCTTCTACCAGATCCCTTGTGCCTTCCCTCCTCCAGCTCCTCTCCCCAGCTGGAAAATGAAAACAGAACTTTAATGTTGGGGAAATTGTTTTGAATTTGCCACACTAACCTTTTTGCTACCATCTCAGGATAACCAAAGTGTACCTGTTCAGTCTGCTGAGCATCTCAGATGCCAGCTGAAGCCCAGGAAAACTAATAAATAACACCATATAGCTTGGAGAGGAGTTCTAGAGAGAGGCAAGATTTGAGCTTTCTCACTACTATTTTGTTTACTCACTGAATATAATTTTAACTTTCAGAGTGTGAGCTCACATTTGGATTTTTGTGTCCTTTTTGAAAATACATATCATAAATAAGAAGTATTACATTTTCTACAACAAGATCTTTCAAAGAAAAAATTCCATTTGGGCTACCTCAGAATCAGAAACGTTCAAATTTTGTAGGCTTATGATGACAGAGAATGAGTCTTTGAGAAATGTCTAATTGTATGTTTTTGGGGCAGTTTTGGTTTTCTCTTTTTAGGAAAAATGCAAATATTTCAATAAGAACTCACAGTATCACGACCAAAGGGGAGTCTTCATAACCTTAACAGGCACCAGATCATGCTGCTTTACAGCAGATCTTAATGGCCACAGGCAGAACACCTGTATGCCTCAGTACTACAGAGAGGTGCCAGTAATAACAATCCCATCAGGTGGACACAAACTCATCCCTGCTGGGGTCTGTGCTGGGAGGCAGAGCCTGCATTGCCTTCTCTACTGACAATATCTCAAGTACTCATGCTGAGCTACTGCCAGACAGCTGGCACATCAGCATAAAATCCACTGCAACCTGCAATTGTGTGCAAGAATTGGAGCAAATAGCTGTGTGATTTAGCTCGTGCTCCCGTGGTTCAAGTGCTGCTGGCACAGCTTCCAGCTGATTCAAAGCAAGCCCAGGTATGTGTACGTGACCTGCTCTTGGAGAATTAACAGGTAGACATGACCTGCTCCCTGCTCCTGATTATACAGCAGCCTCCAGGAGTCCTTGGGCACTCTGATGATTTACTTCTGTCCTTTCACCAAAGATGTATTTTTTTTTCCCTCTGTCCTAGTAGTTCACATATTCTGTTCTTGAACAGATCTGTCTTCTCCCATCCATGTATCCTGCTATTACATTTATTAGCATTTCATTATATTACTGTTCTGGGTTCTTTTCAGTTTGCTGGCATACAGACATGTCTTATTAAATCTTTCTCTCCAGATATTATTATCTCTGGTTGACTACCAATTTTTTTTGAGTGCATTATTGTCAAATGCATATATTAGTTTTCATTTTCCTTTCTTTGTGATTCTTTTTCTGTAAAAAACAATGAGAAGTACAAAGATTTAACTTGACTTTAATGCTTCATCCTATTAAAAAAGTGCAATTGTTAATGTCTAAAATGCACCTTGCATAATCCTGAATGATTATATGCATGAGATCTTAATTACAGAGAACTTTATTCCTTAATTAATGTATTCCAGACATCTGTAGTTTTGATGTATAAAAACCTAGTTCTTGCCATGGATATATTTTTAAGTCACACATTCAAAAAAGAGATGAAGTTTTCTGGTACTTGTTAGCAGTGTAAGAGGTAGCTGCTTGGCACTTTTAAATCTGATGCCACTAATCATCACAGGGCTTTGATCAGGCTTTTATATATATTTTTAAATACTGCCCAATCCTACAGGCATCTAGTCAGATAAATAATTTTACTGACATATATAGATGACTTAAGGCTCCAGACTCAGAGACATTTAAAATGTAAAGGAGAGAAGCTACTGTGTAAAAGCACATAAGAGGGAAAAAAATGTAAAAAGCATATCCTTTTTCTTTAAAGTGAGAAAGTGTATACAACTAGAATCTTTTTACCCTGATCCACTTAGGTGCATGCTGTTTAACGACACGAAGCGATAATGTACTTAAATGGTTAATGCAAGGGTTGATCCTCCTCTAAAACCGAGCTGGGAACAAAAGCTGAAAATGACTTTTCGAAAGGGAGGGACAGGAGGAATTCTGACCCTTCTCCTGGCGCTTTACAACGTGAAACCACAAAGCAATTGAGGAATCAGTGCACGGCACGTGGATTAAAACGCTTCCTAGAAGCAGCCAGTACTGTAGATTGCCTAAACCCTCCCTGAACTTTCCCCGTGAATACAGCAGCCTGACAGCCCGGTTTCCCGCTGGGTGGATCCTGCAACTCCAGGAGGGAATGGCACTTCTTGTTTTTAATTAGCAAAGGTGAAAGGTGAATTAAAACTAGCTGTTTGGCAAGTCAGAGCAAGGGGCTGAGTTCTGAGGAGCACCAAGGAGGGAGGGTGCTTTCTCCTTTTTTCCGGTTTTTTTTTTTTTTTTTTCCCTCCTTCTCTGAATGAATTGCCTTGCAGGAGGGACTGAAAATACAGCTTCTTCCTGAATCCACTGGCAGAGTTACTAAAGACAGCTCAAGGCACAACACTGCAGAGTAACGCCTTGGAATGTCCTCGCACTTTATAAACAATTGTCCTAGGGAGGGAATATTTTTACATGACATTTGCACAGCTTGACAAATGGCTAGCTGAGGCTGTGTGCTGCTCTGATGACCGTTGAATTTCCCACAGAGACACCCCACAAACTGACCAAAGAGAGAGATTTAACTGCACTGGCAAAGTAGACGTGGAAGTTGGAGCCTTAAGAAACACCCCACCAAAACAACAAATAAACAGCAGCAGTTCAGTGAAGAGGACAAGAAATTTATCTTGGGCAGGATGGCATCTGCTAAGGACCTTCTAATCCTGGCACTATATGGCTTGTTACTAGAGTTACCAGCTGGATGTCACACAGCAGATACCAGGCAACCAAGGTTACGTCTGTCACATAAAGGTAGGTCAGTGTGTCAGGTTTTTAAAGGCTTTTTTATACTGTGCAAGTTCATTGACTTCACTGAATGTATTGCATTGGGATTAAATCATGGTCCTTTGATAGAGTAAAATGTTCCTGTTCAGAAATCTTGCGAATTGTTTCCTTATATTAAACTGCAGCCCTGATTAAGTTTACTGAATTCTGGAAGACTTAAGGTACTTGCAGTGATGATTTTTTCAGTCTACTGAAATATGCTTCTACCTGAAAGTGTGTTAGATTTGTATGTCATGCTCTCTTACTCTCCGTGCTGTAAGAAGGCTGTCAGGTCTCTTAATAAAAGGGAAAGAAATGGAGAAGATAACTTGAAATTACTGCTGAATAAATATGCATCATGTAACCCTTGAACAATTAAATGTCTGTTTCACTTTTAAAATTCTGTCTACAAATATAGCAAGGCAAAAGGACTGAATTCCTGTGCAACCATATGATTCAGTTTCTAAACTAGCAAGTGTCATCACACTATAATTAAAATGAGTACCTGCCAATGTAAGTCTGCTTGCTGTTTAACTGAGTTACCCAAAGGAAAAATGTTATTTTTTTCTGACATATTTATGTAGAATACTTATAACTTTAAGACTCAGTTACCTGAAAGCTGAACCATTCTTCCTTAGCTCCTTCAGTGTCCCTGTTCTGTTCCAGATTGCATGTGATTTAAACTCTTCTCCATGATTTGGATTTAATCCTGTATATATATAAAAATACCTGTGGATAGACATGGCATTTCAGTTCTCTGCAGCAGGAAATACATTTGCAGATTATATACTTAGTTATGACAGATGATCATTGCAATAGGAGAAAAGTAATTGTGCAAGATAAACTGATGATTGGACAATCAATAGCGTTTAGATATTACCTTTTAGGCACAAATGAAATTTTTTTTCCTGACATAGTTGGGAATGAGCAAATTCCAATTTACTGAAGAACATTTCAGTGGTTATGCAAGTGATAACTAAGCTGCATCTTTACTAATGTGAAGTACATTAGAATACCTATTTTAAGAATGGCTAAGATTTAAGAATTAGCAGCATCTAGAGCTCCATGTATATCCAGTTTTACTCTAAACAAGATTTAATTGTGTTTTATATAGCAAGCTAAATTACCAGTTATAGGGAAGGGCTGAATAGGATAATTGGTCTGAAAGTCTTTCTAGGAAGCTATAAGAAATGGGGTTGGCTTTTATAGGGCAGTGAAATGTTTTAGAGAAAGAAGTATTTTTTCATGGAAAGCTGTCTTGTAAGTAACAATTAATTGCTCTGAATGAAATAAATTCTATGACCCCTTTTAACATATAAACCACTTTTCTTTTAACCTATTACCAGAGTACAGTAGGAATGAGTGCCAAATGCTGATTGTATAATCCTTTCACATCTCTTACTGTTGAAAATGTGCATTTTAATATTGATTTATTTCTAGTTATAACTGCTAGGGCTATAATTATTATTGATATTTGTTTGCTTCTGATGGGATAAGGGAGATGAGAAAAGCATAGTAAATGACACAAATAGACCCAGTGCTATGTTGGTTCAGACTTTGGCTTAGCTGACAGTTTTGGCAAGCCCCCCACTATGGTGCTATGACTATTAACTGCTTCTCTGCTTACTTGTAGTAGTAATTGCTTTTCTATGATTGGAAGTAGTGTACATTTCACTGCACACTACTTCTCTTTTCAGCAGTGAGCCAGTAATTTGGCCATAACACATCATAACTCTGATATCTTCAAGGAGATCTTAAAACATCCATTTCTCACAGAGGGCCAAACCTTACTTGCCTGATGGCAGTTCCCTCAGATCCAATGACACAGAAAGATCTGTCCTCATAAATTCCCTACCACAATCACACACATCACCATCTTCTATTTCACCTTGTATAATACCCTATCACATCTTTCACAATTGGGAAATGTGGCTGATTTTACAAGCAGTCAGGGAGTGCCTGACCACATATCCCCAGCCAAGGGTTGGAAATGCCATACCTGCCTGCCACCCTGGGAACAGCTACTGCAGCCCTCCCAGCCAAAAGAATGTAGCGACCAAGCATGAGGACAATGAGCAAATGTCACTGCTGTCCTCAATAATCAAACAGGAACAGCAGGAGGGACCCTCATCTTAATTGCATTTGCTCCAGAGCAAGGCTGCTGTGGGCACCAGGGAGGTGTGGGATAGTTACAAAGAGGTGGTCAGGCACCCTCTGAAGGTGCTTCAGCCTGTCCTGTGAGTTGCTGTCGTGGTACAGAGGATGAAGCCCCTATGTGTAAATTTTCACTGTGGAGTAGCTGCAGTCACAGATAAAAATTTCACTGCAGAGACCCTGCAACATGGAAGGCAGCAGGCCTGCTCACTGCCTCCCTTTGGAACTGCAGATGGTGCCTAATTGGGATTTGGGCCCTTGCAAGATAGGCTAGTGCTGACTGTAGAGCTAAAATCTTCTGTGATGAGTGTGATGAGGTTATAAACATCAGATTTTTTTTTTCCTATGTAAGGATATTTAAACCCAGTCCATTTTAAAGTCCTGTTTCCTTAGAGTCAAGAGGACACTTGCATAAATTAGGAGTCTCCCTTTGTTTTTTATAAATTCACAAATTATCTCTTTAAATCACTTTTAAAGTGGTGCTCAGTGAAAGTGAGTTAGTGGTCTGACAGTGAATGGGAATCTTTCGCTCTCACAGCAAACCAGACCTTCACCTGCAGTGCACACGTCTCCAAACGCACAGCAACAAGATCAGGTCCTAACCCTTGCAGAGGGGTCGCCTGATGGATAGGAATACCACAATCCCCCTGCCAATTAAGGGATATATTGTGCAACCCCTGTTTGACTCCATGGCCATTTACTCTGCCTCAGTGGGAGTTAATGAAAGTCCTGCATTCATGAACTACTGTTAAACCTGTCAAGACAATGCAAACTGTAATGGTGATTTTTGCTAAGGTAGATCATGGTCTTTATTCACAGTAAACTCAGATGTGAATTTTGCCATTTCTTTATCAGGTGAAAATTGATCCTATTACCACCTAACAGTCATTTTATGGTCCTAACTTCATTTTTAGTAAGTTGAGATAAGTTTATATGCAGAACTTGAAGGTGTTTTCCTCAAACCACCATCTTGTGTCCATTAGAAAATTTATACTGCAATTAGTACCACTTGTGGTATTAGTGTTATGATTGCAGTAAAGGTCAGTGTTGAAGATGACCAACCAAGATCTATGTACTCTAATAACTTCATGTTGATTTGTAGAGATAAAAATGTGTTTTAGCTTGTTAATATTACAGAGAAATAGATTTCTGCATTATTAAGTTACAGGTTGACAACTTCATTTAAAAATCATTAGCTCATTTTATGTACAGTACAGACTCTGGCTAATGAGGTGTTAATGGAAGCCAAGCTTCAGCCCTATTCTTTATAGGCTGCTGGTGAAATTCTTTCCCAGTATCCCACAGTCTGAGTTCTTGTAATGGGAAATATATAATTAAGGTGAAATCAGCACACACTGCGTGTTAAAAAGAAACTATTTACATTACAGATTGAAATGGATTGGGTTTCCAGAGGACAGGAGGGATATATTTTTACAAGCCTAACAGAGCTACACTGGAAGCATGTGGGACTGAAAGGCCCATGAAGGATGTAATTGTATAATTCAAGCATTATGCATGGTTTTCTCCGTATTTCTAATTGGTTTGGGATTTTTTTTCTTTTCCTTGTTCATAAATGTGGTAGAGAACAAAGGTAATACAGTATGAAAATGAGATGTTGAGCCTTTAGAATGGGCTGTACAATTCTGTTGCTGCAGTGGGGTTTGGTGCAGTTACATGCACCAATTTGCATGTCTTGAGTGATCTGTTTTCTGTTTTACCCACGACATTCTCTTGGGTGACTTGAGGGATTTTGGCATTACCTGACCTCAGGTTATGTACCTATGCACTGGACACTGCTCTTGTCTGGAAAAAGTGTGGGTAAGAAGCAGTTGTGCCTGCCTTACCCATTGAAATATATCTTTTTTACCTGTTGGAACTTTCTACAGTAGAGTCAAGCTGCAGCAGGCAGAAGGAGCAGACTGAACTCAGAAGGAATTCATCTGGGTTAAAAAATATATTCTCCAAGCACAAATATTTCAAATACTAACATGCTGCTATGGAAGGGAGAGATGAAATGTTGCAGACAAAAAACCGATACTCTCCATGTTCATAGTCAGATCTTAATATGTGAAATGTGTAATATAAAACATTTAATGTAGAAGAATTTTGGTTTTTTAGAGCTGAATAATCATCTTGGAGGGCTGATGAGGTCTGTTACAGTAGAAAAAAAAATCATTGCCATTTGCAGGAAGGACAGTTTCAGCACACCTACTTTAATTTTCCTGATATTTGCAATTTAGAATTTATTGTAATTAAGAGTTTCACCATGCTTATCCATGATGTTTTACTCCATTCTCTAGCCAGAGGGCAGTAAAATTTACTCAGAGGCTAACAACTACATTGAGTAACAAAAATGTAGGAAATATTTAGACCGAATTCTGAAGTGGGCAAATATGTTTAATAAAAGTATAGTATTTTCAATCAGTAGACATGGCCACATGAATCATGGCTAATTAATGACTAGCCACATAACCCAGAACTGAATCATGACTAATTCAATTTCATACATGAAAATGTTTTCTATTTTTAACAGCTTTCACTGGTTTTGAATTAGTAGGAAAGAGCGGTTTTCCTACCAAAGCAAATTCAAATGCAATAAAGAGGTTAATTCATGCTAGATATAAATCACCTTGACTTTGTAATAGCATAAGGAATTGACTTTGGTTACACATAGTCCAGAGAAGTCCATGTACAAAAAATAGAGGATATTGTATATGTGTACACACACACACACACATATATATATATGTAAAATATGTGTGTGTGTGTATATAATAGATTGATCTTTTTGTATTTCTTGCATTGAATTAAAGAGCAGTAGAATGCCAAGGGTTTAGAAACTAATGGCTTTTATCACGGCTCCACATCTAAATGTGCTTGGGCATAAGGGCTGATAACCAGAATTACGAGTGTTTGGAAAAAACACGTGACAAGTAATGTTTTATAATTCTCTTGGCCACATAGAACTCAATATCAGCTTAGAAATACCTTAGGCAAAGATGCAAAAGCATCTCTAGGCCACTTAAGAGGCAGAAAGGAGAGCTTTTGCAACTCCCACTGGATAGTCAACTGATTGTCTACCAACATTTGGGACAAGATTTAGATTTATTATGTACTCATATCACAAAGGGTGACTGCTAGGAAGTTCAGGAGTGCTTACAAGTAATCCTAGAGTGACTTGCTCACTGAGACAGGAATTTTTTGGCAGAGAATTCCTGCTAGTTCCTTTCATAACTGCATTTTGTTGACAAAGGCTGCTGTAAGTGTTGCTGTAGCAGAGCTCTGAAGTGATAAGTGCCACTGCCAGGGATGCAAGGAGCAGACGGTTTTCAGCCTAACATCAATCACTTCCCTCTTCCTGCTTTAAAGAACTAAGTATTATCTGAAGGTGCAAGACCAGAATATCCTGCATGTTGCTGCTTCTCTGCAGCTAACTCCCTGCCTTTCAAAGTGATAACACCATCTGCTATTTTAAACTCTTCATCAGAAATCGTACTCATCATTATTTCACTGAAAGCAGGCATTATATTTTACTTAAATGAAAACAGGATTAATGCTATTTACATGATTTACAGGATGGTGAACATCTGTGTCATGCCTTTTGAAAAACTTCTGATCAATAAATATACTAAAAGTGTGCAATGGAAATATTATATAGTATTAAAACTGCTGTTGTTTTCTTCATGTAGCCAGGCAAATATGATGAAGTTAGAGCTTGCAGACAATGTTAATTACAAAAATCATCATTTCTTGAAGAATTTCATAGCCTGTAGGAATAAAGATAACAATCTTTGTTTTACAGGAAAAAAAGCCCTCTTGAGTATACTATTTAAAATGTTTTGTGTTGGTTAGTTAATGTTTGGCATTTATTTAAATCAGTTAAAGATTCAGAATTAAGCATGAAAGAACATGTTGAAAAAGAATGAAAATATTGCATTATAAAAAATATGTAGTATACTTTAGCCATAATCTCAAACTCCTGTTAAGAAAGGACTTAAATAATTTTGAAGAAACAATATTTGAGAGATTTTAAACATAAACTCCATTTTTAAATTATTGAAAAATTTAAATTGTCATCACCAAGATTCAGTTTGAGGAACTGAATCTACTGAGCCTACTGTGTACATTAAAACAAAGGAAACCATCATGGATTCTCTCAGAGCACAGTTTTAAAACCAATGTGTTTATGTCACATTGACAAATTTAATTTTCCCCTTGATCTTGGTTCTTCTGATCACCCTCAAGGCTACAAATTCTTATTTTTGAAGAGAGATTTCTCCTTGTTAACATCTTCAATTGAAAGCTGACCTCAATGTTCTTCTCCTCTAAGTGTTTTCTTCTTAGTTTAAGCTATAAATTGAAATGTTTTCACTCATGCTGCATCCCTTTGACAAACTGTTTTATAGCAGTCTAAAGATAATTTTTCCCCTTTAAAAACAATGTAAAGCACGAATGTACCATTATATATTCAATTTTTTCTTACTCTTTGATGATTTTCCTATGATACCTATAAAAATCATTCAAGCAAAAGTATTTTAAAGTAAATTTTGTTTGGTTTTTTTTCTTAATTTTTTAAAACACAAGATTACAAACACAAGGAGTGGTTTCTTTGGTTTGTCTTAGGGGTTCTTTGTGGCATTTTGATGCTAGACCTCTGGAAAGGATTTGTAAATTACAGCACGTCACAATATAGCATCCAAATACACTGTTTAGCTGCACTGCTCTTGGTGAATGTATCATCTGAGTGACAAATCTTTGTTCCTCTTCTAGTCTACTCATGCTTATTTTACCTGCCATTTGGAGGACCTCCAGAATGTAATGACATGTCAAAGGTTCCTTTTACAGTTTCTGTGCAAGTATGTACAGGAGGTCTGCAACCACAAAGTTGTCAAAGGGATGCCTGCCAAACATCTTGGCCCTGGCATGACACCCAGCCTGTGTGTGCAGCCAATAGCCGCAAAACTTGAATCACTCATGTAGCTGCAAAATAATTTTTGATGAAATAAAAGTAGAATCTCATCTTTAAATTACTTTTTATTAGTCTCAGGTGAAAGCAGAGAATTGGCAGTTGTTTATGTCGTGTCTCCCTACCTTGTCTCACTAGAATACTTGGTGTGCTTTATTGCCTCTTCTGTCAATCAGAATCTGCTCAACTCTTATTAAAAGTCAACAAGAGTCTTCCAGTTACGTGTAATGATCCAAGATTTGTTCTTGAATGCAGTGTTGTGTTTCAGACTGAAACTTCATTTGCCCTGTGGAAGTGCCAATCTTTTTCCCTCATAAACTCCACAAGAACAGAAACAATTCTGTGTACCAGGAAACATCAATACTCCATCATGTTGCTTTTGCTTTTCCATGGAGAAACAGTGCCATAGCACTTTCTGGAACTCACCTGCCTGTTACTGATTGGCTCGTGGTATTTAGACCTCCAGTATCAAGGAATGAATTAAGTTTCGTAAACTTCTGCACATTACAAAGTCAATGCAAAAGAAACCTTCTAATGGTCAAAGGGCAAAGACTAGTTTGACACGGACACGTAACGTTCAAAAATTATATTACCATTCCTGGTTGAATTTTCATATCAGAAATTCCTAATTGTGAAGGAAACTTTCCAGTCAAGGAAGATTATATGAGAAACACAAGACTTGTCTGATTTGTGGGATCTATTGCCATATAATTCAAAGGATCTTTATGAATATTTAATGTCAAAATACAGAAAAAAATTAAAGACCAAAAATGTCACTAATGTAAAATAAAAAAAAGCCCACACAAACTCAACAAAAAATGTCTAGTAGCCAAAAATGCGAGAAACAAAAATCACTGGCAGTTTCTCATGTCTCTTTGGTCTGAGCAAAAGATGTTCATTATTTATAAGAATTCGAGGACAGGAAATACACAGTACTCTTCAAACTGTGATTTGGCACGAAGAGATACAAAAGAAAGTTGTTTATGATCCTTGTGAAATCATGTTGGCTAGCATTTTTACTTCATCAGTAATGACGAATTTCAGGTTTTAGAAGGTTTGCTTGTGCAGCATTTGAAGTTTACCTTCTCTACCTATTTTTTTTTTTTTTTTAATCCTCAACCCCCCCGCCCCAAAATATGTTTACATACAAACATAAGAAATTCTCAACCCATCCAAGACTCCTCTAGCACGATGATGGGGGTTTTTTAAAATTTTTTTTTTCACAAAAATAATTCTCTAAACCAAGGGATCAGTGCTTGGAAGATAGGCATTCAGTGAAAGAAGATTTAACTCCTCTTCACATCTTTAATGTATCTGTTCTCTACTTCTGTGTTTATTTTCATCTAAAGGATTCCTGACTTCATACTGTGAAGCAATTGAAGCTTCTGTGGGGAGCCAAACAATGGGGTTTTTACTGTTTCGTAGTTTGCTTTATAAGCTTTTTCTTACAACACATTTGTTTAATAGGCCTAGTAAAGTGGTGAATGCAGCTGTAAATATATCTTTTATTTGTGGATGTGCAATAAACATCACAAGGATGTCGGTCTTTTCTTATTCTGATCTTCCTGACACTGGTGAAAGGAAATTGTACAAAATGAATGAAAAGTGCCTTAAACTGATTTCAGAGAACAACAGTCTCCACATACCTAAGGGTTAGTACCTTGTTTCTCTTTTAACAGATGGTTTCTCCCAGCAGTGTTACTAAAACTTAATAATAGCAAAATAATAGGTTTCTTGATGTGAGGGAACTATTCCAGATAGCACTATTCACTGGGGTCGTCGCTGAAGGACATTTTTCAACCAGAAAGCTAAAGGTTAGCAAGTGTTGCTCAATTCCATGAGCTCCTGCAACTCTTTATTTATGATTAAGTTAAGTGCTCTCCTGTGGGTGTGTGGTAAAAACCAAAAGTAAAGGAAAATAAACCCATTCCTTTATATATTAAATATTTTATCTTAGTTGATTGAGAATGGTATGATGCAAAGCTTGAAAATATGTGCTGTCTGGGAGCCCAGAAAGACATAAGCTGTCTTGGAGATCTTGTTCTTATTAATGTTGTTGCTGAAAAAATGTCTTGTTTTTACGTGCCTGTGTTTACATGCAGTAAGCCATTATTCTCTCTTCTCTGCTTATCTTAGGCATGACCATGTCCTCCTGCATATTTTCAGGTTACACAAGCATCTGGGATAGCAGTCATTTATAAACACACTACTGAGAAGGTGTTAAAGTATTCAGCAGGTTCAGCACTTATAATAGCTCATAACCAGGCTGTAAACAGTCCCAAGCCTTTTACTGATTCCATAGTATACCTTGTTGAGTGACTGCAGCTTCTGTGGTTTAACACTCAAGCTCTGCAGTGGGTTATTTCTTTTCTGGAAAAATTGAATTTTTGTAAATAAAATGCTTCACATTTAGAAGTCAAAGTTACAATAAAGAATGTTTCTTCAATGGCTCTGAATATAGTATACTGTCCTTAAATTCTGCTGCTAAATACATGAAAGCTTGATTACAAAACCAGACTAATTAATAAAAAATAGAACAGAGGCCTTATTTCACTAATTACAACAGCAAACCTCCCATAAACTTCTGTGACTACAAAGCTGACAGGATATTCCTTGTTCCTGACCTTACTCTCTGAAAGAGGTGATCCATTTGGTCATTGCATTTCATCTAGAGATGTATTTCTGTCTCTCTTGAGTCTAGAGGGAGAATAGTGGTCAGCTTAAACCAGAGTCCTTACATGGATTTGAGAAGAATGTCTGATGATAGGTCTAGCATGTTACACATGCAAGGATAAAGCTATTTGGCTGAGAATGACTTACTGCAGAGTTTTCAGGATGTAGCACTATTGCCTTGATAAAGTACAAGTGAATATATTATCCCTAAGTAGTGTGTCTTTGATCTAATAATGGTCTGGAAGAAGAGGGTGGAGGTGTAGTCTTTTGAGCAGTGACCTGAGCAGCGTAAGCTGCTCCCAGAGCTGCTGGACACAATTGTCTCTGGACCACAGCAATGACTGATATGCTCTGCACCTGCTTCCATGCACAATATGCTGATTTAGATTAAGCATGACATGCTTAGGTTAAGCAGCTTTCAGAACAGTGTAAACTAAATTGATGTACTTTTGTGTTGAAATAGGTGAGCCAGTCACAGCTGTCTGCCATAGCTCAGCTACTCCTTAGCAAAGAAGCAGTAAAAACTGTGAAAGGTTAGATACAAGCTGTGTGAGTTATTTCCACTGCACACAAAGTGGCCTTAAAGACTGTGTCCTAAAACTTTGGTTCTATAAGTATTTGATCTTATGTGTGTACTTTTAATTATATAAATTGCTTCTTTGATTAAAGGTTAAATTGCGGTTTGTTTGCAAGATCAACATCTTCAGCATAGATTCTTTGAGGCCATCCTTGTAGTGTGATTGATTAAAATCAGTCATGACAAAAGTTGTTCTATTTTGCTCATACCCCAGGCATTACAAAGCAACCTGAAACTTTGAAAATTTTGATTTATGTGTATAATTTCACTTTCTATTTTATTCTATGGTTAAACACTTATGGAAAATCTTGAGAATTACAACTTACTGTCCTCCTTTGTCATAAGGAAAATGGAATTTCCAGAAGATGCTTCTTTGAGACTTTTATACAGCACTGTAATATGGGTGGGTACGTGTCATTTAGAATTGTGAAATAAATTTTACAAGTGTTATATGTGGTCTCAGTAATTTTCTTGACATGGAACAACCCCTAACTTTCTTAGGAAATGTAACAAATTACTTCATAATATCAGGTTAATGGATTTTTTTTTTTTTTTGATGGTGGTTTCACATTTACTGCTTTAATGTGTAATAACACTAAAATCCTTGAGCTGTAAAATTAGATGTCTGGGCTGTTGAAAACTCCTTGTACTTTTTAGTTTCAGAGTAAAACAAAACAAAAAACTTACAACATGGATATTTGAAAACAATTATAACTAGTGTTTATACGTTCTTGTGAAACAGTTCCTGAAGTGTGCTATGAATTTGATAGCAGCATAGAAATGCTTTACGTTGGGACTGTTGAAAGGTAACAGAGATATTGACATGTCTGATATTTGATACAGTGCCTGGGAGTTTGTTGCAGGACCCGTGGGGAATATCTGAGAGTTAAACTTGTCATGTCTTAGCATGTTGTGGATTTTAAATGGTGTATACTATAAATTAACATGCAGAAAGTAGGTTTCTAACCTATGATGAAAAGTCACTCCAGAGTTTTTCTGAGTTAGTCATACATTATATACAGAATTGTAGCCCTGCTTCAGCCCTGTTGGGGTGGTTTGGCCCCTGCATTGAGCTGCTCACAACATGGTGGGAAGTCTCTACAGGTGTTGATTTCTCTCTGAATTTTGTCTCCGTGGTTTTGCTTTTTAAGTGTTCGGTCCTTCAGTCTGTAAGGTCTGCTCTTGCCAGACATTTTAATTTTGATGGCAGAGGTCAGTTATTACAGCATCCACCTGAGCAGGATAATTATGGTTGCAAAGACATTACAGTAGCACAGGGAGAGAATGTGTTTCTGTTGGCATCTCGGAGTCCTGCAGTTGGTTTCACAGGAATTGTAACAATGCTGATACTGCTTACTCTCCACAGGATTGTTTACAGACTTTTAAAAATGCACTTGAGAGCACTAGAGTGTGGAGGTAGATCCTGAGAGCAGGTTCCATAACTGGATTTTAAAGCCTTTCTGATCTCAATGCTGTTGATTGGACCAGACTTGCTTTTAACCCATCAGTTCCTAACACAAACATAAACAGATTTCTAGTCCTTAAAAAGACCTCACAACTGCTGAAAATGTAGACGATGAAGCCAAAAAAAGACCGTAAAAGTGATGGCTGGTATCTATCTTGGATGGTGAAATCCAGAGATCTGATATGATGCTTATAGAAGTTATAGTACCTGTGAAACTTGTCTTTAAACCAGATATTCTTATAATTAAACTGTTTATTTTTTGTCAAGTCAAGGCCTTTTATTTCACTGAGGGTTTTTTTAATTTAGTTTATTGGATCGGCAATAATGTGCTAATAACTAGATTTGAGAAATCAGGATTCATTTGAAATTTTACAGAAAATTTTCAGCAAGCTTATGGGATGCTCTAGTATTTAAGTCTTGCTAAATCTCATAATTTGCTTCCCAGTAGAACTATACAACCTACATGGAGAATAAAACTTCCTTACAACTACCTATTGTTTTACCTCATGAGACTGAAATACCTTTGAATAGTGTGACACTGGCAATAAGGCATATGAACAAAGAGATGCCTCAGTAGTAGGCTATCATTAAAGAAGATAAACTTGTAAAATGAAGGATGTATTATATACTCTCATATCCTTAATTTTTTTTCTGTTCTTTCCTCTACTGAAGTAGTCTGTTATTTTCCTTATTACTATTTTTTTTTATATTTTCACATTTTATTAAATCACTTAATTCTTCCAAAGTCATACTCACTTTTTCTCATCCGTCATGTTTTCCTGCTGCAGATATAAGGGTAGCCTAGGCACTAAGGTCTCCCTTATAGCAACTATATCCCTCTCTTGTAACCTTCAACAGTATTTCTTCAACTCTTTCATTAAACATTTATTTGGCTCTCTATGTGGGCCAAAAAATAGCAGAGGTATGATTGTTTCTGCATGGACTTGTTGACCAGTTGACTGCATGCACGAATTGACAGTTAATCGGCCTGTTAATTGTATTAGTTTTCTAACGATTTTGTTCTCCTTTTTTAAGGGACTAATGGGGTATTTCTGTTTCTTAGATGCTGAATTTCAGGAAACTTGGAAAAACTTCATGTTTTTTAGACTGCTACTACTCCTCACTCTTTTCCCACAGAATTTAAAATTGGTCAGTGGGATCTCGTGTGTCATAGGGAACATGGATTGTGTCACCAATTAACAGGGTGCTCCAGAACACCTCATTTTCTAAGGAAATTAGATTTGTTTGCATCACAAACCAATCAAATAATTTTTATTGTGATAAATAACTTCTCTCTTTTGGTCCTTCCAAACTGATAATTCTGTAGAGTAGTCAGATTACTGTCATTTCAGTGGCAACATAATTATCTTTTCCAATAGCTTCTATAGAAAATTCACCCTCCTGTGCTGCAGGTAGCTGTTCATGTGAAATCCCCATGATATCCAATCAAGATTTAGCCTGAAGGCATTTTCTTATTTAAGGAATTAAAGACACTAAATTTGTGTTCTTAACAATTAGGAGAATTAAAATTAATAAAAACTTGTTTTGAAGTTTTTTGGCCATTAACAGTAATTGAAGACAGTGCAATAAATGAGTACTTTAGAAGCTATTTTCTGTGCTACTCCTTACTTTCAGATGGGTTAGAATTATTATCCTAGCCTTTCCTCTAGGGTTTTGACATGCTTTTATTTCCAGGGGAGTCTTGGCAATGTAGATACATGCCGAGATTTCTGGAGCATGAATATTAAAGCAAGAAGCCAAGGAATGATGGAAGTGTCCCAGATCAATATAGTGCTAAAGGAAAAGAACATCTGGAAAAAAAGACCACATGAGTTCTAGATGACTGGGAGAAGAAAGAGTCCTCACTAGATATACATTTGCACTGGATGTTTTAGAGCAGACCATATAGCTGAGGTAGTGAGACAGGGAATCATCTACCCTAAATCAAACCTGTTATATCAGCATGGGCAATCTTTTACCAAAAGACTTGTTAACATGAAAATTTGAAGAAAAAAAGGATCAGGCTGGCAGTTGAAAAGTGCATAGACAAGCAAGCTCAAAAATGCAATCTATAGCACATTCTACTTTAGGAAAAATAACAAAAAAGCATCCTCTATTTACTTTGTATTATCTTAGATGGTGTCATTCTTAGCTCAGACTGATAATTCAGTAATAAATATGCTTTGCTAACAAGCAGGGTTTTTTATCTGTAATCTCTAAAGTTTTTAAGTTTGGCATTTTATTTAAAGTTCTTTGAGATACTAAGTTAGATAAATTAACCTTTTTCCTTTTATTGATTGTGCTGGAAATGCATTCCAAAAATTCTAGTGTGCTGATGAAACCAAATTTTTTCCTTAAGCTGCTGCCATTTGTTCTTTTGTAATGTTTATCTAGACACTGTTAATTAACTTCACTTTTACAGGTAGTTTAGGAATGTTAAAATGAGCCTTGTCCTATCTCAATTGTCAGAAACAGTAGCAATGCTTTGAAAAAGAAAATAACTGTTGTCTTTCGATTTTAGTCTCCACAATAATGTTTACTTTTGTTCACAGATAAGTATTTAATTCAGAAATTCCATGTGAACTGATTTAGTGATGACTGCCATTTTATTAAATTGAGATACCACATTTTTCTTTGAAGTCCCATAGTTTAAAATTAGAGACTTTTAAGAACAAGTCATAGTTTTTGAAAATTCTTGGAAACAATATCTTTTCAATGTTTCAAGTATTGGAAAAAATGGACAATAAACTGAAAGAGTTTTGCACTTATTTCTGGAAATATTACTGCTTTTTTGGAAAATATCATATGCCATTATAAGAGCCCCCAAATTGTCAAAATTCCTTTCTTTTTGATGAAAGCCAGTAAGTACTAAAAACTTGACCCATTATCAGTGACTTTAAATGATATTTTTTCTCTAGGACAATGGTTTACCATCATTACTTGAAACAAGTATACTTTGAAAAGATATTTGATTAAATTATGGTGCTGAAGAACAAAGCAAATATTCAGTTGCTCATTTATTCTAAAGCAGCATTGCTGACATGGATCCTTCTGTGGACAACTTCCCTGGTTTGGGGTTTGTCTACAAATTCTTTAGATTTGACATTAACTTTGCAATTGACAGGGCGGGGCTCAGGAACAGAGTTTCCAGTGGTTTAACAAATCACATGGCATCTAAGTGCCTATTTACAGCCTGCTGAATATAAATTAAACTAACTTCACAGCATCATTGTTAATTTGAGGCTGAAATTACTTGATTCAGAGGCATTCACGCCAACTTGTTACCTCATCACAGCTTGGTCATATATCAAATTCCACTCAGTTCATGTTCATAACTGATTCTCTTCTGTTGGCCTCACAGGCTATTTGCTTCTTTTGAAAAGCTTTCTGCTTAATGCAAAAAAGTCCAAGACTCTTTCTGCTTTGCTAGTGGAGTTTTTAAAATTAATTTTCCTGACTCTTCAAGGTCCAGAAATAATTATGATTAGTATCATGTGTTTATGCAGCTTCCAGCTAGTAATACAAGGATTTAAGTTAACTTT
This sequence comes from Argya squamiceps, assembly GCA_037834095.1. NCBI lineage: Eukaryota > Metazoa > Chordata > Aves > Passeriformes > Leiothrichidae > Argya > Argya squamiceps. Next base: position 8,767,826 of record JBBMKD010000053.1, read on the forward strand.
ATATTATGTCGGTTCTTTTATTTTTGATATAAGTTTCATTTTGGTTTTAATTGTCTTCTGAAATGTCATATCTTAGGGGTGTTTTTTAAATTTTATTTTATTTTGTAAATATTATTCCCGCTCTAAGAGAACTACATTTAATTCTGGTGTGCTTGCTATTACTTAATATTTCAAGTATAAATATTTTTTTCTATTTTTAATTAAAACTTCCTTTTATATGTTCCAAAACAAACCATTCCAAGAAGGAATCATCTGACATGCAAAATAGAATTTCTTTAGATGCTTTCTTCATTATGCCAGATAATTAGTTCTAAAAAGAGATGCCTAAGATATGTTTTAATGTAATATTCTTTTCTGTAGCATCACTAACCTTAGCCAAGACCATGCCTTTAACATTCTCTCCAGTAGAAGTAGTACCATATCTCTGTGTACTCTACATCAATTTAAGAAATAAATGCACTGCTCATATTTTAGAATACATCTACTTTGTTTCAACAGTTGTATTGAATATAGATTCTTGTTTCTATACTCTGGAAGTGTTTCCACCCATTCTTTTGTGGTGTATGCCTCTTCCTTGATTTTCAGAGCTCTGGATGAAGAAATGTTTAGAGATTTTTATAAAAAGAGGAGTTTCTGCACTGTCTGGTTTTTTTGAAGTTGAAAAAAAAATTGAAAATACAGAAAGCAGCACTTAGATTTTCAGCTCAAGGTATAGGATTTATATATAAATAAATGTTGTGCAGGGGAGGTTTATGTTGGACATTAGGAAAAGTTTCTACATGGGAAGGGTTGTCAAGCATTCAATTAAGCTGCCTAGAGAAGTCTACAGATGGAGTGTTTAGGTTTAGTGGTGGGCTGACAGTGCTGGGTTTGTGCTTGGAGTCAAGGGTTTTAGGGGCATTTTCCAACCTAAATGATTCTATGATTCTGTGTTCTGTGATGTTTGAAAAGAGACAGGCTCACTATTTCTTTCGTCTCTGTCAACCTGATCCTAATCCCATTCAGGAAAGAAAGGATTTTCTGCAGGAGATAATACATTTTTTTTCTCTTGATAGACAGTTTGGATGCAGATTTTAAGGTTGCTTTTCCCCTCTTTTGTTTTTGTGTTTTTGTTATTTTATTTTCTTTTTTCTAAGAAGCACTGGAGAATGGCAGAAACTAGAGGCAGACTTCATGCCTCTCTTGGCATAAAATGGTCAGATACCTGTTTATTATATTTTTCTTCTATTCTTCTATTATATCCAAAAAACCATAATTAAACTGACATCCATGTTTGGTATCAAAATAAACATGCCTTCATTCCCAGTTTTTCTCATTCTCCTTTCTGGTGCTGACACTAATTTAGCAAAGTCTTCCTAAGGTAATGATTTTTAAGGCAATGGGCTTTAACTCCCTTCCTTTGACACTTTTTTATTTACAACTTTTTCTGTGGTGCTCAGGTTGTTATAGGAAGATGGAAACTGTGTTGTGTTCTGTATGCTGTATCGATGCCTAGAATATCAGTAACTCCTGGTAGTCCTCCCAAACCACATACTTGTTTTAGGCTTAATTTTACTTTTGTGGAGCTGGATTTCAGTAAGAATTGACAATTACAATGAGAAGAGAGACAGCAAATTGTCAGTCAACTGCGGAAGATGTCAAAAACTCTGACTGGCATCCATTTATGAGCAGCAGCAGTTGTAATCCTGTTAACCTAATTAGACAAGGAGAACCCTCTACAAATTTTCTGGAAAATTGCCTATTATTTAAAGCATTTAATCTGAGAATACAACATGTTTGTTGGCAGTGGAACTGTATAACTTTTGGTTTCCAAAGCTGTCAACCTTTTTCAGAGATGCTCTTTACATTTTTATTTGCTCCTTTAGATTTCCACTGCAACCTGGAAAAAGTCTAAAGAATTTTAGTAGCAGTAAGTTTTTTGTTAACTCTGAGACATGGACAACCAAAGACTGAATTCATAGTTGAAATGATTCAACTTTTGATCTAAGAAAAATGTCTCAATCTGCAATAAATTCTTGGGTAAAATATATATGGCTAAGTTACTAGACTATATTTCTGATGTACTGTTTTTCTGATGTACTGATTACTGTTCAGGCAATCCAGAGTTTAATAACAGATAAAACTTTTTTCTGTCCTGTGATAATCTGGAAAGAGAGACACTTAACTGAACAGAACAATAGATCATTCATGACTACTGAATAAATGGTGTGGTTTTGTTTTCCCAGGCTGAACATTTCTTAATTTAATATTCTTTTGTGTTTGTTGTCTGTGTTAAAAGCATATATTCCCTTGGTTAAAGATTTTTTAACAATGACTGATGATATAAGAATATGTGGAATTTGTTCTGAGTTGTTAAAATCAGTGCATAATGAATTCGGAAATATCTAAAGAATAATTCATTATATTCTATGTCATTCTAAGTTTAGCTTATCTCTCAGATGTTGATCAAATATTTCTAGAAAAATATTCTATAGAAAAAGGGGAAGAGAAAGGACAAGAACTTTGTACTTAAATATACATCCCATTTACATTAATTATTGTATGCATTCAGGCCAATCTTGAACAAGATTTGAGCTATATATCACATGAGGAAGCTCAAGTTCAGCATATCCTCAGAGCATGTGTTTGGGACTTCTGTGAACATATCCTCTGACGTTTTAGTGCTTCAGCTGGCTGAATCTCTTGTGATCTTTTCCAAATTTTCAGGCAACTTTTGGGTTTGGAAGCTGAATTAGTTTTGTTTTCACTGCATCCCCACTGCAAAATCGGGACAGAACTAGTTCACACACCACAGCCTAAACTGGGCTTTTCACTTCATTTGCAGTTCTCCTAAACTTAGCCCAAGGTTTCTTGTGTGAATGAGAACCTAGGAAAAGCCCACATAAACACTCTAGTGAAGAAGCATGAAGTGTGATCCTTTCAAATGTTGCTTCTTTCTTTGTGTTTAATTATCTTGGAGGTGTTAGAAACATGCTGGTGAATTTCTATTGTTTGGGAACTTGAGTTGATTTTAGGCTCTGGTGGTTACTAATCATATTCATGTAGAATATTCCACTTTAATTCATAAAATAGCATGATTAAGTAATTTTTCTGGATGTTTATGCATTCCTACTCAGTTTTTGGTTGTTTGTGATTCTTCAGTCCATTAGAACTGTTCCTGTAGTGATTTTAGCTCTTAGGACTATTGGTGGACCCATAAGAGAAAAGGAATATTCTGTGAGCATCCTCTGAAAAAATTTCAGTGAGGCATGATGAAAGGAAAGGGAGAAAATAATTCTATCATGTCTCTTCTCCACCCACCTAAAAAAAAATTGCAAACCAGAGCAATCACCTCTAAAAAACCACTGGAGTTGGCTTCAGGATGGTACAGATTAATGAGCTGAAATTGGGTAAGGCTGTGCCACTCTGACACATTTCATCTGGCATGATTTGATAATATTGCGTCACTGGGCCTGTCCTTTCTGCCTCACCCACATGCTACAAGCAGAATGATGATGGGCATATTTTCCATGTGTTGTTGTGAGAATCTGCAGTGTTCTTGTTATTTATAGGGTCCAAGTCAGCACAGTAGAAAGTCAGAGAGCAGAATATAAAAAAAAATCATCTAAATTGATAAACCAGTATGTGCCTAATCTTGACCTGTGTATGCTGTATTTTTAAATGCTGTCCTATGTTGCAGCATGCAAACACATACTCACTGAAGAAATGGTCTTTCAGATCTTCAATCAGTGGAACAGTTGGGTTATTTTCCTCATTAGTACACTCTAAAACTAACTGAAATGCTAATTGTCATGCTGTGAGACCACGATCCTACATCTGAGGTGGAGGTGTAACATCTGAGATACCTGCAGAAAAGATATTGTGTCTGATAACTTGTTGCTGTTTCCCAATGTTTTGGCATTAGAAGTTGTAGCCTCTGTTTTCCTTACCTACATTTTGGGAAAATCAAAACCAGACTCCACAAATAAAATGTGGGAAGTGACTGACTTGTTTTAAAACCAGTTGTTAGCAAAGATTCACATAAGCCACACTCCAAAATGATTACTTTGTTGAAATGAAAACCAAAACAAAGAACAGCAGTGTTGTAGGATATTAAATATTTAGATAGTTTATCTAAATATCTCTGTTATTTCCCTCGTGCTTTGTTTTTACCCTTGTATTTATAACTAGGATCAGAAATGGAAGTGTAACAATATTCTTAAGGAAGATACAGAGTTACAAAAAAATCCCTCAGATATGATTTTCTTTGTACATTCATTCCATCTTAAATAAGGGCAAGGACTCTGAATTTCTAACATTGCTAGGTCTATACTTGGCAATACAGTTTGAAATAAGCAATTTCAGGACAAATTGACTATTTGGAACTGCTGGAATGGAATCCATTGCTGCCTTTCCACATCTATAGTTGGTGATCTCAGGCTGACTTACATAAGCACATTGAAAACAGATTTGAATTCAGGAATTATGATGCATTAATTTGTATTATGATTTGATAGAATTTGACACAATCTTAAATGCCAAGTTCTCACTTGGCATGATTAATGCAAGTTTTCAAAATGGCTTTTTTTTTCCTTTTTTTAAGCTGCCTCACATTTGTAAAACAGATATGGGTTTCTCTTTACTTGAATACCATCATATTACATCCTGAGTTGGAAGGGCCCCATAAGGATCATTGAGTCCAGGTCGTGGCCCTGCACAGGACACCTCCAGAATCACACCATGTGCCTGAGTGCATTGTCCAGATACTTCTTGAACTCTGCCAGGCTTGGTGATGTGACCACTTCCCTGGGGAGGCTGTTCCAGTGTCCAGCCATCCTCTGGTGGGAAAAGCATTTTTTCTGATATCTAGCCTAAACCTCCCCTGACTTCACTTCATGCCATTTCCTTGGGTCCTGTCACTGGGCACCAGAGAAGAGATCAGTGCCTGAACTGCACTTCCCTTCTGAGGAAGCTGCAGATTAGGGTGAGGTCTCCCTTCAGTCTCCTCCAGGCTGAACGAATGACTACATCCACTCCTTGTACAGCTTTCCCTCCAGACCCATCATCATCTTCACAGCCCTCCCTATAACAGTTTTATATCTTCATATTGTGTGTAGTAAAGAATCCTCCACCCCCAAGTGGAGATTATTTCTGTATAAGGAAAGAGTTTCAATTTACCTCTAGACATTTTAGGAAGTTTACCTAGAATTTTCCATACCCTCCTGACAGTAATTGGCTCAGTGCCAGCATGAAAGCATTGATTGGGCTTGGAGAGTGTAACTCAAAGCCTCTTGGTGAGCTCATTGGGCCAAGAGCCAAATAGCCCACCTACACTCTTAAATACTGAAGAGCGAACCAAGAAACTCCACGCTTTTCCAGGTGTTGTAGCAAGTAGGAGACTTGTCTCTGTGCTGTGTTCGGGTTTGCCTTTGCGTTTGTATTATTTTCTTTCCTTATTAAAACCTTTTTGATTTTTCAAGATGCACTAGATCATGCTGTCTCACTAATTGATTTTTGCCACTTCTCTGCAAGGGCTGGACCCTCAGAGGTATTGGGAAAACCCACAATTGTGGAGTCCAAAACTGCACACAGACTTGAGGCGAGGCTGGACTAACTCAGAGCAGAGAAGGACAATCCCCTCCCTCAGCCAGCTGATGCCCCCAGAACATGGCTGAGTCCTCCTGGCTGCCAGGAAACTGCTGACCCATGTTCATTGACATGCTCTAATTTTTATTATTGTAGTATTTTAAACAATATCAATACCTGCAGAAGTTTTTCAATCTGATTCCAGATAGATGGAAGATAGATTGAAAAGATTGCATTTTTTCTCCTTGTGAATACATAGCTTGGCCTATGGAAAATAACAATGAGCAATAACAAAATAGATTGCATGAAACTTTTACATACAGTCTTAAAAAAGCTATACCCTTGCTCAAATGAAAATACACATTTTTTTTTAAGTTAATACTGCTTCTTTTCCAAAGAAATAATAAGGATAAATATAGATACAAAACATTGTTGTAGAAACCATTGTCACTTCTCACATTATGTGAATGATCTTTATAGATAAAGTCTATATGTATTGCACAGGTCTTGAGTACCTTGTTATTTATTATTTGGATCTTGCAATGTTTTGGATTTAATTAATGCAATATATTGGCTTTTGTTTTCTGTTATATATTGTATTTTGAAATTTGTTATTTTACTACTTATAAAGCATGATTGCTGTTTTCCTGTTCTGAGTAAGTAGCTTTATAAATTGCTTGTTCATTTTAGGAGCATATTAAGAGACGTAAAACTCTGCTATAGGTAATACTTATATAGCTAAATATAGTATTTCAATACCCTACCTCAGTGTTCAAAAAAGGCTTCCTTGTCATTTGAATACCTCTTGAAGTTCTAAAGCCAGATCCACTTATATGTGGGACTGTCTGAAAAATAGATTAATTGTTACAATATGAAGGTTAGGATTGCTTGGCTGATTAACCTTTGTAGTTCATCCTGACCATTAACTATTTTCACCTCCCATCACTAATTTCAGACTTTAAAAAGATGCTGGAGGCCACTCTGTGACTTAAGAAACAATTTTGTCCTCAAGACTTCAATTTTGAATAGCCTGCAGGACACTAAAATCTTGCACATAGTGCAGCAATTGCTGCTCACTACATGTAATTGAGAAACAGCAATCCCTGGTGTTTCAACTTACTAGAGAGTAGATCTATTGAGCATAGCCGGTTTCCTGGACTATTAATTAAGGAAAGGATAGCATTTTCTACTTCACTATGGATCAGTTAGACAGTTTGTCATTCTTACAAATCCAAAAAACCACATCTGTCCACATCTTGTAGAACAAAATTTTTTTCACCCTATATATTTCAATAACATATACTTTCACCAGCAGGAATTCTTGTTATTCACCTGCAGTGATCAGTAGCTGAACATATTCAGAGAGAACATAATGTTCACAGTTAAAAAAGGCTATTCAGTTTACTTTTCTCCTACTCAGCCTATTCAGTTGACTAGATGAATTCTTACTATAATAATTCCAATTCCTGCAGTCTCCAGCACTGCCATCCAAAAATGGGATTGTCAGAGCAGCAAACATCAATATTTGGAGTTTGCATCGATGATTGTAAAACCTGTTTTGCAGAAGCAATTGTTTCAATAAGAAAACAATTGTCTTGCCTCGACCTGTACACCTTGAAGTGATTGTAAAAAGATGTTTGGGCAAGTGAGCAATAATAATCCCTGAGCAAATTTTGTCCACACCTGGCCATTTCTGTACTGTTTCTGAAGAGAAACCTGAACAGTCTGAGGCAAATTGTGTGATCTGGCTTAAGTGTTAAATGTTGGTACAAACAGAGTTTCACAACTTCTGTGTGATAAATCAATGTAAGGTTCATAGCAGTAGAGTAGGAATTAGGACTGATGATGACAATGATGATAATTTTATTCCTTAATGAATGCTATTATGTAAAATTAGTCTAGTCTACACCTGGCATTTCAATCATCATACTTCAAACATCTTTTTTTCCGGAATGACTACACATATTCATGAAGCAAATATTTCAACAGCAGCAAATTTTTTTCCTCTATGAAAGAGTAGCTTTTAATTTTGAGATACTGAATAATCCAGAAATTATAGTTTTCATTGTTATATATGCTACATGTGCATAAGTTTCTACTTTACAGTTCCTCTGCTTATGCCAAATACTGGAGTTTCCCAGTATCAAGTTTTAATATACTCTGAGTCCCTTCTTTGCCACTCAGTGCAAATCAGATTGCATTCAAATTTGAAATCCATTGCAGTTTACATTGCAACCCAGTGTAAATTGACATATCACCCAAAACTTCAGTGATCTACACTGGTTTTACATCAGTGCAGGTCCAGTACATTTACAGCTTTCTTAGGCTTGTGGAGATGTGCTGGGTTGGCCCAGATGTGCAGTCCTGGGTGAGAATTAAGTGGAAGTGGTAGGCATAAGGACTGCTGCTCTGGATTAGCTAATTAAACTCCAGCAAGGTTTTGCAGGGGCCAGTGGAGCCTTTGCTCTGTCTGGGACATGGTGTATCACCAGTAACAACCTCACCTAATGGCTCTGCTGAGGTATCCAGACTATCTTGTACCAAAGCAGGCAGCACACCTGGTTACCTAGTTCAGTGTTGTGCTTGGAATTTCCATGCAATCTTTGGCCTTTCTCATGAATCCAAAAGGCAACAATTCTCATTAATCCAACTGGGATTGGATTCCTTCACTACATTTACTGAAAATCAGTGCTCAGCATTGATCGTCCTGGCCTGTGTGTACCTGGCTGTGCTGTCTTTTGAGCAGATATCAGGGTGGTCGGTTCAAGTGGCCTTTAGTGAACACCCGCAGCAGTGTCACCCATGTTATCCTGCCCCTTTAATTCCTACCCCTAAACTCTACTGGTTCTTCATCCCCCACTAGGCAGAACTCAATACATTCCAGTTGCTCTTCACATAAAGAGACTAAAGAGATTATAGTTAGTTTCTGTTAGCTGATGTGAGGACGTCATTCTATCTTTGGTCTCTCAGTATGTATATTTGGCTAAAAAAATTATAAGTCATATTATATATATTTATTTTTAAAATAAATATAAAAGTTTCTCAACAGACATATACGTATAAATACCAATATTTATTTAGCAATGCCTATAATATGGCATTACCTATGAGAATATCTCTGGTACAAGAAAGGATCTTTTCATATGTCTGACTTTTGAAATAGTGCAGCCTGTGCTTTGCACACAGGGTTAGGATAGATCTTTATAATGTTCTCTTCTATCCTTCAAATTTCTGGGCCGTTTCTTATTTGGCGTAATTCAGTCCAGCGCTCTTGAATGCAAAGGCATGTAGAGGCTTAATACAATTTCACTGTCAATAGACTCCTAATTTATAAAGGCAGCTCTGATACTCTTTCATCATTAATGTTCAGGTTTGATCTGATGCACTTTTTTTTCATTGGACTTTAGGCAAACATATGAAATATATAATTTTAGTTGCCACTGCATGCCTGAATTTAAAAAGAAAGAAAAAAAAATTAGGAAGTTTTATCCTGTTTAACCACAGCGTATTTTTTCCATCCTCAGGGAAAAAGAAAGTAATTCTGGTTAAAAAGGATACTCTGTTATGTATAGAATAATGTTTGCTCTGACTTTAGTGGATTTTACTGTTTTAGAAAGCACTGGAAATGGAAAAAATTACACACTAACAACAAAAATCACATCACATTGGTTTTATTGAAAACAAAAAGCCTTTAAAAGAGAGACCAGAGAGAAGCATAGATTGGCCAGTATTCCTTTCTTTAAAAGAAAGAGATTTCCAGGATACATGTTGTTTAGAAACATATGTAAGTATGCCTAATTAGGATACTTAGAGATATTTAATAATGAACAATTGTTTATAAATTGAGAAAAGCAACTATAATTTTAATAGTTTGGTTATATGTAGGAACTCTGCAGACCTTTAGTTTTCATGAAGCATCAGTGTGACTTGATATTTGATGTCTCAACTGAAGAACTTTCTGGGATTCATCCCATTATGCTTCAACATTTTTAACACCATTCCCAATTATGTTCTAAATTAAAGCCTTATATGGACAGAGGCATAATTGCAAATACAGTGTTTAAGATGCTGTGTCTGGAATATCACAGAATTTTAACTAGCAATTCCATTCAATCCATTTATGTTACTGATAACTCTGCTATCGGGGTCATCACTACTGAGCTAGAGCTTCATAAAAAGTAAATACTAATGTGAATTGATTTTGCAATTATTTATGGAAAGCACTTTTTTATGGAAGTACCTGAGATGTGGAATTCTTTGTGGAAATTTTTTATTTAGTGAAAACTAATAAATATATTTTTCACAAAGCAACTAAAAGTACTTTCTTCTTTTCAGGCAAATGTAACCTGAAAATAAAACAAATTTTCTTTAACTCTGCCATTTTAATTTTAGTTAAACATTAACCTACTCCTTCTGTTACTTTTTTAAAGAAGTTTCTGTTTGAATGCTCAGATTAGTGATCATAATATACAATACATACAATATAACCATAAATGAGTTACTGTCTATTTGTGACTTTATCACTGAGAGGTTCACCTTAGCTGGTATTTTCATTGGAGGGTGTGGTATTTCAGTGACCAAATCCTTATATAACCCATTTTAAACCCTTTTAAAATCCTGCTTTTAACTATTGAATTCTCCTAACAAGTTATTTCTGAAAGCACCCATGTACCTCTCAAATGCCACATAATGTAGCACTTTAACATACCCGTATCTTTGCAAAGGAGAACAACAGTTGATTTTCAGGTGATATTTCTTAACTCTTCAAATAAAGTTTATTTTTTTTATTAAGTATAATTCTAATTTTGTGCTACATGTGAACCATTTAGCAACATATTTAATTATCATCCTTTGACAAAAGTATGAAAATATTCTTGTGAAAAAGTATGAATTACTGAAAGGCAGCTATAAAAATGCACTTATATCTGGCAATATATTCTAGCACAGCTTCTATTTATCATTCTCCCCAAAGTGCTTTATGCATTCAATGATATATAAATTTTGTATCAAATACTCCTAAACATACCAATTTCAAGCACAACACAATGCTTTTCTAATATTACTTTAATTAAAAGAGTCTGCCATATCTATACGTCTTTAGTTAATAATATTTTTGAGGATATTATTGCCTTTATCTAGTGTGATTATGAGTGAGATTAGGGTGACATTTGTGTAAATCTGTAGGAAGATTCTTCTGTTTCCAGGGAGCACAGCTTGTCTTTTGTCTGAAAATATCTGTAGTATTAAACTCACTTTTGGTTGCATATCTTTATACTGCCCCTTCTTACTGGAAAAATAAGCATTAGAGAAATTTACTACTATTCTGGCATCATCCTTAGGATTTAATGAGATGTCTCTAATGTTTCTGATCTAATATAGGGAAACCTAGCTTTATAATGTTATTCTTCTGAGAATTTAATTCAGTTTTTATATGCAAAGGTCAAATTCCTTACTCATATTGGTTTAATCATTCTGAAAAACAATTGAGTTGTCTGCAGCACATACTACTACACAGACACAAGTGCTACTGTATGATTTATACAGATAAAATAGGTTTTAAAACCTAGTTTCTGAATTTGTAATTACACAGCACAGAAGGCCATAGACAATCACATGTATGGTTGTCTGAAATTTCTTGGAGGCAGCCATTTGACATCACCCACATTGACTTTTGAGTCATTCATTTTTAACATAATACCATGTTCTTTCTCTACCTTCATAATCAGATCTGAAAGTTACTCTGTCTATATGACAGAAATAAGTTAGGAACATGGAAAATAGAGAATGAAATAAAATTACTAATTGGAAGATATCTCAAGTTCTTTTGCTCATATCTGAAAAAAGCAACCTATTAAAATAGTAATATGGGAGAAAAAAATGTAGAAGACTATTTACTGTGGTTAAAATCTAGCTGGAATGGAAATGCAGTTCATGTGAAAAGTGAATATATAAAATGAAAGTGTAAAATTATACATAAGTGGCCTTATTCAAGCAAGAAAAAGATTTGAAAATTTGATGTTAGTATGACAGGGGTGCTTATGGTCAGAAGTAAATCCAATATTTCATAGTACTATACTGTGGTCATTATTTGAGTGACAGTGGAGATTAAATTGATTTAAATTATACTTTGCTATTATAACTATTAATTTCTGTATCAATTATTTGTATTAAAACCTTGCTTTCCCCTTGGAGATCTCAGAGCACTTTAGAAGATGTACAATGCTCATTAAAGATATGGTTCTCATTAAATAAGCCATCTGCACAGTTTACTCATTTGGAAAGCCAACATGTGTCTGCTGCATTTATGTAATTTTTAGTGCCCTCTTCAAGGCAAAGGTCAGGCAACAGCATGGTTGTGCCTGTGAAAAGTCAGTGAGTTTAAACTACCCATGCTGGTGCCACATCTCAAATATTATTATTAGCCACTTGTCTAACTTAAATAGACAAGTGACAAGAGCTTGAGAGTCTTCCATCTCATTCTCTTTCCCTTCCTAGCTAAACAACTTTTGCAGCCCATGAAATTCTTCCCCCATATTGGCTCAACTCCATGGATCTCCCCAAGCTCCAGTAACTTTCAGACACAATTACTTAAGCTTGTATATTTCTTATTACAGAAATATTTTCTAGCAGAGCATCTACATTAATTGCAACAGAGTTATTTCCAGTTTGAAAAGTTTATCAGGTTTTCCAAGGAAGGCATCTTTAAGAAATGCATTAAAAATATTGAAGAGAGACAGTTCATAGCGTCCCAGACCATTTTCAAGATCTATAACTTAAAAACTCTCATTTCTGTTATGGCATTCATATTTAATTTTATTTTAAAGTCAAAAAGTGTTATTAAAAAAAAAAAAAAAAGTCCAAAATGCATCCTATTTTCTTTGCAAATTATTCCATCAACAATTTTACATAAAATTCAATATGGAAAATATTTGGTAGGGCTATATTAAATTTGTTGATGTTTTGTGTTTATTTATTTACCTTACCTCCCCATCAACTTTGCATAATAAGCAGGAACAATTTGCACTTAAGAAGAGATGAAATGTGAAAAAAAAATTTATAGTGGGCATAATCTTGGAAAGTAACTGGATATAAAGAAATAAATTGAAAATATCATACAGTAAGGAGGAATATCATTAAATAACTGTTATGGTGAATTTTCTTGTCCAATCTATCCCTTTGATGATCAGAGGTCTCGTTAGGATCAGCAACATCTAGGACTTTGATTTTAGATGGTTTTAGGCAAGTACGAGATAACATCGGAAAAACAAGGAAGTAAATCCTGTGTCTTGGTCTCAATCCAAATTGAATAAAACTGAAATAAACCAAGTCTGCTGCTATCTCCTCAAGGTGAGATATGAGTGAATGGACCAGAAAATGGGAGAAAGCATCTCAAGATATTGGCTGATTCAATAAAAATTTGTGTTCTCCCCTACTTGATACTCTTGTCCTCTGTAATGAACACTAAGGCCTTGTATCTCCCTCCAGTGTCCCCAGGTTATGTATCTCAGCAGAGGGAGAACTGACAACACACTGAAAAGTACAATCTTTAAAGTCAGAAACAAACTGAGGGGCTGCACTGTGCCAGTCAATAGGGAAAAGGGGCAATATTAGGGTGGCAGTTCCCAGGCAGCAGAGAGTTTCAGATGTCTACAAGACAGAATATAAACCCTTTTTCTTCTAAAAGGTAATTATCTGTTTTTGAAAGAGGAGATGAGGGATCAATTTTTCTCTCTTGACGTAACTTCATTCCCACCTAACTTAATATGTAGAACATTTTTTTAATTGAGTCTGAACTCAACTTCCTTCTTTGGCTGGTGGCAATACAGCTTTTTATCCTTCACCTCTAGTGGAGAAATTTTGATATTGTGTTGAGATCCCTTGTCTCTCCTCGCACTTCAGCTATCATTTTTATAAAAACATTTAAGTCATTAAGGGAAGGATACAGGTGAAAGTAAGGCTAGCATTTGGCAACCTGAAAACTATAGGAGTTTCCTGGCTAAGGAAATTCTGGACATCCCAAAATTCTCCATATATTTCGGTAGTTCTCAGCATACCAACTTTGAGTATTTCAAACTGAATTTCTAATTATTGCTTTAAATGTCTTCTTCATTGTGGAATTTTATTACACAGCTAATAAATACTGCATATATCATCTGCCCTATAGCACTGGATTTAGCTTTCTTTGAGACTGCTGCAACCCTGTCTTGCTTCTCACATCAATTTCTATTTTAAACTCTGAACAGGAGCCAAGTAATTTAAAAGTATGTGAGAAAGTTAATGTATTATAAGTGGTTCTAATAGGTTATTCTCAGAGCCTTAAAAATCAGCATTTGCAGTGAAAATATGAGTCTGGGAGAGACAGATCCTACTTCTCTGTAACTGATGCAGACTGGGGATTTGGTGATTTAGAAGTTCAATTTTAATTGCTTTGAAGATTTTAAGCTTTCACAGGCCTGCTCTGTAAAAGAAAGTTTGCTTTTGCTGACAAATGAGAAAACACAACAGATAAACATTAAATCAGACAATGCCTGGGCACTAAATTTTTCTTCCATCTGGAAGCCTATTAGCCAATATCAGTCCCTGGGAGACTTGCTGCCAGTAGCTAGTTGTACTTGTTTATTTATATCTCAGTAGTGTTTTTACTTGAATCACTGAAACCCATGTGCATTTTAGGGTTTCATCTGGACTCTGGATCTCTGATCTTAATGAGAATGGTTAGTTTAAGAATACGAGTGAAATGCCCACATGAAAGGGTAAACACAGGAGAACCCACAACTCCATGACCCTCCCAGACTGGCAGGGCTGCCTGGAGCTCTGGGCAGCCTCTGCTGCCTGCCCAGCCCGGGTAACACCCCGAGAACAGGGAATTAACTTTGGCTCGGCTCTTCCACTTGCTGGCCAATGTAGCTGAGCTGGCATGGAGGTGGCACAGGAATTTATTTCTGGAAAAGACCACAAGAGAATGGAAAGGCTGAGGGTGAAAACAGGAAGCAAGGGAGGAATTACGACTCAGAGAGATGGTTGTCTGTGACTCCCAGTGTTTCCCTGGGTTACCCAGGAGTTACATGCAGCCTCCTACTTGGAGCTAAAATAAAGGAATAATCTATTTCAACAGCAAAGTGAGCACTGAGGTTTAGAGTTTATATGTTTGCAAAGAGCAACTTCTTAATGATGTTTGTATTTTCATGTGCTTCTGCTTGAATTGAGGGTGTGTAAAGTAACGCTGATGAGGTCATTAGAAAATCTGAGATCATGATTCTGCTTCATTCCTTCCATTGTGTTCATCACGAATCTCACAGTGAGAAATACAACAGAAACTGTATGCATTACAATAAAAATATAAAGATGTAGTTCCTTACTCTAGAAGGCTTGCAGATTTTACAGCTTCACTCTTGGATACCTGTCAGGTGAAACTCTTTTAGACACCCACTTAGTGGCAGTGCAGCTGGGTGTTTTCAAGGAGCAGAAATACTTCTTTATACAGCTTTACTCTTCTCTAGTGAACAATTTCACACGTCCCTGTATGTCAGGGTTTGTTGAAATGCATTTATGTTCTAATGTTCTAATAAAGCTAAAATGTTAGCATTCCTGCAAATATATCTACAGAGGAAATATTTTTTTGTCCCATAGTTATCCATGATAAATCTCTTCAGCTCAATATTAACCCATTCTTCCTTAGGATGGCAATTACGCTTAATTAATGTTCTGAATAAGAATGTTCATACAAATCAGAGTGTATATCTACAAAAGACCAGTGGCAATCATTTTATTTGCTTTACCTAATAATTGCCTTGGTGAAAGATGCAAAATATGTAAGTGTTTGTGCCTCTCCATTCAAGTGCTTTTTTCTCATAATCTGAAAAACAGCTTATTCTTTTTGTGCACCTGGTCTGCTGCTTTACATCAAGGGAAAAAGTGCTTTAGCTTTGCTCTCTCTCACTGTAATCACACTCTGGAAGCCAGCACCCTAAGAACTACTGGATGTAGCACTAAAACTTCAGTGATTTGTGAGAAGACCCCTAAAGATTCAGAAGTGCTTTTAGTAAAAGAGTAGGAAAGTGTATCCTTGAACTGATACAATCCAGCATCCCATAATAAGTTTAAGCTCTTGAAATTCAGTGAGAGCTTTGCCAGCACCAGTGAGGCCCTGGGCTCCAGGTGCACATTTTTAAGCACAACAGCTTGGCATTCAGAAAAAGTGAAATAATTGGTAGCCTCATTTTCCAGTGATCATAGATTCTTCTGATACAGTAAGATGAAAACAAGTATTAAGATGAGGAGAACAGTGTAGGAACGTGTTTCCATGTTTATGTGTATAATGATGTAGTATGTATATAGACACACGTTTCTTTGATGTGTCTTTATACATAGACATACATGTATACATGCATACCCACGTCTCCACAGTTTTGGTTTATGAAGTTTCGTTCTTCTTTGAATGCACACTTTTCATAAAACCTTTTCAGAAATTGTTCCTGTGCTTTAGGTTAGCACTGTACCATTTGGTCAGTTATAATCCATTGCACAAGTTGTACAGAGGTTTTCATTCCCTAGTTAGTGCACAATAGGTATTCTGTATTAATTACCCTTTTTTATCATTCACATGTATGTACTTAACTAAAAACAAGAAACTAATGTGGTGAAAATATTATTCACTCAATGAACAGAAGTTCAATGTCAGTTATTTCTTTATGGATATTATTTTAACTTTGGGTATATGTTTCCCATATATCCGAAGTTCATAGCAAGAAATTGACATTTCTGTAAGGAAGTTTTCCATTAAAACATGTTTCTATTCCCCAGCACTGAGGTTTCAGCCAGCTTCATTTTGACTGCCCATACTCCTCCAAGGGAAAAAAATTCCTCTCTTGGAGAAATGGAAAGGATAATACATGCATTCATAGGCTAAATTCTGTGTAGTATACTTCAAGTGTAATATTCAGCTTCCTTAAACAAGTAGAAAGAAGCTTCTGTTTCTGCTATTAATACACATGAAAATGTTTCCAAAAGAGAAGGTTTTCCACCCTTTCCTGAAAGCAGATCAGATGTAGTCCCCTTTATTTAGATACAATTTCTGAAAGTCTTCTGTATTATGATTTACTAGGACAGAATCACTAAGTTCACATTTTTCATTTATATTTATGTAAAGATTAATTTTCATTAGCCTTCAAGGAATAAAAGGAAAGGAAGCTGTAATTGCACTTTTTTTCCTTTCTTTCTTTTGATGAAAGAAAAAAGCCAACCCACACTGACACTAGTGGGTGAAAAGCATCAGTTATTCCATAAAAATCTTTATATCTCATCTCCACCTTTTGCTGTAGTGAGCTGTAGTCAGTTCACTAAAGTCAGTGTCCTGGTAGTGTGGGCTACACATGCCAGGGCTGCAAACTATTAAAAGTTTGGAAAAACCTTTGTTTCAAGGAATTTTAATTGTAGCTCACAAGGTCACTCATGTTGAGACTTTATATCACAGGCCAAACTTCAGATCTTCATGAGTAAGGCAAGAGGTTAGCATGTGTAACTTTATCCTCACTACAGAGTTCATATGCTGCTGATTATAAGCTTGTAAACAAATCCTTCACATCTCTCCTGTCTGAAACAGCTTTAAAAGGAGTTTATTTTTTAGAAAAATAAGAACAGGTGACAAGGACAAATTGTCCTGAAGACTGTGGGAGAAAGTTAAACCCCCAGTTTCTGATGAAAAAGAGATTATGATCAGAAATATCAGATCTCATTAGACTTAGGTCATGTCTCAGTTTTGTTGTCAAGGAACACTAGTCCTTGGCTTCACCTAAACACAGGATACCTTCCCTTTTCATTCTTCTCAGCATCTGTTTTCTTCTCTTTCCTCTCTTTCTCCATGAAACATACTTTTTATATGCTAGCCTTGAGCTGAAGGCACTGAATCAAATTTCTTGCTCACCAGTTTGTAAACTCCTTAATGTATTTGGCAACTTGAATGAGAAAAAAAGTTTATGGCTGCTACCATCTCTTAAGGGACTTAGACAAAGTATATAAATCTTTAATCCAGATTGTCCCTTTGGAAATTATTAATCTGTGTGAATCAGAGTGATGATTCTGCTGTTTAGTCTATCCTTTATATTTTAAGACATACCTGTGTTGAGTTTGTTTGGTCCATGCACCAGTACTGTTTTATGGTGCTTTTTCACTTGAAAAGGCATAGTTCTTTTTTTCTTTCTTTTCTTGAAACAAGCCATTCTGGCTTGTCTGCCTCTCACTTTATTTGACATACACAACTTGTCTCCTGCCTTAAGAATCAATTTGGCTCACTTGTGTAATTTGCTCTTTTAGCCTGCATTTGTCATCTTTGCTTCAGAGAACATTTATGTCTTCAACTGAGACTAAATTGTGTTAATTAGGAAAATATCTGATGGCAGCTTGCCCATCACCATGCCTGAATGGCCAAGTAAAGTTAAAGTTAAAAACAAGCAGTACTTCTTCTCTTGAGTTCATATGAAATCCTTCCAAAACCACCAGCACAGAGTAATTTCTCTTTTTAAAACACAGACAAAGGCATAATAAAACAGGTTTGGGTGGGATATTATGTAGACATTTTTTTAAATAATGAGAATAATTAATTGTTGGGAGAATTTTCTAACCAAAGTGATGGAGCAGCTATAGCTGAGTATTTTTCTAAATCATGTACTTAAGCTCATCAGGAAGTTATTGGGCTTAATGCAGAAATTACTTCATTAAATTTTACACCCTGTGTAATGAAAGAGGTCAAAGTAAATAGTCATAATAAACATTTTTGGTTCTCAATTGCAGGTGAAATTGTAGTCAAGTGAATCCTAATAGGACCTAAGTCCCATTGATTTCAATAAGAAAATGTTTTCATCCAATAAACTTACACACAAATCTTTTGCTTCTGTTAGGTGAAGACAGAAAAAAAGTATTTTAGGTAATTTATTTTTAATATATTTTGTTATGTAATCAAATATTATTAAGGAGAATGCAATGTGGATACGATGGGACATGCCTGTTTGTGGTTTTGCCATGGTAATTGAAATTAATGTTTTTTATTCTTTGTGCCTTTACTAATGTACAGAAAAGATAAAAGTACTCCCTTTATCATGCTGTGAGAACAGCTGAATGTCCCTATGGAAATTTAGCATCTGTTCATCTGACTTTTCTTAGCTCATTGTGACTAATGCTACTGCCAGTGAACCTGCTAAGATTTTACTTAATACTGGGCTATAGTATTTACTATATTGAATGTTACGGTGTTGTGTATATATAGATGTATATATAAATATGTACACATTGTGAGCTGAGTAGCAGATCTTAATCCTTTTCTAGTTAATTAGAGAACCTTTTAACTTCCCTCAGCCACAGGTTTAAGTCCCTGCTGGTTTTTTTTTCTTTTGCAAGTTCATGCCTATATTTTTATCTCCTTCATATAATGTAGCAGAGAGACCCATGCCATCTAGAATAGAAAGCAAGTCAGTCTGCTCTTGTGCCCCCTAATTGCTTCTGTCTTAAAACATTTCAGTCTTTCTATGACATGTAATTTCTTTTTTCTTTCCAGTGCACATGAAAAGGGATAATGTTAGCATTTTGCAGTTAATTCAATTACTTCCCACTTGTGAAAATGCTGACAGGATTTCCGACCACTGGAAGAAGTGCCCTGACTGTTAGATGTGATTGGCAGCCCAGACATAACTTATAAATTGCAGCCGAAATTAAAGCATTTTATCTTCACTCATATATATACTTCATGACAAACCATTCAGCAATACTTCCAAGTCATTATTTCAGTGAATTGATTTTCAACAGCAATTAGTGACCAATTTGTGAGATAATGTTCTCTGTCAAATCACAGACGTGTCAGGATCTGTTTCAGTAATAGACAAGACTTAAATGCACTTGTGATCATAAATCATAACTGTTGTTCTTTAAATACTGTAGATGATTTTTTTTCAGATTTGCACCATCTGCAGTAATACTGTTATCAGAAAACTGTGCTCTGTGCATTTCATATAAACAAGAAAATGTGAAAAAAGAAAGCTTATTTGAAAAGTACTATTGTCTGCATGTTGGAGAAAATAACTTCTCATAATGAAACCATTATTTTTTAATATGTTATGTAATGATAATGGTAAAATTTTTCCAATAGCATAATAGGAAAGTAATTTAGAAAATAAAGCTTGCCAAAAGCAATTATAAAACACATAGAGTTAAAAAAGGCCTACTTTAAAATATGGTTAACTAAGGCTCATAATCACCACACCTAACTTTAAGTGTCCATTTAGCTCAGATTTTCTCTCTGGCCTGTGGAAAAAAAAAGAAATGCTCCCAAAGTTATTTCATGTGAGAGGTTAGCTGAATTTCCATCTCCAAGTGGCTCCCTGTAGTTGTTAAAGGTACAGAGATGGAGGATCCCTCTTTACCTGTTAAGTCTAAACATCTAATTTTTAGACAACTAACATTGAGACATAAGTCTCTATTAACTCACCATCTGATGACATTAGCAGGATTTTACCACTTAGGAATACATAAGAACAGAGGTGAAAGTAGGAAGGTTGCAAATTCCATTATGGTAAATCAATGACTTAATCCCATAGTGTAATTTGCCGATAAGTGCTTGAACCCTGTATTAATAATCAGTAGAAAAGATAATAGCCACATATTGAAGTCATATTTAACATTCTTAAAAAGATATAATGTGAAGGAAAGGTCAAGGATAGGGGAACGTTTTGAAAAACAGAAAGACAAGTCTAAATTAGCAGAAGATATGCTTTAGTATTATGAACATTTTTTTTCCCTTTGTTTCAGTTTTTAATTTGGTATATTTATCCTGATCAGCTAGAATAGCAATATTTAGTGTTCTGCATATCAACCAGTGGTGAGGACTTTCTTAACTGAAGATATGTCTGGGCCAGTTGGTGCAGGCAGCTGCAGGAGCAGAAGGTCTAATTCCCAAGCAATAGCATTTCATGGTTTTCAGAATCAAATTTCTTGTTCTGTTCATCCTTCCTCTCTCTGGGGAGGAGAAATGAGGAGTTTCTTCTGGCAACCAAGGTCTCCGTGTTGACTTCCTGTCCCTCCTCAAGGAATAATGAGAGACTCATGCATGTTCCAAATCTTGAGAGGCAGGGAGGAAGTCGAGTTGCTGTGCTCCTTGCTTTGACGCAGTATGGAATACTGGTTTAAATACCTTAGATACGCAGCAATGAACATCCAAGATAGCCCATGGATTTGAAAAGAATTATGAAGTCACATTATATAGTTAATATTAGTCAATGCACATGCTTTTAATTTTTTTTTCTATAATAGAACCTCAGTTATTTTCAAATTAAAGCTAACAAGATTTAAAGATTTAAAGATTAAAAGTTATTAAGGAAAATTAAGGGAAATAACTATGCTCGTATGAAATTTAAACCTCCTTTGGTATCATGAAAAGATATTTTTGTAGTTTTAATCACATTTGCTTTACACTCTGCTTCATTTTAATTAATTTTTTTCAGTTTCTCAACTTTCAGAATGCTAATTAAACATACAGAGTGGTTTATCCCTCTAGAAAGGAGTCAATATGTTTCATTCCTTTGAGGAAACTCATTTATTAAAGACTCATTTGCTGTCCAATAGGCAGCTTGTTCTTTAGACATGAAGGCAAGCATTTGGTACAGATCCTTCAGGGTTATTTTGCAATATCCACTGTAACTAGCAAACAGTTGCTAGGTATATGTTGTAATTACTATTGTAATTTTAGTGCCTCAAGCAAAAAAAAAAAGTATTTTTATAACTGTTTCTTTGTTATGTCTATACTTAATTAAGTTTAGGGATATGATTTTCCCCATCATCATGTGCTTCTGATTACAGTGATACCTGCATTAGCCTGTATTTTGGAGGATTTAAATCTTAAATATTCACCATCTGTTAATAAAAGGGATTATCTCACTGCATTTTGCAACAGGTATAGACTAATTAGAACCAATTGGAATTTTTGCATTCCTTTTTCTCATGAAGGAACTGTTCAACGTAGAAGTTACATGGTTAAAATCTATCTTTTGGCTGAGTGCAGTTTTATTGGATCATTACTTAATCCATCAAAGATGTTGATTATATCTTTTAATAACTGGAATAGTTGAGACCCAAAAAAAAAGATTGATTTAATGATATGGCAGTGTTAGCACAAAGCAGGCATTTCAAAACTAAGTGGCTGCCTGAAAGAGGAGAAATTGCCTGAAGGCTTTGGAGAAAGCATTATGGTATTTTGGTGACAGGTTTCCTCACTGCTACTTCAGCACAGCCCCTTCACAGCTGGCTGCTTCTGTTTGTGCTTGCAGAGTCTCCTAAGGATTATGAGATTATTGGTCTTGACTAAATAAAATTAAGAGAAACTTGAGATTTCTGCACAGGCTTTGCACTATTAAAGTGATATAAGTTTATTTCCATGGGTATCTCTGTACCATTACTTAGTGGAATCCATTGCCTCAGTGATTCTAGTTTTGAGATTAATGTGATATAAAAGAAAAATCATGAAACAGACTCAAAAATCCTTCTCTCTGTAGTAAATGCATTCTGACAAGAAGAACAAGAAAATATCAATTTAAATCTTAATGATAAACTTATTTAGACAATTTATAATTATTAATCTCTTGGTCAGATCTACAAAATTAAAAAGTAATTAAGTCCACTGAAAAAGCCCTTCTCAAAAGTAACTTGATGGCTGTACATATTTTATGATCAGAAAAATCTCTTTTGTGTCTTTAAACTAATATGATGTTTGGTTCAAAATAACTACTGCATTTTGAAGTGAGCTCTTGTAGAGTGAAATGACCTTGACCATAAATCCAACAAAAATTACCATGATACTGTAAAAATATATATACTTTGATTTGAAAAAGAAGTAAAATGAATTTATGTCAGAGAGAGCTGGTTCAATAAAAGGAGTGGTTGGAATTCATACTTTAACTTTGGTTGTGTAATAATTGTAAATATTCTACATAAGAGGCTACATTTTAGATGAGAATGTGTGTTGTTGGGCTTGATGCTTCCTTGTTTCTTAAGATTCATTAGTGGTTTTTATTTTTTTTTCCCATGCAGGTTTCATTATTTTAAAAACCCACATGGATTTATAGACTGCATCAGTACGGAAAATACAGTTTGATCTGGAAATGTCTCATAGGCCAGTTTAGAGGGTTTAATCAGGCCAGGTGAAAGGGAAACCTTGTGAAATCCTCAAGCAGCTTCAGAAGCGATGGTTCTCATTCTGACTTTCCTAAGAACATTTTCATAGGTTGCCTAACTTTTGAAGCCTTGGCAAATTGTAATCCAAGGTCTAAAGGGCTACAGGAATTGCTGTAATCTGTTCCTCATTGATATTAGATTATTCACAGGCACTGAGGGAGACGGGGTTTTAACCAATTATTTTCCATAATCATCCAAACTTCTAACAGTTTTAATAACACCCCCTTTGCTGTCTATGGACCAGCCATGGGCAGACCCCAAGACACTACATGATTTCAGCAGGAGCTGTGGCTGTCAGAGGAATTTCACTATTCACTGTGACATGCTTCGTTTTGGCCTCAGTGATTTCTTTTACCCCTAGCAACTGCTGAACCAAGAGAATGATTTTTTTTTACTCTGATAAGATTTGAGAGGTTAAAGGTGATCTGAAAGACATCATCAATTGAACTTTTAAGACTGCAATATAAAGTCACCATGTATGTAAATTTTGTTCATATACAAATTGCTAATCTGAATATTCTGTCAAGGGAATTTTGAAATGCACTTTTTGGAAGATGGTCTGTAAGAGCCTTTCGAGTGCTTCCTTGGAAGATTATCCTACAACCAGAGTAAGAGCTAAGAAATACTAAACAAAAAAGCTTTCAGCCCAGCTTTGACCATGAGGCTGCCCTTAATATTGTTTTCTTGAGTTAAAAACTTCAAACAATACTGTAAATTAAAGCATGAATGTTAAAGCTGCTTCCAAAAACTCTAGTTCTAATTCAGGCAGGTTGATGTTTATTATTTAATTTCAATCTCCATGTTTTCAGATCTTTTGATCTACAAATAACCTATTAAGCTAACTACTAGGAAAACATGAAAGTAAAACATTATTCTTAGACATACTGTGCCCAATGTTTTAACAAAGTAACTGAAAGGATCTGAAATTTTGCTTTAAGTGTTGCACAAGAGATGGTACTTCATTCAGTTATGCATGAATAGGTAACAATGGGCATCTGGGTAAAACCTGAAATATAATCTATATGTGACAGGCATACTTTTGTTTACTTATCGCAGAATCATACTGGGAATGATTCAGATGCTTTATAGCTTCTGTAAGCATTGGCTTGCTAATGTAAGAAATCTGAGAGAACTGGAGAGAAAAACCAAAGTGCTTAACAAAGAGTGCTAAGGAGAAAAAATACATCAAAAACATCATCTGTGTATCAGAATGGCAATGATCCTATCAATGGGCTGTGAGCAGATTGTGAAATCCAAAGATCTTAAAGATAGATGGACCATCATTTATTAGATAAAGAGTCTTTAAAAGTCAGTTTTTAACTTTGTAACTGCAAGTGAAATTGATGGATTGGGAGCAATGAAATTTATTTTATCGATACTGTGCCTATAAATAGGATTAGAAAATTTTTGTACCAACTGCTCTACTTGAGTTTGTCTTGTGAGCATCCTTTAAAACCAGTGAAGAGAAATAACCACCTCTAGAGCACAATTCACATCAGCAATGTTGGACTTGTATAATGGGGAATTCAACAACTATCTTCCTAGAAGGACTCACTTCCCTGTTGTAGATTAGAACATATCTAAATATCAGATTTCTGGAATTGGATAATCTACCTTTAATGTTTTTTAAGGTGTGAGCCATATCTGCAACTTTATGAAAAAAAAAAAATTAAGTTTCTAAGGTTAAATATTTCCAGGCTATTATGCAAGGACAATGCCATTAACCTGTCCTCTAAATGTGGTCCTGAGATCTTATTTGAGAGTGTTAGGAATGATTTTATAGATGGAAAAGTGACAGCAGAGCCCAGTCTTGTGACTTCTCTGACTGTGCAAGTATTGGAACATGCCTGTTTCCCTGGAAGCCTTAACAGCAACCCTAGCAGTATCAAATGCACTTGACTGAAAACAATTGAAATTACAAGTGAATTGCAATTGCTACGAAAACCTTGAGTTATCACTGCAATTTCTGATAGCAATTTCCTTGGCATTTAGTGAGGTTTTGAAAAGTACTTAAGTTGCAATTAATAGAAATAACGGTGTATCTGTAATTTCCTTTGGCCTGAAACCAAACTTTGATTGACATATATTCTAATAACATTGTCATGAATGTTAGCTGCAACTTTCTTTTTTTTTTTTTTTTAATGAAGTAAATAGGATTAAATGTCTTTATTATTACAAGCCATGAAGCCATTACAAGCAATTACTTGGCTAGCAAGTAAGTGGTAACTGGCAAACTGTGTAGACAGTCTGGAGCTCAGATATTTGGACTTTCCTGGTGGTCCCAGAGTCTGCAGTGAAGACTCAATGGCATAGAGACTGAACTATTCTTGCAGTTGAGTAGGTGGTTCTCTGCAGTTCAGAGCTAAGACAAATAACTAGCAAAGGCAGGAAAATATTTACTGCCACTACCCACTACACATACTGCCACCATACATCGTGTACCAGCATTGTGACTGAAAATAACTTGCCTGGCTCAGACTATCAAACTATCACATACTACACCAATAATGCAAGATGTTTGTAAATGAAACAGCATGGAAATGCCAGCATTTATAACATCCTAACCACATCTGTGTCACTACATTCATTGTAGGAGTCTAAGCATATGTTCATCTTATCTAAATTCAGGCACCTATAATGCTTTAATTAATATTTTGATCTTACTAAGCAGCTCCTGCAGTCAATGTAAAAAGATGGGCCTTTCCAGAAGGCAAGGCTGATCTGCAGTAAGCTAAATTACTCTTTGGAGGACTTGTCTTCATTAACTATTAGGAAATTCAGTTACTGAGTATGTACTTTGTGTGCCCCATAGCTCTTACTTGGGGTGGAATGAATCAAAATCCATGTGAATACAAATATTATTGAGAAGAGTGTAAAGGAAATGATACATACGGTATCTGGAGGACTTAACTTTTTTTTTTCTTTTTTTTTTTTCTTTTTATTTTTGTTCTTGGGATTTTTCTGATATTCAGTACAATATTAGTGCTGGGTGTGCAAACTTCACCCAGTTAACATTGCCATGTTTAAGCTGAATCACTTAATTTTTCCTAGTAACTGAATTCTTGAGTTTTCCCATTAAACAACCAGTTTTCTCATATGGGATGTCACAGGTGAAATAATGATAGTTTGTAATTTATAGAAACAACCAAGTTCAATCAATATTCAACTTCTCTTCATTGTCTTCTTACTAGATGCAAAAGAAATCTCACTGCATGTAACGAGTCAGACAATAATGTTTATCCATTGCAGTTGTTTCACCTTTTAGAATGAGGTTCAGTCTATCTCAACTGTTGGCCTTTGGAGGCCTATAAATCATCTAAATTCCAAACAGAAAATTAGAGATGAGTGTATTAAATTGATCAAGATATATCATCGTATCCTATATCTCATACCCTGAAAGTCATGTATAATCTTTCTGGGAAACAGGAGTCACAACCTTAGAGTCTTTCCTCCGGGATAATGAACTAAGTACTAGGCAAAGGTGAAATGCATGTTTGCTTTTTTGTCTGAACAAGCCCTGTCCCTCTTCCTTGATGTAGCCTTTTTAACCGAGATGCACCTGCCTCAAAATTAACTTCACTGGTGGATGATGAATGGTTAATGATAAATACTGACGTCTGAATCAAAATAAAGTAAGTTCAGAGCTATATTTTAGGTGTCTGATTTTATACATATATTAAAAACTAATAAAATTCTGAAATTATAGGGTAGTTTTGATGAAGACCACTGTCAAAGGTTTCAAATCCCATACACTCCAGCATCTGACTAGCTGTTACAGTTACTTATATTTAAGGACTTTGTGGTCTTCTTTTTAAAGCACAAGTATGTATTTATGTATTTACACCCTTGAGCTAAACCATCAAAGGCATCTTTGTAAGCTACAATTTTTAGTAAAAATAAATTAAAATTGTTCTGAATGCTACTGAAATAACAAACTGGGGCAATCCATCTGGAATTCATTTTACTTCATATTACAGGCTTTGTGTCACTGCTGTCCAATTTGACACCGAAAAGCACAAAGAATAACATTGACATAAGGATATAGTTATGTTTATAGCACAGAAGTAGATTTTTTTCCCGCTATTTTCAGAGTAGTATCCTTAGAGTTGGCACCCTCAACTGGATTTCAGAAAAAAACTCTCTGTGGTGGTGATGATGTTAAAATGCAGCAGCAAAAGCCTATGGAATGAAGAACTGTCAGTCCAGCTACTGTTCTTAGTCAAGTGCTTCCATTGTACCCGTTGGGGGAGGCTGCAGGGCTGGAACTGGGAGCCAAGGTTTTCCAGACAAGCTTTGAGGAAATAGGTACAATACAAGTCTGATGTCTGCATCAGGGCTTTTTTCTTATGGTCCATTAAGTCAGGCCAATTAAAATCAATGGGGTTATTTTCCTTTAAAAAGCAAAAAAAAAAATCTGTTTTTTTTTTCTTTTATTTCCCCTGACACCACATTCATTATGCTTATCTAATATATTTTTTTAAATATCTAGAAATCTTAGTCTCCACAGTGACTGCAGTTGCAAGAACTTTAGGTATCTGGAAGAAAGAATAGGAAGGAGAAGACAATTAGATCATTCTTAAGTCAGGGCAGAACTTAAAGATGATCTAATATGAGCCAAAGCTAAATAAAAATTTGCTTTCAGTGGGGGAAATAATATCAAAATTGAAAATAATGGATTAATATTAACAACAGATTTATAAAAGGGAAGTGTCTTTATTTGATTTAGAAAAAAGCTATAAGGGTTTTCACAAATTCAAGTGAGAAAACATAACCTTCTTCAGCCCCAGCTATAGGCTGATTGAGCTATCTAAAAGTATGAATCCTGGTTAATTCAAGAGGGAAAATAGGCATCTCATTTAATTCCAAATATGTCTGTGTATATGTACAGATGTTAATGTATGAAGTGATTTACTCTTCACATATGCTTACATCTTTCATTTGGAACCTAAAAGGCTACTTTATACCAGATGTCTACATTATGTTTTGCTAAATTTAAGTGGAATAGTCCTTCAATTTAAAGGAAGAAACCACTCCTTAAAACAGAACTAATCTGAAAGCAAGATGATACTGAAGACAGTTTCATCAAAGATAACTGGAATTACTTGTACTAATATATTGTTATTTAATATAGGATTCATTCCTTCAGACATGAAATGTAGTAGAGAAAATGTGTTTAGACCTCAGTAAAACATTTAATATAGTGCTATAAGATGTTATTAGCCAGGCAAAGGATTATGGTTGGACAGGTATTAGCACACACCTTATAAAACTAAGGAAAAAAAAAAAGATAGTAGCTGGACTTGAAGAGGGCTTTTTTCAGAATTCCACAAGGGTTATTCATGGAATGCATCATCTTTAATAGACTCATTTATAGGCTTGGCAGAAAACCAAGCAATTTGCTAAAGGAATTAGCAGATAATGAACAAAATAGATGACCTTAAGAAAGAAGTGTTAGACTGAAATAAACTAAATGAAATTTGAATAGTATTGAATGTTTGGATGTGAGCATAAAGGTCCATTACAAATGACTCTGTTAAAAGCTGCAGCCAAGATTTTTGGGACCCAGAAGGAGGAAGAAAGTGGAAGTGTAAGAGGTGATCCCAGAGAGATTATTAGCTAAGCAATGGGATTGGCCATGAAAAGAAATAGGGGCTCTAAAAATCTATTAAGCAAAGTGTTTCCAGTAGAATTGGGAAATACTATATGAGGCCTAGGTAAGACAGTAATAAAATCATAGATTTAACAGTTCTGTGAACTGGGAAACACTATTGGAAAGGCATGGGGAGTAGGCAAATCTCTGCCAGCCCAGCACCAGTGAGGATGCTGAGCACCTCTTCCCCCATCAAGCCTCAAAACAAATTTCATTATCACCTCCCAGGACCAGGGACTGAGGCTCTCAGGTGAGAAGGTAAAAATTTTGAACAGCTCTGTAAAACTCCTCCTTGTGATGCCAGAACCCAGAGCAAAGCTCTGTGAGCACATGGTGTCTCTGCGGTGGCTCAGGAGACAGAGTTACTGACTTTTACTCTGGAAAAAAGCTGAAGCAGCATGATCTGAAAGAAGTCTCAGGTTAGTGGTGCAGATGGCTCATGGAACTCAGTATGAGTGTGTGCTGGGGTGTCCTTTCCTTTTCCTTCCACACAGATGATCTCCCACTCATCACGGCTCATGCTATAGGAAAATCCTATTTTGAGTTGTGTAGTAGCAAGACAGTAGTAAGTAGCTGCAAAACTGTAAATTTAGAAATATGACCTCATCTAATAATCAGAAGAGGTAGAAGAAAGTGAATTTTGGTGGACAAATAAACTACTTTTGTATAAATGTATCCAGGGACAAGGCAAAGAGTGAAGTTACGCAGCAAATATATTCTATCACAATCGTGTTTTCCCTAAATTGACAATTTCAGACTTTTCCATGTGACATCAGCAGGTCATATAAAAGATGCAGAATGAACATGCCACTCAAGTGTCACTGGATTGAAATGCAGCCCCATTTATGCTGATAGAACATACTTCCATCCAACAGTGGTGAGGTATAAGCAGCAGGGAGTCCTATTATATGCTTATCTACTCTGTGAGTTACTGTGCACTAATGAGCAACAGATGAGATAGATTCTTTATAGTCATTGTTTTCCTTTCTCCCCTCCCCATTTTTCTTCCTTTTTTTTTTCTTTTTTGTTTTTTTTTAATGTATTGTTCTTTTTGTTGTTGCTATTCTCTGTGGTTTTGTATTTAGTGTCTTTGACTTCTAGAGAAAATTGTCCTCTATATTTTACCTGGTTGTAAGTATAATAAGTTTTAAGCATTTTAACATGCTCAGTACTAAATATCTACAATTTTTTCTCTACTTCGTGGAATTGCTTGAATGCATTCTTAATGGACAATATTAGTGTAAAGTAAAGGAAAATATCTCTCAACCTGAGATCTGTATTTTTGTTTCCTTTATGATTCAAACAAGGCAACAAATTTTAAAACAATGAAGGGTAAGCAAAGATAAGAAAAAGTAAACATCAGACCTCTACAGAAAACTACCTCATTTACCTTCTTAATACTGTGTTTTTTACATTAATTTCATTCAGTTCTTTTCCTGGAAGAATGAACTTCAAAGTAAAAGAGAGAAACACAATTAAAGGTTTGTAGATTATTTTTACCTTTCCTTGAGAGGAATAACATTTTTTCAGCCTTCTAACAAACTTATGGGCCATAGAACTATTGAAACACATGGAGATAATTTTATTTATTTAATTATACTTACTGCTTTTATAAAGTTCTAATCCAAGAACTTTGAACAATGAAAAAAATTAAATTAAGCATTTACAAATATCTTAAATGCTATATTAATATGCTTTTTCCATACAAATATATGTATTTATAGACATAGAAAAAAAGTGTTTGATAAGAAAAAAATAAGACAAAATTAAATGTAACACAACAGAGCTGAGGAAGGATTTAAAGTCTCAGATACTATGAGCAACTGAATATGAAGATAAATATACAATATTATTTAAAATAATCACATCATAAAGTGGAAATACATTAAAAAGATTATGTGCTTTCAGCAGTCTAGAGAACGGATTGTTTTACTTATACAGCTGAATGTACTGATTGAATTAGCTGTGAACTTTTAATGAAATTGACATACTTATTCACGAATTATAATAGCAATCCATTTTCATTCTGCTACATGTGTATTATATATCAGAAGACTCTGGGTGGGGCAGCACAAGTACTATGTTACCTGGTCAATATTAGAATTATTCCAGAAGTATCAGATTTTTTACCAGAGTCAGCAGAAAATCGCCAGTCAATATTAACAAATGATATAATTTAGAATTAATCTTGCATTCTCTCTTCCGTATCAGAAAAATATCTTGAAATCATTATCTAAATGGACTTGAGGCAGCGGAAAACATGTCTGTAATCTTATTGTGGGGCTAATTAACTCCTTCCTTTGTGTTACTTTGATGTGGCTTTTTTTAGTTTAGATTGTTTAATTTTGGATTATGCAATTCAGCATGTCTACATTATAGAGTGGAAAATGTAGCACTGTGCCTACAGCAAAATGTGAGTGAGGAAATATTGGCACGGGAAGGTTGATCCCGTAGTGCATTCAAGCTTATTATTCATCTCTTAAATGAGAAAAGCTGGCTTTTGCAAACAAGATGGTGATTTATCACATAGTTGAAGTGAGAAGCCAAAGGTTAGTAGAGGCATATGAAAATGAAACTCTTTCATGCATTAGTTGAGTAAGGAGCTGGCAGAGTTATACTGTTATGGTTTATAATATAGATTATATTCATATATACACATTAAAAAAAGGAAAGAGTGAAATTCTAAATAATATATTTATAATCACAGCAATCATTTATAGATTATTTCTTAAGGAGACACAGTAGACAGCTCCCTGCCTATGCTGAATAGTGTAGCTGAAGCTCTACTCTAAAGAGGAATCCCCATATCAGGAATACATAATCCTTACTGTTCTGGATATGGGGACTCTGATGAAAAAAGAAAAAAAACATTGAAGCAAAATTCTGACTACAACCCTTAGATTCTGTTCTTGGCACTAGAACAAGTTGCAGTTGCTAAGTTACTTAAAAAAAATAACAGTGTTCATGCAACTTTACTGTATTCCCTAGGGAGCAGAGTTTGTGCCTAAGCACAATATAATATGATTTATCAATATATATATCTACTGTTGAACATGTGTTTATCTGTTGAGGAGACCATGCTGGGGAAAAGTGACCTGTCACTGTCTTCAATGTGATTACAATTTCCATAATATGAAGCAATTATTTCACGTATCATCCCTGTGAAATAGGCTAGTGTGTGAGATCCTAGAAACTTTCTCATGGTACAGAT
Organism: Argya squamiceps; assembly: GCA_037834095.1. Classification (NCBI taxonomy): domain Eukaryota; kingdom Metazoa; phylum Chordata; class Aves; order Passeriformes; family Leiothrichidae; genus Argya; species Argya squamiceps. The sequence goes on from JBBMKD010000053.1 coordinate 8,799,466, forward strand.
TTCCTGGGGGCTGGATATATCCTTATAATGACATTTGGAGTATTTCAAATGAAAGAACTGTCTTAATTTTGCATTCCATACTCAAATGCTCCTTAGATTAAGCAAGATTATTAATATTGAGCTATGCTGTAAACCTAAGTATGTCAAAGCATCTTCTTAACTAGATTTTAATTAACAGATTACAGATATGCTTTTCTTAAGCTGTTGTTCATGGTAACTGGGTTACCACTGCTCATTAGCATTGCTGTGGTGACATGACTTATGCTACTTATTGCTCCTTGGCGATGAGGCAGCACGTGAATATTTCCCTACTATTTTGTCTAACTTAAAGGCAAAGGACTGGGGCTTTATTGTACTCATGTGAGATGTCTGATACAACAGAAATTCTTCTCAGTTCTCCCAAGTCTGCTCAGTTAAATAATACAGTTAAATTACATCAGTTAAATAATAACTAATACATTTTGGGACAGAATAGACATGCCAGAAAACCAAATAGTACCCAAATGGAAACAAACCCATCAATGTAGATTTAGAAAAGATTATGTACCATTTTAAAAGGTAAATCCAGAGCAGAAGCACCACTGAAGCATTGGCCTGTGATAATTCCTAGTATTTAATTTTTTGAGTCCTTCTAGCCAACTTTGAAAAATAGTATTCTTCCAAATAATATTTGGCATGGCTCAGGAAACAATACAAGGATTATTCTACACGGGGAGTTGGATGACGTTATGTTGCTTGGAGATGAAGACAGTGGAACATTTTAGATTTATGGATGTATGCCATGTGGCCTCTGAGACATAAAATGGTTTTATTTAGTAATACTTTGGCAGCCAAGGAAACCATATTCTTTCACACTAGCAGGTCCTATTAAAGAATTGCTACTTTTCTAAAGAAGAGGTGGTTGCAGTTTCACACCTCTCCAGGTTGTGTTGTAGCTGCATCAGCTGCAGCTCTTTGGTGTTGATGTTATTTGCTCTTATTTGAGGATAAAAGTGGCTGAATGCAATTTAGATAATGTTGACAAGTATGAACTATAATTCATTAGTTTTATTCATAAATTTGCTAATACACTGTTGTTCACTTTTTAATACAAATGAATATTAATTCAGTCTCTGAAATCTATCTCTTGGTTTATTCATTTTACATTTCGTAATGGAATGGAATGAAGAATAGAGAAGACACTATTCAGAGTGACTTTCCTCCATAAATTTTTTGTTAAATATCATAAAATTTGTTGCCAAGACAATCAAAGTCATCCCTGAGACCAGACACTGAATTTTTTTATGCTTTATATATAAATTATGCTTTTAATATAAATTTTTTTTTTTTTATGCTTTTATATATATACTTTCCTGCAGTCATCAGCACGCAACAGAAATAGCACAGCCTTGAGGTTTTTCATCACGTGAAAACATTTGTCAAGCTGACAGTTTGGCTACTTCACAAAAATACATGAAGTTCATCAACAGTGCATAAATAGTTGTAAAGTAAAGCTCTTTTTATTCCATTTCAAGATATATGATTAATGGGATATAGCCTAGTTTGATTAATCTATGCATTCGTAGTATCTCCCACTTGACATTTGTAGATAGTTGCTTCTTTTACAAGAATTTTTCTTACATTTATATCCACAAGGGGATTAATCATCCTTCCAGTCTGTCACCTTTTTTGTCACTTACCCACCAAAAAGACTTGGCTTTCCAGAGAGTGTTTCCACTAAACACTCTTGCCATAATATTTGGTTTCTCCACCACACACTCAGTTTTCATCTCTCTTGGCAAAACTATTTTTCATTCGACAGCTTATATGGAGTGTGATATTAGCAAGGTATTTGAACAGAAAAAGACATTGCTCTGTATTTTTCATTTCACATGTAATGAAAACAATTTGAATTTGAGTTGACATACAAGCACTAACAGCTTTCATGCAAGGGAAACAATAAATAATGACAAACATCAGCAGTGGTGGAATCCTACACTTGTATTTGACAAACAACCTCGGTGTCCAGTGACAGAGTGTATGGCTTGAGTATATGCCGGAAAACAAAAAGAGTGAAAATAAATCAGTTAAAGTATAGTTAGTATCCACTTAAGTAGAAGAAAAATGGTCATCTTAAACCATTATTTCATTTCATCTCTCTAAGGAGAGATGCTCCAGTCCTCTGAGCATCTTCATGGGATCCTCTGGACTTGCTCCAATACGTCCATATTCTTATGTTTGCGGTCCCAGAGCTGAATGCAGCACTGCAGGTGGGGGGGTCTCTCTCTCATGAGAGTGCAGCAGAGTGGCAGAATCACCTTCTCAACCTGCTGCCTATGCTACTTTGGATGCAGCCCAGGATAGAGGTGGTGTGTGAGCTCACACTGTCAGGTCACAGCAAGCTTTGGATGCACCAAATTCCCCAAGGGCTCCTCGGGGCTGCTCTCAATCCATTCTCCCCCCAGCCTGTTCTTGTGCTCGATATTGCCCTGATCCGTGTGCAACACCTTGCACTTGGCCTTGTTGAACTTGATGATGTTTGTATATTCCCACCTCTCAGGCTTGTCAAGGTCCCTCTGGAGGACATCTGTCCTCTCCAGTGTTTTGGCCACACCACTCAGATAGGTGTTGTCAGCAAACTCGCTGAGGGTGTTCAATCCCACTGGTCATGTTGCTGGTAAATGTGTTAAACCCAGTCAGTCCCAGTGCCCGCCCTTGGGGAACACCACCCATCACTGGTCTGCAACTCGACACTGAGACACTGAATCTGCTCTGTGGTGTACAGTAAAGAGGAAGGCCTTAGAGTTGTTTCAAAATCTGTTATGGAAATTTATTGACAGAATTAATATAGCTCACCAAGTAATTCAGAGGAGGAGATCTTTACAGAAGGGGTAAAAAAATTAACTTAGTTTTAAGTTTCATGAGAAATGACATTAAACCCTTCTGTGTTGTGGGGGAGCAACAAAGTACTTGCAAGTATTAGGAGAGCTCATTAAAAATCTGCCCCCAAATCTGTCTCTTAAAATATGTCATCATATCTATAAGTGAGGGTGCTCATTAGTAATAACAATTATTGCTCACGGCACTAATAATTGATGCTTTCCCAGTAGTTGGTGCATGTTCTTTTTTAGACATAAAAAGTTTTACTCAGTCTTCTTCTTGCCTTATTACTGTTGCTTTTTCAAAGGCAACTTCCTTCCCTGTCTCTGCCTTGAAGCTCAGAGGCTCATATCTTTTGAACTTCTAGGTGAACAAAATACCTGGCAAGTAACCTGCCAACTGTAGGATCAGTTTCCATTTTCAAGACAAACTTTTAAATAAGCTGGAATACTTTTCAGAGTTTGTTAGCTCACGAAGTCTAAATGTCAGATTCTTCTGTGCTGAGCACAGTGTAGGCCTGTGTAATTATTGAGCACAGCAACCCTATTGTTGCTTTATAATTAATTGATTTTCAAGGCAATGCTTCTTCTGTTCATTTAAACATATTTCTGCTATTCAATTTGTCATAAATAAAGATTACCAAATATATCTCCTGGTTTTCTTAATGTTCTTTCTTCAAGTAAGCCATCAAAGGACCGGAGATTCTCAGTTGTCCTGAAAGTAAAACCTGACACTCTCCCAAATGCAGGCTGAAGTGCCATAATGTGAAGAACAATTTTTAATTGCTGGGTTTTTTCCTTTTCTGAAATGCAGCTGAGTAGCCACTGTCACACCTTTAGCAACTATATCATTCCCTGGGAACACAGAACCAAGCAAACCCCAAGAAGTTCCTATTGACAGTAACAGCAAAGAGACCTTACTGAGACTATGGCAGTGCATATTTGAATGCCATTATTGCATTTTTAATTGAAATTGGTCTCCCCTTAACATGCCACACTTAACCTCTAGGTACAATGTGCTGTACAAGAGTTTTGAGATTGTCACACATTAAAGGTGTGTGTTTAGGCATAAAGCCAAAGCAAAGTGCTCCTCATTCCACTGGAGAAGAATATCCCCCAAGGAATGCAAGTATTTATATTTGGAAGGTATCCTTATCAGCTAGTGATTCAGCCTTCAACAATCTCCAATTCTTCAAAAGGAAGTAGATTATTTTATAATGGTAATAAATGATCCATATAGTATTTCTATTGATTTTTATGCACCAGCAAATAAATAAGCACTCTAGCACCACCATCTTTCCTTCTTTATAATATATTATTACGGCATTAAACTGATACAAATCCTAGACCTTGACATGGATTTCCTATTAGCTGATTTGTGCTAAAAAACATGGATGTGTACAGATGAGTTTGTTTACCTGTTTACTATTTTAAAAAGTGATAAACAGTTCAAAAATGTAAGTCCCACTTTCCTCTCTTTCCATCAGTGGTGGAAACAACCACTAAATGTATTTTAACCACTTTTCAGATGTATGCAGCCTCGTATGTGAGTTGCTTCTGTCAGAAACTTTGCACATAACTAAACATAATTTTAGGTCTGTCTCTTATGTCAAAATTAATTCATGAAGAGAACAAAATCTAATACACAGTGTAACTAAGCACTAGCTAACCTAGACAGTCAAGGTCTATTTTTATGGAAAAAATAAGATATCCTTCAAGTGTCTTAACAGACTGTGACTAAGCTGTGATTATAAAAAACAAAGATATATATAGCCAGTTAAAATATGTTTTCAGACACTTTTTGTTTATTTTAAGGACTTTTGAATTATAACTATTCCACTAGCCCCTTCTACAAGTCAAAATGTAGATAAGGTGTATCTGCCTGGCATCTGAAGAACAGCTGTGAAACAACAGAAATATTGTGATTTGAAAAGAAACCAAAGAAATGACATGTCAGTATAAACCATTTTTCGAACTTATATGTGTTAGAAAGGTGTTGAAATAATATGGAGTAAAACATAAAAATTCTTTTATACCCTGAGCCACAAGGTAGTGCCATCCATTAATAGAAATATTTATTAATTCTCTGAGTAGAAATACTTCAAAGTGAAAAATACTTTTGAATATTTCTTCATTCCTTCTTGTATGGAATACTAAGTTGTATATTAAATTAGAGGTGCTTAACAGGAATGGAGATAAAGATATGAAAAAAACAATTGGAGGAAAACATTTCACAACAAGAATTTCACAGTAGAGATGATGGTGCTCGTCAGCCAACCCTTTTATTGAACCACTATTTTGAGATACTGTTCACAATTAACAGCACAAAGAAAAATTCCATTCAACTAGAACAGAAGAGCTTTCCAATTAATAAGACATAAAGCAGGCATTGTCATGCTCTTAGTTCTGTATGTCGTTTCTAATAAAGATTGAATAATAAAAATGCGTGCTAAAATGAACCTTTTCTTTATAATAAGAAAGCTCTATAAAGCAGGAAAATAATATAAACTTTTTTGGTCTAGCTGTTTCTCAATCAAAGGGCATATCAGTTACTGTATATTGCTGCAACATTCCAAGCATTAAATTAAATTATAGACAATAGAATCAAATAGAGTTTACATCTGTGGAGCATTAAAAAATGAGGCACGTTCAGCAGTTTATTTATTCCCAGCAGAAATACTCCTGTTGAAATACTCCTGTTCAGAGCACTCCAGTGCTCTGAAAACATTCTTTCCTACCAGGCTTGGCTGTCTCAAATGCATTCCTCAGGCAAGATACATATTTAGTTTTTAAATGTGACATGTAGAAATCAACCGTGATTTTCTTGGATGGCTGGACTTTCTTCAGTTGTGCTACAGTTTAGGTAACCTTATCACTCCCAGGCTCTAACCCTGCTACTGGACCTGTACAAACAGCCTGAAGCACACTTATTCCACAGGGCTGCAAATAACCACAAAAGGTCCACCTGTGTTAATACATTTTGAAGGCTTCTGTCACTTATTACACAAGATTGATGTGTGAGGAGAGGCCAAATTCTGAGGAGACTGAATGTGCAGTTTTTGGTCCAAATACGAGGATCTGAACCATCTGATCTGAAAATTGCATTATTAGTGGAATACCATTGCAGCTCACTGCAGTCATAAAAGAAAGGGCTGCAAACTTTACTAGTAGGTTTGGATGCACGTTTTTAAATGCAGCTTAAAATTGTTTTATAAATCAAAAGTACTTTGGATTTACGTTTTAGACATCATATCTTCTTGTTCCTGACGCTGGATAATTCCTTCTGTAATTTAGATCAGCAGACTGTATAAATAATTCAGAAACAGCAATAGGGTGCATCAAGGGCAAAATTCTACACAGGTATAAATAAGTGAAATGTCACAGAGAAATTTACAATGTTACATTTGCACAGGAATCATTCCATCTTCTTTGGCTACTGTGGTCTTTTCCCTGGAGACACTAGACCACATTTGAAATGGAATCATTACCTATGTTGAGCCCATCCGTTGCATGATTTGCTACACTATTCTCTAAACACATATTTTTTTCTATTTTTTTTTCCAAAAAAGACTCATTGGTCAAGAAAAAATGCCTGTATCTTCATAGAGTTTGCAGCTTGATGTGAAATTTAATGTGTTGAGTTCTGTGACTAAAAGCCCAAACTGGGTTGTATTGAAAAACAAATAAAGGCGAGTAAGCAAAAATGAATCCAAATTTCCTAGAACTCTTGTGTAATAGAACTTCTGAGTATTTACATTAATATTCTGTAGACTTGCCCTACTTGTTTTTTTAATTTCAAGCTCTCTGACAAAAGAATGTGAAAAGGAGGTAAATATTTAACGTGAAGGGATTCCTTAGATGTCTTTAGTACAACTTACTTGAAGCAGAGGATGGCATTTCAAAAATGTAATTTGAGTTAAGGTGGTTATATTTTTGGCATAAATGCAAGAACAGGGGCAGCTGACTTGGTGGAAGCCACAGCTGTCTTGACAAAGTCAAGACATCTATACAAACAGCACAGCTCCAGTTTTCAACACAGACAAGCATCCATATTGCTGCTTTACTAGAGCAGGACATGTAAATCCTTATCAGTAAGCCACCAACAGGTACACAGTGAAAATATATTCTCCTAAAGGATCTGTCTTCTGATCTTTATAAACCTTCTACATAGAGCAACAAAGAAAGCAACCCCAATTCCACCGATTATCTGACCTATGAATCACCAAAATGCTAAATTCGACAGGAAAGAAGTAATTGTTTCCAATAGCTCTTTATCACTTTTAAAGCTATTCAGATAATGATGATGGGCATAGACCAGAGAACTGATAACTACTGAAAAAATAGGTACTGTCAAATGTATTAATAGCAGCACCAGGCTTGACATGCGTGGGAATATGTAGGTGTATATATATATATATATATACACACACATATATATATATATATATATATATACACTTTAACAAATTTTAGAGTAGAGCTTTATTTTTGTACTGATATCACTGAGACTAGCTTAAAAAAAAAAGTTGAAACAGGAAAAAGAAAAAGCCAAGGTTTCTTTTGGAAATATGAGTTCTTATTATAGCTATCATTTTTTGAACCTTTATTAGAATACTTTCAGATGCTAAGCAACCTTTCTTTAGAAATGAGAGCTTTGTGTGAAATAGCATTTTGTACATGCATATAAACATACCTGCACACATACATAAAAACACACATTCTGTGGGTCACAGAATACTTTCCTTAGATGAATATTTTCCTAGGAGATGGATGTAAATATTCTTTTTTTATTTTGCTGTTGCACAGAAATATTTTTCCTGGAAATGTGACACATCCAACCACCGATCTGGTATCAACATCCTGCGCTTGTAGAAAACTTTGTTCTTTAGTGTAAATTATATTACGAGAAATTAAGATGGGTAAATAACCTAGAGGACAGCTAATTCTCTCCCCACTAGTGTGTGGCAACTAACTAGAACAGATTGTCAGATGTTTCCTCCTATCTTTTTTTAATTGGCTCATCTACTAGCAGTTCCACCGCTTGCCTTTGGAGATTATTCTGAAACTAATAGATCCGATTTTTACATTGTTTGTATCCTTATTGCTAAAATACCCACCACAGTGCCTTGTCTTGTCCTGGCAGTATTTGCTGTTTTCGTTTTCCTTTCTTTTTTTTTTAAAAAACAAATATGTATTATTGTGCTGTGGTTTAACAACTTTATCTTCCATTGCTTCCAACAGTGGTAAATGGGTAGAGAATGTCTGATAATTATCATGCACTCAATTCAAATAAGTGAATGAGATTGCAAAAGATGCAATGAAAACCATTTTTGGAGGGGTATCTTGTATATGTATGATATACATATAACACACACCATGGCTTGTGTGGTCTCTCAGTGGCTGCCAGATGAGATGTTTGTATTGAGAAATATATCCTCCTGCAAGAGAGCCTGTTGAAATAAGAAACAGTGTATAAAGATATTTATGTGAATAATGCTGGCAGAAACAAACCAGATACATTACATTTCCATTTACATATATGAACATTTTCTAATGCTGTGCCTCCTTTTATTTTTCTTTGTAAAGAAATGTGTCCCACTTCCTTCAGATCAGACCCTATTTTATAATATCCTACAATGGTCAGAATGGGATCCAATTCTTTAATTCTTAAAGAGAGAAAATTCCCTTGAACTTTAGTTAAGCTTATGTAATAAGTGGCAGAACTACTTAAGTGTAACATTTTCCTCTAAAGTATTTATGAAATACGATGTAAACAGTTAAATAGCTCTGAGTTAAATAATACATATTTTGGACCTATTCATTCCTAAGTGTACTTATTTCTGACAGTTTGATAAATATATTATTCTGTGACGAGTTATTTCATTCAGTTCATAATGTTCTTTTTTTCTTACATGTTTTTCCTAGTGTCAGGCATAGAGAATTGTATCCTGATGAATAAATCCTAGTGCAATATGCAGCAGGTATTACAAAATTAATTTGTCCTCAGATAGTCCCAATCCTGTAAATAATGTGCAGAATATAAATCTCTATTTCTATTCTATTCTAAGAAAAAACATTGCTGTCAGATTAAGTATATCGTACTTGGGATCTATAGCTCTAATATAACATCTTCACATTTTTCATATTTATATTGAAAATAATTTTGGATGTAACCAGCATATCTCAAAAGTTGGTATTTAGAAATTGTCTGTAATTTTGTAAAAGGATTTTGAATTTTGTCTTCTATGTTAATTTTTCTCTACGTCTTTCTATCTCTACACACTACTATGAAAAAATCCATAGCAGATTTTTTCAGAAGTTCTATTGCTTTAGGAGATAGCTAAATTTTATTAAAGAGACATCATTTTAGAGAAGGCATAATAATAAGGGCTTTAAAAGTATGCAGAAGTTCTTTTTTAGCTGTACAGATTCTAGGTTTAGTTTTTGATTTTGATTGTGTTTTTCCTCTGTGAAGCATTGTGAAATTATGGAAATTTAATTTTTCTCATTGATTAATATTTTGGCAAAAAAGGGGACATTTACATATTTTAAATTAAGACTTCTATTTTGTTTTAAGAACATGTAATTTTGAAATGTTAGTTGACTTACTATAAAAACAAAGGACTGCATTAATCAAAATAAAATATGTAAAATTATCAAAATAGTTCCATCCATGGGAAAATAACTGGACTTTTTTATAATTGAAAATGCTCTGTATTTGAAGTTTTTATTCCAATTTGAGATAGAACCATTTTCCAAAATCTTTAAAAATTCTTTCAGAGTCTGAAAAATTTTCTCTCCCAGTTCCAACATCTTTTGTGTGTTCTGCCCCCTTTTTTTCTGAAGGCAGATTCTCAGGATTGTGGCCTGTGGGTCACTCATTGTACTTGCATTCAAGATATGAACTGTCCAGCAGTTTTATGCAGGTTTGCTGAGTGATCAGTGCAAATCATGTAGAGCTAAATTTAAACCCTGGAGAATTTTGTGAATTAATTTTGTGAATTTTGTGAATTTGTTAAATTATTATTTTCTCATTTACCCTATTTTCATGATGGAAATTCTTTAATTTTGGGTGGTGGGGTTTTCTTGGTTTTTTTGGGGTTTTTTTGTTTTTGTTTTTTTTGGTTGTTGTTGTTGTTGTTTTTAATTAATTTTATTTTGTTTTGGTTGTGCCTTCCAGTTAGACTGGAAATTCCAGGAGAAAACAGTTGTCCAGGGCTGTGTATTTTTTCAGCTCTGAGCAGTACATGATCTATTAATGAGGGGTGTTCCTCAAGGTTCTCTACTGGGACTGGTACTATTTAATACCTTTAACAACAATATAGATTGTGGGACTGTGACCACCCTCAGGAATTTTGTGGATGTCACCAAGCTGGTGGAAGCAGTGGCAGCTCCTGGCTCTGGCGGGGGTTTGGTAGATAATCTTTGAAGGTTCTTTCCAACCCAGAACTCTCTATGTGTCTATGATTTAATCCCTAGACCACTATGGACTTCTGCACAACTCTTCAGTATACAAAAAAGAATCAGATGTATCAATCCTTCATTTTCATAGTATGTCCGTAATTCTAAACATCAGTAACCCTTGTGAGAAATAAAGGACATTAATGAAATTGTCTCATGTTCTACCTTCTGTAAAGCCAGCTGTAAGTAGAAAAGACAGATTAGACCCCACAACATCTGAAATTAAGCCCCAGTGTCAAACCAAGCATCAAGATGAAGGTGAATTTCTAATTTAGAGTGAAGAAAGAAATAATGAAGGAACACTCATAAGTGTATGGTGTTTTTACATCCTGTGCAAAATGATTCAGAGCAGAGTCATAATAAGACAATGTTCCATTTTGAAGTGGGAGAGGTTTATGGGAGATTTTTTTCTATGATTACCATCGGGTCAATTCAGGATATAAAGATGTTACTTGTAATTTCAGGTGACTGTTTCCCTGTTCTAATGAAGAATTCTCTTCAATATAAAAGAGGGGCTTTTGTTATCATTGGCTATTTTTCTAAAAGCATCTGAAAGGCTTAGGAGCACAAACTGCAGTTGAAATTCAGTACAGTCTATTGTATGACTCTGTTGGGTAATCAAATGTGACATGAGAAAAGATAATGTTTATATCAAAGCACAATAAACTTCTAAACAAGCACTATCATTTTTCTGCTTTGCAAAATCCATCAGAAACAAATGAATAATGGGGGGTAAAAAAGGAAAGGGAGGATGGGTAGACATATCTGTGAAGGTTTGAGGATAATATGCTACAGTCCATAATACAATTCATTATAGTTACATGACCATTAATAGCAACCTATTATTGACTTTTATTCTCCAGTTACACTATTTAACATCAACTGTGTTGAGTTCCATCAGCTGAAAATCAAATGGCAGAAAAATGTTTGACTGCTAATATTTGCAAAGCATTACTGATTCTGAAAGGTTTCAAATATGTCTTAAGTTAATCAAATAAAGATTTTTTCTGTCTCTTTCTTCCAAGGCATTTACCTAATGAGCACTTTACAGATTATTAGGCATACTGGGGGAGAAACAGAAGAGACAACAAAGCTATTTGTATGTGTTGCCCATCACTGCATTGATTAAAATTGCAAACATTGATAAAATACAACCTTGGTTTATTTATAGAATGCATTTTGGAGTGGAATTCACCTACAGTTCATTTGCATCTAAAAATTAGATTACATTCTTAAAATTTGGATTATAGAAATTACTATTTTCCATATATATTTGTTTGGATGCTCTTATAAAGGAATTTTAAAATGCCATTTGGGAATACCTCTTTCTTTTGTTCTGATAAAAAAGACATCTGGATAAATACCTTAAACTAGACACCTGACTTTGAACAAAACAAAAGCTGAATATGACATATCCCACCATGTAATAAAAGAGCTTGAATTCTTTCATAAAGCTCTGTGTCATAATAAAAAAAAAATAATTAAAATAGAGGCAACAAAAAGAACTTTGATGTATTCAGTTTTCATTAATATTTAAAAGTGTTTGAGATATATCAGGAAAAGCAGGGTCAAATCATGGATGTTTTAGTGCCAGTTAACTCACATGGGGTCGGGCTTCCAAAGACACTGATGTAGCAGCTGAATACATCTCCTTTCTGTGAATTAAACCTTTCCAGAGAAGATATTCTGGTCAATTAAAAGAACAAACTTTGGACTAAAAAAGTGTTCATTTCTAGAAAAGTCTATTCACTGCTGTTTATAGAGTTTCTGTGCTCCAGGAAAATTGAGTTTATTTCTGTGAGTGAGGTGTAGCAAGTCTTTCTGAACTCACCTATGGAATATTTTCTCGAACTCTGCATATGCTGTGAGTCATTTATTTCACAGGAAAAAAACTACCTTAAAAATTTCCTTTCATCTTTTTAGTTATTTCCATTTCAATTTTCCCTCTGCCTTTTGCTTTTCTTACAATGCCTCCTTTCTCCTCAATTCTGTTTTTTTTCCTGTTGATGTCTCCACATAGCCTTACATACACTGTCAATCACATGCCATCCTGCCCAAGAGCATATGCTGCTGAAAATCGCATGAGATAGATCCTTTTAATCCATCTTTTACAGGGGAAATTCAGTTTAACAGTCATTTTGAATAGCATAAACCCCTGACTCTTGGCATCTTCATTTTAAATGAAAGCACCAGATTCTCTTTCTGTCAAAACACAGGATCTCTCCATAGGAAGAATTCTCCTCTTCCCATGCTGGTGTGGTAATAAGCATGTAGTAACTGGTACACCTTAATAAATCAGGTCCTCAAGAGACTGGACTGTCTGTGTTTCATCAGCAGAGGTCTGTGATTATTTGAACCATATGTACCTTCTAAAGCTAAAGTTTTATAAATCAATTATTTCACTTGTTAATGCTATTAAGATATTAAACATAATGTAAAACATCATCTGTGAGTATAATTTTAGAAGGACATTTCTTTCTGTGCTTACTTCCTTAGAAGTACATTGGATGAAGTGTATAAAGTTCACAAAGACTATTTCATGGATGCTTGTGTCTTCCATAGACAGGAATAATTACACAGTAAAAAAATCCAATTTATATTTCTGCTGGAATGTTTTAATAGAAAAACACATTTCTGAAGCTTTCTATCCTACAGATTACCATTCGGAAAGAAATTTATAATATTGATGAAGATATTTATTATCCACAACGTTATCATGTATTATCACCACCTAAAATGCTGTACTAAAAATAAAGGATCATTAGGATTTGAAGTTTAGAATATTTCAGGCAGCCGCATAATGCAGGTCACCGAGACCTGGGAATTCATAACAGCCACAGTGTTATGGCAATCTGTATAAGCAATTGTTTGATATTTTCCATCACAACCATATTTCTGAACTATGTTGTCAGATAGCATTTTGGGGATGTATGTACCTTTTCCAAGTAAATCCCACTGGTAATCGAAACAATTTTTTTAATAGTGGAGTATAATGGTATAATGAGTACATCAATTTACCATAGCAAATTTGTTTGAATGAGTGCCAAATTTTGCTATCTAATACTGAAATTAATTAAAAAAATTTCTTCACAACTCTGCAACCAATAACCCTCTAACTTAAAATAGATGTGGAAAAAATATATAGCAAGTTTAATTTAAACTATTTCAAAATTTTATTATTGTTGAAAACTAAATACTATCATTAAAAGCATAATGAATGGTAGACATCATTTATGTAGTAGTTTAACATTGAAGTGATGAAAATTTCTTCTCATTCTGAGTTGATTCTGTCAGTTGTTTCTCAGGTTCAGATAAAATACAGAAGGAAAACTATATTCCCTATACTGTTCCACATCTATTTAATCTATTGGTGTAATTACCTAGGTCAAAATTAATGAACCTAATTGAGAAAATTGCTGATGAGCTCTGGATTAGGCCTTCTATGAGAAACCACTCTATCTTACTGCTGTAATTAAAACCAGTAAGATCCAGAAATTGGTAGGGTCAAATGTGTTAGTGTCAGAAAACAATTATGACTTCAACATACATGACTGTCTAGCATGTTCTGTAACTGCTTTCATTTGAATTACAAAGAGGTTCTCTTCTAAAACAATCTGTAAATTATCCATCATTTCTAGGTAGGTATGATTAAAACTTGGAAATATCAAGTTTTTACAACAGTGAATTTCATTTCTTTTCAAGAATTAGTAACATTAAATTGAATATCAGATGTTTTTTATTGGACCAGAATGTAAATCTAGAAATATGCCTTAAAATTGCTGTAAATCCAGCTTGTATGAAGTTGGTGTGTGATTACCCTTAAACTGATGTACACCAGAGACATTTCCAGGAAAAACTAAAAATATTATAAAATATTGTGTAAGCATGCATGTTTTTACTGTTATGTAATATACTAACACTATAAACCCTGGTATTTTTGTAAGGGTTATATTTCTGTTGTTTAATGACTAAAACCAAACCAACTACAGTGCTACTAATTGAATATGGTATTTTACCAAGAGGGAAGAAAAACTTTGTATTTGCTAGATGTGACAGAATACACGTATATCACAGTATACACAGGACATATAATAGTTTGAAATGGAAATATCAAGGATTAGGACTTGAAATATCATGGTTAGCTGTGTTAAGGATATTCAAGCTATACAGACTATTTTCTGTCATTATCTGAGTAGAATTAGAAGAAAAAAAAATATTTTCTAAGATTTATTATGTGTTCCAGTTTAAGGTTTTTCCAATATTCTTAGGGGGTAAAAAAGCCAGAAGAGTGTTTTGTCTTGCATACAGATTGAAACCATTCTTGCCTCCCCAAACTGTACTTTTTAATTTCAGAAACTTTTGCCTCTGTAATTTGGACAGTGTGACAGGGAAAGCTTTTGTTTGAAGTTTTGACTATAATTTAAACTTCATCACTAAATCCAGAACATTTAGAGGAAGAGAAGCAAAATTATTCATGGGCTTCATTGCACCAGCTCCCTTCATGAAGCCAATTACATTCTCCAAATAAAGCTCATCAGCCAAACTCACCTGCTGTTTCATTTTTCACATGAAAGTAGTTATGGACTAATGGGTTTTTGCTTGTTGTTTCTGGAGTTTGCTTTCTGTCTCCTACCCTGCCAAGTTTCTGAGGCCTCTGCCTGGCAGGCACATAGATAAAACCTCAAGCAGTGAAATCTCATACTTCAGTCTCCCTCACAGACTTTTAAACCTATCTCCTACTGATTCATCTTCTCCCAGTAAAACACTAAAGTTTCTTAAGAACAATGTTTTAAAATTGTAGTGGTGATTTTCAGCATTACTACTGCCCTGAATTTTTTGTTAGTTTAGTGTTTGCAATTAATTCTACTATTACAGTTTTTAGCTCAGATTTTACTACCAACTCTCATGTAGGAGGATTTCCTTTGGCCGCCTCTGGCCAGTTGACACTGTCTGCTTTTCTGCTTCCCAACCAGTTCAGTTCCTTGATGTTTGACCTGAGTTAATGTAACTTTCTATTGCCTTACAATCACTACCATGACTCTATAATTATTTTTACAGGGTAATATTTGGCTGAGGACTGTAAGCACTGAAAAGTAAAAATTGCTAATCTAATATTCAGCAGAATAGGGGATTTTAGGTGAATTTTACTTTCTATTTTTTTTTCCCTGGGAAGAAATCTTCTCCCTCCTGCTACTTATTTTATATAGAATATTTCCAGTTAGAGGTCTTAACCTTGTCAAAAAGATTCAACCACTTGTAAGTTTATATTTTTGTCCTTGTGATGGTTGAGTGTTTAGAGTACCCTCAAATAAACATTTGCCTTAAAGTACCAGTGTTTTAAAACAGAAGATGCATATATTGCCTGGTCTTACGATTGAGCTGTAGTTCATGAACTGTGTCACAGATATTTCAGGATCTCCTCTATGTCTCTTTTTATTTTCCCTCATTTTTGTTTCTGTCTCTTTCTTGTCACATGTAAGCAGATTTTGTTATCACTTGTCAGCAAGGTGGCAAAAAGCTAAATTAATTAAAATTACATAAGGTCCATGAAGCTCTTGTAAAACTTGTTTCACTGCAGTGTCTTTATTCCAGGACTATGCCAATAATTTGAAGCATAGGATGTCATTCAGTGCTCACATTACCTAGACTTTATATCAGTGGCCTTTTACATTATTGATGGGGACAGAAGGCAACCTCAGCCATTAACTCTTCCTGTAAAGCAGCACTGAAACATGCACCTTGTGTGGACTCATTTGTCAGTGCCCTGCATCTGGAAAACATCTTTGCCAGAAGAATGATCTGCAGCATGAAGTAGTGTGGGAGGTGAGACTATATTTCTGAAGAATTTAAAAGGGGAGCCAAAGTTTTTTATGAGGGCAGAAAAGGGCAAAGGCTTGTGCAGTTGTGATGATGTAATGCTATGAAGAACAGAGCAGAGCAACAGCAGCTTTGTAACTCTCTGAGAAAAATAAAAAAGATTAAAAATTTGCGGTGATACCTGTCTATATTCAAGGTCCAAAGTTATATATTACTCAAAATGTGCTCAAATTCTGAGAAAGTGTTATAAATGAAATGTCACTATAGTTTGGTTGCTGTGGAGCGGCATTGAGATTTTTGCATTTAATTTTCTAAGCATATTTAGGTTATCAATTCTTAATATTTAAAAAAACCCCACTGAAATACAAATAGAGTTTCATTTTTTTTTTCTAATGGAAGAAATGACTGTTCTAAAATAATCTTAGAACTTAGAATTATATACTGCTCATTAAAATATCCAAGAAATTGCCTATTAGGAATATAATTATCATTGTTAGATCAATGTGCAATAGAATCCATTTTGTAAAACAGGATACAGTATGAATATTGTCATCAAAGCAGATCTGCTATAAGAGATAATGTGTTAAGCAAGATCAGTCTGAATATTTGCCAGCAAGCTCTTTCAGACAGATAGCAAACCATCAGGTTTGTTCTCAGCTTTTAAAGCAAAAAGAAATAAGATTTGTTCTCTTGTAAAATGTAATTCAGCAGTCCAGACTTGCTTTAAAGCTTTCACAGGTAAAGTGAAGTACCACAGAGGAGTAGGTAAATATTGAAGCAGTCTTTCCTTTGTTGAGTAAAATGCTGTTTCTACTGCAATGGTGTGGGTTTACTTATAGCCTTGAGTCTTTACATTAAAATGGCAAAGAACTATAGCACAAAAGATAACATTTCTCAAATTTATGGATCAGTACTCCAGAAGATTTTTTTTTACCAAAAGATAAGAGTGGGAAAGGTCTTTTCTCTTTTTTTTTTGTGTGCTCAGTACTAGCAATATATTCACTCTGAATAATTCATCCTGTGTGTCTCTGGCTTTTTGCTTCTTTATGCAAGATTTTTTTTGGATCCAAAACAAAAAATCCAAAAAAAGTATTTTTTTTCTTTTTCTTTTGTCACAGAAATTTATAGAAACTCAGTAAAAGGAAGTGTTCTGCTCAACTGAAACCCTTAGTCACTCCCAGGTGAGGGAGAAGCAGAGGGTTTCTAGCCCACGTTCTGGAATAGTTTGTATAGTTTATTAAATATTAAAAAATTAAATATTTTGTTGCACAGCTTCAACAGGAAATGGAGAAAACATCCATCCTTTCCTACCAATCTAGTAGTTAATAATTTTTGATTATACCTTTATAGAAGGAGAAAAATCTGAGTTTCAATCAATTTAGAAAAGGAAATTGACCTCATGTCTGTTATTCCTCAGGTGACTCATTTAGCCTTTAGAATATTTTACAAATATTAGATAGCACTGTATTTTCTCTGGCCAGGTTGTTGAAGAAAACTGCACTTGCACCTGTTCTCGTAAGTGTGCTAGATGTGCCTAGCATAAATGTGAACATTAAATCCTAGTATTAGGTAGAGGAACAACCTCTTTTTGGGTTATGCTCAAGTTTAGAGCAAAATTGTCTAGAATTTAATTTGTCTTGAAATTGATTTTTTAATTAAGGAATATCAGCATAACTAGAAGTGTGACTCTTGACACCTCAAGGAATCTGCATTTATTTACAAGGTGACCCTTGTGAGCATGAGCTTCTTCAGGGTAACTGAAGGTAGATTTTGGGGAAATTTGCTTAAAATTTTGAATCCAAGTTCCTCACCCCCAGTTGTTGTGACTTCAATGACCAAGTGCAGCTCAGCACTGCAAAATTCAGTGATCTGTGTGTCCAGCTCTGGGCCCCCCCCATAAAAAGGACGTTGACCTGTTTGGAGCAAGCCCAGAGGAGGCCACAAAGATGATCAGAGGACTGGAGTACCTCTAGTATAAAGACAGGCTGGGAGGGCTGGGGCTGTTCAGCTTCGAGAAGAGAAAACTTTAGGAAGACCTTATAGCAGCTTTCAGTATCTAAAGGGGCTACAAGAGAGCTGGAGAGGGACTTCTCACAAGGGCATGTGTTGATAGAAAAAGGGGTAATGGCTCTAAACTGTAAGAGCATAGGTTGAGATTAGATGTTAGAAATCTTTAACTATGAGGGTGTTGAGACACTGGCACAGCATATCCAGAGAAGATGTGGGTTCCCCATCCCTGGAAGTGTTCAAGGCCAGGTTGGACAGGGCTTGGGAGAAACTACAGCAGGGGGGTTGGAACCAGATGATCTTTAAGGTCCCTTCCAACCCAAATCATTCCGTGATTGTAAGAACTAACAACACACTTGTGTGAGCATGAAGGCTGTGCTACGTGTGGAGGCAGCAGAGGCAGTACAGCTGCATTCCTGCAGGGCTACATTGAAACCAACCAGCTTTGCTGAAGGGGCATAGCACAACAAAAATGATGTTCTACTGCTTCAGAACCTATGTCAAACCGCACCATGGTGAGATTCACTCACCTAGAAATGGCATGCTTCTCATAAAGTTTTAGACTCCCAGATACATCACTCATTCCCCAGGCATTCAGGAGGTGCTGCATTCTATTTGCCTGCACTGTCCTAATATCTCATGTGTCCTACAACAGGTGAAAATTCTACTACCCTTCAAAGGATCCCCATAATGCTGCTACATTTGTGATTCAGTACAAAATCACTCTCCAAACCTGACTGCTTGTTGTTTTCCAGCCCTTTCAGATGTTGGGTTCACTTCTATTCTTGTCTCTACCCCCAAAGCAGCCCCATGTCTGTGTAGTTTGCTGCACGTGGTCTTAGAAACATCTCTCTTTACAAGTTCTATCTTGAAAGATGTTTAGTATTCTCAATTTCCATTTAAGACAATAAGACTGGCAGGTGTGCTTTGCAGGATGGTCTTATATGAGCAGTTGCCAGTTTATGTGATCAGGTAGAGAATTGTTCATGAGAACACATGAGTCATATCTCTGATCTATGTAAAGAAATATTGTCTCATTTATGAACAATCCGCCTTCAGGACAACATGAAAATAAATCAGGGGAAGCTCCCACAGTAACCTTTTGTTGCTTGTATATAACTAGAATTTAAAACATAATTCTTTTCACTCCAAGACTGATTAAGAAATAAAATAAATTTAATTATTTAAATTCTTGAAAATAAAAAGCGGCTTTATTTAGGACCAAAACTGTATTTCTAGGTCTGCTTTCATTTAATTTCTAATCTGTTCAGAAACAAGCGATGCTCTTCCAAAACAGCAATCTGCTCATTTGCTTGGCGAGAGCAAGCTTTGAAAGTGCCATTTCCACACTACTGTGCAGATGTGTGCTGAGTGTATCACTGTCAAAAAATGTGTGTCTATCCACTGGTTAGTATGCAATGCTTAGACAAAAATGTCTCTTGTTCTTTTCATCGTGATGTTCCTCTCTGTGACTTAGTTTTCCATCTGTTAAGTCATACACAGGTACAACTACTTAATAGATTCTGCTTGAAGATCACTTGAGAAAGACATCATATGTGAGGCTGAATTTTTATTACAACTCCTTTGATGTAAATTTCATCATCTAAGGCAACAGCTTTCAGAAGCTAGTTACTTTTAGCCTTTCTTGGCCTGAACTCAGCCTACCTAGTAAATGGAGCAAAACATATTTATTCTATTATTAAAATCATTTATCATCACATAGATAATATACTTAATAATTTAAAAATAATAGAAATTGTTTCAATTGGTTGGATCAAATTAATACCCTTTTCAAACATTAAATTTCTTGCTTATAGAACATCAGCTGTGGTTTCTGTGTTGCTGTCAAGGTGCAGCAAGGACAAATAAACATAACAGCTGGTGTGCCATGTGAGCAGGAGCCTCCAAACTGGATGGGGGCTCATTTGTCTTCTCTAGCTTAGGAACAATCCCACTTCTTCCAGCATCAGCTTCAGGACCACATACAAACAACTGAAAAAATTATGCTTATGGAAAGCTGTGAGGATAAGCATATTTAATTACTTTTACCAAGAGTGATTTCTTCACAATGAAAGAAGTTGCCACAGTACAGACATAAGAACATTGTTCCTCTCCTCCAGTCCAAGCTCTGTCATTTTGGAGGGAGGCCGAGGATACTCTCAAATGACACCTTTTGAGGCTTCTCAACAGCAAAATGATTTTCACCCTCTCTGACCTGCTGCAAACCAGGTTGTGCTCTGCACCACAGTGCAGAGAGATTCCCATGTTTTGCTTCTTACTTCCTGAGTCCTGAATCCAAGTTTCTCCAACATTACCCAGAATGAATTTCCTTTTCTCAGTGGGACTGGCTTTAGCCTGGATCATGTACCCCAAACCTCTGATTCTTATACCAGGTCAGTGCATTTCTTGACAAAATCAGTGTTGGAAAATTATTCATATGCACTTCACAGATTTCATACTGCTTTCACTGAATTTAGAGGCAATACATTCAGTGAACTGAGTGAACACAGTGCTAGGTTTAAAACCCACAATGCCATCCTCCTCTAAATACAAACCCAGGTAAAAATAGTGTGTACACTGAAAACCAGGAGTTTGACATACCTGAAAGACAAAAAGACAATTTCCATTTTTTTGTTTTTTTTCAATTTCCATTAATTAATTCTTTTTTTTCCCCATTTGCAGTTATTGTTCTAAGATGTTCTTTTTCCTTTTCAGAAAATGTCCAGGAGACAACTAATTTTCACCCCCCATGTCATATTTTAGGCATAAAGATTATGATGTAAAAGACTCAGAGACAAACTTCCTGGAGAACTGGCTTAGTATGAAAATTGTTCCCAGGTGTTCCGTGTCTCTTTCTTACTCAAAGATTATATGATTAGCATTTTAATGTCCCACAATTTCTCGCCCAGTTCCCTAGGAGAACGTGACGATGAAGCCATGAGAGCTAAGCTGTTTGGTATTTATCAGGAACACTCTGATTGTATTTCAGAGCTCTGGGATTTAAACAGGACGTCAGTGTTTCGTAGCCCCTTTGGATATCTTGGACTTCACATAATGCTGCTGGATGAGTATCAAGAGCGACTGTTTGTGGGAGGAAGAGACCTCTTGTATTCCCTCAGCTTGGATCGGATCAGCGACAACTACCGAGAGGTGCAGTAAAAAGCCATATATAAATATATATATATCTTTATATGTATCAGTCACTTCATATTGCAACACATAGCACAGGATATTAGAACTTGCATGACTGAGGTAATGGAGTTTTTGTAGGTGTTTTGTGCACGAACTCTAAGGCCATATTTACATTTAAGAAAAATGCACTAATTACCATTTTTGCCCCCTCTTCACCCATAAGATTCATTCTGGATGAAGAGACTTGGGGTCATATAACTATTTCTCACTGAATTTCAGCATGATTGCAGATGTTTAGAGCACCTCACATTTGTAGACATCTGATTTCTGTATCTCCACTATATTAATGAGGAATAAAAACTCTCTGGTACTTTTGGGGAGTTTCAGAAGAGAAAATGTTAAGGGGAAAAAAAATTAGCATGTAAACTATCAGAAGTTTTCAATAGCAGCATAAACCTTGCAGCTACTTTTATTTTACCCTCTTTAGAAACTGGATTTTGCACTGGTTTGAGCCAGAGGTGCTATTACATAATGACTGAAACTGGCATTTGAAGGCTACTCAGTGGTCTGTGGGAGAAAGGTGGGTTAAGTCATAATCCTACCAGAGAACTCAGTACATGGCAGAAACCACAAGTGATTGGCAAACTGACAACAGGAGAGGTTGGAGTCTGAGCTGATGTGAGCCTTGGATTCCTTACTCACTTCTGCCCTTGGAAGCTAGAATTGGAAACATGCAGTAGCAAGGGAAGCTGGCAGCAGCATTGTTCCATTGTTCAACCATTTTTAATGTGGATAAACAATCTCTTGAAATATTTCAGTGTTTTCCTTATCTACTTATTTAAATTTTCTCAATATGTTTTGATCTATTTTCATTTATTTGCAAATTAATAAGTAGAACAAAAAGTGAGTAAAATAAAATAAAGTCTCTTGGGATAAATATTTTTGTTGATGTCTGTACTGCACTGACCACTGATGTTTCAAAGTCTCTTCTTTCTGCCCGCTTGCTAAAAGTGAATATCACTATTCTTATGTCAACACTCTGGCCAATTTTACAATAAGTATCTTTGCTTATCCCCAAGCATAATTAGCATGTTCCACTACTGTGAACAGATATAATATGTTTTATTATTTTATAAACATTTGGGAATGTCAATCCTAAATATGGGATATGAATCTACTCAGGGAGGATATTTGAGAATTTATCTGTATTTAAAAAAAAAAAAACAACAGAATTTTATTCCTCAGGGAGCAGAGTTATGTGCTGAGCTTTGTTTCTCAACAGTGAGATATGAGTTAATTCCCTTTCACTTGGATACAAATTAATAATATCCTGTGGCAAGATATGAGAGCTCAGGGATATGAAAACATTTAGACAGCATTTGTTTCTACCAAATAAGCTTTTTGTCCTCTCTCTCTTCTTCCCCATTTGGCAGTAAATCTGTGGAGAGATGACAGGATAGAGCACTCATGCCTCTGTCCAACCACCATGGTCCCAATCTGGACTCACTTAAAGTCCATTGCTCCCCTTCTTGCTTTTAAGTGGAATATCAGCCATTTACTCTGAAACCATGTTCTCTGTCTGGGGACCTGTGTAGAGAATGGCAAATTGATGAAAATTCTTCTTGCCTTTTTTTATGCAAAAGATGAGAAACTATCATTCGAGGATAGTTATGGAAAGTGTGATCATAGTACAGCTCTGTCAGCAAAAGTGTGGAATAAGACATTTATGGTAGAGGAAACCTTAATTGCTGAGATACATCAGAGAAAGTTCGTGGAGTTGAGAGGCTGGTTGATTAATTATTACCAAAGTTCTTAATTAATCTGTTTTTAACTGTGTGTTGGTTTGTTTTTGACCTTTTCTTTTAGACTAAAGAGTTTAGCTTAATTAATCTAAACTAGAAGTAGTAATCCACTGAAAGTAACTCTCAGTTGTAATCCACTGAGAGTGCAGGCATACTGGGTTTTATTCTCTCTTTGGTAACCAGGAAGACTCACTATCTGCAAATGAAAGGTTTCGTGAAGTTTTGGGCAGATCCGTATTGATCTTCACCTTCTGTGACCCAGAAAATAGTTTATGTCTTTTAATTCATAGTCATCCCTGTCTCAACAATATGGAATTTGGATATACTTTCTAAAAACCAAACTGAAATCCATTCCCAACTAGAGATTTATACCTTTTGCTGTAAAATGACCAAATAATTCAGTTCTAGCCAGCATATTAGAAGTTATCTCAAAGGAAAACAACTAAATGCTGAGTGGACATAAAGTGCTTTTGCATTGAGACCTGTTGACTGCCAAAGTAATCCAACATTTCCAAAAAACTTAACTTGTTATGCATATGAGGTATGCCTCCTATAAATCTGTATTTAATAGACTACATGTTTTCTTCAGGTTCAATTCTCTTCAGCTTTCAAATACACTCTGAAGGGTAAATTATAGCTTTTTCATGTAAGCTAACAGCTGTTTATGTAAATCTCTACCAAATCATTTTAAACACATTTTATCCTCACCAACTTTCATATACACGAAAAAATACCTAGAAATTGGGGAAAAAACCTTCAGGGAAAAAAAAAAATACTGTCATTCTTGCATTGGTGGGGAAATACAGATATTTGGGTTGAGCTCTCAACTGTGGCAAAAACATTTCGTGTCACCTTGGACAGGGAAAGACTCTCATTTCTCTATTTGCCAAAATATGTGTCTTTTGCCTACTTTGCTCTTTGTAGCTCTCATTTAATACATGCAGAGTGTATTATATTCTTGCTTAGAGTATTTAATACATAATGCTATAAGTTTTTGTGTTGCCCTGATGCAGAAGCTTTTAGTTGTTTATACTCTTGAACTAGAGTTCTCACGCAGCTTCACAAAAACAATAT
>JBBMKD010000053.1:8823716-8894499 GCA_037834095.1 Argya squamiceps
TAGCCAATCTCTTCGACCTCTGTACAAATGTATATAAAGAATGGAGTCAGATAATTAGAATGGAATAAAGAACCAGAGCCTTCCCTTGACCTGCTGCGTCTGCCTCGTTCTTCAGGCTCCTATCAATGCCAGATTTTTGAAACAGTTACTTAGATGTTTTGTTTCTATGTGAAGAGTGCCCTAACACTAGTAGTAGCAAGAATGAGGGAGAATGTGAAATGTGAGTATCAATGTTTACAGAGAATTAGAGCCATATAAGCACTCAAAACCTTGTTTAAAGCCAAAGTTTGTAGGCACATTCCACTTAACCTTTGCTTTCCCTAAGAGCTCATTCTCTTCGACACCATCTTTGGAATAAAACCTTACTCATATCTGAGGTTTGGTCCAGAGCCTTAAAGGCTTGTAGTGATCTAACAGACTGATAGAGAACTTTCTTTGGTATCTGGTGCTAAAATTTGTTTTTAAAAACATTGCAGTTCAGTGTAAGTGGTGCCAGAGAGGATCTTTGTTAATAGCAAACTTGAGCCAGTGCCAGTAGCTCATCATCACTGGTCAAACAGCTCACAGAGAAGGGGGGGCCTTTGTTCCCACTTTTCATCTCATGTTGGAGTGAAAATGAGCTGCTCTTCCTATTTGCCCACAAATTCCTTACAGATAGCTTCTACTTCAAGGGCCTTAGGAAGATCTGAGTCTGAATAGAAACCTTCCCACTTCTGTAAATGGGCTTGTGCAGGCAATTTCAATTGTGCTGCTTCTCACTTAGTGTGAGATGGCTCCAGATTTTGTTTCATATCTCTGCTGTAATAAATTATAGAGACCTCATCATATATCTTTTGCCTGCAGTGAAGCTCTACTTCCACTCCAGAGCTGGCTGAACACACGCCTGCAAGAGCAGGGCTTGCTTATGTCTTCTTTTCATGCTGTCTAGGAAAGTGCACAAATGCAAACTGAAATAAGAAGCACACAATTTAGTGAGTTTGATCATCCAGTGGAATAACCTTCCAGGAGGGAAGGTGGCCACGTATTTGTTGATAAATATATACAATATCCAGTCATCAGCAGATATTTTTAAATAATTTGTGCTTCAGCCAAACACAAGTTAGCTGTTAATTAAGCACTATTTATTGACTTAAACTGGGGACAGGTTGGTTGAATTGCTTAAATGCCCTGTCACACATTAGAGTTCAGACTAGAACACACAGTAGTCTATTTGGGCCTAAAGTGCTATAAAGCTCATATAATTTCTTTAAATTAGTTTTCAGTATAGATACCATCCTGTTCTTCAAGGCTAGTGTCTAAATGGAAAGAATGTTTGGACATGCTAATTAGCATTTCAGCTCCAATTAGAGTTTCCCCCATATCTGTATTGCCTTAAAACTCCATTTTTCCTCAGGATGAGTATATTTAAAAATATCTTTTCACTACTGTGCTTTACCCCTTTCAGTGCTAAAATTACATCATCCAGGTCTCAAGGATGAAAATACTGTGATACAATAGGAGAAAGCATCACTAAACAAGCAATTTAAAAATTTAATTCACAGTAATCTGAAGTAGTGAAAAATTTTGAAAAATTATGTTCAAGCCAATAATTATGTCAAGACTGCAGCCCAGTGGAATGTATGCCACTGTGATGCTAGCACAGTCTAGCAGGGAGATTTCCCAAAATACTTACTGATAGCTTGCCAAATGCTTGTAATCCCAGCAGAAAACCAATTAAAAATTAAGGCGGGTAATTGTCACATCTCCAAAACATAAACATCAGGAAAAGTAATACATGGCAGGTTAGAGATTACCACTCTAACTGATTAATATTTGGAGTTTTGTGCAGTGCAAGCACATTCTATGTTGTGCTAATTTGAAATTTGGTATGATATCTGACAGATATCATAAAGCAGAGATTTTTTTTACTCTCAATTCTAAAATACTCTTGAAGAGATTAAAATCTTAATACTTATTTTTGTTAAAACTCAAGAGCCTTGCAAGAGTTATGAGTTTGAAAAATAATTTCTGGATAGAAAAATCTCTTCAGGATACATATATCTATTACTTACTAGAGTTATAATTCAGACCCGTGTACTTCAGGCAATGAACATGGACTTGCCTTAGAAGTCAGTAATTTGCTATGAGCATATAAGGTCGATTCCTACACTGCTCCACAACCTCTGAGTTGCCCTTCTATTCCTCTCTTTTGAGCCCCCAGCTGGAGTACTGTGTCCAGCTTTGGGTTCCCCTGTGTACAAAAGATGTGAACCTGATACCAGGTCCAGAGGAGGGCCACAAAAATGGTCAGAGGGCTGGAACACCTCTCCTATAAAGACAAGCTGAGAGAATCGGGGTTCAGCCTGAAGAAGAGAAAGCTCTAGGGAAACCTTGTGCTGGAGTTTCAATTTGTAAAGGGGCTTTATAGCAAAAGTCAGAGAGTTTTCTCAGGGCCTGTAGTGACAGGACGAGAGACAGAGGTTTTAAAATAAAAGACTGTAGATTTAGATTAGATACTAGGAAGGACTTCTTAACTATGAAAGTGGTGAGACCCTGGAACAGTTTTCCCACAGAAGCTGTGAATGCTCCATCCCTGGAACTGCTCAAAGTCAGGCTGGATGGGGCTTTGAGCAACATTATCTAGTGAAAGATGTCCCTGACTACAGTAGATGGTTATATTAGTTGGTCTTTAAGGGCCTCTTACAACCCAAACGATTCTGCAACTCCATGGTTTATTCTATTTTTCTGTGCCAAGGACCAAATTCTGTGCCAAGGACCAAGTTCCACTGCAGCTGCTTTTTGACATTCCAGACAATCAGGAGCATTAGGTTACCGCTTTGGCTTTTTTTTCTTAATTCTGTATATGTATTTAATTCAGTATATCTTAAGTGGAAAATGTACATAGAAAGTATTTTCAACTGGGAATAAGTCTCCAAATACAAGAATAATCACCTACACAAAGCGTATTTAATATCAGGTTACAGAGTCAAGTGTTTTATTCCCTCTATGGTTTCTCTGTTCCTAACAGCCACCCACACCTGGTGTGGGCAAAAGCTCTCATTTTAGCCTGCTAGTTAGAACATGTCTTTGGGAAGTGGGAGCTGTGGCTTCATACTTACAGCCTCGAGAGATCTCAGACATCTCATAACTTGTAGGTTTTTTGGGTTAACTTCACAAGATTAACCCAAGCTTCATTCAGCTCCTGACCAGTGACTGAAATAAACGACTGTGGACTCTGAGTTTTGCAATGAATGAACCAGAAAGGGTCTTACCAGGATGACTGGATGAGTGCCTTCATGGGAGTTCAGCAGAGCCCAGGTACCTTTCCAGCCCATACAGCAGCAATGTAGAGACTAGATGAGAGTAATTTTTGATCACTCAGAAATGACCATAAGACCATCTGACTGGAAACAGATGTTCTGGTTAACTTGGATTTAGATGGTGTGAGACCTAAACACTGCCAGGGAACTGCTGACTCAGACTCAGCTTGTCGCTGACCAGGACCCCCAGGTCCCTGTCTGCAGGTTCTCTCCAGTCTCTCATTCCCTGATCCATACACAGAACTGGGGTTGCACTGTCTCAGGTGCAGAATGCACTTGCCCTTGTTAAACTTAATACAGTTGGTGATTGTCCAGCCCTCTGGTCTGTCCTGGTCTTTCTGCAGTGCCTTGGCCCTAAAGGGAGTCAACAGCTCCTCCCATTTTATTGTCATTGGCAAATTTACTTAGCATTCCTTTGATTTCCATGTCCAAGTTGTTAATGAAGATATTAAGGATAATTGGGTCTTTTACTTTCAAGCCCTAGGCATCTAGGATTCATAATTTATCCCCACTTGTCTTGCAATTAAGTTTTCTAATAATTTATAATTTTCTCAGATTAGAATTATTTCAAGAAAACTAAGATAGTTCAATAACAAAAATAAAAAAGGGGAAAAGAAAGGGAAAAAAAAAGGAGACAAGCCTAGCAGAAGAATTTAATTTAGAAATGTTTTCCAGACAGAAAATTAATTTGTGGTTGCATTACTGACAAAAATGTCTTAATGATGACATCAGTGTTTTGATATTTACTTGGTTTCAGCCAAGACTGATATCACTGACGTGAACATGTTTTTGTTTTCACTTTTAAACGTTGCAAGAAACTAAGTAATCATTCCAGTGTGATCAGTCATTGTTTAAGATTGTTTTCATCCAAAAAAGTCATGCATCTGGGATGAAACATAAATGTTATAAAGTAGGTAGCTGAAGAAAAACTCACTTGTGTAATTTGGCTTCACTTCTGGTAATTGACTGTAAAAGGCTGCTCCTATTCCCATTAGGTTAATTGCTGACCCTTAGTAACTTCACTGTAAACTATTTTCTTTCCTAAGTGTCACTTCAAGCAGGAAATCAGTAGTTCAAAATTAATAACTATGTTGAAAATCACTGACAGTTTAGCATAGATATTTCTACTGAATTTATATAAACTGTTTCATACATCAACTTCCTTTAAATTCTGTTGACTACTACTAAGTTTGCTGTGCTACCCTAATCAAGACAGTTATATTCAACAAAGTAGAGGCTGAAGGTCTTTTCTCCAAGGGGAAGCAAGACTCAGGGGGAACTCATCACAGTATTCCAGAACTTAAGCATTTAAATGGCATCTCAAAGAGGAAAGAGGCTCTCCTTTCACAAGGAGCCTGGGACAGGTGGAGTTTCTGCCACTGGGGGGTTTAAACATGTCAAGGACAGAGTGCTAGTCTCATCTAGGTTCCCATTCCCACCAAAGACTGGGAAAGGATCAGATGATGTTTTGAGGTACCTTCCAACCTGGGCTGTTCTGTGATTTTGTACTTCTGATCTGAGAACTTTCACATGAGAAATAGCAGAAAAGTTGGATTGCCATGATCAGACTGCCAATTAATTTTTTCTTTTTTTTCTCAGATCCATTGGCCTAGTACACCTCTGCAGGCAGAAGAATGCATAATTAAAGGAAGAGATGCTGTAAGTATCACTAATTACAGATCAAATATACTTTAATTATATCAGTGGCTGGTCCAAAACAAGGGTTCAGGCATCCCTAACTTAAGAGATTGAAGCACAGATAATGTTACGTGTTGGAGATTAAAAACATGTAACTACTGTGAATATATTAAATTATTAGCTTAATTGCTCTTCAAACCAGCTCCTAAACAGGCAATGAACACTTTTGATCATCTGAACTTTCTTCTAATTCTAAAAAAAGGAACCTTAATAATTCTCCTTTTCCGTTTCTATGTCCTTTTCTTTTCGTGCACATGGATTATCTTCTCATATTCACATCCAGTTTATCTTTAAAATTTACATCCTCTAGAATACAATAAAAAAAAGCAGTTAAGTTATTAATAATTATAAAAGACATCATAATTTATATTGTCCTACAGGTTTCATGTTCTGTTAATAAAAATATTCTGTTTTAATGAACCTCAGAACTGTTCTGTTCTTGTGACTCAGTGCCCTGACTGTAATCAGTTCCTGGGAAAAGACCTGAAAGCTCACTCACACACAGCAGCTGGTATCATTGGCAGCGCAGGATGAATGTTCTGGAGGGATCTCTCTTTAATTTTGCAGTGCACCAAGCTCATTATCTGCACCTCATAAACACAGAGAGTACAACTAATAAATCCCACATCTGAGAAAGCTCACACTGAACCAAGGGATCTGAAAATTATGTTAGTTTTACAGCAACAGTGACAGGAATGTAGGACGTGAAAGGGGACATAGAAGTTTTGCCCAGAAACAGAGCAAACAGCAGCCTTGACAATAACTGACATATCTTCCCAGTAAATTAGGAGCTATAAAGATTTCTTCTGAAGTAAAAGCTTGAGAACTGTCCATATTAAGGTACTGGAACTAGATTGGAACGTAGTAGTAGTAATAATAATAATGGTAATAATAATAAT
Source organism: Argya squamiceps (assembly GCA_037834095.1). NCBI lineage: Eukaryota > Metazoa > Chordata > Aves > Passeriformes > Leiothrichidae > Argya > Argya squamiceps. The sequence continues at coordinate 8,829,613 of JBBMKD010000053.1, forward strand.
AATAAACCCCCCAACTCTTCCCATTCACCTAGCCTAGAACTGATAGTTTTTGAAGATTCTTAAGAGTTCATTGTAGTTTTTCAGGTTACTTTTATATCCTTGATAATTTTAGGTGGCTTTGGTTGAAAATGGTGATTTTCTACAATGGCTGAACTTTGAATCTGAATGAATCCCAAACCTAAATTATTTGGCCTTTATTTGATACTACCTCTCATCATAAGCTGTTATTAGTTAAAGCTCTACAAAGAAAGAAATTCTTCTTTCACTACTATGTATTTTCTGATACTCTGACAATATTTTTTTGTTAAAAAAATGCAGAAATAGGTACTGTTGTTTAAAGCAAAGATAGCCCAGTCAGACTCATGTTTCCCTAAAACTCAAAACCTTTTTGCAATCCAGTTTGTTATTATAAATCCTCAAAGTTGCATTGTATGAATGTGGTCATTTAAAGAGCTTCATGTGTTTCCCATGTTTCTCTGACACATGAAGGTTTGGTATAGTTACTGCTTTTACAGGAAAAAATAGAACTTTTAATAATCACAAGATTCTAGAAGCAAAGTCTTTAAGAAAAATACATCAAAATTTTAAAAGCTGGAAATATTTTAATGCCAAGCAATATTCTGATCCTCACATAAGACTTAATTGTATCTGGACTATGTGAACCTGTAACACTAATTAATATCAGGGAAACCTTAGTAATTTTCATCACCATGCTCAGTATTCAGTAGATAAATTACTCAACATGAAAGAAATCTAAATTAGAATCAAAAACCTTCCTACTTTCTTTTCACCTTCATTTTTTGTAGCAATAAGCCAATATTGACTTAATAGCATAGTGTCTTAAAATCAACCCTTGGTCTATTATAATTTCTTAATGCTATTTTTCACACTACAAAGTCTAGAAAAATCTTGTTCCATTTCAAACTTTTTTGCTTATTCCATGCTGTTTCTTTTTTAAAATTTTCCTTTGCAAAAGATCTGTTACTCAAGGCATAATTATTAAGTAGAATTGATAATATTGTAATAACTTCTTAACATTGAAATACTTCACATGTACTTTGCTGCCTCTTTCTATATAAAAACAGGCCACTTTCACAAGCTTGTATAACTTTAAAAAGTTATCAGTTCATGTTGTAGCAGTAAAATGACAACTATTGTAGTCATAAACAGTTTCAGAGCTTGTAACAGACTTAATAGGACACAAAAAAGGCTTGTCTTAACAACACATGCATACTCTTAAAATAAGACCATGCTTTTCTGATCCAAGTGAAGGCAAGGAAAAAAAATCCTTCAGCTGTCATCCAGGATGATGTGTGCCAGGAATCACACCTGTTAGCCTGTGGTGTGAAAGTTTTCAATGACTCTGAATTACTTTATCAGAATTGGAAATCATTCAGATGTAGAAATCAAGTTCTGTAGAGATGCCTCACTCCTCCACACTGATAAGTTCAGGATGAATAAAATTCCACAGATCTATTAATATATCTATGGAACATCCTAAAGCCAACCCCAGTATTTAATTAATTGATATAGGATAAGGAAGTCTTATTAGTGTCCCCTTGGGTGATGCATTCTTTCCCTGCTCTGTATTTATACATTAATAATAGAGTTATCAGCAATGCCTTTTTGCCTGACACTTCCCAGAACAGCACCTTTTGTCATCTGTTAATAAATTATCAAGTCTAGCTATTTGGAATTCGTTTTCTTCTATGTTTGGTATTTCCATATCCTTGGGGGTTTTTTTTGCAGAATTTTTCAGGCATTCCTACAAAGGGACACAGAAGAAAAAAGCGTAGATCTTTCCCATTTAAAAAAAAAAAAATCTTAAATCCCTAAAATGATTTTGGCACAAAGATCAAGAACTGAAGGTGTATAAGGATAAAAAAAGGAAGCAGTGGAGTAAAGAGCAGACCATCACTGAGAGCAAATAGAGGGAGTAAGTCAGGAAGGTCATACTTGAAGGAGAGGGAGAATAAGGAACAGCATCAGCACCCAGTAAAGCATCTATTCAAGAACTTCATGGAATCATAAAATACATATGGAGTAGCATTTTGCTACCACCATTCAGCAAACATTTGGGAAATGAACATAAAAAGGGGACACCTCTGTCATGGAGTGCTGATCCATACAAGGAGGATTACATGCTATTGATTTCAACCCATTATTCTCTCAATTTGTCTGAATTTAGGTTTTTTATTTCCTTAAAAAAAAGGAAAAAAATTAGTTACAAATCAAGAAATACCAAAAGTAAGATACTAAAAGGTTGATTTGCCCTTTTTATATGCATAATATTTAATTATGCAACAGATTACATCATGTGTGGGTTACTTCTGTGAACTGGCATGATATAGCTTGATGAACAGTTAAGGAGAATCACGTAGCAGGGGAGATTTCTTTCCTTTTTTATTTGCTGGAGCACTTGGAAGACTTACACTGAAATGATTCAAGGATTTGAAGAAAGAAGAAAGATGGTTTCTTAATTTTGAACATAATGTGGATTTGCAAGTGTTGAATTCTGCCCATAAATCCCCTGCAGACTCCTCCTTTTTGACATTAAGTTCTTGCAGTTGGTTAATAAGACACAGGATTGTTCTCACACAAATACAGCAGTCCAAAAATGAGAGTAGTCATCAGTGAAGAACTGGAAATTTTCAAAAAACGAAATTCCTCCACTCTGTTTTACATGTTCATTTCAGGATTGTATTAATTGCCTTTTGGAGATGTCTGGCCTACTTCACTGACTATTGAAAAAGCCTGGGAGAATTGCATAAATTACATGTCTAAATGCCAGAACAGCTAAAGTTAGCTCAGATTAATTCCATTTTAAATGTCTTAAACTTGACGTGACTCCTAAAGCTCAGGGTTCTAAGCTGCAGAAATACGGAGCAATGAAATGAAATTAACAGTAATTTTGCTCCTAGAAACCATTGCAAAAAGCCAAAATCCAAACCTAAAAACAAATCTCAGGAATCCCAGACATCCAAAAATCAGGGGATACTTTTATCTCACTGTCTCTATTTCTAGTTTAGCACAGGAATAATGACCCCACATCTCAAAGGGATGTTTGAAAATGGTTTAATTATAATATTTATGAAGCTGCAAATACACTAATGAGTCCCAAAGTATTGCCCTGGGGGAAAAGAATATTTCTTCTTCAAAGGGGTTTAAACAGTGGAAACAGACAAAGTATGTGTTGATACAACATAAAAAAAAAAAAGATTAAAATTAATGATACAATAAATTAATGGTGCAATTAAAAAACCTGTATTTTTCTTGAGATAAAGCTTATTTAACTCCAGAGAAAAGCTGTTTGCTGACCATTCACATCTTATGCTCTGAAACTTATGTCTATGTCTTATGTATCCAATAATACGTAGTAAAAATCTATTCAGATTTGCAGAATATTTCCAAGACGAAAGAAACACAGAAGTGTGTCTTTATAATTTAGTAATTCATAACTGGTTAAGCGTGTAAAATAAAATATCAGTGCTGTAAACTTGCTTTTTTAATGTAAAAATGCCCACCCATGAAATTGGTGACACAAGTTAGTAACATGAAGTGAAATAGAATAGAAAGATTCAATATTAGAACATCACCTATGGGCACACAAGATACTACAAAATAATAATTTAAAAGCTTATATTTCCCTATGTTTATTTTTTACCAAAAACTAGGATGAATGTGCAAATTACATCCGTGTCCTTCACCGGTACAACAGGACCCATCTTCTGGCCTGTGGAACAGGAGCTTTTGATCCACTCTGTACTTTTGTAAGAGCTGGACATCCCTCAGAGGTAAGAAATTTGCTTTACAGTAGTGATTCGTTTGGTCTAGATTCCAGCAAAGCCCCTGTGGTTAAAAATAAATATTTAAGTTAAATTGTTCACAGTTCTCATATGATAGATATTTTCCCTGATGAAATGTAATGCTGGACTATAATCTAGTTTGTGAACAGAGGAACTCACTAATATTCAGAAGTATATGTTGGAGAATTATGCAAAGAATTCAAAGATTTTTTCATGTTAGTTTTTTGGTGTTTTTTTTACTAGATAAGTTGATACAGTAATTCTTAAGAAAAAATATTAAATTTTTGGGGGGAGATTTAGCTGAATCTGTGGGGGTTTGGTTTCTTTGTTGTTGTTTTTTGGTTGATTTTTTAAAAAATTTAAAAATACATCATATATCAAAATATGCGTTAGTTGATTGGGAGATGGAATTTCTTTAAAATCTTTGGTACTTTCAGCTTCTTTATATTTGTCTTGTTCTGCAAGTGCATGTAAGCTCCTTGATGCTTACATGCTTACAGCTGTGTAAAATACTACTACAGAGACCAATAAGAAAAATATATTGTCAATATTTTGAATATATTTCTTATGCAAAAATATAAATTGTCCGGACATCTCAGAAATTGGAATCCTTTCTGTCTCAGCTATATTAGAACAGGTTTAAAGACTCAGCAGAAATACCAACCTCTCATTTTAAATTAGCATGTAAATCTCCTTGGTCATCAAATCTAGGCTGCTGAAGGCACATGATGACAGCTTTCGGAACTGAACCAGGGATTCTTGGAAATGCACTTTGTGAGGTGGGACTTAATAGATGGAGATATAACCCAAAGATAAGATTGCTTTAACTGGCAGGTGTCAGGAAGGGTTGCTGGTCAATGGTTTTGTTTAGCTGGTTCACATGATGGTGGAGCTGAACAGTTGTCATGGAACTGATGCTGCAGCCCCATGCAAGAGAATTCTTGCTTTCCCCTATGGCCAGGAACACTTGGCTTGAATAAATATTAATTTCATATATAAAGTTTTTTACAGTGTACTCATAGAGATCAACTATGGGATTTACTTCAGGCAAATGTTTTTGATTAATCTTTTCTGAGTAATGATGCATCCTTTTGACAAAACAAATGAGAACATCACCAGAAGCAATCTCCAAGGATCCAATCCTTGCTGTGCACCTCCAACTGCTGTCAAAACGAGGAGCATGAAGAATTTAGGACTCCAGCACAGCACTTAGATTCAGAGTTGTATGAATTGCAGAAACACACTGTCTTCTGAAATTAAGGAAGGAGCTAGATAATATGCAATTTTAAAACAAGGCAAATTTGCATGTGTTCTTTGCTCCTCTCCTTTGCCTGACAAACCTCCTGTTAGGCTTCCCAACAGACTTTGAAGGAAGTAATGGCTTTATATGTAGGAACACCATTTTAGAAAGCACAAACAACAGGCTAATAAAAATAGAAGTCAACCAAAAATAAATAGGAAACAAGATATATATAACACTATGTGGCCCATGATCATCCCCTTATCTGTCACTGTCACTGTCCTTCCTTGCTTCCCTTACTTTTGTTTATTATCCTCTCTTGTCACACTGAGGTTCTAAAATTTTATCCACACTGAAATCATGGGAAAATTTCCTTTTTTTGGTTGTGTCAACCAACAGGAAATATATTTTCTACACTAATAAGTAGCTATACTGTTTCCTGTTATCTGAAAAACTGAGCATCAGGATTAAAAAAGACAGGTGACATTTATATGGTAGGTTAAAAATAACACATGGTATGTGGTTGAGTGGGAAAATTGTAATCTTTCTTTCTTTGAGTGATAAGGACATGGTGTAACTGCAGGAAGTGAAAGGACAAGATCCTTCTGCAGAAAACTGCAGTTCAGTCTCTGCTGATCTCTCTGGTCAGAATATCCTCTTCTAAAAATATCCGATAACTGTCCCCTATTTCTTCCTCCTCATCTCTCTGACTATTTTCTGACTATCTGACTGTCATGGAAAGGACAGTAGCAAATGAAACAGTATTTAAAATATGACTATATACCTCCTTACACTTCTTCATGTCTGAGTAACCTGAGGTATGTTTGAGTCTCATACATGTTTGAATAATGGCACTTCTCAGACATGTTGAGGTAGAAGGTGTGGGATGTAGGAAAGGAGGGAGCCATTTATGACAAACTTCTGTGTATCCAGATACATAACTAACGCAGCATGTGAAGGTAAAACCACACATCCATATGGAACTATGAATCAGCAGTATCAGCATAGAAAAATACTTGCTCTGTGGTCAGGGACCTTAACTAGAAGTTTCAGTAGTGCTCCCTGAGCTGGTGGAGTAGGGAGGATGTGACCCTCAGTAAAAACTGCAGGGTTCTTTAGTTATTAATGGTATATAAATGTAAACTAGAGATGATTTTGGAGAGGCATTTAAGCACATGACAGAATAGCAGGACTGTATCTTCTGCAACATTGCCTCTTCCCATTTACTGAGCAGGCCAAAGAGGAACCTGTTGGAACCTAACATCCAGTTAAAGTTATGGATCTTGGTGATCACTTGTGTCCTGTGTTGCAGGGACATTTATTTTGTAGTTGGCTTCCAACGAAAGTCTACATAGTCATCCATTTCTGAATAGCCATTTGGTAAGAAAATTAAGCATTGGTGGTTTTCCTTTGAAAATGAAAATTTCCCAAAGTTATGATCACAAGTGTGCTCTATGGCACCCTGATTTAGTATGGCTTTGTGAGGTGTATTGCAGTTTGTGAAAAGGAGCATTCTTCCTCCTGTATAAAATCTTACATACTTACAAAACCACAAATTCATCTTTTCATATCAAAACCAGGTTTGAGCTGTGCCTTGCAGAACACTGAGCTCTTGTCAACAAATCATGAAGCCAAAAGGAGATTTCCAAAAATAGGCAGAATTTGATTGCTTCATTGGCAGATCATTATACCTTGGAACTGCCTTAAAAACAGAACACCTAATGTTCATGAAAAACACAGCAATAATGTCCATTCCCCAACCAGTCTCTGTAGAAAGTATTAATCTTACTATGTAATGATTGAAATGTGCCTTGAAATCTTCCACATACACATTGTGCTATGATACATTACAGCTTCTTTTGTGCTTTCCATGATTATAGAAATTTAATTTTACCATGCATTTTTTCTTAATATCTTGATCATATAAACCAATAAGAAATAAATACTGGTTTTATTTAAGTCTACATCAAGCTTGTATTGTACCACCAGAGTATAACCAAACATATTTTCCTAAATCAAATTACTTATAAATTCTATTATACACTATATAACCATTTGAAAGGTTAAATATAAAATGGTTTACTCCATTCTATTCCCATATTGGTTTAATTGATTTCGCTTTGGAATTCCAGGCTGTTCAGTTTAATAAAGCTGTTGTCAGTTATTTTATTTCTAAAAATATATAAGTATAGTCACTGACAGCAGCTTTTTATCTTTTTCTGTTTCTAATTACTTTGACTCTGATCAATGTTGCTTTTCCATATTTAAACATTTCAACAACATACCCAATGTTTTTCTGCCATTTAGAAATAAGTTACAAATTAGGAAAAATAGGAGTGCTGACTTTGCAGGCAGAACAACTACTGGTGTTTGCAACAGAACATATTACAAAGTCTTGTCCAAGAAAACATGAGCAAGTTAAATGCCAGCCAGTAAGTTAGTTCATTATCTCTGACTTCATTAAATGCTTCCAAATGTCAAAAATTAGTGCAGGTCAGAAAAGATTGTGTTCTTCCAGGGGTTTTTTTGTATTTCATCCAGAAATTAAGGTGAATTCATTCAAGTAAACATTATTTTTCCTGAAGAAAACAAGAGTCAGTCAATTTCTCATGAGGAAATGGATATGCATCATTCCCATGTACACTGTGAGGGAAAATCTGAGATACATCTTCAGACCAGATATAGAAGATGAAGAAAAGTCCTGAAAAAAAAAATCTTATTTTGCTTTGATTCTCACCAAATTGACATTTGTCTCTCTTGTTGAATTTGATGCCAACAAGGCGGGGAGGGGCAGAGAAGGAAGGAAGCACCTGCATTTAGTATCTTCCTTTTACATTTATATAAACTTCTCAGTTTTGGCAGCAAGTGGCAAGTGCTGGAGGAAAGTGTTTTCTGTCTCAGTCTATGTTTTGCCACATCTAGATGCTGGTAAAAGAATACTCCAGCACTGCTCAGTGTAGCTCGAAATACCCTGGATGAGTTTTAGTGAACCTTAGATAAATCAAAGGCTCTATCCACAGTCAGGTAATGATTTTATCTTTATGAGTTATTTATTCAGTAGAACAACAGGTTGTAGAGGTGCTCTGGAGGCCTCCCAATGGTACAGATTTCCTTATTCACTAACTCACAAAGCACCTTTAAAATGTCCAAATGGGAGTTTCACCAAGTACAGCTAAAAAATTACTCTGCCTCCATAGGATCTGCAAAATTAGTAGAAATTCCACAAGAAAACAACGTGCAGAAATGATATCCCAAGTTTTTGCAAGCTACGTGGGGACAAGATAGAGCTGATTCCTGGAGAGGAAGGCATCTCTGCATGACAAAACCTGTTGAGGGAATTAAATTTATGGGAAATAACAATGCATGAAGAATTTTTCCTCCAGAACAAGCTGTAAATTTTTAATATGTACATGGAGCTGGCAAGATGCCATTTTCAGTGCCTCATTTAACTCAATAAACTGCCTACAGCTCTATTTCTCCACTTCAGAAGGCTGATGGACTAAGCCACCCTTTCCACAAGATATGCTGATGGTTTTGGGGATTCTCCTCTAGGTGTTCCTAATCTGACGTATTCCTTGTTATGTTATTTGCTCCTCAATTAGCTAAGTGAGATTCTGCTTTTCAGGGAATACCAGCTCTAAATTCTAAGTCATTAATCCTGTTAGAGACCACTTGCCTTTAGTAAGCAGCTGGTGTATTTTTTTGTTCGGAAGACAGTTCAATCAAATTCTTTCTAATCTATATCACCTTTAATATTTTGTTGAGATGGGGGAAGGACACTTCTTTTTCTATTCATTCTGTGGTAGCCAAGATAAGGTTCCATTGTGCAGTAAGGTTTCTGTTCACCCCTCTACACCAACCAAACATAGGCAACATGAGCTCCTCAGCTCTTGCTTTAACAAACTAGAGTGAATTCACATGCAAGTCACGAGAGAATGTGCCAGTCATATCTCAGCTTAACACTGACATGATGTAATTCCTCTGCTCTTGACCAGCATGTGATAGTCATCATTCTTCCAGCTTTGTGGAGAAGCAAAATTGTAGACATATTTTTATCTATTATTTTACAATAATAAAATTGTTTCTGACGTATTTTTGTAATCAAAACAAGCAATGACCTGCCAAATTGCTCCCTCTCCATGCTTGTTACTATTACCTCATCTTCACACTGTTTTCAGAGGATTAAGGAGGAGGAACATCTGGTTTCACTGATCAAATAGAAGTGGGTGTTGGTCAGTTCTTCATTAGATAGAATGTGTGACAAATTCTTGCCCTGAAAATATTTGCTTAGAGACACAGCGTCCTGCATAGGTGAAAAGCCAACATTTGGAGCACAATGGTAGGAAGTTCTGCCAAGTGGGCAACATATGTCATAAAATCTTTTACCAGAGGAGTTCATTTATATCCTCTGGTCTGCATGCCCACACCACATACTGTCAAATTGAACCAAAATATCCATACATCCCACTCTTCATTCAGATTAAAACATTTCATGCTCTGGAAGTTGAATATGCATGTATTTCAGCAGAAGTTGAAGTGGTACCTAACTCAGACAGAAAATTAATTAGGTGAAGACAACATGTATACTCACAGCAAACAATAAAGGTGCTATACTGCAAAAGTAACACCACTGTTTCTCTGGCCTAAATATTATCTGTTCTAATATTTAATTACTTTCAGTGTTAGGAAATAGCCACTTATTCAATTTTTCTAACTTCAGCTTCCTGTTGTTTAACCTTGATATGCCTTCGATAACAAAGTTGAAAAGTCTCCCACTATCTTTTCCACATCTTTTCCTCATGTAAGTACCTATGCACAAAGATCAAGCCACCTCTTCACTTTTTTTTGATAAGCTGAATAAATATAGCTCCTTAAACCTCCTATCACCAGGATTCTTCAATCTTATTTGTGTCCTTCCTGTGAACCCTCTGCAATATTTTCACATCTTCTAGAAGTGCAGACACTAGAATCACACACACTCTTCCATGGTGTGTGTACAGGCAAGGTCACTGCCCCACCTCTGTTTGAGATTCCTCTTTCATGGACTCAAGTGCTGAGTTCTTGGCATGGCATCTCAATGAGAAATCTCTTTTTAGGGGTTTGCACTTGACACAAAGTTCTTCACTTGAGCACAAAGTTATCCCAGTTTACATGCTTTGCTGAGGCACCTAATTATCAGTCTTGTATAACAAGGTAAATGAAGAGATTTCTGGTGTTGACTGTCAGTGTCAGCTTAAACAAGGCATCTGGGATATCCAAGATCCTAAATGAGGCACCTCAGTCTAATACATGAAAGCAGTCTGAAGAAGGATCTGAACTTCCATCTCCTAGGGTGTTCTGATATACTTCAGGTACAAACTCCGTTCCCTATTCCAAGATGCAACACTTGGGATATGGCTGTATAAAATCTACTTAGCAAGCTTCTGACCTTTAACTCAGTATTCCAAGCATTCCATACCCTGAGGTCTCATTAAATTTTTCTTGTTCTTATTTTTGCCTCCTCAGTACTTTTGTAAACTTTATTAGGAAAGAAATCATATGATTGTTTAAATCACTGCTAAATTAAAAAATCACCTTTCTAACAAACAAACAAACAAACAAAAAAATCAGGGAAACATTCAATAAAAGAGGATTCATCAGTGATACCTCAGAAGAACTGTACTTGATATATGTCAACTGTTTGTATTTCTTAACAATTCTGCAATGCACATTGTTTATCAAATAGCTATGTACTTAGTGAAATGATCTTGAGAAAGCCAAGTATTCTGTAAGAGCACAGTTGCTCTTATCAGTCATTCTTACATTTGTAGCAGACAACAGGTTTTTTTGACAGTGCGCTCCATCCATAAAATGAGGTGAATGACATTCATTACTTTTGAATATTGTCTAAATATGTCCATACGTGAAGTGTAAATTCAATTTGGGGTATTGGTAGAGTATGTGAATTGATCAGCCATATGAAATTAATTTTCCATCATATTAGACCTGCCCTTTGCAAAATTAAACACAGATGGTCCAGGGAGAATGAATCCATACAGAGGAATAACAGTGTTATCCCATAGAGAAAGAAATCCTCCACCTGTGTGGTAATTTGATGGGGGTAACTGAAATATTCCAGCTCTCATTATATTGATTTTTAGATTCTGCCACATTTTTTTATGAGAAAAAGTATTTTTCTAAGTGACAGTGCCTGATGAAGTCTATATCATTGTTTGAAGAATAGACTCACTAATCAATAAGGTGTTAGTTATCATAATTAAAACCAGGAAAAAAAGTGTTTAGTTAGTATTTTTGCATTATAAGATGCACCCTTAATAATGTATAATCTTTCTATGATATATGACTGATATTTTTTCTTATTTGACTGATATCTATATAGAAAAATTATATTTGATTAAAAAGCAAAAATAAGAATTCCTAGCAGTTCATCTGTGTCACTGGGATACAATGGATCCACTCCTCTACCCTTTTTTTTCCAGAGTGGCCAATTTCGACATCCTGAGCTGAAGCTCTGCAAAAGTTGGCTAAGGCTCCACACCCTGGAGACAGCCAGAACACGGGATCTGAGCCCTTCTGAAATCCATTGCCTGTTTAATGTAGCTGTTCTTTCCATGCCCAAAGCATCTCTTCCTCCTTTCATCACCAAAGCCTAGACAGAAGGCTAGGCTCAAACCTTAGAGCTGCATCCTTCCTTCTTTATTTTTTTCATGACCTTTGTCTCCAGTTGTTATGATAGCAAGCATTAGATTAGATCATTAGAGAGGGTTCTATTTGGTATTTGTTCTGATACGACCGTCACAATCTCAGCACAGGTTTAGCCTGTCAAAATTATGGAAGAGGAAAAGCCTTGGTTAGTGTGTAAAGGCCCTGCACTTCCCCACAGAAATCTCTTCACTTTGGTATAGCATCTCTTTATCTATTCTTTTGCTTGGTTATAAGACTATATCACCATATACAGCTACTCATACATTTTATATCTAGAGAGCCTTTATGTGGTCCCTGGAACTTTCATACATCTTAACTATCACATTAGTGCAACATAATCAAAATTTCTAATGGCTCTATTCTTTGCCATAAGATGCCTAATGACTTCATGTGACCAATTTAAGGCGTCCCTTCTAAAATTCTGACCAATGCAATCACTGCCACTAAAATACTGTGAGCTGTTAAGGATAAATGCCTCTGATTTCTATGTGCAGTGTGGTGGGATCCTTTTTTTTTTCTTTTGCCAGATTTTTTCACAGTCATTAAGTCAGGAAAATATATTATTTCTGTCACTTTAGGCCAGATATTTTGACACAAGTCACAAATTGCTAATCCTTTTGCAAACTCAGACAGCAGTCTGACATAGCTCCAGATTTTAAACACATTTTCAGATTGAAGCCCAGTGTGTCTTAATCATTTAACTGTGGAATAAAATGCACAGACCTGAAAAATGCATCTGAATTTTTAGGGAGGATTAAATGTCTATAATATTTTATGCACTCTCATCCCACAAGGGCGATTGATCTTTTCAGTATGTCAGTGGATAGTAAAGAGGATTGAAAACAGATCCTCAGAAGAAATACTACCTCCCAAATAATCTTAATGATGTCAAATAGCAGAGACCTGACTATTGCAGACAGTTTTCGAGGACTCTATTCCTGATATTGTATCCCCATTTGGCTTGGAAAATAAAGTTGGGTGAATGCTGAAGGTATAATTTTGAAAGTTAGTAATCCTCTGACAACGAAAAGAGATTTTTTACCAGTGCTTAGATATTTTTGAAAATTAATGTTTGGATTATTTAAAGAAGATATTGCATTAAAACTTCTTTCCCGTTGGAGCATCCTTTTCTTGCTCACCTATATACCTGCATGCCTGTTTTATGGTGACTTAAATAGGGCAGTGTGTTGCCATAGGAACTTATTAGTATTATTGTAAGTATTTGGAGCACAAGTCCTATTATATAAACTCAGGTATATTCCACCGGGTTTAGATATTTTTGTTTTTCAATGGAATAGTTGGCTTTGTAGCAATTAGACCCCTAGCTAATGTTTGGGACTATATTTATCAGATAATGCTAATGCACATTTTTCTTAGCAACAGAATTTAGTCTGCTTAAATACAAAGGGGCAAATAATATGAGACACGTCTTATTATTTTCTTCTGTTATACAAGGACAAACTGTTTTCCTGTAGACCTCTTTTACCACGTGCCTTCTTAATGAGACAAGTGTACAGATTAAGGCAGGTCATGGAGTTGAATGTTCATTTTAGAGACTTATATTTGAATTATATTTTCTGCTGATTTACAGACATGTTCTGTGATTTTTCAGCTTTTTTTTTTTAATGGGGAAGTCAAAGTTCATCCTTCCTAAAAGAAGCTTCTGCACAGTGTATCCAATGTGTCTTTCCATGTTGAAATAAAAATGTAAGGATAAGTATAAAAGAAAGAGAAAAGAAGTGAAAAATACTATTTTGAGAATATACAGAACAAAAAATATTTGCAAAAAAGTAAGTTTATATGTGAATTTATACTAAAACCATTATAGTGTGAAAGACAATGGAAATCAAGATGAGGTTTGTGAAGCATTTCATTGGTGTAACTGTACTTTTTTCTCACAAGAGTTCTTGAATACTAGGTAAATGCATCGAAATTTCTTGATCATGACAAAAAATGAAGTGCAATGTATACTCCCAATTTTGATGGTTTAAGAATTACTTGAATATAAAAAAGACTGCAACATATATGACACTGGCACCATGTGGCTTTATTAAGAATTTTAAAAGAACATTTTTCATAGATATGCACAAGCAGTGAATCTCTATTTTATGCTTTTCTTTTCAATTAACTTTGCATATAAACCCTCCTTTTCCTAGTTCTCTTCAAAAAAGTATGAATTACATGACCCCTAGAAATGGAATGCAACAAACAGCTCTTGCATGTAATATCATTCTTACTCTAAGCCAAAGAACTACGAGATCATTAAAGCTGAGAAATAATTTTGTCCAGTGCTTTAGAACAGTAGTGAATATTATAGCCAGCATTTAAAAATATACTTACAAAAATTTATACAAACTTTTTCCCCACTATGCTCTAAATATGATTTAATATCCATCAAGGTAAAAAATATGGACTTGTTAAAAAAAAAAAAAGAAAAACAAACAAATCAAAACATACCAAACACCAGAATAAAACCTACAAAAACCCACCAACCACAAAAATGCAAAGGCCTCCTTGAGAGCAGATCATCTCAGTACTGTTGCAACGAATGCATATACAGTTAAGAGTATAATTAAAGGTTATGAAATGGTTTCAATCTCCTTTAAAAAATTCTAGTATGATATGTTTTACTTTTTTTGTTATGTGGAAAATAATATAATTTAAAGTGAAGTAATCAAAACACCACAAATTCTTACAGAAAATCAAATAATTTTTCTCTCATATCCTAGGAAAACACAACTTAAAGTCTGTATTTTTAAGTTCCAGGTTTAGATAAAAGATACAGCCATTGTATTAATATTCAGAATAGGCTTAGGTACCTTGCTGAACAGGAATGGAAGTAAGCATATGTTTTAAATTAATCACATGCATAAGTGTTGTCTTGACCCAGAGCAAAGCAGCACTTGGCATTAGTGAAAGCAATTTTCTGCAACAAAAGTTAAATTCAGTCTTTAAATTTTGATGCCTCTGATTGACCTTTTCTTTCACTATTGTTTATAGCCTACATTATTCTTTATTGTCTAAAATTATCAATTCATATCAAGTTAATGGCAAAATGTTTGATGCTCTGAAAATATCTTTTATTTCTTTGAAAGAACATTATTATTTTAATAATAGTTGAAAGTGTATTGTGTTTCCTGAGTCACTGGTATCATAAATCAAACCCAGAAGCCCATTTCTTTTCCCAAGCTACACGTAGAAACATGTAATCCCACTCCCAGCCCTCCATATGTGCTTTTGCAAAGTTTTTACCCTAGCCACTGAAAAATGTCCATAAAATAAATTGTGATGTTGAATTGATGGGCTGTATAATCTGTGAGGAAACTGTCAGTTTTACTCTGACATTTCTCAAGGGATTTCAATGTCAAAAACTGCAAGGAGGGTTAGAGTTATGGAATTATCCTTCAAAGCTGATTATTAATGTGTAATGCTTATTTCATTTAAACCTGCACCCCATGGAGGCTGACACATCATACACCTGAACTTCAGTTACTTACCCCAGTGATAGGAATAACTTATTGCAACCATGGAATACTTGGCATGCTGTCCTAAAAGCTGAAGGTGGAAAATGTCTCTTGGAGGAGTCATTGCTTACATTTTCAGCAACTTTTCAGACAGTTACATGCGTCTGCAAGCATTTATGAGATACACATCCTGTTTTATATCAAAATTAGTGACCTTCTCTTAAAAATTCCACCAAATTGCTCTGAAATCCAATTTTTTATCTACTTCCAGTGATAACACTAGATTATATATTTATGCTACAATTTTATTCATAAATTCCAGATAATTAATAGATACTGTGCACATTGTTTAGCATTTTCATTTCACAGTCATGTAGTTGCTGTTTTAAACATATTCATGTTATGAATGTTAAAAGAGATGGGTTTGTCTTTACCATTGATTTAATTATGATTCTCAGGGAAATTTTTAACTACATTAGTAGCTTTTTCATTGTGTTGGTATAATTTTCTGTACAGTGATGAAAAGTTCTTCCACATCATCCAGATGACTTCTCTACTGGCCACATCTCTCTGCTCGGAGTACCAGTGGCATTTTACCAGGGGAAGACCAAAACATGAAGTGTGTTTTTTGATTACCTGGTGGGATCTTGTCTCCTCCAGCAGCAGAAAAACTTTCAATTTCTATTCCCTAGGTAGGATAGAATGGGAGCCACAAACTATAAACCAGGAAGTATGGATAATACATCTTCTTCAAGTATGGTTTCATAACAGTATTATCCCCACACATGATCACTTACCTGAGTATGCTTTTTTAATCAGTTTTTATTTATTACTTCTTCCTTGCATGGGCACATCCTTTTTTTATTATTATTATTGTGTGGAACAGTAAACAGAAAGCATGAAGACTAGAATAATCTATCAATTTTTAACTTTTAGTTTGTCTCTCCACTTACTTCTAAATCTTTATTGAACCAATTCACTGACAAATAGTTTACTTGAGGTCCCAGAGGAGAAACTTTTTAATGAGTAACTTTATTTTGAATACTCAACAAGAGAATACATAACTTCAGACAGTTTTTAGAAATATTTCCTTTACATCAAATTTTATGCCATTATGACTCCCAAGTATTTTTTCATTATTTTAGAAAGTTTTTCTTTTCCTTCCTGAGTTCACCTCACTATTTTTTTATCCACTGTTGACTCAAAATGTTACAGTATTTAGTTTTGAAAAATACATGGTATGTGATGTTTGAAAAGTATGGAATGGGACTGAGATTTCCACACACAGGAAATATTTCTTCATTATTTGACATTTACCCAACAGTGGAGGGGGAATAGTTACCACTGGTGTGCAATTGTTGCTGAAACATCACAAAACAATATTCCTGCACCATCAGTCTCTACCCAAGACAGTTATTTTCTGCTACATCAGCTTTAACAACCAGTCACTAATACCAGGGTTAGGCCAACAAAGGAGGTTCTGGAGAGGTGAGATTATGAACGCTTTGTTACCCATGAGTTTTACGTCCATTACCTAAAATTTGTATGTTTGTTTCCTTTTTTATTTTATTTTATTTCATTTTATTGACTTTTTCACTGCAAGTGTACATGAAAGAGATGTCCTCTTTTTGCAGAACTGCATTTTGGGTTGCACCCCATTTTTTATAGAAGCTCTCTAACTACTGGGAATATTTCTTTTTGACCAGAAGTTGCACCAAAATGACATGTATGATTTAGACAGTTGAGAATGGAAGACAGGTACATCAGCTTGTCTGATCTGGAGATTAAGATGTGAATAATGTTTTGAGTCATAGGGCTTATGACAAATTCAAGATTAACTGTTTTAAATTAAATGCACATAAAGATTCAATTATTCATCAATTAGTGGAAACTAAGAGCTCTAAAACTTTTTGCTTTCCTTATATATTTTTTCTTTCTGTCCTTTTAAAGTATTATTTATTAATTATGATTATGATTATAATTATTATTATTATTAATAATAATAATATTTCCAGTTTTCCACCTTCTGCTTCTTTTGTCCATGTCTTTTTTGGATTTTGTAGGAGAGCATAACTGTCATGAAGGCACCTGAAGATAATATTAATTTAGTTTCTGGGGCAATTGCACACACTTCAGAATTTTGCATGTTGTAGGTTATGAAGCTTTTTTCTGTGCAAATATTGAGTTAGTCTAATAAATACATGAAAAGTCTGGTCTAATAAAACCTGCTTTTTATGACTAAAAAGTCCCTTGGACGTTTTTGATAAAGTGTTCTGTAAGAGAGAGACTGAGACAAGTATTTTCCAGAATTCTGGTGGATTTGGTATCCTGTTGCATGTACTTTTATGCCTCACAAAATATTTGCCTCATATATTAGGAACATGAACCTGAGATTTAGTTTAATGAACAGGTAGATTACATTTATCCTGTTGATATAATCTGCCTTTCAATGGAATTTTGAGTAAAACCTTACACAGAACTGGAACTACTAAGTTATCAAAATATTTGCTAGTCACACACTTGATGGCTGTGTGGCATATTTTTTTATCAAGCTTTCATAGTTTTCTATCTATTTGCCCTTTTATTCTCTCCCATCTCTGTGTTTTGTGGCATGCTGTTCTGTTAATATCTAAATTAAAAATATTGTGCTCTCACTTGATATTTTAATCAGACATTAATGGGGTTTTCTGTGAAAGCTGAGACAAATGTACCGCTGCAAATGAAAATTTAAATTGTAAATTCTTTCTCAATCTTTACAGCCTTATACAGACAAATTAAACCAAGTTGCCAATATTTTTTTATACTGATATTCTGTTAAATCCACTGAAGAAATCACATCTGCTCTGAAAACCATAACTGGGGATTCATTCCTAAACATACTTCTACAAAGAAGATATATAAGCATCTCAAAGCTATGAAGAGAAGATAACACAGTGTGATGTATTTAAAAACTACTGGGGAAAAAAATTTGTTTAAAGGGGGAAAACACATTCCGTGGTGTGACATCAACTTAATGTTTAGATAGTTTGGAGAAAAGAGAGGAATCTTTACTCCCTACTCCCACAGAAATGAAATAAGTGCAATTTTAGTGCATATTTTTCTGATTCTTTTTGGGCAGAGCACACGCAAAGATGATTTGTAGAAACCCAGAGAATTTTTACTATTACATCAGTGAGCAACAAAATTCTGTTTTCTCTCTAATGAAGTCAATTCTCTACAAAGGTACAACAAAATTAACAATTGTCTCTAAGGACTGGATTTCTTTTCCCTAGGGTTTATGGTGTTCTCTCTCTTTCTTTTTTTTTTTTTAAGGATCATCTGTTTCAACTGGAATCGCACAAATTTGAGAGAGGACGAGGCAGGTGCCCTTTTGACCCCAGTTCTTCCTTCACCTCCATCTTAATTGGTAATGATCTTTATGTCACAAGCTTCACAGTCCTGTCAATATGTCATTCTGAGTCTCTTTCTTCAGTACACCAAAGTGTTGTCAGCCTTTCATTGCAATCTTCCACATGTCAGAATTAATCCTCGTGGTGCTGCCCACATTAATATTACATTCCAGGCAGCATTACCCACAGCAAGGATGTTTCCCTGAAGTGAAATGTTGAATGACATGTGCCATCCTGAAAGAATTGATGTGTAATTATGGAAATAATAATTTCCTGCTTTCCTTAAAAGCAAAGAAGCATGACTGGTTGAGTCATTTACACCACTTTTGTTTTCATCTACTGAGATGAATCTGAGCAACAAGCACCCTGTAAAAATGTGAATTTAACTGTTTTCATATCAAGCTTTATTGATTATATAAATTACCATTCTTGAATTAATTTTTTTATTTCAATGCTGCCTTCTAACAAAACTATCACAAACAAACTGATGGTTCTGTGTTAGAAGAGTTGATCTTATACTCAAAAGATATAAAAATAAAATTCAGTCTAAGTCCTGCCATGGCAGGAAGCTGTGCTGAGATAGAGCTCCTCTGTGCCTTGCTGGGAAGTGTATCACTATAGGACTGGGATAGTGGAAGCTGTGATATAGCAAACCATATGGGCTTTCCTCAAAATGTTTCATTAAAACATTTTGTGAGATGAAGCAAAGACAGTCTTGGTGCTATTGACTAACTCTACATTGACTAAAAATAGCCTGAAACAGCAGGTAAACTGTAAAAGCTAGATGGAGTTAGGGAGTAGCGCAATAATTTCTGGGTTTAGAAAACATAAACAAAAACTGAGCGTTCAAAAGGAATATGGATTAAAAGAAAGCTATAAAAAGAAGCTAAGGGTTAAAAATTTCCTATTTTTCACAGATAAAAAAGGGGATTTTAGAGCCTTTTTGGCCTTTTGTCATTTATATTTGTTTCTGCGTCTTAAAATCAGACAACTAAATTCTCTGATGATTGACTACAGTGGTATGACTCACCCATGGTGGTGATGAAATATTGGTCATGAGTGACAGTTGTATTTTTACATGCTAGGTTTATTTGTTCCGTTACATTAACAAATTAATTAAAAGAAGAATCTTCAGCAAGTAATGATAAATCTTTCACATTGCAGCAATTCATCAAAATATTCTTCATTTTCATTTTAAAAAAGAAGTAAATTAGGGCTGTAATTCTTAAGAGTTAGCAGGTTAAGAAGTCATAGAAGAATCAGAAAAACATACTGTATTTTCCCTGACCCTCCAAAATCCATGAAGCACAGATTGTCACACTTTTATCCCACCTTTATTTCTAAATTGTTTCTACAGTTTTTGACAGATTCCAGTCTCAGCTTAGCCTGGGAACAAAGACTCATGGAATTGCTCTAGGCCTGAAACTTCATGGTCTATTCTTGAAGTCCTTCTCAGCCTTTCCTCAGATAGAACTAAGTAAATAAATTAACCTGATCATGTTCCTGCTGTGACATCAATGTGAGTTTTATTTGCTTAAATGGAAGGCAGATTGTCCCACTGAGCTTTAAGAGTTTGCCTGAATTATGGGAGGTCCTATGGATCCTCATATTTTTATCTGAAGGAGAAAATAATTAAATAAGCCCTTCCCTGATAAAGGCTGATTAGAGTCTTGGTGGTCCATTGACAGACTTATAAAATCAATCTCACAAAACTAAAAATTCTGTAATTTAACAAGATTAACAGGAGAAAATAATATTTTTATCAGATCACTGATATAAACAGACTAACTTTCACCTCTTCATCAAAACTAGCAAAGTATTTAGAGGCTGCTTTTCTAGATATCCATTAGGAAATTCTATAATTTCAAGTTATCATGCAATGATATTTTAAAAGTGTAAGAAAATTCTTCCAAGATTTTACTATTTTATTTATTTATTCATATTTTTAACTATTGGAGTTAAACACAACATTTAGGAAGAATATATTAAGGACGTTTGAATTTCCATTTATTCTATTTTATTCTACCAACTTCTACTATCCAGAGACACACAGTTCACAGGATAAAATGCTGCACCTTAGACTGCAGGATGTATGTCCTTTATCTCTACAGGTAGCCAGTTGAAAAGGCTGGAGGACCTAGATGCAAACACAGTGAATAATAATCTTTTAATTGACATTTGAGAATGAGACTTCTAATTCCAAATGCACCGAGAAGGAAGGGATGCTTCTTTTTTCAGACAAGCACTGAGTTCAGCTCATGATGGACATCACCCCATGGCAGGAGATGTAAACTACACCATGCACCCTCCTGGACTGGTCTTCCAGTTTTCCTCCAATGATTGGAGGTCTAATTCTTCTTCATGCACTTCAGTTTTCTTAGCAAGTGAAATCTGCTCCTGGCATGAAGTCAGCACGATCTTGGAGGCTGCAGACCAGAGTTGTCAGCACTCTCTGATATAGGTTCATCCAATGTGCATGTCCTTGAAAAGGTTTTATGCAAACCTGTTAGCAAAGCACACTCCAGCACCTTCTTCCTCCTAAGGAAAGTATTCAAAGCCTGCTCCCACCTCTGCCCCTCACAATCACCCAGCACCTACACCAGCATGGCCATTGACTAACAGTGAGGATTAGGCTAACAAGAGAACTTTACATATCTCTCATAAGGTTTTAAAAGCTTTCAAAATCTTGATCATGAAAGATCATTTGCACCATAACCAATTAGGACCAGATTTAGCTGGATTAATTTAGGAAGAAAGATAATCCCTTGTTCAGCATCTCTTTATGTATGTCAACACAAGAGTTAAAACACCCACTCCAAGAAAACTGCAGTTCGTGACTTGGCTTTAAAATGAAATATCTGTGCTATTGTAAGCATTATTGTAGGTTATCTGACCCACTAGTGAAGTAGCTTGTGATGAATTCCTCAGTGTATGAACAGTCAATTAATTTATTGCTAGCATCAGGAAACAGAATGGAAGTTGGATGGCAGACAGGCTGAATAAAATGTTTATGTTTAGCTCAACGGCATATAAAACTTTTGGACTTTTGTTCCTAATGAACTCCCCCATCTGCTTTCAATAGCCAAAACTATTTTTGATACCAGATCTTGCACACTGGTTAACTTAGACCACACTAGCTGAGAAATTAGTTTATGTCCTTACCTGCAATATATCAGAAGCCAGTGGTGGAAAACTTAAATTACATCTGAACAGGTTAATCCAGGGAATCCATTCCAACAGTATTTTCTGCTTTTACAGTTTTAAAATTTAGATATTTGTATCTTTTATTTTAGTCTAGACAAAAATACATTTTGTCTCAAAACAAAAAACAAAATACTTGAGTGACAGACAGAAAATACAAGTATACGCAGGTATACATACATTAGTTTGCCAGTTAAACAATAGGTGTTTTTTCAAATTTGCTGTTTTCATACTGCCAAAAGTATAATTTTCTAAAATGTGAATTAGTCTTCTGATTTTAGTTGTCATCTGATTAATAACTGACTGACAGTCAAAGAAATGCATGAAAGATGCAGTTTATGTTCTACTCATTACATTCGAATGCTTTATTCATAAAATAAATTTTCCATTTTACAGAAGTGAGTATTGGTGAATAATAGCTTGTGTTTGCATTGCCTTCCAATTTGATGCAGGCACACAAACCATGCCACCTTTAAGGTAGTAGCAGCCCATTTATAGAAATCTTTTGTATGAGTAATTTAATTTAAATGCTTCAATCTGTTTTGCTTTGGGGTTGTCACCTAGGAATTTTGAAGGGTTTAGAAGAAAAAAAAAATTGTATTTTAATATGTTAATACTTTGCTTTGAATAAAAGGCAAAATAAGGGTATTTTTAAACAGTCACCATTAATTTTTGATGTGTTTGTTAGCTTGAAAAAATGCTAGCTGAAAGATGAAAAAATGCTAGCTAAAAAGCACTTCTGTATCACTTGAGCTAAAACTGGTCTTTGAGGTCTATGGGAGTTTTTTATTTGCTTAAATAAGGAAAGAAGAAACTTTTTATTCCTTTTAGAACATGATTAACCAGGCTGTTAACCTGATTATCAAAATTTATTTAGCAATTTAATGTAAAGCTGAGGTTAGATTGGAAGAGGGGAGGAGTAGTGAAGGTGTCTGAAGTTACTCAGCTGATTTTCACTGCAAGGTAGAGGTTATGAGTGTGATGTGCAGCAATATGAAACCCTGCAACCAGGATTGAATTGATATGGGATAGTAGATTTTCAACAGAGGAGAAAAAAGTAGAAATCTTTCCAGAATTCTTCAAGCCTCAATCTCATGTTATCTCTAAATCTGGAATTGGTCACCACCTGTAAAAACTTAGCAGTGTTCAAAATTTGTAACTTACATTTATACAAAAGACTATTGAAAAGGACAAGAGAAGTGTCAAAATGCAAAATATATTGGAATTATGTTGAATGTTTTTGTGATATTTGACAGTCACATTTGTCAGTACTGTCCCATTGTTGTTCTTAGGTGAAGTGACTTGTCTGTCACACATGATACTTACATTTAGATTAATAACAGCTCAGTTTAAAAATCAGATTTAATTTCTACATCTGTAAAATATCTTTCATGGAACAATATCTACACAGGACAGGAACTTCCATTTTCTCCCCTCAGGATCTCACTGGTATGATCAGTCATAATTTCTTCAGTATACAGTAGAATGCCATACCAGCAGGTTAGTTATTTATAACAACATCTTATACCTATGTCAAACAGAAGGAATAGACTTCATATTCAAGCATTAGAACATCTGGACTCACAGATGTCAATCCTGATCATTGGCAATATGTGAAGAATCATTTTCCCTGCACTGATGCGTTTTCCAAGATTCATTATAGTTCTGAAAAGATTAATGTCCTGCCTTGCATGACACATCACCAGAAGTGAAAACAATACCAGCCAGTCTGATATATTTCTCCAATAGAATTCCTAGAGGAGGATATGTGACTAATGTAATTCATTAATTAAGGTTGTGAAGATTGTTTGAAACAAATAAAGTTATGAAAACACTGGCAAATTCTACGGTTTAGGCAACTCTGTGCTGATTAAAAAATTAAGTTCTCTATTAGTTTTGGGTAACCTTAACTTTTACAGATGTTATAATTTATACTTACTTTTTACTTCCCTCGCCCATATTTTACACTAAATCTTGACCATATATTTTCCAGGCCAGTAATCATTCTGTATATGATGAAGCCTAAGGCAAAACTGTGCTCAGCTCTGGCTTAGCAGAGATGTCAGAACCAGCCCCAGCTGCCAAACTATTAACTTTCCAGAACAATCATTCACAATTATGCCACCATTCAATTCATATGCCTCTCTTAAAAGAAATAAAATTCACACTTTGAGGGAGACCTGCAAACAAAATTCTTGCTATCTGCTATAATCTTTTATAAATGCCTGCAAACATTATTTGGATGTATCAGTCATGTTTATTTTGATTAGGGTGCAGGAAGCTGTGTCACTGAAGCCTCCACTGAGATTAGCCTTCAACTGGAAATAAATTATTTCCCTCTCCTTGTGCAGTTAAATTCCTTTTGTGTTATTTTCCAGCATAAGGATGCCACCTAGTGACAATAGCTGTCTGCTTCTTAAATTGGACCTAAAAAATTTCTAATCCAAGTCCATAAGGATATGAAATAAGTTATTGTTAATGCTTGGTCAGTTAAGGGAAATAGTGTCCATACAAAACTGAAAGGTAGAACTATGGATGGCATTTTGCCAAGGTAAAATATATACAATATAACATTTTTAGGTGGGTCAGAGATAGGCTTGTTTTTTGAACTTATTATATTGTACCTATATACATATTGATTTTTCAACAGTGTCTATTATTCAGTGTATTATTTCTAAATTTTCTGATGCTTGCCTAATTTGCGAATACTATCTAAATTCTTTGAAAATGAGACCCAATTTCTGTTTACATAAATTTTTCAAGAACTATTAATCACCAGTTGTGGAGGATGGATGAAATCTCAGGTTCTTACATTGGTAAATATTTCAATGCTATGAAAATAAGTTATTGCTGGACCAGAGAAAAATAGTCCCTTTTTTTTTTTTTGTGTCCCCTGAACACAGAGCCCCTCACCCAGCAAGTTATTCCCAAACTGTTGTTATTCCAGGTGAACTGAAATAGTTCTAGTAGGCTGTCTGGAAAACCTCTCAGCCTAATAATTAGCACACACTATATTTATAATGTAGTTCCTTGTAGGAACTGACAGTGGTTAGAACATGGATTCTTAGGCTCCAGGCAGAATCTTGAAGCCTGTGGGAAAGCCAAGTACAGAACTCTTTCAGTCTGGCCTGGGAAATCATAAGGAGGAACCCAAAACAATCCTTGTAGATATCCTCCTCCTGACAGCTGGTGTTCTTCCAACTTGTTTACTGGTAGAGATGTTTACAAAAAGGTGGTGCCCTAAAGGACCAATCCTATTCATTGTACCAAAACACTGTATAAAAGAATCTATCTTTCAACAAACTTTGCTATAAGCCTTCTGAAGAAATTGGAGTTCTACGTGTCGTTACATGAGACGTCCTGAATCGTGTGCAATGAAATTAGTGTGTAGAGCATTACCGAATTGTTTCATTTTAATTTTTCTTTTTTGATGTCTGGACTGCAGGTGGTGAACTTTTTTCTGGTCTGTACAGCGACTACTGGGGCAGAGACGCTGCTCTGTTCCGCTCCATGAACCGCCTGGCCCATCTCCGCACGGAGCCCGACAATGAGCGCCTGCTGAAAGGTGTGGGGGCAGAAGGAGCTAAATCCAGAGGGGTTCCAGATGACTGGACAATTTCTGGTTTTCATGGGATCAGAGATTGATATGCAATCAGAGATTGCTATGCAAATATAGCAATAGTGTCGGGTTGTGGCCTAGTTCAAATTAAAATATATAAAGCACAGAGAAGTGGACTGGAAAAGTGTCTTTTGCAAATATGCAAAGGAAGATTAATTTGTCAATTGGAGGTTTAAAAATACTTCAGCATTAATCTATTCTACATGTTCTATAGATATCCACCAAAAATTTTAATTTTTTTACTATTTCTATCACCCAATTGCCCCTAGATAGCTCTCTGACTGACAGAATCCTTACCTCTAGTTTTATTTTTTGGTTGCTATTGGCTGGTTTTAAGGCTTGAAAAAATAAGGCAATATTTTACTAGCTAAACTCAATTCCTTTTTGTTTTTTTTTAAAGAACCAAAATTTGTTGGCTCATACATGATTCCTGACAATGAAGACCACGATGATAATAAAGTATATTTCTTCTTTACTGAAAAAGCTTTGGAAGCTGAGACAAGCACTCATGCCATATATTCCAGAGTGGGACGTGTATGTGCGGTAAGATCCTTCCTTTGATTCTGAAGAAAAGAAACTAGAACAAATGATGAATTGTCCAGCAACTTATTATCACAAACAGACTTAAGTTTTACCAGAAGGAGCAGAAAGATCATGAGGAAAGACTTTGCTTCCCTGCACTGCTCTATCTGATTATCCATTTCCCACTCAGGCCATCCTTCTGGTGTATTGATCTCATCTCTTCTTGGCTCCTGGTCCCACATACAGGAATAAAGTCTTGGGCAGTTGCTGGAGAGGAGCACTGTTAACATATCATCTCCCAGCTGCCCATATTGGTACTCTCTAAACACTGATGAATTTGGGGTGCCTTCCTCTTCTAATTACCAACTACTGTAAAGCTGATGAGAGAAGCTCTTCCATTTTCCCACTGGGACTACATCAGTTTGATTAAAGGAAAGAAAGAGAAGGTTATTTCTTAACATCTGAATTTGTTTCAAAAGAAGTTTGTATTCTCACTCCTAAGTGTAGGCTATACAGTTTAGGGGATATTTAGGGAATTCCTAAACTATTCTAGGGTTTAGGGGATTCCTAAACTATGTTTCTATTGAGCAAAGAGCAAGCTATAAGTTAATTATTTTCCGTCACCCCAATAAGTGGTGTTTGTCAGGTATGCTCACCAGTATACTGCCCCTTAAACTTTCTTAGGTACTCATGTATCATTTTAAAGCCTCTGATATATGCAAAGTACCGAATTGCAGCATCAGACATTAATGTTCACAAAGCCACTTGGATTTCTGGATTCCAACCTGCATCAATATCCCAGCTGGAATTCTTTGGCTTATGTTCTGAATACATGCCTGGATAGATTATTTTAATAGTTGTCTCTACTCTGCAATATATCCACCTGGAAGCTTTATCTTTAGCCATGGGTTAAACCAAAATCCCACTGACTTTTCTCTTCCACGTCTCCAAAACTTATCTGGCCATTAACCTCACATCTACATCTCACATTTACAAATATGAACACAAAAAATAGCTGGCTGGTGATTCAAGAACTGGCTTTTCCCCCACAGCTTTTACATTTGCATCTGAGCTGTGACAGATTTTGTAAGACAGAGGCATGTACCCTACATATTTCTACTTTTCTGAGGAAAACAGGTCTCTGTTTGTGAAAGGAGTTTTGCAAGCCTATTGCAGAGCCTTCAACAGCCAGTTACACAGGTCTTGAATATAAGGCCATGGATTGAGGATGCTACCTAAAGCAAGTAGTATTAAATGTTCCCTTTTCTTGAAAGCCTCAACTGTTGCAAGAGCAAGAAAAAGGTGACAGCCATAGCGAGGCAGGTGTTATTTAAAGCTGTTGAAATTGTTAGAAAACCATGTAAATAATTGTCTCAGACTTGCCCCAGCTGCACCAGGTCTATAGATAAATTCAGGGCTTCAGCTTCCAGATACAGTGAACTAACCCCACATTGAGGTCTTAAAACAAAGCTAAACTTCAGTAATGTATTCAGTATATCTAGTTTGCAAAAATGAGCAATAAAAAAAACTTTACAACAGCTGTATAGCTAAAACTATCCAGGGATGTGGTACAGAATTAAAAAATTCTTATGAAACCACAGATCTTAATGAGACCTGGACTTGATCAGTACAATCCTACTTGAAAACTGACTCCAGAGACATAATTCTAGTAAGAGACATGTGGTTTGTAAATGGATGCTTTTGACATTAGAAGATGTAATGAGCAGCTAATTCATCAGAGATGTTTGTGCTTCTAGACTTACTCATTCACATTTACCGCTGGCATTTGTTTCTCTCTACACAGAATGACATGGGAGGTCAGCGAATGCTCGTCAATAAATGGACCACTTTCCTCAAAACCAGACTAGTTTGTTCTGTGCCTGGGAGAAATGGAATTGATACACATTTTGATGAATTAGGTAAATATCCTAGACAGCAACAAACTTGAAACCATGAAAAAACCATAAACCTTCATGATAACACATCTTACTGTCAAATATTGCACTTGTATTCATTATCAAGGAATGGTGGTTAGCCTTGTTTCCAGCATATATGAAGTTTTACGCAAATGGAGTTCACTATCACCAATTACTCCTTTATGTACTGCATTGTTTTTAAAGATTGTTTTTAAAATCTGCACAAAATTAAATGGAACAAATGAGTAAAATAGGATTATGCTTTTAAGAATCAATGAATTTTCTTTTGGCAGGCTGAGAAAAACAGGTTTTTAACATTAACACTCCATTTAAATTTTACAGAGGATGTGTTTTTGCTGCAAACTCGTGATAACAAAAATCCAGTGATATTTGGCCTCTTCAACACAACAAGGTAAACAACTAGAAGAAATAATAGCAGCCATAGAGGAATGTTTGAACAGTCTATTAAAGAGACAGAAGCTGGATGATACATATCCCTTGGCAAATATATAGTAAACAGTTTAATCTCAGTTATATTCACAGCGGGCTTCCTTGTTAATGTAAAAAATTTTCTATAACACTCAGGGGCCTGAAGTCTCATTCTGTGATTAAGTATATCTGTATCACAAATTAATTAAATGTTTCTCAACGTGACAATTTCCTATGTCAAAGTACATGCCTTTCTGTATGCTTATACGAACAGCATCTCAGAGCCACCTGTCTTCCTTTAAGAGCTCCACTATAATTCAAGGTTAAGTATAGCAGCTTAAATTCCTACTAATTTCTTAGTGAAGCCTAAAGCAACAGCTGCAATGTTGCTATTGGTCTCCTTTTCCTTTTCTATTGCAGCCTAGCTCAGGTGCAAGCACACAGTACTCCCAGCTTGGAAATCTGAATGTTAGTTTAGGGTATAACTGGTAGAAAACAGCACCTACATTTTTGCCACATTGTCCTGATTCTTTTTTTTTTAATAAAAAAAGGCAGACCTGGTCCTCTAGGGATGTAGATACCTGGAATTTCCTACTGACTGTCAATGCCAATAGAGAAAGTTGGGCACCAAATTGAAATTTTCTGGATCGCCTTCTGCAGTCTTCAGAAATAATTTCTTTGTAGAGAGCACTGATGCTTCTTTAAAAAACCAAGAATAAAAATAAAAAAATAATAATTTAAAAAAAAACCAAAAAACAACAACAAAAAAAACCCAACTAAAAACAGCTGCTCTTCTGGAACAAAATAAAATAAAATTTTAAAAGAACTTTTTTTAAAAAATAGAAACTTTTATCTGGATTTTTTACATAAAGTGATCTGATCTAAATAATAATACCAACCAACATTCCCACTCAATACAAAAAGGACTCATTTTAGGACTGTTTGTTTTAGTCAGCACTGGTTGGTTCCTATCTTTCCAAGCAAAAAACAGCAGGAAAAATGTTAAAGAAGATGGTCAACAGTTTAAGTCACTAATCAAAGACATACAGGACCTGAGTTCAGTCTGTTTTGATTTCTTTATGTTTCTAAACAAGTAATTTAGAGTTTGTATACACGAGCATCAAATTTTGGCATAACAACACAGTTTCCTTGGAGAAATGTTATGAATAGAAACACATTAAAGACTTCTAAAGAACATTGGATGCAGTACTTAGAAGATCACCATATAGGAAAGAATAAGTAGTGTTTTCTCCCTGAATGTTGTTGAAATGTGACTTGTTTTTAATTGCATGCTAATACCAGTATTATTATGCAATTTAATGTGACATATTGCTTTAATAATGTCTTTAAATTGTACTTCATAGCAATATATTTAGAGGATATGCTGTATGTGTTTACCACATGGCAAGTGTCCGAGCAGCTTTCAATGGACCATATGCCCATAAAGAAGGACCTGAATACCACTGGGCTCTCTATGAAAGAAAAGTACCTTATCCTAGACCTGGCTCAGTAAGTACAGTCTATTTTCCACTGCTTTTCTTTATTAATGATTTTGGAAAGAAAAAGCAGGCTGCTGCTAATGTAAAAATCTTCCTGACATCGCAGTCCAGGATATACTTCTTTAAATATCTACATACTCCAGCTATTCCTGGAAAAGTGTGGAATGGCTCAGCAATAGGTTTAATTAAGTGCTAGAATCATACATTTTCCAAAGGAAAATAGTGGGACTAAGTATATAAGATTTTTCAAAATCCTGTTAGGGCATGATTTTATCAACATTATGTAAAGGTCCTCAGGTCCCACAATAAGGACCCCAGGCAAAAGGGATAGAAAGAGGCAGATCTAGAAAGCGGGTCAAACAAATTCATTTTAATTCATAAACATTAAGTGCATTACCTGTGAAGGAACCTCACTTTCTTTCTTCCTTTTTTAGTGTGCTGAAACCAGGACATTTAACATGAGTTAAAGGAAGAAAAAAACGCCCAACAAATGAAAAACAAAGCAAACAAAAAACCTTAAAAACAAACATACACAAAAACAACAAAAGACAAACAAACACAAACAAACAAAACCCCCCAAAAAACCAAGAGAATTCGCTATTTCAATGTCAGGTGGTTCTCTTTCCTTTTTCCACCTCATTTTCCAAAATAATCAAATTTAAATACTTCTGTAATTTAGATCAATGAGCAGGTTAGAAATGAGATGCATTTTAATAAAAGTAACTAATCAGAATAAATGCATTTGTGGATAAGGAGTGAATTCTCCATCATTTAAAGTCCTTTGCTCAAGATTGGTTCTTTCTGGGAGCAATGTTCTGGTACCCTCACAGTTCATTGATTTCCTTTCAGACATCAGAGTGATATTTTTCTACCCTTCAATCAGGTTCCTGAGCTTATCAACATTCTTCTTCTGTACCCTTTACAAAGAATATTAAATTATCGAAACAACACTGTAAAAAACCAAACTCAGAAAAATCACTCATACTTTCTTCTTAATTTTCACACAAGGTTCTTTAGAAACATTTTTTTTTTCAATGGTTATTAACTGAAGAAACGAAACAAGGCATATTTTTGGAAATGAAATTAAATGGAAATTACTGTAGCAAGCAATCAGCAGCTATAGAGGTGCCGTCATGTACGGAGTTGTTCCTGTCTGGTACTTAGATTTCTGGAGGAAATCCCAAACTCATGAAACAAGTAATTAACTTTTACAAGTAATTCCTGTGTTGTTTTCTCAAGGACATCACAAGCAATCTTCATCTCAGGCCCTTTTCCCATTCCAGTGTCTTTTTAGGTGTTTCTGGAGTTTCTGTGCCAGGCACTCACATGCCCACTCAAGGGGTGAGAAGGGCACCCGTTGGTGCAAGTCAAAGGTGCTCTTTGCACTGCAGGTCCTGTCACCATCTCACAGAGCAGGGGCATCCTATTCTTTGTCATGTGAGCATTGGGCAGATTTCTAACTCTGAGCAAAGACATTTTTAACACCTGTTTGGCTGAATCCCCCCGTTTTCACCCTTCACCTCTTAATCTCCTCTTAGGCTAGGGGCTCACTCTTTAAAGGTGGAATAAATTGTTGCTGGACATTTCTTTCAGTGCTGTTTTCCCTTTGCTAACTCAATCAATATCCCCTTTATACTAAAAGTAATCCTTTCCAGAAATAAGCATTGCATGCATTTCATTTATCTCCTGAATGAGAGGTGGAAAGGCCTATTAGCTTGTCTACCCCATTGAAAGTCATGTGATGCCTTTCTCCCTGTAGTATGATTTCAAAGGCATGCCCTTTCTCATTTGAAGTTCATCATTTAAATTGAATATTTTTATCTACTTCTCTTAGGGTTAAGACATAAGTCAAAATTTAGAAGCAGATACTCCAAAAATAGATTATCAAGGATTTAAACTATGAATATGATTTGACCATCTTGGCCAATGAGGGACCTCTGTAGCAGTGCTGACATCAAAATCAAATATTTTTTCGTTGGTTTGACATCCATTGAAATCATTAGTGTTGATTCAGGATAGAAAAAACAGGTAAATAATTCAGGAAAAAATAGTTGAATTCAAAGGAATTCTTGATTTCCTATTTGATATTTTGTATAGCAAATCTATGGGTTTTGCAGTTTCACCAAATAATGAGACTACTATGCATGGATTGCAGAATAGCTGTATATTTTGCAAAGATGATACAATCCAATTTCTTTAAGTGGTATTCATTTTTTTCCAGGCAGTAGAACACTTCACATATGTTATTTGGACTAGCATTAAACACAGGCATGAATTCAGTATTAATGACTGGAGTTATTACATTGATATCTCCAACACTGAAGATTAAACAGTGTCTTTTTGGCAAGAAGAAGAGAACACAGAGCCAGCACTTCAGCAAGGTTGACAATGATTTATAGGAAGGCTGCCCTAAGTTCCACTTGCTTTCAATGCTTCTCTTCCTTGGCCGTGTTTGGGTCAGACTGGAGTGTTACCTCCCCAAAAAGGCAAAGCATAAGAACAGAAAAAGGAGCAGAAGAGTGCAAGTAATTTTCCAATATCTGGGAAAAATTAGCTAAGGATCAGGTCTCTCCTGGGTGCTAATACATTTAATTGTGGTTTTCTTTATATGTTGCAGCGCACATCAGAGGCTGAAGTAGATGGCTCTGCCAGCTAATGGAGCAGTAATTGATTCATTTTCAGCTATTCATTTAGGGCACTGTTTAGAGATCTTTTCAATGTTTATTCAGTAGCATGAAGAGAAAGTGTGTAGCAGGTTGTAGCCAAGTGTTAGCCTTCATACTCCAAACAATGTGCAGCATGTTGGTACACTAAAGTTTGGTAAACTAAATCACACTACCTCTTCTATTACGTGACAGTGACAAGAAGCAAAAAATAACCCACTAATGGGTATCTCTGAGAGTCAGCACTCGTTAATCTTAGGTATTGAATGAGTAAAGAATAAGTCTATGAAGAATGAGTAGAGCTTAAAGCTAAATAAGTAGAAAGCCACTGTTAAGGGTCACACAGGTTCTGACAGACTCCCCAGTCCTCTGGCATAATCTCTGCTGGTTTTTTTAGATAATTTAGGCTGTGTTGCTTCTGAAAATGACATCAGCAACGTCAAAAGTGGTGTTGATAGACTTCAGAGACAGCTGCATCTACTGTTTCATTTCTAGACTACTTGATTTTATTTAATTAAAATGAAAAGCCTGTGAATGGTTATTTTTTTTAAATCTCTCTAGGACTAGAACTTTGCCAAGGAACCTGGCAATGCCTGTTCACTTGATATGCTGTGCAGTGCATGGGAAGCACAGGCTTAGCCTGTCTTCACGCTCCAGCTCTGTCTTCTTTATTGCAAACAGCTGGTAAAATTCCATCACTAGGTTGATTAGACAATTACATTTAAGTCAACACTGAACAAATACATTCCTATAGCAAAACCCAAAAAATGGAAACAAATATTGCCCTGCTTGACAAGTGCAGGAGTTTGTTATTGTCAATTACAGCTGACCACAAGTTTAAAATTACTGTTTCCAGTAAACATAAGGAGTATTTTATTTAATTTTAATGATTGAAAAATCCAATTTAAATACAGAAAAGCTGCTACTGTGGCTTTGCTTGAAATGCTTCTTAAAACCACACTGTTGTATGAATACTTGGAGAAAGTAAATGGTTACTGAGATATTTCCAGCTTGATCATAAATGGTTTCAATTAGACATCATGAAGCAAATTGGAAATGTAGGATCTATGTTCAGTTGTGAAACACTATCTAGTTCACAAAGCATCCTAAAATTAACTTCTCTCTTTAATGCATTAAATTATCTCTAATTGCACATTTGACTGAAGGAGTAAGCCTCTTTTAATCAGTCATTGACATAATGTTTATTTGCTTTGCAAACTGGTAGATTGATCAGTGCAAACATTGGTATTTGAAGCTAAACGGTGATATATAATACTGTCATCAAGAGCCAGGAATTAGAATCAAACATAATACTGTTAGAAGGCCTGAAATCAAGAATTACTGTGGCTGATGGCATAATTTTTAAGTGTGTTTTGTTTCTTATGGTAATACATTTTGCAATCAAAAAATAGTAAGACTAGAGGTTGATTTCAAGCAGTAGTGTTCTGCTGACTTTACATGGCTGTTTCTCTACTGGGATAGAAAAGCCCTTTCTTCTTATTCTGTCCATGGCCATTTCGATTGCATCTTCAATATGAATTGGGGAAGACATAAGTACTATGGCTTTTGTCAAAACCTAGAAGTGTTACTCTTTATTCTGTCCTAATATGCCAAAGAGGGGTGAAATCCTTCTTTCTAAACATGAAATGCCAAGGCATTGTTCAGCCTTTGCTTTCTTCTCATGATTAATAATCCACACATGCATAAAGTGCAGAGTTCACTGTCCTAATTCCTGCTGTGGTCTTCTGTGCTTGGTTTTCTGCAGACTTGTTTTTATCCCTGAAAACAAGACCTTTTCCTGACAATTTCTTGGGCAAACCTTGAGGATAATCTGTATTCTATGTTTTTGCAGTGTGCCAGCAAGGTGAATGGTGGGCTGTACACCACCACCAAAGACTATCCTGATGAAGCTGTCCATTTTGCCAGGAGTCATCCACTGATGTATCAGCCCATCAGGCCTGTTCATAAGAGACCAATACTAGTTAAAACAGATGGAAAGTACAATCTTAAACAAATAGCAGTGGACAGAGTGGAAGCTGAAGATGGGCAATATGATGTTTTGTTCATTGGCACAGGTAAATAAAGAAAGCAAGAAAGAATTTTTACATTTATGAAGTTCTTTTTTTAGGGTGGGTTTTTTGGGTTTTTTGGGGTTTTTTGGTTTGTTTGAGGTTTTGTTGTTTTTTGGGGTTTTTTTTCTTTGTTTGTTTTTGGTTTTGTTTTTCTCCAGGATGAAGCAAATCAATACAACATTTCTTTTTAGCAACTTTTCTTTTCACACCTGTGCCAGTCTTCACTTTACAGAGGATGTTAGTCATTCTAGACATGTGCTTCACTGTGATGCTAACATTATATAGGAAAGTAATGGTAGGGAAACATTTAAAGACTAGCAATAGAAAAAAGCATAGGATTCCATTTTTATTTATTTTCTTTTCAAAAAAGAACATTAAAAAATTGCAGAACAACCAGCTTTATTTTTTAAACTTCAGAACACTGTCATGTATCTGAGCTGAGACTCAGAGACCTGAGAGAAACAAAGGTGATATGATTTCCAAAAATATTAGTTCAGGTTATTGGCTTTATTCCACAGTTTCTGTTCCCCAGTTCTGGAGACAACAAGTCTAGCTGATACCATTAAAAAAATCTGCCAGCTTCCAGATTTGGATTACAACACAGCTCAAGGAGGAAGGAGGAAATGCCCGATTTAAAAAAAAACCCAAAACTGTTAGAAGCTTCCTGCCAAGTTTTCTTGTCTTTCTTCTGTGCCATTTTATTAAAATATAAAGAGCTTGTTTAACAAGAATTTTTAAACATCTTCCTAACGAACAGAATAAAGACAAAATATAACATATACCTGCACTAAGTCTAAGAAAGCAGAGAAAAAATAAATACCCTAATGGTATTTGAAAAATAGAAAAACTAAAGAAAACAAGAGGAAAGGCTGGAACTACACAAGACTTAAGTCACATCTAATCTGTCTGGAAAAAACCCAAGGATTCTTACATTCACATTTAATCAATTTAACAACAGGAGTGGTATCACAAATCATTTTGACCGTTTTGTCTAGGAAAGCAGTTCCAGTGAATTATTTTTTACTAATGAAACTCCTCTGATAAGTACATTTTAGTGTTGAGAACATTCAAAAAAAGCATGTTCATAGAATAACAAAGTCCTATTTATATTAATGCTGTTTTCTAAGGTTTTAAAGAGGCTTGGTATGGTCTTGCTAAAGGACTTAACCATGGTCTGTAAAATATTGTATCGTGTCACATTTCTGTACAGCAGATATTACAGTGGATCCTACATCCTTCAAAATTTCTCCTAGCATTTCTAATTGAGACTGTGTCAAATATTCTTGTACACAAGTGTTTTGTTCAGCAAATTTGAATCTGAAGTGGCTTAAGCATGTGCTTTAGAGCTGTGCTGGATTGGCCCCCAACAGCTGCCCAATGTTCTCAAGTTGTCTGATCCCAGGTGACATGAAATTCCAGCAAAGGAATTTGGGTTTTTAGAAACTCTAAAGTGAAATCTACAATCACTACTCAGACAAAGCTCCCATCAGAAAACTCACTGCTTCTTTAGGCAATATAATTTTAGAATAGATTGATATATTTTCTTAATCCCAGTCCAACACCTGCTGTGTAACATAGGCAACCAGCATCTTACAGCTGAGCAAGTTTCCTTAGGGTAGCAGTGCAGGTTGCAAAGGTTCATCAAAGGCAAAGTCTGAACATCAGAGCTTTCACATGTCTGTCAGCAAGATTTGAAGAAGGACTTACTTATGAAAATCAAAGCTCAGAATACAAATTCTTTTCACTGTTCTACTACAAAATGGTTGCCTTTGATTACATATTCTCTTTGAAAAATGGTGTATGACCCCAGTTTAATGGTTCTGTTCTTTGTTTCACCCTTTGATCTTTTGCTGAACATTTTCCCCAGTGCTTCTCTGCTTAATATGTCCCCTGTAAATCAAAGGTGACTGAAAGTAACAGAAGAAAGGAAGTGATATTTGCCATTGTTGATGACAGATTTTGAGATTAAGGAAAGCAAGGCTTTTCTATAAATAGCCAGCAAGGCAAAACCAAAGTGGTGGAAGACCAGATGTTATTTGTGTGGTTTACTTTCCTGCAAGAGTTGCAGAGGCAGACAGGTTGATAAATCTAAATCCAATGTGCCTTAGTCTTTTTTGAATGTGCATCTCATATTTTGATTCATCTCCCCTTCTAACTAGCATCTTCTAACTAACATCTTCATCTCAACAGCAGTTCAGTGTTTCCTTAGAGAAGGGTAAGAATCATGCACAATGAAGCCCTGAAGGTTTTTGTAGTTTTGCCTGGGGGAATGAAGCTGCTGTCAGCAATTAAGGATATTAGTAGTTTCCTATGTAGTGTAAACACTCAGATCCTATAATTAAAGCTACTTTACCCTTGCTTGCCTCAATGCACTAGGCTTCCACCCACTTCCATTTCTTTTTCTGAAATATGCTTGCCCTCTGTGATCCTTTTGCTATTCACAGTGGGTTATGACCCAATGTTTGAAAATACAATTAATTATGTATCTTACAAGTGTCTAAGTCGACTCTTATTGGCCAGGGACAAATTGTTATATATTTCATTTTCTAAGAATAAGAATCCTCATTATTGCAAAACTTTTCATATTTATAAATTTCAATACATTATCAATTTGAAGAAGTCGTTTCAGGTATTTGAAGGCCATATAAATGTTTCAACCAATGATAAGTTTTGCTTTTGTTTTTGTTTTAAATTTGTGTCCAGATAACGGTATTGTGCTGAAAGTCATAACAATTTACAATCAAGAAACAGAAT
This sequence comes from Argya squamiceps, assembly GCA_037834095.1. NCBI lineage: Eukaryota > Metazoa > Chordata > Aves > Passeriformes > Leiothrichidae > Argya > Argya squamiceps. Next base: position 8,866,892 of record JBBMKD010000053.1, read on the forward strand.
CAATGGAAGAAGTGATTCTTGAAGAGCTGCAAGTATTCAAGGTGAATGTGCTGTATACAAAGTATATACACAAGTCTTGAATTTTCTGCAGAATTAAAATGTCCACAAAAATCTGAGCATAGTCAAATATGTAATCCTTGTGTGGAAGAAATTTTCTAATTATTTAGAAATTTTATGACAAGAAAACTTCATTTTCAAATGATTTTTTTCTAATGTCCCAAGTACCAAAGCATATTGAAGCAAATCACAACTACTGTCATTTTATTTATTTGCTTGGACATTGTAGTGCAACTTTTAATTAGTAACTTATTGCATTTTGTTTAATTTTCCCTCATATCCAATTAAGTAATTAACAAACTATGACTGCACACATAAAAATGTGCCTACCACAATCTTGGAAACTTAAATGAGATCCAGATAGAAAAAGTGCACTCAGAAAGAGTGTATCAGTTAACCTGTCTCTGCAGTGGGCAAACATGGGTCCTAGTGAGGCAGAACTCCATTCTCCTAAGGAATAACCTATGATTAAAGCTCAGCGCTTAGCATGTGACAAAGGTAACATAATGAAATTCTCCTAGTGAGTATCCTCATCATGTCGTGTTATCCAAATAAAGCAGGAGGCTAACCTCCTTCAAACCATAGGGAAAATCTAATATCAAAAGTTAGACATTTAAAACTGATACCTGAATTTAGGCAGTGTAACTATTGTCTTTTTGCCTGGGAGAAAATCACAGAATTTTCCCTTCTTGATAAAGCTAGTTCTCAATAGAACAATAAGGGACTATGTACTGCTTCAAGAAATCTGAGCAGAGGGCAGGGAGGACAATGGTAAAAGAAGGAATTCCTGCTATTTTTGTCTTATCTTCAATGAATGTTTTGTTATAAAGAACACTCCACTTATCACTCTCAAGCAGGACAAAAGACATTCAGTGGTGGCAAGAGCTAATGTCATGTTTGACAGGGAAATTGTAATGTTCCTGTAGCTCTGATAATCCTGAATTAAGTGTCAGCTGCTTGTTAATAACTAATAAACTGTTTTAAAGCAAAATTTCTGAAAGTCACGATTTCCTCACGTGTTTCTTAAACAAAGTCAAAATATCCAGCAAAGCTGAATGTAATAAGTAAATACTATTTAACGTAATTTATTTTCATAGCAAAAACATGTTCTTTTTTCTAAGCAAAAAAATATTTCCTTTTTTTTAGATGCCAGTTCCTATTATTTCTATGGAAATCTCTTCAAAACGGGTAAGTATTTCGCAAGTTTGGAATACAATGATTGTGACTCAAATGCAGTGAAGCTGTAAACTGCATAGAGCAGGATGCATGGATAGATAGGCAGGTGTACATCATGTATAATGAGATCTGGTTGGATACATGTAATCACTCTGTAATACAAACTTATGATTGTATGCTCTGTTCCTTTACAATGTATTTATGTTTTTCAATTCTAGTGTTAAATATCCTTAGTTCACAATATCATGCATATCAAAGCAAGTAAAAACCAATCTGTTTCATAAGTTGCTGTCATACTAATCACAGTAGGGATTAGTTTGGTGGATATGGCAATTCACAGAAAAATTCTTTTTTGATAAATGTGGACAGACTTCAGCCTCATGAGGATATCAGTGAAAAAAGAACTTTGCTGACTCTCCCACATATTCAGTTGCCCTGTAGAGCTGTTTGGGTCTGAGTTCTTTTTGAGTTTCTGAAATTTTCTGCAGATATAAACACCCAATTACTCTTGTGGGCAGATTCTCATCCGTATCATATCATCATATCATCTCAGCATTGAGCCATTATAAACATCCAAGGAAAGTTATATCTTAATGTTAAACATGTCCAAGAATGATGTTAGACATCCGGTGCAATGTAGGTGCACATGAGCACAATGAAACATGAGTAACAAAGAATGAAAACTGCATTTTCGGGAGGTGTGACTGCACCCCAAAGGGTTATTTGAGTCTTGGTATCTAATCAACTTGCATTCTTCCTGTAAGTAATGCAGAAAGTCAAAGTCCTGTGATGGTAATTCAGAGGAGGATTTGGGTCTAAGTATTTTAAATTATTTCCTGCCTCAATCTTTTCCCACAGACTGTGAAAGCAGCTCTGGAGACTAGATTGTCTAACACTGCACCTAAATGATTATTTCGAGAAAGACTTGGTGTCTTTTCAGATGTTTGCCTTACCTTTAACTCTCAATGAATTGTCATGGTTAAAAGGTTGTGTTGGAAGAGAAAAAAAGGAGATATAATAAAATATGAAGTAGCCTTCCTCCATTGTATTTATCTCCCAAGAGGTGTGCTAACTCAACTAATTCAAGGTATATCTGGAAAAGCTGGAGAGAACTGTAAAAAAGCCAGCAGAGCAACCCAGTAGTTGAAGAAAGAACTTCTTGTGAGAAGTAAAAGTAGCTTTAATATTTCAAGAGATCAAAGAGAAGACCGAGAGAGAACAGGAGAATCATATATATATTTTATATTTTATAGTATGAAGTGATATCCTACTGTGTGTATGAGGATTCTTGAACATTGATGGCAAAGAAATATCAGATTATAAAACCAAGATCAACTTTTTGAATGTAGGTAAACTTATTCTTGAAATAGGACAGAGTATCCTGGCACTAAGGATAATTAAATATTGGAGTACGTGTTAGGGACAGAGTTGGCATCAAATAATTTTTTCTTTTAAATCAGCAGGAATATAACTTAGTTGAGCATATGTGACAAAGTTTTGTACCTCAAGCATTTTTGCTGATCTCTTTTGAACTTGCAGTTACTGAGCCTGTGAAGACCTCCTTGCTACCTGTGTCTCCACATCCTTATGACACTGACCAGTCTTCACCAAGTCGTGGTACAATAAAATATCACATTTCAGGGCTGAGCTTTTTATCTGTAGAGACTGGGAAAGAATTTTCTTTGATGTTCAGTTGGCTAGATATCAGATGCTTCTTTTCCCTCCTGTGATTTACCAAGACTTAAAGAAGTTTTTGCCCCTGCTAAAAGATAAAAGAGAAAATCTCATCTCATATGTCTCATTGAAAGTGTTGTTCGTGTCTTCTGGGACAATCACATTGCAGCACTTGCAGACAAAGAATTCACCTCAAAAAAGTATCCTAGGTTTTCTCTTCATTCCAGCTGGCAGATTGAGTTCCTGCTACTATCATCTGGTTTATCTCACCAGAAAATTCAAGCATTGCTGTCACCAGCTTCTCCTAGTTTATTCCCCTGGCATCTCTGAAAGTTAAATTTCTACGATCTAAAAAGATATGAGAAGCATAATAAGGAGCAAGAACAGACTATCTGGATTAAAACATATTTTGTGATAGACTACATGAGGTGCCAGTATTTTCCAGCTTTAAGTAATTTTAAAATACCAGATTTTGACAGCTTGCTTGAAGAGTAGGAATTATGGACTAAATCTGGGCATTAGGATGAGGAGCACAACTGAGGAATCCTTTTTCTGACTGGCAAAACTGTGGAAGTGAGCTGTGCATTGGCAGTTTCTATTGCAGTGCATAATGCATATTTCTGTATTCAGAAAATTTACGTTCATGAGCAAGATTTTCTCAAATTTCTTTCAATTCAAGCTATTCTCTTCTGAATTTATTGTGCTAGCATCTGAAGAATTAAATTGATTATCTGTCATTTGATTTGTAAAGTACGTCTATGTGAACTCCAAGGTTTCAAACAATCAATGCTGAAAGTACCCCCACCCACCAAACCCTGCAAATAAATACTAAAGAAGCAGATAGTGACCAGGTAATTTGTAAGGAAAGACTGCACAGCAACAGGAAAACAATTAAATATCCATCTGTCTGTCTATCTATCTATCTATCTGTCATTTATCTCCTGTGTGCTGAGGGATTATACAAACCATAGCACTACTGTACATGTGAATATGTGACCATATTCTAAGTAGTTGTATCAAAAGTTAAATTTACTTGAAAACTCACATTTTAAAACCGAGTTTGCTTATACCCCTTGCATATTTGAACTTCTTTGTTTAAAGTCTTTCACGTTAAGTTGAGGTTTTTTTGCAGATCAGTTAGGTGACAGACAAGCGTAAAGAGGGAGGCATTGGAAAATATCTTGATGAAGAAAAAGAAATGTAAACCCTCGCCTATTCAAACACAAAGCTGAAACTTCAGAAGTGAAGAAATGCCAAAATAAACTTTTTCATTTTACCTTCTTTCTGTTTCTCTGTCCTCAGTAGGAGAGTTTACTCTGTAATCAGATATTTTCCTACAGAGTAACTCTGCCTCCCTCAGGTCACAGGCTGGATTCACAACCAGCAAGCAACCACCAATCTAACAATTTCAGTAACAGTGTTGGGAAGAGAAGTTTTAGTGGACATTGTAGCAATCCTGTCTGGTGTATTTTTTTCAGCAACAGCTCTACGTGGGGTCTGAGTCAGTGATAGCTCAGGTGAAGTTCCACCAGTGTGACATGTACGGCGCGGCCTGCGCCGACTGCTGCCTGGCCCGGGATCCCTACTGCGCCTGGGACGGCATCTCCTGCTCCCGGTACTTCCCCACGGGAGTGCAGGCAAAGAGGTGAGAGCTCTTGCTTCTTCTGATACACTTTTAGCAAAATATCTACATCAACAGTTTCTACTGCGACACAAAGTGCTTCATATCACCCCTCCGACACAACCGAACTGTGAGATGTCAGCTGCTGGTTCCTCAGCATAAACTTAGGGGATTGCAAGAAGCCAAATTCACAGGATGGCACAAACTGCAGTACCAGAAGTAGTTTTATGACTAAAGCCAAGCAACTTCATAATTATTTGTGTTACACTGTAAACCTTAATCTCCTTAAACATTGATTTCCTTAATTTCCTTTCTCAAGTCTTTGCAATATCAGAGACCAAGTTTGGTAGTATTACATAGCAAGTATATCACACTGCAATAACATATACAACAGAATTTCTACAAAAAAAGCAAAGAAGAATCTTTGTTAATAGTTATGTACCTTCACCAGCCACAATCAAACCAGAGTTTCTACAAAAGCTAATGTTTGGTTTGGGTTTTCTGCAGTGGGTTGAAAGGCAAGTTACTCTAGAGGTCAGTTCAAAGAACAAACCTAATTTGGGTGCTTCAATTCTTCCTTGCAGAGACTCTTTCTCTGTATCACCCTTCACATATTCATGGTTTTTTGACCTTCACTCTTTCATTCAATGATTTCCCTGGGACATGTTGTCCTCCCTTTACACTCAAACACAGGTTCTGCAATTCAGCTACACAAATCAAGTATCTAGAACATGCATGTTTTAATCCAGATCTTTTCACAAAAATTAGTCAACTTTGCCACCTGGACAGAGCAATTTCTTACCTGAATCAGCAGAATTTTCATATTGCATAATTCAAATAATTTCTGTTGCTTTTTTTGTAATTACTGATTTTAAAAATATATGCTTATTTATATTAGACCTACAAGGACTATAAGAATGAATTGAATCAATTCTAGAGAGAGTTTTGAAAAGTGGTGGAGATGATTAAGGCCAAACCAAGTCATAGTATCTCAAATGTATTATTGTTTCTTAAGGAAAATTAGGAATATGGGGCTTTGTATTTATTTTTCATTTGGCATATTTTATCTTTCCATGAGCCTGGATGCACTGAAATGCAGGCTGACTATTGTCAGGCATAACAGACACTCCTATAAATTTTTATAAAAGATAATTAATACGGTCATGTTACCTGTAGTAACAGCACTTTTTGGATAAGGCACGTTTATAAGTACAAATGAGAAACAAAGATTGTGACTCAGCATAATTAAGAATCTCTTGGATTTACTGCACTAAGGCTTGGGTTAAACCAAGCAGGATAACCTACACGGCTTTTACAAGCAGAACTGCATAGTTTTCTTGTGCCTTTTGTGAATAGACCTGAAGGGAAGAACTGGGTTCTGGTTGACTGCTCAGAGTGAGTTGAGTCTGGTTAAAATTTTCAGGCCCTGGATTAAGAAAGATGAGCGGCTATATAGTAGACCAGGGAGATTATTGTCCTACAGTATAAGTAGAAGTTGTATTATCATAATGATAAAGCATATGGCTTACTCATCTAATGATGTAAAAGTCATTTGGGAAGGAAGGGAGGGGGTTAAAAATTTCCCAGCAGCCTTTTATCTTGCTAGCAATATCACCAGTTATGTTGTGCAGGCTACTTCTTGTCTAAGAAAAGATGAGAGAAACTCACTGAGGCCTGGACTCTGTTGCACGTTTCTCACCTAAGACAATTTCCAGAGTAGCAGCGTTTAAGTTCCCTGAAAACACATTTATCCAGCGTGGAATGATATGAGCAGCACCCCAGGCACCTTCCTGTGCCTTACCTCCCCAAAAAATCAGCCTCTAAAAGAAGAAAATACTGCTGCTATCTCACTCTTTCTCTTAAGATAAGCACTGTAGCAGTGGAGAAGGGATTTGCACTCAATTGAATGCTCTTGAAGTCTGCAAAACTTGTTTTCCATATCAGAGTTTGGGGAACAGCCAGCAAGACTAACAATGTTGAGAGGCATGAATGGCATCTGCTTTGTTCACTTTAGGTCACAGCTGAAGCTCAGAGCATTTCAAATGTAGGACCTTACACTAACTGTATGGTACAAGGAGAGGCAGGAAGAGGTACTAGGGACATGTGTATAGAAATTGTTTTAGGTTGCTCCCCATTAGGTACCATGTGAAGGGTACTACAGGAAAAGGCAGGTCCTGGCAGACATTGTGGAATTTTCTGATACCAAGTGGCACTGACTTGTTGATAACCCTGCCATGGCTTGGTTGGACTCCAGACAGAATTATTGCCTCATCCCAGAAAGTTCATGTCTTAGTCTGGCCTTGTTTCCAGATTTCTGCTCAAGCTGTACATGGCCATACAAGTAATGTGAGTGCAAGGGGCATTGGAGAGTGCTCGTTTCTCCTGTTCCTGGTATCTGTCCCTTCACTGGAGTCATGGAGTTGTGCCTTACATTGCAAAACACTTGAGCTGGCCTTAATACCACCTGTCTCTGCTCAAATGTGGCCTTCATACTGTACATTGAGGTGGACTTTTGATTTGTAAGAGCAGTGCTGCTAGTGGGTAAGGGCTTTTCTCAGAGGCCTCTTTTTAATTCCAGTCCTACTGATGAAGGGTTGAATTGGGGCAGGGATGTACAATGTGTCCTCCCAACTTTGATCCAAATGCTGTCTGCTTTAGATCCTGATGCCTCCAAGGTACAACAAGTGTTTAGAGAAACATTAAATAGTAATCTGTAAACTAAGGCATGTGATGGATTTAGAGAGAAGTGAAGCACAAATACAAAAAGCCTATGCTTGGCATCTGGTATTAATATTTTAAATTGTGAAAGTCTATAATTCCTTGTACATGTATATCTCAGATAACTAATTAAATGTAGGACTTAATCAAGGAAAAATAAAAACTGAGTCCAAAATCCTATATCTTGATGCTGGCAGCACAGCACACCACAATTCTGTGGTAATTACAGGTGTAAGGCTCCTGAATACTGCAAATGCCTCAGATGGCAGAAGGAATTTCTATTGCATTCAAATTTCATGAATTGCACTTGAGAAAGCAGAGGTCCAAGATTTGAATGCTTTAGCCCTCTATTAATTCTGCAATCTGATTTAAGCAGTTCAATTTTTATCTAAACAAGCACTAAATTCTACAAGTGAGATTCTTTGCTGTACCAGCTCACCATCCAGGCTGAAAAAGGTCTGAGGCAATTTAAAAATATCTTTGAGCTTGGGTAGGAATAGTGTGATTCTTTAGCTAATATTTAGAAGCTGACAGTCTCTCCCATGCCTCATCTCCCTCTCTGGCTTCTTTCTCCATCCAGCAAGCATGCAGTTTGCTGATTTACTTACGCTAACCACAGTGGTGCCTTTGCTTGCAAAGACATTGATTTTGCCTCATACCTTCCTGGGAAATAATAAGGAAAAATGAAAATTATGGTGATAATAAAGATCATGATGATGGCTGTATTGCTTTCTTGCAGATAATTTTTACTGGGCTCCTGAAAGCAGAGAGTTAAGGGCTGAAATATAAATGAATAGATTTTAATTAAAAGAAATTATAGATTGCAAAAGATACTTCCTTGCATTCAGTACATTTGTTAATCATTGAAAATTGTTCCTTACAGTAATTTATCTCAGAAATTGTCTGATACTCAATAATTCACAGAATTCTGAGTAAAATAATTTCTAAGAAAAAAAATAATACCAGGTTTATGTCGGTATTTGTAAAATGAGTTTATCTCCCAGCATCTCCCTCTGTTTCAGCACCTGTCTCCAATTTTTTCCTTCTATTAGAGAAAATAGCAAGTGAAGGCACTGATAATTGTATCCTCCCCAGTCTTCACAGTGGCAACAGTAAAATACAATCAAACAAACATTTCTTTTCCTTTAGTGATTCTGGCAACTGGAGAAATAACCCCGTCTTACAGAACTAGGATTTTTTAGCTTTATAGTGATCTTTAGGAACTGATGAGTAAATAAAACATGCCTGCTACCTGTCCTGTTCCTGCTAGATAGGGCCGTTGGACCTGAGAGAAGCAGGATTGTCTTGTTTGGTTTTTTTTGAAGGCTAATGCATATCCTATAGTGTTTATTCATATTTGTGCAGGAGAATATCTCTTCTGAGTCGGCTACATACACTGACTTGCAAAGCTGGTGACAGCATTAATCAGCACTGACACTACACATTGCAATGACAACACCCAGGGCAAAATAAGGCCCAGTTGCTACCTCAGAATCTCTGTTTTTATTTAATAGGATGCAAGTATTTTTACTATTTCTCCCTAAAAGCCCAATGGAGTCTCCACTGAATTTCCAGATTCCCCTGAAACAAAAATGGAAAAACTCTGGTTCTTCTCTGAATATCAGTGGAGGTATAAGCTGTGATCTTGGTCCACCAAGAACACTGGATCAGGAGTTCATATGGGTGACAGAACTCAGAAAATAATGACTCTCTACAGCCAGATTAAAAATGAAATGAGTAACATCCATGGACAAGACCTTTGGATGGTGTAAATCTAAATAGTTTTGGTAAATTCTACTTGTAACAAATTAAAATTTTGTCTTTTGGGTTCACACAGAACTGGAGAATAACCTTATTTCAATAGTAAATGCAAAGAATAACAGAAATCTTTGTCTTTGTTTCTAACATAATTTATACTGTACACATAGCTACTGTGTAAGATTTGATGCACTGCATATTTTTTCTGTGTCATCTGTTATGTATGGCATTGGCAAAGCTGTGTAGAATTACTCTTTAAGTAAATATAGGAAAGGTATCCTTAGAAAAACTAAATTTGAGGTAATTGGACATACTAATCTAGCAAGATACAGCATTCCAATAGGCTCTTTTAGTTCCCAAGTAAGCAATCTTAATTTTATTTATTAAGACACTCAAAAAAAAAAAAAAAAAAAAAAGCTATATGAAAGCACAATTCTTCTGGGAATGTACCATATAATCATGGTTTAAATTATTTTTTCTGTAAATGGAATAAAAAACTCAGACCTCAAAAGTCAGGATGATTTTTCTTTCAAAGGCACTTGTATTATTTCCAGGTCAAAAACAGGGCTCACATGTTCTGACCACAGTTCTGCCACCAGTTCACTTTCTAGGCATGGGTATTCATGAATGTGTCTGTTTCCCTGTTGAGAAAAATTAGCTCAGTAACTGTCTGTTACAAAGGTGAAATGTAGTGCCACGAATTTCAGGTTTTTGAATTTGTATTTGTATTTTGTTATTTGTCTGTACTTGGTATGTTCCTTCCACCCCCCCTTTCTACCCCTACACCTGATTCCTCCTGATGTAACCCCACCCCCTTCCCTTTTCCCCATTGTGTCAGAGTTTTTCCCCGCCCAGGCCCCGAACTGGGAAACGGGGACACGCAAGGCCCAGTCGCTCTCTCTCCATGATGAGACAGAGGCTCTGGCAAAGCCTCTTCCACATGACCTGCACTGAATAAACATCTTCCCAAAACAAGAGAGAGCACGCTTCCTTCTTCCAAGCCTGAATCCATGCTTCAGCCAGCTGTTTGGAGGACCCACAAACTTCTATAAATTGGCCTGGGGAATCTGCTAGCTGGCAAAAGCACCCCCACGAACGAGCCACTTTATAGTGAAATAAAGTATTTCTTTCACATCTTGAAATTCTAAAGTGAGAAAAAAAACCAAAAAAACAAAAAAAGCACCATGACAGTGAAGGATAAAAGAAGTACCATTCACACACATGGGAAACTGTTCTAAATTAAAAAAAGGAAGATTTCCTTCCTTTCTGGAGGGAGAGAGAGAACCCAAAGACGGGCTAAAAGTCCCTATGACTGAATGTTACCCAGTCAGTTCAAAGCATCTTCTTTCAGAATTTTTAACATCAGTATAGTTATAGATAAAATAGACACATAATTGTGCCTCTTCTCCAGACAAGTGTTTCTTTTTTCAGACACATGACTCCCGGTAGGTTGAGTAGAGACAAAATATGGATTTATAAATGAGTAGTTCTCACAACAATGGTAAATTGATAGCAATCAAGGTTTAACTCCATAAGTTTTTAATGAATGTTAGTTCAGCATAAACCCAACAACATGTAAGCTAAACAATTTCTTTCAAATAATCCCACTTTTTCCCCTCCAGACGTTTCCGCAGACAAGACGTCCGGCACGGAAATGCGGCGCAGCAGTGCTTTGGCCAGCAGTTCATTGGTAATCCATTCACACACCTACAAATTGCTTGTAATGGCCTGGAACAGCCAGCACAGTTTGCCAAGAGAGCATGAGCCAGACCATGATCTCACCTGATGTTTCTCCCTGGCATGTTCCTGTAATGTTAGAAGATCCATGTGGCTGAGCCCCTGCCATCCAGGTCTAAGGGTGACTGTCTCTGTGGCAGGTCAGGTCCATCCCAAAATGTTCATGGGGTCCTGCAGCACTGACATTCAGACTAAAGATGTGGAGAATGCATCCCAATGGCTTCCAACAGAAACAAAAAGGAGAAAGATGAGTCAGAGATACGAAACAATGTGGTTATATCCTGAAATGTGTATGAAATAGTCAGGACAGTCAGAATTTAAGCACAGGCATGAACAGTACCTGAACACTACAGAATAAAAATGTGTATTTATGATCAAGTTTTCTCTTCTAAAAAAAGGATAGACTACTGTATCTAATGCTGTTATCCAAACCTTGGAAAGTGAGGATTTCAAACAGGGGTATTGGTAATAGTGAAACAGAAAGAAAACAGTTGCCTAGAAATCCTGTGTATTTTGCAGGATAATAAACAATACATTTATAGAAGAAGAAAATAAGCATAAAAGGTTCTTCTATAATGATATCTAGAGAAACACTATTTTAAATTACATATATATATATATATACATACAGAGAAATCTTCATTAAAATTAAAGTCTATTGGAGGATATCATACATTTTAGAAAAGTATATTCCAATATTAAGTGCTAATTCTTCCACAAGTTTGAAATACAACAGAGAAATCAAAAATTACATTAAACTGTATTTTTTTTAGGTTATAAAGCTATTTGGGCTCAAGGATCTTTCTCACTACTATGAAATAAGATGATTTCATTAATGAGGCAGTTGGTTTCGTCCAGTGCAACAACTAGTTTATCCTCCTCCAGATGTTTTGTTGGATTGAAAACCAGAATAAAATTTTGATTCAATTAATTCACCTTGGTTTTATTAGCACCCTTGGGCCCAAACTGTACATTCAGTTTACACATGTACAGCATGGATATGTATAATATTGGTTATAGTATCATTCTGCAAAAAGTTATGTGCTGTAATTATCCCTAAAAAAATGAACTTTTTATTACATTTAAATATGTTTTGAATCCTCCTGTTTCACAGAGTGAAAATGAAATTTACTATTCAAAAGAACCATGCACGAGCAATTAGCAGTGTTAAAGGCTGAGATCTGTTTCTCTATAATCTTAGGTGAGTCACATCACAGTTTGGTCAGATGCTGTGAAAGCCTGGGATGATGGGAAAATTCATTTAGCAGGTCAGATCTTCGTTAGACATTACTTTCCAGTCACTATCTGGTTGGATCTGAATTAAGCTTTACTCTTAGAAGTAAATATACCCTGAACATGGAGTGTAACAAGTACTTCCAGTAACACATTTTTGAAACATTTATTTCCCTTCCAGGTGAAGTTCTGGAGAAGACTGAGGAGCGTCTTGTTTATGGAATAGAGTACAACAGCACTCTTCTGGAGTGCACCCCTCGGACCTTACAAGCAAAAGTAATCTGGTTTGTCCAGCGAGCACATGAAGCTAAGAAGGAAGAGGTAAATATTCTTATAGGCTAACTTTTTTCAATAAAGAGCCTGTTGTTTGGAACATTACATCTTCACTGAATTTCTGCAACCAGTTGCTGAGATGCATATGGGTGTTCGGGAAAATCACTATGTTCAGCTGGTCTCTTGAATTAATAGACCTGAGAATTTCACTTGATGTTTGCATTCAGCATCTTGAATGCAGATGTTAGACATAGTGAAGCTAATTTAAGATCTCAAAACAATGGAAAATTCATCACTTGGTATGTTTTTCCAGCGGTGAAATGTGTATGTATTATTTCCAGTATTAGTCTAGCTTAACTTCTATTTATTCTTGCTGCCTCGCCCATTTATTACAAAATTTTTTGCAAATGAGTATTTGGTGGATTCTCTGCCTCTTTTACATGTATTTTACCACTATGAAAATGCTTCATAAGTGCTATTGTATTTATTCCTCAATACCTCTCTGATAAACATCAATGTAGCTATCACTACGGTGTAGATATGTCACTACTTGGCCTGGTAAAAAAGTCCCCATCTTTCTTATAAGCCCCCTTTCAGAACTGAAAGGTCAAAACAAGGTCTTCCTGGAACATCCCCTCCTCTAAGGTGAGCAGCCCCAGCTCTCTCTTTCTTCATAGGAGAAGTGCCCCATTCCTCTCCTCATTTTTGTGACCCTCCTCCAGTCCCACTCTAACAAGTCCATGTCTGCCTTGTACTGAGGATCCCAGAGCTGGATGCAGCACTCCAGGTGGGGGCTTACCAGAGCAGAGTGGAGGGAGAGAATCACCTCCCTTGATTTGTTGGCCACACTTCTTGTTATACAGCACAGGACACAGTTGGTTTTCTACAAGTTGATGTGGCCAGCTCTCATCCAGTTCCTCATCCCTTGTACCTCCAGGTCCTTTTCTTCAGGGCTTCTTTTGATCCCTTCATCACTCAGTACTTCTGCTTAAATTCATCACCTTAGTGTTAAATGAATAGATAAGGATATCATTTTCCTGACCACTCCTGCTGCTGGATTAGACAGCTCAGTGCTCCCTGCTTGCCAGCATCTGTGAATGTCTCATAGTCAATAATGTAGCTCTCAGGAGCTTTAGGAGGAACTCACACAGCAGACTCAGAACTGAGGCTTTAAGGTCACATTTGTCCTGCAGTTAGATATGCAAATACTTTTATGAATGTCTCCTCAAAACATACCAGTCTATAAGAGAATTCACAGGGATCCTTGTCACAGGTCAGCTGGCAAATGCCCTTTTTTTTCCCCATCCAGTAGATTATTTACATGTTTCTAACTTATTTCCCCTCTGCAATTAAAACACGGATCTGTCTGCTCCACTGTATGTTCTTCCATGTTTCCCAGATTCTTTTGATTGTACTTCATTTACAATTCAATCTCTTCTTTACTTCAAGTAAATATGTTTGTTATCACAAAAACACTGTGAATTAAAAATTTGTTGATCTCTAATCTTCCTCTCAAAATTTAATATTCCAGTCATGAAAGTACAGTTCAGAAACAATTGCTGTTTTTTAATGTAACAACAAAGGCCTGTGCTCTATAACTGCCTTTTTTTTTTTTTCAGGTAAAGACCGATGATAGAATAATAAAAATGGATCTTGGTCTTTTATTCCTGAAGCTGCATCGACTGGATGCAGGGACTTATTTTTGTCAGACAGTGGAACACAGCATTGTTCACACTGTCAGGAAAATCACTCTGGAAATAGTTGAAGAAGAACGTGTAGACGAAATGTTCAATAAAGACTATGAGGAGGAGATCCCTCACAAAATGCCATGCCCAATGCAGAGCAGTGTACCTCAGGCTTCAAAGCCATGGTACAAGGAATTTCTTCAACTCATAGGTTACAGCAACTTCCAGAGGGTAGAAGAATACTGTGAAAAAGTGTGGTGTACAGATAAGAAGAGAAAAAAGCTGAAAATGTCTCCATCCAAGTGGAAATATGCCAGCCCTCAGGAGAAGAAGGCAAGGGTCAGGCCAGAGCATTACCGATTGCCCAGGAACATAGCTGACTCTTGATGGACAAAATCCAGTTTCTGAACAAAATTTTATTTGGACTTAAGAGGGAGAAATCAGTCTTGGTTTGAGTAAATTTCACAGGTTTATATATGTAAAATATTGGGACTGAAAACAAAAATGTTATGGTAAGTTATATTGTACACTCATGATGACTGTTTAGAAGCATTTTAAACAAAATCTTCCCAATTATCTGGTTCTAAGTAAATGCAATCAGAGTTTTGCATTAGGGAGGATGTGACAATCTTCAGATTTTGAGTGCTTGAATCAGTTTCCTCTGTGGATCGTGCTTGCGCTGTATATTGTTGCACATGATGGCATATTTAACAAATTCAAATAGCTAAACATTCACAAGTGGATGAAAATTATCTTTTCTTTTTTTCACAAATTTCTCATGCTTCTGAAAGCAGCACATCTTAAGATGTTATTCTTTTTGATTGTGACCTGTCTGAGTTCATCACTAAGAACAATGAGTTGTGTTAATACAGTGTACTGTTACTTCTAGAGATAATGAAGGGAAATCCTATTTACTTCCCACCTTTTTTTTCAGTATCAGCCATTTATGAATCCTGGTGTGCTCCCACAGCTAAATAATATTGACTAGTAACATCACGTAAGCTATATGCATGCTGAAAACACAGAAAGAATGAAATTTATCCATTTATCTATATAAGAAGTTGAAAAAATGGTTTAGAAAGAAAACGAGTCCATCCTGTGTCTGTACATTGCCTTAGTGATGACACGAATTTAGAGATCGCCCTCTTGTGGCAAAAAAAGAGAGAAACCCGATATTTAAATTACTTTTCTGAAGAAATATGTATGAGCAAAGTACTACCGAGATCCCCAGCTAGTTTTCTCTCAGCAGACACCTTTACTCTCCATGTGCTAAAGCCACGGATTTAGAAGACATTGTTGGAAGTAGTTTATACTGAAATGCAACGTTTTAAATAAGTGATGCTTTAGGTTGGCGTGCTTTTGGGGTAAAACACAGTCATAAAAATTTAGGATGCAGACTAAAAAAAAACCCCAACATTATGCAGATGTGTTTCTACAGTTTCAGGATCTGTTCCACATAAACCTTTTTCTGATGTGAGATCTCTATTTGAAAGGGCTGCTTTGCTCCTCTTGTGAGTGGTACCAGGAAAGGAGACCAAAAGAACTATGTCACTTGCAAGCTAAGTCTTTCAAGACTGTCTTGAAGACAAAAAAGTATACATATATATATATCTTTAAGAAAATCTTGCTTTAAGAAACCAGATCCAGAAAATGCAGGAAACCTAGCATTTCAATACCTGAGAAATTTAATATTACAGTATTATAGAATTTGGGAATTTTTAAATTGAAAATTTAAAATAAGAAAGGGAAGTTAAACACAAGTTAAGCATAAACACAAGTTAAATGTAAGCACAAATGAGTCATAAATGAGTTAGCTCCTAAAATAAGAACAGTATGCCAATAGGGGTAATAGCCAAGCTGATACAAATTTTTATGCCATGAAGAAAATATACAAGGGATTCATCACCTACAAGGAGTTCCATGTTGAGCTTCCACTTCCAATCTGGGAAGAGTGGGAATTAACAGCCTGGATAACAGAGATATGTGGTTTTCTGTGTTACCAAATGCAGCAATCAGTGCTAACCCAGTGTTTTCCAAACAGGCTGTTTGTGAGAGGAACTCACAGCTGCTGGCAGGAGCAGTGAGCTTTGCTGTGCTCCTCTGGGAGCAAAGACTGACCCGGTGTTTGGAAGGAGCGCATGGCACACTGTCTGCAGTAGAGTGTGAGGAAAACAGGGTTTCACCTGGTATGGGTACAGCAGCAGATGGATCTTCATCAGCCTGTTAAGGGAATCAGTGTATCTGAGGGTTTGCACTTCCTTTAGCTACAATATCTCTCTAAGAGATGGGACCGGACATCCTGCAGGTCCTTGCATGGATTCATGCAGTTGCTAGCTTTGATCTGAGAGAGGAGACTGGATAAACTCATGCTTCTGGGACAGTTTAATGGAACTTAGTTGCATTTAGGATCTCTATTTGTTTTCAGCTGGATGGAAAGCACCAGCACTGAGAGTTGTGGCAGTGAACACACACAGAAAAAGCATCCCTGATCTAAACTTAACCCCCTATACAAACCTCACTGATACCCTTGGTGAAAAACTTCTAAAACACTATTAAAATCCTTTTCTGATGAATTATGGAGTCCTCTTCTTTTAAAGAACAATTTTTTACTTTTTGATTCATTTGCAAGTACCTAATGCTAAATGTATCATTAACAAACTATTAGAAGGAATTATAGCATCTCAGCCTCATGGAACAAATATAAATTTGTGTCTCATTCACTGAGATTTCAGGTGGAAATCATTTTATATGGAAATCAGGATTCTTGATTTAATATGAGAGTGTATATTTTTAGCTACACATCCCTTTAGTGTTTACATGTGGAGAATTGCATTGCCTCTTTATTTGTCTTTTAAAGCATATATTTTTAGCTTACACCTTGCTCCTTTCATGGTTGCAATGCCTGTGAGAATTCAGAACTACAAGGTCTTGTTCAAAGAGTGCTCTGACATCTATGGAAGAAGAGAAAGAGTGACAATGTATTTTGGAAGGATATGCACAAATGTGCATTTACCACAATGTTATTTAAAATGCTTCTTTGTATATTTGGGGGCCATTGTCTGCTTCTTATCATTATGAGTTTGATGTATTTTGTATGTGCATGAAGTGGTCAAATTATAAATATAATTAAGAACCATATTTGGCTGAAATAATTTGTATTATTTCTTATAATTTATTTTCCCCAGACAGCATGATTATCTGCAGCTCACTAGTCACACATTGTTAATTACAGATGTCCTTCACCATGCATTTTATGAGCAGAGACCACAGATAAGGACAGAAAGATGTATGTATAGAGCTGCCAAATAGGAAATGTGGCACAGGGTAATGAGTAGATATAGTTTATCTGATGCATGAATGTATTTTGAGGGTGGAACATGGTCACTTAAGCCCAGAAGATGCTAACTGATGGAAATTCACTAAGCTGCAATTTGGATAAAGCTTTGCACTCTACCCTGTTTTGTAATGAAGGAATATTCAGAGCATTTGGATTAACACTTCCTTTGCTTTGCTCTTTTTCTTTTGTTGTCAGTGAGATTATTGTCACCTTGTACAAAGTACTGTGCTCTCAGATTCTCTTGGGACATCAGGGCAGGAGAGTGTTAACCTAATGTGCAATTCCTGGCTTGTATATCTCAAAATAGGCTTTTAGGATATACACTGCTGCTCTCTAGCATGAAACAGATCTCCTTCTCTAGGCAATTGAGAAAAATTATTGCCCTGAAGGGGAATTTTTCAGGTACCTGAATAGCACAAGTTACAGTCATATTTGAAAAAGTGCTTGAATCAACATCATTTGCATAGTTATGGAGTTTCTCTTGTTTTTTATTTTCTCTTAAATGTTGAGGGTATGCTGGTTTTGGCTGGTGTAGAGTTAATTTTCTTCCCAGTGGCTACTGTGAGGAAATGTTCTGGATTCATGCTGAAGACAGGGCTGATAATAAAGAGAGGGTTTGTGGTTCTTTTATTGCTGAGCAGGGCTTACATAGAGTCAAGGTCTTTTTTTGCTTTTCATGCAGCTACACTGATGAGGGACCTGGGGATGTGTGAGAGGTTAGGAGGAGACACAGCTGGGACAGGTGACCTGAACAAATATTCCAAACCATATGACATAATGGACAGTTTACAAAGTGAGTGGAAGAAGGAGGTTGGGGGAAAATTTGGAATGATGATGTTTGTCATCCCAAGTCACTGTTATGTGTGATGAGGCCCTGCTCTCCTGGAGATGGCTGAACACCTCCCTGCCATGGGAAGCAGTGAATTAATTCTTTGCTTTACTTTGCTTGTGTGCATGGCTTTTGCTTTCACTATTAAAATTTCTTTATCTCAACTCAAAAGTTTTCTCTCTTTCACCATTCCAGTTCTCTGCACTGGGACTTGGTTGCTGGTTGGGTCTTAACCCTGACAGGAGGGAAAAAAAATCAATTTTCTTCTAAATGTTGGTCAGTCAGTTTCCCTCTTTAAAAAAATAAAAAAAACCCAAACCAGTAATCTCCTTATTCTACCTTGGAGCACTGAGGCTGGAGTTATTTATGCAACTTTATATCTCTGAGTCCAGAAGGCACAAATGCCTCTGAAAGCTGCACTGTCCAGATAAGAGGTACTGAAAGTGAACTTTTCTACAGCTGTTACCAAGCAGGATGCCCGCAATTCCTATCAGCCCTGGAATCCTGTTCACTTCACCAAATTACTGTTTTTAATGGAGAATTCATGTCCAGCTTACATGAGTATTTATTGTAAATGAAGCCATGATTGGCAAGTTTTCCCTTTGGGTGGTATTTATTTTTTACTCATGAGGGATTTTTTTATTATTAATTTAATTTTTTGAGGAAATAAGATATCAGACTAGCACTATAAACAGATAAACAGAAAGATGGCAGAGCTAGCAGTATCAAGTAAACCTCTTGTCACTATGAGTTAATCAGCTGTCTACAGTGATGCACATATTGAAGAACACATTTGCCAAACATCAACTTAATGCATTACTGTAACTGCATTTCACAAAAGAGCTTTGCTCCTTTGAGATATGGTTCTCCTGTAATATTGAACCAGGGAATACTTTGTTAAGGATTGGTGCACATATGCTCATAACTTGCTGAAATGAGAGTAGCAGGACAGAGCACAGTTCAGCAAACTTGAAGCATGGAAGCCTCATCTGCCTAATCCTAGATTTCCTGAGGTTCTTATGCCTATCTAGAAAGAGCATATGTAGTTGCAGGAGAAGAAGCCTGGATCAATGAATGGTTTGGTACAACACAAGTCCTGTTTCAGGACACCTGTAGGCTATGGAGCCTTTGTGAACATTTCAGTAGATTTCCCCAATGGCAACACACAAAAAACTCTGTTGAAACAAAACATCTCTTAACTTGCAATGTCAGTTAATTCAACAGCAGAATTTCATGTCTTTGAATGTGGTTTTGCACATCTTTGGAAAGCTATGTTTTAAGAAGAGCAGTCTAGGATTACACTTAATATGGCTGCATTTGTTACTTATGAACTCTCAGAAGATCTCTAGTCAATTTGAGTTTCAGCATTTCCAACATACGTGCAGAGAGCTCATGATGATTTTTTCTCACTCTGAAGCATCACATTTGCCAAGTCCCCTCAACCTGGACTTCAAGCACATCTGCTTGAAGCAAGCACATAATAATGTCAATAACCATCATTATCATCATAAACCACAACAGCTGTAATTCACTGTCTTCTCCCTTTCCCAATAATAAGAGATGAAATTTGCAGACCAGTGGGCATGATTAATGCACCATGAGTATTTTCTGTATTTTAATTTGCTAGGTATATTAAAAAGTGCTATTAATCAGAACTTGAAGAATGCACTGTGGACCTTATCATAATCAAGGTAATGGAAATATTCCACCTGTAGCTTTAACTCAAGCATACAGATCATTAGTATTTAATTTACTGCATTTTCTTCTGCTTAAATTTTTTACTTGATACAGTATTACTCTTCAATCATTAAAAAATTAACATTTGATAGTGCTTTTTACGTTTGAAATTGGCTTAGCTTCACAAAACCCACCGGAGGGATGAAAATACATTTTTGCATCCTTAATCTCTTATTTACAGGAGCAGAAAAGGCCTGTGGCCAAAGCTCCCCATGTCACAGTGCAGTGTCATGCTGCAACAATGAAGAGTAGTGCCAGGTGAGTGGGCAGGTTAAATCATCAGGGGGACCCCAGCTTGTGCTCCAAAAGCAGGGAAGAAGGGAATATTTGTACTAATCGATATTTTTTTCACAGGCAGCTTTGATTTCTGGTACTATAACACAACCTCCTCAGTCATTCCTGTAATAGAGTGGAAACTTCAGGAAGAGGATCAGAGTGAAAAATCAGAGGTTTGTAAGCCTGTCAAGGAATATAAATTCTTTTTACAGCGATGTCCATTCATGGTCTTGTCAGAATGGAGTCCAGAGTACAGCCCATATTAATATCCAAAGCACAAGAGCAGCAGTTGTTCAGGCTTCTTTGATTTTTTTTTTCTTTTGGTTGGGGGGAGAAGGAAGAAGGTATTAGATTTTGATTGTATGTATGGGGATTTGTTTTTTAATTTTTTTTCCATTCTAATTGTTGAAGAAAAAAGAAATATAAATTTTTAAACTGCAATCTATCCTTTTAAGATGTGTTTTTTACAATAAAAGGCTTCATCAGATTAACTCCACCATTATGTTTTCAGGTAATCAGAAAAAATATTTCAAGCTGATTTTTGTCCCAAAATTAGTACTCCAAAATACTAGAGCCATCAATATATATGAAAATATGGTAACTACTACTTCTCAGTAATTTTGCCTTAGAGAACTACTAAACAAAGTCACTGGGGAGGGTGACATTGACGGCATTCAACCAGAAAATATATATATCACAGAACAATTTGGTTCAGAGGGATTTTTTTTTTAATGTACTCTCATCTCTCATAGGTCATATTTCATTAGAGACTAATTTAAGAAACCATTATTATTTAGACTTCTTTAGAATCTGGAGAATGAAGTTTTAACACAGTTTTACACCACATTTCTGTAAAAAAGAGATAGTCATAAACCTGAAATATAACTTTCAAATAGTATCTGCCTTTCTATATTCTGTCTTTTAATCATCCTCGAAAAGATCAGAGATGGGATTTTTTTATCATCTGAAAAATGTAGTACTCTTTTTTAATGTGCACTGACCTTTTTAGAGTATGTACATGAAAAAAAAAAAATTAACCTCCAATATATAAAATTATGGCTGCCCCAGCCTAGAACATTACCCTGTCTTTTCTGTGCTCTGGCTTTTTGACTGTTTTCTGCACTTTCATGACATTGTTTTCTGAATTTCATTAAATGTTGCACTTGTCACAGGGAATTGTGGGCTGGCTGATGAATATTTGGCTGTGAGTTATTTATATTGGTGTGGGGTTAGTGTCTGTAATGGTACAAGATCTGCTCACCCACAGAAACTTTTATAAAAGACCTTGTTGTGATTTTTTATCATAATTCCCATGCCTGGATGGATTATGAAATGTGGAGAGTTTTTTAATTGCAAAGAGAATATGCTTCAGAAAAGCAGAAACATGTATTTGTTGCTTAAATAAAAAATGGCTCTCCATCCCATGCATCCTTTTCAAAGCACCTAAAATGCACAAATTTTAGGGAAACCACAGAGGAAAAGGAGTTGCAAGAGTGGCCTTTTTGGGTTCTCCTGACTTTTTTCTGTCTATGGTGGTGAATTATAGGGTCAGTATGAACTGAAGCCCCCTCCGTCCTCTTCAACAGCTGCCAGTGGAATTAAGCTGCCAAGAGGATTGCCACATCCACTGCTTGTGCCAGGGAGCACATCCCCAAAGAGATGATCCTTGCCACTGGTTGTTTTCAGTGTGTTCCTGTGCAGCTCTGGTCTGACCCAACCATTAGTACATGGATTGAGAAGTCTTGTGGGGGGCATTGCAAAAGCCATACAGCAGGAGCAAAGGGTGCTGTGGGAGGACTGGTATGTGGGGAAGCCTTTCTCATTCACAGTTCACTGCATTTGATACTGTGCAATGCTGGTGAAGGAGGCAGAGAAAAATAATTTTTAGCAACTTCTGTAGTTTGAATTTTCCCTCTTGGAAAGCTGGATTGACAGAATTAAAATTAGGTGGATAGCATCTTTGGTCAGCAGATGCCATATGGTCCACAGAGCTTTCAGTTGCAAAGCAACTGCAGAGAGGGCTATCAACACTGCAATTACACAAAGGCCACAGGAAAAGAGAATATATCAATCTACTATCTTGGTGGGAGCTGAATATGAACATGAGCTACACTTTCAAAGGCTGCAGAATAATCATGTTAGTCCCCTTTCTATTCAGGCTATGGAGGAAGTGGGTTTGCATCCCTTTCACTAGACATAAAGCTGTAAAAAACTTAAAAGGAAGGAGAGATGAAAAACAGACGGATCTTTCTTGTCTCATATTCAGTCCATCTCTTACATAAGAATTGGTGGGTTTAAGCCACATTAAAACAATGTATCAAATGAAGCAATTAGTCTATTTTTGTAGCCATAAACAAAAGCCACACTGTGGGAAATCTCTTCTTACCTGAAACTGAACCTTCTTGTCATCAGCATAACAAAGGCTGTTCCCTCACACAAGGTCTGGGCAGGCAAAGAGACCAAGGTCTGAATAATTAAAGGCATAGTCAAGGCAGTGATTTATGCAGCACAGATGGTGTGTCTTTCTTTAATGCATAAAAGACTTTTACCTGAAATAAGTAAAACCAACCGGCTGAATTTGAAACCAGTAGCTACTTTGAAATAGAATTAAAGAAGTTTCTCCTTCATTTCTTTGAAGACAAACTTATTTCAGCAAGAGCTGGTTATTGTGAGAGACTGAAATGTTAATGACTCAAAAAAGAAAAAAACAACCCCAAAAAAAACCCACAGGGTGCTTTGCTGAGGGCAGATTTGCACCCCCGGAGGGGGAGGACATGATTTTTGGGGTATGTAATGGCAAGACTCTGGTCTGCATAAAACAGATGGGGTGAACAATCACTACTAGAGGTTACAAGCTGGGCTTTGGGGCCAATAAGAGACAGATCCTGAAAGGTAGGATGGTGCTTTTTGTCATGCCAATGGCCCTCCCCCACACAACTCCTTCAGTTGTAAACCCACAGACACACGCACTCTCCTCCTGGGGACATTCCTGAAAGAACTAGATGGATGGTTGCATCCAAAGAGTTGCAGCCAATAGCTCAGTGTCCAAATGTAGATCAGTATAAATTGGCCTCACTCAGGGGACTGAGACTGGTACCTTTGAAAACCTTTATTAATGACAGACAGTGAGACTGAATGCACTCAGCATGTGAGGGACACCAAACTGAGTGGTGCAGTTAATTTGCTAGAGGGCAGGGATGCCATCCAGAGGGACCTGGAGTGGGCCCACGAGAGACTCATGTAGTTCAACAAGGCCAAGTCCTGGGCCCTGCACTGGGGTCAGGGCAAACTCCAGTATCCAGACAGTCTGGGGCATGGTTGGATTGAGAGAAGTAATTGGGGATACCAGGAGAAGAAAAATTCAGCAAGACATGGCCATGTTGACTTGCAGCTCAGAAAGTCAGCTCTGTCCTGGGCTACTTCACAAGAAGAATGCCCAGAAGGTCTAGGAATGTGATCATCCCTTTCTACTCTGCTCTTGTGTAACGCCACCCGGAGTACTGCACCCAGCCCTGGGGTCTCCAGCACAGGAAACACCTGTTGGAGCAGAATGAGAAGATGGGCACAAAAATAAGTAGAGCAATAGAGCACCTCTTCTATGCAGAGACTGAGACAGCTGGAGTTCAGCCTGGAGAAGAGAAGACTCTGGGGAGACAGTATTTTGGTCAATATACAAAGGAAGCTTATAAGAACAGTGGGAAAGGATTTCTTACTAGGGTAAGGGGGTAAATTTAGATTGAAAAAAGTAAGAGTTTTTTTGGAGACACTGGAACAGGTTGTCCAGAGAAGTTGTGCTTTCCCCATCAATGGAAGTACTTAAGGTCACTTTAGCAATGACCTTGAACAACCTGATCTAGTGAAAGCTGTCCCTGCCCCTGGTAGTGGGGGACAACTACATGCTTTTTTACAGGTGCCTTCCACCATTCTATGATTCTATAATTCTATGATTCATAGTCCTACTTTATGTGTAAGCCACATGTATGCCTCATGTTTATAACAAGGATGATAGGAATCTGCTTCAGATGGTATGAGGTGAACCTTTTAGAGCCCAGTTCTAATGAAAGTACAGACAAAAGTTGTAATTATATATTAGCTGCCAGGGACTACTGAATTAATAGATAATTACTACAGGAGGTAGTATGCCTGTAGACAACTGCTATTGCTATTAATACCTTGACATTTTCCTAGTCCTGCCATTTTTGTTTATGTCATCATTTTAAAATATTGTCAACTTACTTGCAAAACTAGTATATAATTTGGGTTTTCTGAATGAAAACTTGCATTCTATCCCCAGAAAATGAGGATTTTAGGCTAGAGGTTTTCTGCTGTCACTATGTTCTCAAATTTCTCACTGTCTCAATGTGGTTTTTCTTGCATCAGGAATCTTTTGAGTTCTGATTTCTGCAGTGAAGATTTTTAAAAATATGATTGTATGTAAAAATGCCACTTAGAAGCAAACACCATGCTAGGCACCTCACAGATACCAGCTACAGAAGACTTCTTCAGGCAGAGATTCTTCTTCAGATCGGGGATTTAGCTTGAAGAATTTGAAACCGATCTATTAGCACACATGTTATGGTTAATATTATTAAAAGAGAAATATCACCAGTGGATTAGATGGATTTACACGTCAGCGTGTCTGGTCATGGACAAACACAAACTGTGAACCAGTTTGGGAAAAACTCATTGGGCATTTTGAAAGCTACCTAATATGCCTAATATATCTTTATTAAGTTTTGCTGCATGCTAATACCTTCTTGCATGCATACATCACTTGATATTTACATAGATTGCAGGGTTAAAATGAAAAAAACCCCAAACATTTAAATATGTGTAGAAATACAAAGAAAAGAGATCTGGATAAACACATTCAGATTATTTGTTTCCTGTATATTTTTTCCAAATTCTCATTCCTGAAGCACAGCTCAATGCCTTTGCACATAGCTGAGATAATGGCGAAGAAGCAATTTTGCTGCTCAGCAAATCAGTAACATATGTCCTGCTTCTTGAAAAGAACAAATAATGACATTTTTGTTACCTGACTTTGCAGATCAGGGGAGCTGTAACATCTAACACACTTGCACCAGCTACACATGTCAGAAAGAGGGGGCAAGCAAAAAGCGTAATTTATCAACTATTTCCTATTGCAAAAAGGATCTATGACATTTAATTTGCATCAGAAACTTTTTTTTTTTTTTTGATAAATCACACATTTTTTCAGAGCTATTTGATTTTCAGAATTATTTCAATTATTTTCTTGTGTTGCCCACCATGTATGAGTTAGGGACATATCTGAGGATTTGTAGTCACATAAACATGTGCAATGTACTCACAAAATACATCTCTTAGCAAATAATGCTGTAGAATATATATGTTGACAAGCTAAACCTAAGTAGTTATAACTTCTCCAAATTAAGAGTATCTAACACTTGCATAAACTGGCCTGGCTGCTGTCATTGCTGCATTGAATGAGCACCATAAAGATCTTCATTAACAGATGGAAAAGCTCCAACATTTGGGTAAAGGAAGTCCAGGAACTAAGAATTCAGAAAACCTCCTGACATACAGCCCCTTTAGACTCTGTTGGTACAGTTAAAACATAACAAACCTGAATAAGAATCAGAGTGAACAGCTTTCAAATAACATTTTTTCTTAAATCTACTGAAAACTCATATTTGTATCTGTCAGGAATAGCCAAGATTAATGAGCAATTAAACACAAAAGAATACGGACTGTAAGTAGAGGAAGACATAGAACTGAAATGTTCAGGAATAGATATAGAAATATATATTTAAAATGCAAATTGCCACAACTCTAGGCTCAATATCGGGATACAAGTCTGCCTTTGCCCCAACAGAAAATCCACAAAATGTGACACTTTATCTAGCTGTTTTAATCTCCTCTTACCAAAATGCAAGGTCCTCTGCTCTGGTTCTTACACAGCCTCCTCCAAAACCTTTTGCCTCTGCCAAGTGGCCTGCTAGACATCTCACCTCTGCAGTGAAATAATTTATTGTCTTACAGTTATTCACAGTCTGTTCCTAGGGCACAAATAATGGCACTTGCAGCTGAAAAACTCCAGGAACATCTGGAATCCATAGGTGATTTCATGTTAAGTACTGTTTACTCTCTTCTCTCACAACCAACCCAAATGTGTACATGAAGATGTGTTTTGCAGTGAATAAATGTGAATCATGAACTGTGGGAAGGAGCACAAGGCCCCAGCTGGCATCCATATGAAGATTGAGAACTGTGAAATAAAGGTGTCAAAGAACAAGCCATAGCTGTGTTCCTGTTGCCTCTGTCAAATCTGTGCTTGAGATGCTCAAAATTACCAGAACACAGGATCGAGTGGTGGTGTATAAGTTAAAAAACCTATAAGAATCTATACAGGGGGATTCTGATTCTAGAGTTCTTTGAATGCAAAGCAGGTGCAAGATAGTGAAGCAGCTTTTTAAAGAGTGCAGACAGGCAGGCTGGCAGAAAGACAGGGTCTCCTCACATAAAGAGAAGTTGTTTAAATTTACAAAAAAAAAAACCAAAAAAAAAAACCAAGTGAAATCTCTTCAAGAAATATGGAATCTGAAGAAAAATATGTTCACTTGTCTGGCACTAAATCTTTTAAAGACATTTTAGAACTAAGCATCAATAAAGATTAAAAAAAAATAAACAAAAAAGAAGAAAGAAGAAAGAGTTTGAGATAATTAATTCCTTACAGGGATTGTTACAGAGGGCTACTGTAACAACAGTAAAAAAAATGTAGGCAAGTAGGGAAATAAATGCTAAAAGTATAAAATTCAGTTAAATGGGGAAATAAAGATAAGCAGCTAGATTTAGATTATCTGTATTGGTAGTTTTTCATTAAATTACTTTTCATATAATGCTACTGTGTAATTATATTTTTAAAAAATCCTGGATGATGAAAATACCCAGTTTTAATAACACATATTTATGATGAATAATATACTTGTATAAGACAAATGCATATTTAATATGCCAGTTGGAAACTTGATACAAAGAAAATAATCATTATGCTGTCTGTTATTGAAGTCCAATAATATCAAAATGAGAGAGTGTACTGCGTTTGTGAAAAGGAGAGGTTACGTTGGAAAATAATAGTCAAATATTCTTTGCTAGCAAATATTCTTTGCTGTCACATTGTGTCACATAGTCTTCATAGATTGAAATTCCTGCTTGAATTAGGAAAAAATGTAATAGTAAATTTATTCAAGGACCAAATTGTAAAAGGAGAAATATGATCTAAAATGAATGGAAAATATTATAATAATTGTGAAGTGTGGGATTACTGAATTTATTTTTGCATGCTTTAGGCTTTTATAGGTTTTATTATGAGTTAGAATAGCCTCTTTGTTATAAGATAGGATAGCAAAGCTCCCTCATATGGGCCCCTTTCCTTGGGATTTTTCCCTTATCAGAAGTTGATAAGAGTTGCTGTAGCCTCTACCTAGAGACTGCATTCTGATTGGACATCTTCCT
>JBBMKD010000053.1:8902911-8958679 GCA_037834095.1 Argya squamiceps
GCCCACAGAGAGGCCGTGCAGGCTTATGGTCAGCTGCGGTTTCGCCTCTGGGTGCTGCTCTCCGGCCAGTGAGAGGAGGTCCCAGCAGAGAGCTGTGCTGGGGGGGGGGCTCACAGCCTGTGGCAGCCACGTCAACACGGCATCATTGGTGCCCTTGTCACTGGCAAGCCTGAAGCTGCTTGCCTGCTCCTGCGCAAGGAAGGAAGATGTTGCAGCACGTGGATACATGGATTGTTTGTGCAGACCCATCGGAGAGTTGCCTTGCCCTTCACCTCCCAGTTACAACAGTGCTGTTGCCTAAGTCTGTGAGACAGCAATTGGCTCCACCTGCACATCCTCTCAGAGGACAGCGAGGCTGGAAGAGGTTGCGTGGAACACCTGGATGACAGAAACCTCACCGCTTGTTAGGGACTTAATGTAGTTGTTTAGTTAGGTGTAGCTTTAATGGTTTTGTAAGGATGTAGTTGCTAGTAGATGCACTTTACTCTAGGAGTGTAGGTAGTCGAGGTTTTCATAGTGAGACTAGTTTCTTAGCATTCCTTGCAGAGGCCCTTTAGTGCTGCAAGTTTAGAACTGTTTTGCAAAGTTACGTTAATGTCCTAGCCTGACTTTATGATGCTTGTATCCCCAATTGTGCTGTTTGTTGAGTTGTCTGCCTGTAAGTCTGGTTCTTAGAGCGTCACAATGAAAGAAGATGTGAGCAATTTATTTTGAATAAGAACCTTCATTGCTCAGTATTTTATTTTTTTTCTTGGGATCGTGTTGCTTGTCGGAGGCCCGGATACCATCCCCAAATAGGTTTTTTTTGGTTTTAGTTCGATTTCGCTAGCTGAGACACGGAAGATTCCTGGAGTATTTTTTTCCTTTTTCTTTGAACTGTTTAAATCTGCTCCTCACTGAAAAATACAGGGGAGCACCGAGGGCCAGCAACTGTGGCCCACCAGTGCCTGGACCTCCAGAGGGACTGGGACTGGTGGGAGACTGAGTGAGCTGAGCTGCACCCGCAGCAAGGACTTCCTCAGTTTTGCCATCTCTCTTCAGAGCGTCGAGCGCTTTTATTGTTTCTTCCTATTCATTCTTTATGCTTGTGGACATTTTTTTGTTAAATAAATAGCTTTTTCCCACTTTTCTCCCAGGAAGTTCTTTTCCTGGACTGGCTGTCAGGTGGGGCCTTTTGTTTTTCTCTGCAGAGGAACCCCATTCAGAGGTTTCCTCCCATATTTGCTCTAAACCACGACAGTCATGCAGATTCTTTTTGTTGAAAACTTTTATCCTTTTTTGATTACTTTCTTCCATCATGAAAATCTGATGAACTTTTCAAAAATAACTTATTTTAATGCCCTCTGATGCTGCTGTCACTGGAGCTTTTTAAAGATTTTTAAATGGTTTTCATTTTATTATGATAGGATATTTTTTTGTTTGAGTTTTTGGAACAGTGAGATGTGTGTAAGTGTGAATTGCTGTCTTTTTGGTTATAGAACAGGAGGACATTTTTAATGGATGATATATTCCAATCTAGTTATTCCTACATACATCTAACTTGTGAATTCTTCTAATGCTGGGGAAAAATGAAGATTATTCAGCATTCCTGTAGCCTGCTGGTAGGGGTAATAAATGTAGTCCTTCATTTTGGTACTGGGCAGTAAGACAAAGAAAAATTATTTTTCTTGTGCAAACCTGGATTATTTGTGCTTTCAGTTTCTTGAGTGTGAAGTCAAGAACATAATCAAAACTGCTTGGATGTATTCTAGGAGCTGGTCTGGTCTGAGGACACATGCAGAGCAGAAATTACCATTCCTTTTATGGGGTTAGAGGAGGTTAGAGGAGCTGTTGATTTTCAGCACAGTAACAACTGCTGAGCATTTCTTTCAGACTAGCACTGAGAACATCATCCTCTGCAGCAGCAGTGTGCTCCAGTTTCAGGAGGGAAAGCCACAGCATTCTAGCATTGCAAATTGGAGTGTGGGGCAAGGAGTTATAAGCCATGCCTTCTTTCTGTGCTATTAAGCTGCATTAATCATCATGTCATCTGAGTGCCTGCTTTCCTTTGCAGGTTTTGTGAGCTACCCAGGTTATTTTACTTCTCTGATTTAATATTGATTTCCTCCATTCTGTCCTCTGTACTAGCCAGTTAATCATTAACTCTCTGTGAGAAGTGTGAGCAATTATAAATACAATAAAAATAATGAGAATTCTATCACGAAACTACTGTGAAAAATAAACAAATGATAGTTTTAACAGTCTTCAGAAAACAAGACACTGTGAAATCCACAGCAAAAGAGTAGTGGTGTTAAAAAGTGAGAATCCTTCCAAAAATTTATTGAAAGCACAGTAATAAGAAAAAAATCACTTTTCTATACTGAAAAAAACAAATTCTAAAATTAAATTTATATAGCAGTTAATAGAAAGCCCCAGCCTATTGCACTGGGTTACACAGACTGTAGATGAAATATCACCAGACTTCCATTCTTCTGCATTAAGGTATGCTACAGTGTGTCCTAATTTCATGGTTTGAAAGAGCCTTCAGGCATGTCAGGTAACTTCTGCTTCTATACTTATTCATTCCTGCTCTGCACTCAAACTGCATAGCTGGAAACCTGCAACTACAGACTGCAGATTGGAGCTACAAAGCCAAGTTACTGTGAAGACCTAGATTTACATACTGGGTAACAAAAATATCAGCAAGCCCCTTTGTAGATATAGCTCTGCTGCTATTTCAGTGATGGCTAAAGATAAAACATTATCTTTTCTAACTGTTGATACTAGCTGTGATCTTGCTGACAGACAAGCAAAGGAAATCTCAGTGGTTGAAGTTGTTGTCCATTATCAGCTGAAATTCCCGGTCTGACTCAGGTCTTGCTCCTGATTCCTTCTACTTGTGGGGCAAAATAGGCTGTTTTGTGCAGCTGTCAGAGAGCCTAAACACATTCTGTTTCACAAATGAGAGCATGAAAAGCATGTCAAAAAGGCCAGAAAGGTGGCACAGCTGTGAAGAGATAAGTTGCTAAGCTGTTATAAGTCACACTCAGTCACACAACCATAGCCTAAGAGCAAATGGTTGGTGTGTCACCTCTTCACAACACTGCCACTGTTGGCTTTAAGAGCAGTATGAAGTGTAATGTTTGATTTCTTGTTGCTCATTTTGCTCAGCACATTGTCATGGGACATTTCAAGCTATTTTTGGCCTCCTTCTACCCATCACATTTCCAAGACAATGGGAAGACAATGTGCTGTATCTCATTCGCATTGTTATAATGAATTAATATTGTGCCATCCTCTGTTCTCATTAATAACCTTCTTAGAGAAACAGTATAATAGGAAAATGCACCAATTAGTTAAATCCTTCAGTCACAACTCAGCATTGTGATAAAACATGCTGCAGTACAAGAAGAAACTTGTATATATTCATTGTGAGGAAATGGAAGATGGAAAGAAGAGAATGGAGAACAAATTAACCCCTTCTGATAACTGAAGCTCATAAACCTCTGGAAGCTTCTCTGCCTCTGTTAGTCATAAGATGTGACAGTAGAGGACACAATCTCTATTGCTCCCCAGGGGATATTTTTCCCCTTTGTAGCAAAACAACCCATTAGGTAAACAGAGCTTTGTTGCCCGTAGCAACAGAAAATTGCATTCCAGCTGGATAACAATGTATTTTAGCTCTGCTTATTTCTTTCAAAATTAAAAGTAAAGATTAGCAGGAAAACAGAAGTACAATTAAAATTAGGCTTTGCTTAATAAAGACTGGAAAATTAAAAAAAGGAAGAACCAGATTCATCAACCAAATGAAAAACATAGTAAAATTGTGCTGCATTTACCTGCCGCTTACTTTATTTACAGCAGTTATGGTCTGGCATTCAGTTTTTTTCCACACTGCCAGACAGCTAGACACAAAGAAGCTGACTTTGTTCATATTATACAATTACAGCATGTCCAAGAAACCCACAGGGATCTTTAAGTCCAGCTTCTGGCCCTGCATGGGAGAGCCCCAATATTCACACCATGTGCCTGGGGGCATTGTCCAAACACTTCTTGAACAGTCAGGCTGGTGCTGTTACCACTTCTCTGAGAAGTCTGTTCTGCTGCCCAACCACTCTCTGGGTAAATAATCTTTTCCTAAAATCCAACCTAAATCTCCCCTGACAAAACTTCAGGCCATTCTCTTGAGTCCTGTTGCTGGTCACCAGAGAGATGAGGTCAGTGCCTGCCCCTTTGCTTCACCTCCCAAGGAAGCTGCAGACTGCAATGAGTTCTCCTTCAGTCTCCTCTTCTGCAGGCTGAACAATCCAAGTCACCTCACCCTATGTCTTTGCCTTTACACCCTTCACTGTCCCCATTTCCTTCCTTGCACAGGCTCTAACAGCTCAATGTCTTATATTGTGGTGCCTAAAACTGTCCTCAGGACTCGAGGCAAGATTGCCCCAGTGCAGAGCAAAGCGGGACAATCCTGTCCCTTGCCTGGCTGACTATGCTGCATTTGATGGCTCCAGGGCTGGTCCTCCACTGCTGACTCATGTTCAACTTGCCATCAACCAGGACCCCCAGGGCCCTTTCCATGGCACTACTTTACTTGACTTGCTTGGACTGCAAGGATATAAAAGCCCTGAGATTCCTTTGTTTGGGATCCCTCCTTGGAGGCACCAGCTTGAGTTGTTTCTGTGTTACAGCACTGTTAATAAACTTCTTTATTGAGCAAATCATCTGAGACTCTGTTCTGGGAACTCTGGGGCTGAAGCAGTAAGGAAATTGTTCTGACTGTGCGAGTGGGATGTGTGGGGAACCAAACAGGGACCAGTCAGGTCACTGGAGCCACCACTGTGAAGTGCCTTCAGTCCCAAGTGTGGCAGTCTCTGCCCTTAGGAGCATGACTGCCAGAGAGTCTCATGAATAGTCAAACTGGGAAGTTTCCTTAATGAAATTGTTGCATAAGAAAAGTTTAGAATTTGAAACCCATCTTCCAAGCTGGTTGGTTGCACACATCTTGCTTTTAGGAAGGCTGGATATAGGATTTGGGTACCCTGCAGATTTAATGAGGTGCAAAAATAAAAAGGGATGAGACTGTAAGTTCTCTAGCTGTGCTTTTACTTCCTTTAGAAAAGGCCTTGGAATGCTTTCCTTTTATCTTTATATCTTAATGGCTTCTTTCTTTTCTAACAGTCCTTGGCTCTTAATTTTTTTTTTCAAGGAAAACAATGGATAGCATTGGTTAAAATATGACTACAAAGAAAACACTACATTTAAGCAGAATAATGGTAGATTTTATCTAAAGTAGTGAATTGGGGATACTTTGTAATCATCTAGTTTTCTTCAGTTTTCATTACAACTGAGTTACAAAGGTGGGGAATAAGCTTTGTAATTTTTAAAAAAAGCTACAGACCTGGCTACATGGATGGTAGGTAGCGACACAAATTGAGATGTATTAATGCTGCTATGGGGAGAGAGTCTCCAATAATTCATAAGTCATGAGGGAATTAGAGTCCATTTCTCATACTCAGTTAGCAGTAAGAACGGTCTGGAGAACCTTTTTGGTCTGTTTCTAAAAATATATGAAAATAAATTCCAGCAAATTACTTACAGAATACCTCTTGATTTGTTTGGTTTGTGAGAAAATCAGAGACCCTCTGATAAGTGTTCCAAGGAGCACCATCTGCCATTTTAAAATATATGATCATGGAATCAAGTTATTTTAAACTGTAACTTTTTAACATATTTGTTAAAATTAAGATTTGGATCATAAAACTGAAACAATGTGAAAATGTGGGATTCAAAGACATTTTTCAGAAAGCATGAAGAAAACGTAGGTAACATATATTTAAATGTTTCTGTATTTCAAACAATTAATTATTTTAAGGACAAATCCATGATTTCTCAGTATTTTATAATTTTCAAATCCCTGATTTAATTTTCCTTGATTGCATATTATAATGTAACTTTAAGAATCACATTTCTGAAATAAATGCTACTGCCTATTAATTAAAAATGTGCTTTCAATATTCTGGAGTAATGGCTAAAAAAATGATGTTTCATTGCAGTATTTGTCAATGTGGAACCATGTCAATGTGCTTGGTGCAGGAGAAATGGAGAGTGAAATTACCTAGGAACTGATGAGACTCTTTTTGGATAAGAAATGCAAAAATCATACTTAGTGGAAAAATAAAACCCCCCCAAACCTACTGTTGCCTCTAAACTGACTCCAGGGTGACTTTGGTCACGACCCCACACACATTGTTGTGGTGGTTTGACTCTGGCTTGATGCCATGTTTCCACCAAAGCCATTCTGTCACTGCCTTCCTCAGCAGGACAAAAAATATGACAAAAGGCTTGTGGGTTGAGGTAAGGGCAGGGAGAGATCATTCAGCAGTTATGGTCACAGGCAGAACAGACTTGACTTGAGGAGACTTATTGAATTTATTATTTATCAAACTGGAACAGGAGAATAAGAAATTTAAAAAAAAAACAAAACAAAAAAACCAAAAAACCAAAAAGAAACCACAAAAAACAAACAAACAAAAACCAAAACAAAACAAAAAACCCAAAAAAAACCCAAAACAAAACAAAAAAAACCACCCAAACTTAAAAACACCTTACACCAACATGACCCTTCTCCCCAGGCTTAACTTCACTCCCAAATGCTCTACTTTGTCCTCCCCAGGAGTGCAGGGGGAATGGGAGTTGTGATCATCTCAACATGTGTTGTGTCTGCCTCTCCTTCCTCTGCAGGGAAGGTCTGCCCACACCCTTCCCCTGTTCCAGCATGGGGTCCCTCCCACAGGGGACAATCCTCCACCTTCTCCAACATTACTCCTTCCCATGGGCTGCAGTTCTTTACAAACTGCTCCAGGCTGAGTTCTCTGTGGGGTCACAAGTCCTGCCATCAAACCTGTTCCAGTGAGGGCTTCTCTCTGTGCAGGTTCACAGGTCCAGCTGGGATCCCGAGCCAGCTTGGCTTTTCCACGGGGTCACTGCCTCCTTTGGGCATCCTGTTCCAACACAAGGTTCTCCACGGCCTGCTCCACCATCACCACCATATTAGGTGTGGGCTATCCCTTTGGTCAGCCTGGCTCAGCTCTCCTGGCTATGTCCCCTACCAAGATCTTGCCCACGCCAAGGGCACTGGAGAGGGAGGAATGTTGAGGGATGGTGTTGATGCTGTGTCCACCCTGCTCAGCAGTAGCTCAACACAAGGTGTGTTACCAACACTTTTCTGGCTACCAATGCAAAGCCCAGCAGTAGGAGAGATGCTGTGGGGAGAATTAACTCCATCCCAGCCTGACCCAATACATCAAATACTATGACCCAACTACCAAAAGAATATGAAAAGCTTTTATATCACATAAATATTAAAGAAAGCTGTTCTGAAATATAAAGGATTTGCAATCCTATGTTTCTGATAACTTTCTGGGGGTTTAATGCCATCTAATTAATGCAGTCTCTTTCATATATTTTCTATTCTCTCCCAAGTTTCTCCTGACTCATCACCAATTTTTTTCCTCTCAGTGCTCTATAGATCTTGACAAACCACAGAAACACCTTTTTTCATGTATTCAAATATTTACATTCCTTAAACACCAAATGTTTTGTTGTACATAGGATCTGGTGTCTTCAAATCTGCTTGTGAGTCCTTTCATATTAAGCATCACCTACAGGTTATTTTATAGTCAAACCGCTCCTTACATAAAATGCAGGCTAATTGCTCTTCTCTATACATAACAGACTTACCCCAGGGAAGTGAGGAAACAGCTCTTTTGAATTAGTGGCCATTATCTCAATCACAAGCAATTTACCTGCCAAGAGTCAGAATCAGGACTGACACACAGGAATTTCTGATTGCTGGCCTTGCATCTAATTCTGATCCAGACTGTTAAACAAAGTTTAGCTAAATAGAAACTGATAGATTGATTTTGTCCCAACATTCTCCATTTCACAGTATTCCATATATTCAATTATACTTTTATTTCCAAGTTATGCACTGCAATTCAGCTATATTCTTTTTGATTTTCTGAAGCAGAGTATTTCACTTGGTTGTGACTTATTTGTTAAAGGCTGCATTCAAGTAGGATTAGAATTCAGAACATTTCTCTAAATGATTTTCTACAAGATTTTGTTCACAGGCAAGAACTTTCCTCCATTCAAGTAGTAGTGACAGATCAAAATCAATACAGATAAACACTCATGATTTCTCTGAACTTGGCTGAGGTAGCAACTGGTTCGGAGCCACTATGTACAAATTATAAACAATTTTTTTAACCAGAGATCAAGAAATAGCTGCAGTTATTTCAATGTGATTCTTTAAAATCAGTAATCCATCCTCTCCACTAAAGACAAATAGTATGAGTCAGCAAAAAAAATTAACAAACCATGTAATAACTGAATTATAGGTGGTTTTGCACTCTGGAAAGTGAAAAAAAAAGCCATAAAGGTTGAAGTGTGTGGGAGTAGCAGAAAGAGATTGTGCAAAAGAACCAGGATCTGTTCCCAAATCTTTAAATGGTGACAACTGTATATAACAACCATTAATATTTAGCTTACAATCTTTCTGAGATGAATTTTTCTCTCTTGGTTCTCTGTAATCATCATAACCTTTTTGCAGCAGTTATCAATGTTGTTTTTCACCTAAGGAGTTGATAGCTGGTGTGATTAATAAAGACACAGCACAGCTAAGAGTCAACGACGACCAGGCTTGCAAAACAAAGGTGAGCTGCAGAGTTGGAAGTGATTGTAACGTCTGGGAAATGCAAAGGACCTATCATTTAGTATGTAGAGGCAGTCACATCTGAAATCTGGTAGAAATCAGGCGAGGTGTAAGTGTAGACATTAACCTTGGTGGTGGGCTAGAGCACTGTATTTCAAGGACAATTTTGTGTCACTTGGATGACTGAGAGCAAACAAACTTTGCTGTGTGTACTTAGATGCATTTTTACCCAAATTTGGGGTTTCGTATTTTACAGGGCTGCTCCCAGATTAACTGGATTTTTTGGTATAAAGTACAGATGGCCTTGAATTTTAAAACAAAAATAGTACTGGACAAATGGACAGAGGTTAGCCTTGATCACCATATAATTATAGGATTGAAAATGAAATAATCATACAATGACTAAATATCATATTGTGGTAATTTTAACTATTGAGTCCAATATGCTCTTTGAACCCAGTCACTTGAAATCAAATCTCACGAAGCTGGTGGTTCTTCTTTCAATAACTTCAGTCAACCTTGAAGCACCTCTAAGGGTATTACTGTGACAATTTCCTTTTACATTGGCAAAGTTGTGGTTGAGACTTACAAACACAGGTGAGGTATTAGGATCCAGTATATGCTGTTTAGTCTAACTAACTCCATGGTCAGAGGTTTATGGCAGGTTTTCCTTCAAGCAACAATACAAGCAGTTGGTGACATGCTCAGATAAACTCATTGCAAGCACATACTACATAATTTTGTAAATTAACCACCTTTCTTCTGATATAGGAGGTCAGTCCCATGTTTCTAACTGCTAAATAATTCATATTAATTTCACTGCCTGCTTATTTAAAGTTAAAGAAGAAATCCTTATTTAATCCTTCCGGTATTGCAACTGCACAAATCTATTCAGTATTTCTTGATTAGGTAAGATGTGAAAAAGCAATGCCAAACACACAAGAGTCAAAAAATGAACCAGAGAGAAAACATTACAAACTACTGTCTATTTATAATAGCTGTGTTTCCAGGTTCTCCTGTGAATTATTAATTAACTTTTGTTTCTTTCACTAGAGCTAAATGTGAGATTTTCTCTTGCCTTAATGACTTTTTTTATCTGTCTTTTGTATATTTACACCCAGATGTGATTAAGAAGAAACATGCTTTTATGTCCTCAAATTATTTAATAAATATCATTGTTTAGCCTGAAGAAAAGGAGGGCCAGAGGGACATTGTTACTCTCTACAATTAACTGAAAGGAGATTTTAGCCATGTGGGCTCAGCCTTGCTCCCAAGCAATAGAATAAGCAGAAATGGCCTCAAAATTGCATCAGGTTGGGGTTTAGACTGAACATAAGAAAAAAATTTCTTCACTAAATAGGTTGTCAAGCATTGGTTCAGGCTGCCCAAATTTACCATCTGTGGAAGTATTTAAAAGATGTGCAGTAGATGTGGCACTTGGGGACATGGTTTAGTGGTGGACTTGTTAATGGTTGGACTCAATGATCTTTAGAGATCTGTTCCAACCTAAACAGTTTTGTGACTCAATGACTGTCAGGCAAGGCATATAAAATCAGTTTGATGTGACAATCCTGTTGTATAGAACTACCTGATCAGTGGATGCCAAATTCAGGTGGAAGTTTTGGATCTTGCAACCAGGGAAATCTTTGACTGTCCTAACTCCAGAAGTAAACACTAAGTTTATAATGCATATGGGTAGGCTCAGGACACTTATTCTTGTCACCTCTTGTTGGAACTGCTGTTAATGTCAATTTATAACTCTCTGTGGTGCACCTATTATGTATTGTCCTGTTGTCAGTCCCTGTCTGGCTACACAGGCAGCCTACAGGGGTCTGAGCTCTGCAGCATCTGGTGTCTGGAAAGAGAGGAAGTCTGATGCCCTGTGCAGGGGATAGCTCTGAAACATCATTGTATACAGGACTGGGAAAAAACTTGTATTTGCACATGGGGCTCTTATGTTGCCTTATAAATTCAAGGCATTTGTGAGTGATAGTATTAAAAAAAGTCTTTAAAAGAGAGGGTTAAGTGTGGGAAAAGAAATTGAAAATCCAAGATGTCCTTCACAATTATAGCAAAATGCAGAAACAGAATTATTACCAAGCTATGAATTTAAAATCATTAGAGGTGGTAGTCAGGAATATTTTTTTCAGTTATTTCAATGGAGCAAGGCATTGGCCTCCATTGCTAATAAGCTGTTCATATAGCAGCAATATCTGGGAAGTGAATATCAGTTAAGTAAAGAGATATAATGTAAAGGAAAATTTTCCAAGTTCTCCCATCTCGTTAGTACTAATTCTAAGCAAGTTCCTTAAATACAGACTAACTCTTAATAGATTAACCCTCCCCTACATTCTACCTGGTTGTTTATTTCCTATCCAGTATACCTCTGGTAGGTACAGCATCCAGGTTATGCCTTGTGTGCTGTTTTGTTTTGTAAAAAAACTGTACTGCAAACAACCAAGTCTGTGAGGTTTAAGCCCAGCAGTCAAAATACCCTGTTTGTGAATGTCGTTTGTCTAATCCAAGGCTGTCAGAAGAAAATATATAGGCTATTTGAACATTTTCAAGCTTTATAACTGCAATAACAAAAAATTTGCTTCACAAAAAAAAAAAAAAAGACACATTCATATGTCCCAATATTTCATTTCCTGTGGCTAAGTATTTCCCAATTTACATATTAATGCAGCTTAGCCAATAAGTTTACAAGACCACCTGTGAAAAATTCACTAGATGGATGGTCATTGCAACATTGGAAACACTGAGCTGAATATTTTTCTCATTGTTCTAAATTTTAAAATGGCAGTGTTAATGTCAAATACAGGACAGAGTTGTGAATGCAGTCCAGAATCCAGGATGACCTCAGTGAGCTCCCAGAAGAACACAGTTATGCTTTGACTTATTTTGAGTTTTGAGCCAAATGTATATTGCGAAGTGGTCCTGTTTGCCCACTGGGCTATTTTCACACCCACTTATCTGAAAACAATGATGTTAGAGAAAATTTAAAATGAATAAATTTTTCACTTTTGAGATTTTCAAGTTTTTCTGGTTAACTTGAACTCAAGACCCTCTTTCAAGAAATATCTGTTTTTTCACTCTTGATGTTTGGAAATAAAGAAATATATTGAAAATCCTTCATTTTGTGGGGAACTTATAAACCTGCCCAGCTGATTTTTAAAACATTATTCCCAGTGAGAGTAGCAAAAGCAGGATATACAGAAACTTTTTATATTTACAGCTTGTTTAATAATTTCTTCTGCATTTCCAAACTCTAATACAGCTTAAGAGTTGCAGAAAAAAGAGTCTTTTGAAGGGCAAAAAAACCCAGGCCACAGTGCATGATGTTGACAGGAACTTCTTGCCCAAGAAGCTAATGCAAGCCCTTTCACAGAGACTTGGTACCACTGACAGAAAAAAAACAGTTCACTTCAATATGCCAAATTGAAAACTAGTCATCCAAGCCTGACCTTTTCCTGTTTGTGTTAAAAATGTCATGAACATCTATATAACATATTTCTGGCAAAAATGAAAGACTTCAAAGAACAGCCAGGTCACTCAGCCTCACTCAGAAACACAGCATTGTCTCCTGGTGCATATTCTCCAGCAATGCCTAATTCAGGATGGGTTTGCTGGTTTTGCTCTCAGTCCTTCCCTCTTCCACACTGTGAAAGACAGGTGTGTCCCATGGTTTGCATCAGACTTATTTAGCCCTAATTAGCTGTATTTTTCTGTCCATGGAATCCAACCAGATGAATGACTTTTCTTACGTTTGGTAAGCTTTTCTAGGTATGTCAGTTGAAATATTCCCTTCAGGAGGATGCCCAGCAGCATTATTTCCACACACACACCTCCAGTTATCCCTGGCACGTTTTGCTCCCCTGTGGCACTGCCCTCATTTCACATCATTGTGATTCATTACATACACAGGCAAGTACTACACTGAGAGTGACTCAGCAGCAATAAGGAGATTATTCCCTTTTTTACATGCCTACAAGATGTAATGTGGAATAACAGCAGAGAGAAAGATACATTATTTGTGTCACTAGGGTGATGGGAGCTGGAACTCAAATTTATAGTAAACTGTTTCTGCACACTTGTGCATCCATTTTTTATATTTCCATGTGACAAAACTGCTCTATGTTGAGACTCAGTGTGTGTGTCTGTGTCTGTGTGAGTCTGTGTGAGGTGTAAATGCTTTCCCCACACCACGGGGTTATTTAAGGGGCTTTCTGTTTCCATCATGGAAACCACAGACCCTGCAAGGGCCAAAGTCAGGCCCCTGACCTCATCTTTGTAACTATATGATCTTCTGTCCATGAGACGAGAAAAAATCTGACAGGGAGAGCAAGAAAAATGGATTTCTAATCTGTTAGTCTGCTACCAATTTTCCATGTGGCTTTGTGCGCTTCTGTCTTCTTTCACAATTTGTTTCATTAGCTCTTCAGGGCAGCACTTTCCCTTTCTATACAGGGGATAGTCTAAATGGAGTCCTGCCCTCAGCTTCAGCCTTTAAGCTCTGCCATAGAACAAAAACCTGTAGTAAATATATTTACTGGCCTCTCTATTAAGATACCTTTTGTGAAATCTATTTGATGGAATTGTTTCACAATTACCTCAGAGTGAAACCCCAGGGCTTTAGAGATGGAAACCAGCTGACGTACAAGTGTGTTCATCTGAATTTACTTTAAAAATAAGGGCATTTTGACCACCTTTACATATTTATCTGTACTATTGTCACTAATTAATGTTTTCAGTGCAGATAGCAGCTACAATTAAAAGTTGTTTTAGTGTCTAAAATCAAAACACCAATCTAGGATTGAAATGAGAACTCAGGAAAAAAATTTAAAAAAACCCCAAAAAACAGACTCAGATATAAAATCATCTTATTTTTTGGCTTTGTGGAGTTTTGTGGAAGAGGAAAAAGCAGGGGTTTTGTTCCTGAAATAACAAAAAATACACGAAACCAGAAAAAGAATCACACTCTAATGTTAGGTGTAGTGAAGGCACTGGTACATAATTCATCACTCCACTAATGCATTTTGGCAGAGGATTATTTCACATGCATGGCAGGATGTGTCAGACCCTTTGATTTAGGATCTTCTCTAACAGACTCCATTTTCAAAGAAGTGCAAGTGGCTTCTGCTTCCTCCCCCATAAGCACTATTAAATTCACATTGAGAGATCTGACTTAGATTATACTTACAGTTCCTGACACATAAAAGCAATTTGATTCAGAATTCATGCTTGTGTCCTGAAGATGGTGAGGTTTGGGATGACAAATACCACCTCCCAAGTAGTGACTCAAGACTCAACCTCATTAGAGACTTCTGCATCAGGTGATGGACTGGGACAGATGAAAACTTGCATGGACAACTCTCTCTATAGCATGAAAAAAATAACATAAGATAGCAAAAGCAACTAAGTTTTAAGGTCCATTAGCCTGCACCTTCTAATTGATGTAGCTGTCTACATATTTGAACGGTCTCTTAAATATGTACATTTGACCTTGTGTTTTCTTACCTGAGATCATCAACTACTTAATAGTTCATTTTAAAAAATCTTTTCATTATTCTCATGTTTCTAACAATGTGATGTTTTTGAAATGTAATTAGGCCTATAACAATAATAAAAAATAAAAATATATGTGGGAAAGGTGATGTAATCATAGGCCACTCCAGGGACTCATGACAGTTTTTCTTTATGTTTTGGACTGTTTGAGAGACTACAGTGTCTGCAGTGAAAGAAAGTGGTTCATGTTGAGCCTCCAGCAATATTCTAAGTGATTGACTACACCCAAGGAATATCAGGTGCAGATCAACCTAATCGTGTCTGCAAGATATAAATTAACTAAGTTTTTCAACTCAAAAGGCACATTTGAGAAAATCTGACAAACCTGCTTCTTAATATTCTTGGTGAGAAGTCATAGTGTGGATCTTTATATATTTTAGTATTCTATCTCCTATTCTCATATTGGAAGATTAGTTTAGTAACAGTTTTTTCTAAAAGAAATAAAATTCCCTGTAAGTCTATCTAATAAAATAAACATTTAGGTTGACAATGAATGTAATTTACTGTGTCTCCTGAATTGCACTATTCATATCACCTCTGAAGGATTTTCAGTGTTTTCACTATACTTACGGTTTGACCTGTGCATGCAACTGTTCTACTCCCCATAGATCCATCACCTAACCAATAATCAAACTCCATGTGCCAAAGTTGTCTAAATACACAAAAAAAAAAAAAAAAAAAGTCATGCTAGGCTTTCTGATATTTCAATTTTCATAATTAATCCACATCAAGAAAATTGAAAAAGAGAACACAGTCTTAGCAAAGTGTCCCCTTTTGAAGTTTATCTAATTCTTGTTAGTGATCAGATTGGTTAAAAAAATGCTGTCCATGGGAAGACCCTCAGTCACCCCTTGACTAATGGCAGCTAAATTAGACAGCTTATTTCCTTAAGCTCCAGCACAGTTGGTGGTGAACTGTTTTCTCTCCAGGAGTTACATGGAAGAGGACAAAGTTCCTAATCTAAAACCCAAAGCTGTTTCTTAAATAAAAGAATGTGAATAGTTTTCCCTCTTTTCCCTGATGCAGAAAATATATTTGTTTGCTTCAATTATAAAGTACTTTAGACTGCTCTTAGGGCTTACTGGTTTAAAGCCTGGCTTTAGTTTTGTACTTGAAAGTTTATGATTTAGTCTGTGAAGCTGTGCAAGGGAGCGTGATTTAATATCTTCTCTAATCTGGAAATCTGTCTGTGTGAAAGACGACTCGAGTAAAGAGAAGATATTCTTTGCATTTTGACTGGATTTTCAGACCTGAGTCAAATTAGTCCTTACAGGTTCTGGAAACTCTCACTTTTATTCATAGGATATATGTCTCTCATGTTCTGTTCAGGAACTTTGGACATGATGTCCAAATTTTTCAGGATCGCATAGTTTTAATCCTTTTAATCTCCAAATTTCAATCTTTTTACATCTGTCTTTAAGATCTCCCAGATTTTCTGTTTCCTGTTTTCACTTTCCTTTGACAAACATCTGGAAATTTTTGCAAGGCAAGTACACATTCTGTATCTATAACATTAGAAGCTGAGATTCTCCACCTTGCTCTAGTTTTTAGTTCCCCTTCCCACTTTCTTCTTTTCACATTTTTTTAACCAATTACAATAATCATAATTATCACAGCCTATCCTGCATAGAATCGTTTTACATTTTGTCTAAGAGCAAACGTACAAAAGATGCAAATGTCCTGAAAGCAGATCAAAGCTCATTCTTCCATTGAAAAATATTTTAAATTAATCAGGGAAAATTACTTACAATTTGTACTCTGGGGCTGAATAAAACTCAGAAAAGAATTTTTGGGTTGAGGCTGGCCATCTTAAGTCATTGGAAAAAAAAATGCCAGATGACTTAAGGACAGGATTTTCAGCCTGAATTGACTTCCTCAGGCTCTTGCATCTCCAAGACTGTAAGTCAAGGCACCTAGACTTATAGTGCATATTTTGCACCATTTCTCTCTTTCTTATTTTATTGTCCCAAAATAGTGAATATGTTTTTTGGTACTCAGTAGCTAAAATTATTAACTCCAGTGATATTCAGTTTGATGAATTAAGAGACATAAATTGTGTAAAGGGAGAGGACAGGTAAAATATAGGTTATATTAATTTCAACTCTCTCACAACTTTTTAAAATTGGAGGTCAGTATCCAAGGATCTGTTTCTTATCTTGAAACAAATATACAAGGAAATTCTGGTCAGATGAACTATGCCAGCTCATGAATACTGACACAGAAGTCTGCTGAGGAGTTGAGTACATATCCATCTTATTTTTTCTCTTAATTTCTGCTACATAAAATTGTGCTTCCTTATGCTCACACTGGTTAGATCCAATACCTTAATGTTAAATTAACAACTTATTTAGAAT
Organism: Argya squamiceps; assembly: GCA_037834095.1. NCBI lineage: Eukaryota > Metazoa > Chordata > Aves > Passeriformes > Leiothrichidae > Argya > Argya squamiceps. The sequence continues at coordinate 8,919,523 of JBBMKD010000053.1, forward strand.
AATGTTTAAGTAGATTTTTCATAACAGTGGCTGTTCTGGTATCCTGATTCCTCTGGTGGCCTCAAGTGAATGTCATGGAAAGAGTGTAAGAACAGAGGCAGCACCCATTGAACACCTTAATCTTCCATTTTTACTTTAATTGATGCTTTGCACTCTTTTCCAAAGCTTTTGACTAAACCTGTTACGATTTCTTATTATCCTTACCATGTTCTTAAGGTGCTCATAGAATATTAGATCACTTTACACTTACACATCTGAAGTCCAATTTCAAAACTTTATCTTTGAAGCCATCTTAAAGTTTTGTGGTGGAGCTTAGGAGCAATATATTTGGGTTAATTTCTTCAAAGCATTGTCTTTTTGGGTCTCCTAAATTTCTTTACAATAAATACAGTCTGAGTTTATGCTGAACGAAGTCCAAGCTGTGACTATTTATTAGACTACTGTTAATGGATAAGGTATTGAGTTGCCTTTACTTGCCAAATAATTGCCTCATTAATTTTATTAGAAACTGAGGGTACAGGGCTTGATCATGAACAACAAAAGAAAGAGTTTACTAATACATTCTTATAAATGGAGAGGCAAAGTATGTTGGCTAATACAAATAATCTTTCAGTACTAGTTTTACATAACTCAAATTAATTCTCCTCCTCACTCTGTTTACATTCTGATTCTGCTAGCAGGTAAGTTGTGCAATTATCCTACTTTATTGTGTGTTAGTGGGTGTGTGAAATGTGTGCTCTATATCTACAAAGAGTCACAGCCCATTTGGCAACAAAATGGGAAAAAGAAAGATATGCCTCGTGGTCTGTGTCCAGTTGACACAGCTTGAAAATTGGAACATTATTTATGAACAGCTACTTGTAACAATTCCAGTTTCAGGATGAGAATTATTGCCATGGTCTGGCTGGAGTTCTCCGAGTGCTAATTTGGATACATATGGACAGTTTAGTTGATTTAAGTTCATTTGAGCAGTGTACTGATGTCAGTAGAAGAGGCTATTCAGAGCTCAGCAGCCTTGGAGTACATTTATGTGAGCTGCAAATATCAGTGAGGAAATGCCATCCCTGTAGAGTTTGCTGTGCTGTGGGGGCTCACCTCAGCAGTGGAGCTTTGCCAGAGAGGCTTTGACAGATGTTTCAAACAGCTGGGAGTTTTACTGTCTCCTCCCTCACTACCTCCCTTACAGCTTGTGAGGAAAATACTAGTGTGGAGACTATAAAGAGGGATGGCTAATGAGACAGAGACCATCAGGGTGTGTCTCAGGGTCAGCACAGCCTCGACTCTCTGCCTCCCACTGAGTTCCAGGTCCTGCAGTGCCACAGCCACAGGAGTGCATGGCCCTATGTCTCAGACCTGCAACTTGACCCCCACCCATCAGCTGATGTCCCAGACAATCTGCATCCCCAGGGAGAAGCCTGGTGCCAGGGGCTGTGGCTGATCCCCACATGCCCTGCCCCTACCCAGGCTGGGGCATCAAGCCCTGTCTGCTAGGTCCTGCAGACCTGAGAGCCCCTGAAATCCCTGGCCCCCAGCCCAGGGAGCTGCCATATCCCCAGCATCCTGTCAGATTTGTTGGAAATCTTGACTTGACCTTTGAAGCTTCAAGAGTAGTGATCTTAATACTCAGATGGAATTAAAATGCACTTTTTATTCAAGAAAGTAAGAGACAACTCAATGAAAGGTACAAATATTCATTTCCTAACAACTTCCTTACTATAAAATACAGTGGAAATAGAAATTTGAAGAAATAAGTCCCATGCAGCTCATTCTTTTCCAGTTTTGATATCTTATCCATTATTCAGGATGAGTATACTGATTGAGAAATCAATATATATGAACATATCCATCTTCCAGCACAATGAATAGGGTCTAAGACAATACATACAGCACTGTCTGGGCTAATGTACCAGATAATCTGAGTCAGCCACAGGAAGTCTCAGCTGTCTTTAGGCTCTTTAATGTGGTAGGAGAATTTGGTTTAATCCTGAGATGAATGGACCTTATATTCTTGTTCACTTGTAAGCAAGTACATCTTCTCCCTTGCTGCTGATTAGAAACTCCTCTCTAAGAGTTTAAAAACTGAAAAATGTTTTCAGTTTGCAGAGACCAATTTTGTGTATTTCCATCTCGTGTACTATTGATTTTCTGTCTTGGATGTTTATTATTGACACTCAGCATCCACACTCACTAGTGTTTGTACATCCATGTTATTACACTCAGTGACCTCCAGCTGAGGGTTGGAGATAAAATAGTGGAAATATGCCTATTGACAAGAGAGAAAATTTTCTCAACTTGAAGACTGCATTTCATATTAAATCCCTAATCAGATATTATATCTTGATGAGTAAATAAAATCCTGACCATGAAAATTTTCAGAAAAGTCAATTGTCAGGAATTGTCAAAAATGCTGTGTAACCCAGGAAATGTATAACCAGCAAAAGAGTTGAAATGATGTGGTGTTGCAGGATGTCAGATCATGTCTGTCTTTGTCTTCGTTTCAGCCAAGTTTTGTATTCACCTGGTGGCAAAGTAACTACTGCTTCATATTTGTATGAGCTGAAGCTTTGTGAACACCAAGAATGGTGAAGGTCTGGCAAACCTGGAGAGGCACTGCCTTGCAAGAAGCAGTCCTTGATATCAGCTGGGACTGGGGGAGAAAACTTTCTGACTTCAAGGGAATAAGTGATGAAGAGGAAAACTGCAATAAGAAAGTGTTTAAATATAACTCCAAGTGGAGCCCAAGAGGAATGGGAAAAAACTCTCAACCACTGTGAATACCACACTGACAAAGGGAATGGATCTGAGTTTCAGACTTAAAAATTAGGAAGCATTTTTAATGGAAAGGTGGTCAAACACTGGGACAAGGTTCCTGGAGAGGTGGGCAATGCCTCAAGCCTGTCTGTATTCAAGAGGCAATACCCTTAATAATAGGCTTTAGCTTTTGGTCAGCCCTGAAAGAGTCAGGCAGCCAGACTGGTTGATCATTGCACATCCCTTCCAATGCAAATATTCTATTATATTCAACTTAGTTTGATTCCTACTTCAATTCATCATAAATTCTTTCATTTTCAATTAAATCGATACTTTCATTTTCATCATAAATTACAAACAAAAGCTGACAAGTCAGCACAGCTATCACCCCAAATCCTACTTGAAGAAAACTACAACTGTCAACCTTAAGACAAGAGGGGCATTGGATCATAATCTGAGAGAAACAGAAGGACTTTAGGATATAGGAATATGTTTTCTGTGTGATGATTTTAAATGTATTGTTAATATGAATTGCTGTTTCAATTAGATAATTTGGAGGATTAGACTGTTAAAAATTATTTTAAATTATATCAGTTATTAGTTATTTTTCTTAGAACATTTTTCTTCTTCTTATATCTTGTTATTCTTATTCATTATTATTCTTCATGTTTTAATTCTATGTATGCGGTGTATCTCTCTTGCCAGTAACATTTTATCTAACACAAGCCATACCTTGAAATCCAGTCTCAGAACTAAGCTGAGATATGGCTGCAGAACATAACTGTATTTGTTTATACGATGTTGAATTTCAGCTCCCATAAATATATTTTGAAATGGCAATGCTTTTAACTAGCATATTGCTGCTCAGTTGGCTTATTACTCATTCATTTTTCTTGTCCCTAACATATGTAGAGAGCACCTGCAGCTACATATAAAGTGCACTTGATAAATACAATATCATGAGGAATGAGGAAGTGATATGGTAGCACTTGTCCTTTTATTTATTCTCAGGACGGCACATAGGGTGGGATGACTGAGTGGGTTAGGCCATTTACCCATCTGTTTTTATTTTGTAGGTCTTATGTTGTAACACAGGAAATATATTTCTCTGCCATGTTTACTTTATCTGGGTGTTCTCTTGTCCTTTTGTAAGTCCAACTCTTGGAAGCTCTAGGCATCCATTTTTTTCTTCAAGATAAAGTTCTTTGTTTAGAATTCATTATTGTCATGGAGACAGTCATACAACATTTTAAGTGATATTACTAAGACCAGAGGAGATGCAACATCTTGCAAGATCAAGCCTTCAGAAATGCCAGGTCTTTATGGCCCCTGCCAACCCAAGACATTCTATAATTCTATAAAAAAAAAAAAATGGTCCTTCAAAGAACATAACATGCTAAACTCTCCAGTCACCCTACAGAGAATTTTTCAATATTTACAAGTTAAATACTGTGAATTTAACCTGCTTTTCTCTACTAAATTTCTAAAGGTTTTTCACAGTTTTTCTTCTGTATGTGGTTAAAAATTTAAACATGACCATCTTGACATTTGTTTCATCTTGAACAAGATTTCTAAATGGGATGCTTCTCTGTCTACTAAGCAGATCAATACTAAGCAGATTAATTGTCCTCAAAGTTCACTTTATGTGATGATTGTATTAAGCTCTATACAAAACCACTTCTATCGAAATAATTATCATATAAATGATGTTTGCTATCCATCTCTTAATTCAAAAGCTCCAGATTAAAGGGAGGAAAACAGATTCTCTCTACCCTCAGCAACTCTTGCCCTACCAGCAGCCAGTTCTAAGGAAAAGCTTTCAACCTGTGTAGTGAAGTCATAGAATATGCTGAGTTGGAGGGGACCTATCAGAATCATGGAGTCCAACACTCGGCCCTGTGCAGGATACTCCAATCACATCAAATGCTTCTCGAACTCTGTCAGGCTTGGTGCTGTGACCACTGCCCTGGAGAACCTGTTTCAGTGCTCAACCATCCTCTGAGTGTAAAACACTTTCTGATATCCAACATAAATCTCCCCTAACTCGGCTTTAGGTCATTTCCTCAAGTCCTGTCACCGAGCACCAGAGTGAAGAAATCAGTGCCTGCCCCTCCTCTTGCCCTCATGGGGAAAGTGAAGACCAAGATCAGGTCTGACCTCAGTCTCCTCCAGGCTGAGAAAACCAAGTGACCTCAGCCAATCCTCATAAGGATTCCCCTCCAGACCCTTCTCATGGCCTCCTTTGGACACTTTCTAATAGCTCAATCTCTTTTTTATATTGTGGCTCAAAACTGCACACAGGGGTCAAGGCAAGACCATCCCAGTGCAGAGCAGAGCAGAGCAGAGCAGGACAATCCCCTCCCTTGCCCAGCTGGTGATGTTGTCCCTGATGTCACCAGGACAGGGCTGGCCCTCCTGTCTACCAGGGGACTGCTGGCTCATGTTCAACTTGCCATGAACCAGGACACTCAGGTCCCTTTCTGCAGCTGCTGTCCAGCCTCTTGTTCCCTCCTCTGTACACACATCTCCACCCCAACTACAGAATCTGGTCCTTGCCCTTGCTAAACCTCATATGGCTGGTGATTTCCCATCTCTCTAATTTGTCAGGGTGTCTCTGCAGGCCCTCCCTGCTCTGACAGCTTCTTGCAATTTAGTGTTGTCAGCAAACTTCTTAGTATTCCCCACAGGTTGGGTTTATGTACCCAAAATTGGATACCTCTGCTTCAGGGAAAGAACACATCTGCTTTTTCATGTAGACTCTTAGGTCAGGAGCAGGTAACTGAGAAAATTCTAGTCTCTTCTCCAAGAGTTAATTAAAAAATATATACAAACTGTTATGAAAAAAGAATTTTATAGTGCTGGAAGTCCTGTGCAAATGGCTTTAATATCTTAGGTTCTAGGATTTATATTTTAAACCCCTTAAACTTTAAATAAAAATTCTTGCTCCACATTTTGAAAAGTGGTGATATTGACTCCTGAGAGTCAGAGTAGCTGTAGCTGATTTTGATCCAACACAGGATTCCCCCTCTAATCCTCAGTCAGTTGCCACACCACCACAAAGGGACTGTCTTTGCTCTACTCTGTTTTAGGCTTTGTGTTACTTACTAAGGAAATGATAGTGAATTCTATCTTGTGGTACTTAATTCCCTCCTGGCACTGATTAAGGAACATTAGGTATTTAACTCAGAGATATAAATCAAAGCCAGCTTCAAAGTTTGGGTTTAGATTTGTTCAATGCCTCTTGAAATTGCCTTGCTTGTTGGCAAGATTCATGAAGGTGACAGATTCTCAGCAGCTCTATTCTTGTGAAGGAACACTGGAAGCTGTAAAAATTAAAAATACTTTTAGAAATATAGGATGCAGGGTTTTTTTCAAATTCCTTTGTCTCAGGGGGTGGGGAGGGAAACGGATCCTTTTGAACTGAAACTGTATTTAAAAGAAAGCAAACAAAAAACCCCACCAAGCATGTGGAAATTCTGCGTGTCAGCTAGTCCTACAGATTTTACTTGTTGACTAAATTCTGGTGTCTAATACCTCTGAATGACTTAACCTTGTTTAATATGTTTCTCAAATACTATTCTAGTAAAAAAAAAACCCAACAAAAACAAACAAACAAACAAACAAACAAAAAACACTACCTCAAAAAGCCCTGAAGTGTCCACAAACAGAAGAAAATAGAAAAGCACTGGTAAAAATTGTAATTTACGATTCAGCACCAAAATCTGTTACAATTCCAGGTGGCCTTAAGGGTTTTAGCTGGTAATTTGTTCTTAATTAGAAGAAACATTCCTCTTAGGCAGAGCTGAATTATCTTAATACTCAATTAATTGGTTGTTTTTTTTTTTTTTTTGGTGGAGGAAACCACAAACTACATGAGGGACAGGCCTGGTGGAAGACGTTGATATTTTCCTTCAGGGGAAACACAGGGATTCACAAGGGAAAAATGGAAGAATGGTGCCTGCATGAAGAGAAACTTAAAATTATATATATATGTATATATCTTGGATAAAGCTATGTCTGGTAGCTTTAAATTAGACCCTGGTTTCCCTCAAATCCATTGCACACTTCATTTGATTTCCCTGGGGAAAAGTTTTCTATTTAGATTTTCTTCACATAAATTTATGTAGTCAGACTATGTTAAACAATAATTAGTAGGATATTTAAGGAGTGAATGGAGCATTTTTTGAAAGAGAAATAGCTCTCAAAATTAGCCTTATTTTCTGTAAGCAAACAGTAAATTCTTCATTAATACCATGTCATTTATACTTATCATTTATCTCATGTATCCAAAAATAATTAAATTTTACCTCTAGATTATTACTGATCTCTTAGTACTGAATACTATAAACATTTGCAAACCTGAATTTGCTCCTTGACTTTTTTCTTTTATATTTATTTTATTGCACCACTGCTTCCCTGAATGAACATGCTGAAGACAGAATGGTAGTGTGAGCACAGTACATAAACCCAGCTAGAAGGACAACTAATTTTCAAAGACAATGCAAAACTCTGGATGCCCCTAAGGTGTCCACACTTTTTACTGGATATGCAGTGTTTTAAAGAGGACAGGAGGGAATGGAAGAAAGAAAGTGATGAAAATGTATGAACAAATTTATTATCAGAAAGCAACATAGCCAAGTAGAGCCTCAATAACACCAAAAGTCCTCTTCTGACTGTCCTTCAGTTAATGGATCTCATGAAAGAATCACGCATTCTGTCTCCTGGTGCCTGCTGGACTTCACCTTCCCTCTTCTTGACTCTACCTTTTATTATTCAAAATGATATTAGATATCCAGACCAAATAGTTGAAAGATCTGAAAGTTGTTTTCTGATTTGTAATTAACTAATAATGAAGTTTTCTCTTAGGTTAATTTGTATCCAAGTAAAATGTGGCTCAAATGAACCTAATTTCATAAATTACTGAAGATTGAACTGCATGGTAATTGTGCTAATTATTATTATAATAACATAGTATTTTCTGATTCTGCTCTTTGCAGCAACTGTTTAAGAGATGAAATAATTTGTGTTTCCCAGGAAAATGCTGGTTACTGTAAGTATTTTATAAATTAGTTTTCATCTTGGTTCGAAAGAAGAATATAGGTTTATTTCTAAGAAGTAAAAAAAACATAGTAATAGCAGACTAAATATTTTTTAATCACCAATCCAATTAAACAATAATATTAATAAGGAGGAGAGGTACTCAAGCTAGCTTATAAGAGTTAAAACAGATTTTTTAACATCAAAGGAACATCTTAATAACCACCCTGCTGTTACAATACACACCAACTCTGCTCCTTATCCCAGCTAAGGCGTGTGAAAGGAGGAAGACCTGCGTTCTCAAAAGTCACCTGGAACAGCTCTTCCTCCTGCCTCTCAATTCAAGTGTCAGAGGAATCTGCACGGCTCCCCAAATGTTTCTGCGGGCTGAAAGTCAGGGAATATCACTTTTAGTGCTTTCACTCGTGCGGAAGGCGGAGCGGCCGGCCGGGGCTCACTAGATGGTGCTCGGCACAGGCGGTGCCACCACCCGGCACCGCCCGGCGCCCCGGGCTGCCGCCTCTGTCCATCGGGATGCACGGGAAAGTCCCTGCTCCACAGCAGCTGGCTTCGAAATGGTGGGGAAAGGGCTTTGGGAAAGCGACTCATGTGAAAAGGAACCGGTGGTCGGATTTGTCAGATCATCCCTGCATTTAAAAGCAGCTTTTTCTCTGATAATAAATAACTTGTTGTGGTTGCATCAGTATTCTTTTTATCTTACTGTAACACTGACTTTTGCAGTTCCATTTTCTTCACTTATGTATTAATTACTTCATTATTGTTTATTTTCAGTTCCTCTTTGAGTTACAGACCTATCATCTTGTCAACAGGTTTGTTTTCCTCAGTTTTGGTTCCCATGTGCAGTTTTGACCCAGTCAACTTTCCTCTTCACCCTGCCAGCTTTCCTCGGGGTCTCCTGTTTCTCACTTCCAGCCCATCAACACCTGCAGCTGAGCCACCCACAAGTCTGATTTATGCTGAGCTGCCTCCTGCCCCAGGGCAGTGATGGTGAAATGTCCTCACCATACTGCCATGGCCCATCAGAGGGTCCCTGCCTGTGGGAAATAGTAAATGTAGGAAGATTTGCAGAAGCTGTGAAAGCAGACCTAACCATAGATGAAGGCTTTGAATTAAGACCTTGGAATGGACAAGACTTATTAGAACAAGACCTGCCCTCTCTGAGCACATGGTCCCTCAGGTGTGTGTCTGTCCCTGCAGCTGCCACTTTTCTGATTGCCCCTGAGCCTGCTTCACTGGTTTGGGAGACATCTGGAGCCACCCTGCAGCCACACCAGCCATATCTTTTGCCTGCTCTATGGTGTAAGCAGCAGCACCAGTGTCCCATCCACTCCCCAGTGCACCTCAGCCCCACCCCAGCTACTCTTCTGGGTGAACTTTTGGACAGACAACATACATTCAAGCAGCATGTATACAAGCAGCTCCTTAAAGAAATGCTGTGGTGTCAGTCAGCCCCAGCACCTCACATTAATCTGATGAGACTGTGTAAATCATAGAGAAAATGCTGGATTTTCTTTACAAAGCACACAGTGCCACGTGTGTTTTTAAGTAAAGTGTATTTCTGCCTCTTAACTGATGAAGACAGTACTACAGATACCTGCTGCTGGATAACAGGTAAATATTGTAATGTTAATAATTATTACTCTGTACTTCAACAGGTCTTTAACTCGATGGCTTGTAGGACCAGACAGACAGCAGCTGTTGAAGGTCATCTGGTGGGGACAGGCAGGTGAGCACAGACTGGTACAGAGAATCAGATTTGTAACTTTCAACTTCATGGTTCTTTACAAGCATGACCCCCATGATGAATTTCTCCTAAGTTTGAATAAACAAAAAAAGAATTATTTAAAAATAGGACCCTGATCTGCATAGAATTTTCCTTTAGTGGCAGACTTACAAGGCCTCAGGAAATATTATCCAGATGCATGACTTCTTCTAATGGATGACAAAGCCTTTGATGTCCCCTATTACTTGGAACTAATTTTGAGATTGTAAGTATGTGTTTAAGTATGCAAGATGCATTTTACCCCATTACCCCACGCAGCTAAAAAAATAAATAACTGCCACCATACTCATAGGGTTTTTTAGATCTTGTATCCAAGTCCTCCTTCTAATTTGCATATTTATTTCTTAGTAGTTGCACTGGTATAATGCATCAGTCATTCAACAGGGTGTGTGGGTTAATTCTTACCAGAGTGACACTAAAGCTACAAACTACCTATTCCTGTACTCTCATTGTCTGATATTTCTCCTATTTTATAAAACATACCACAGGAGTAAAAATAAATCTAAATTAAAAAAAAAAAAGACCCAGACAATACAGTTCATTTTTTATTAATTTAAAACAGAGGGAAGATTTAGGTAGATAGAATATATGCACTATATAGGAAAATTTTGCCAATTTCAGCAATTTAGTCTTCTTAATGACTTCCAGTTAAGAATAAAACTAACAAGAACTAAAAGTATATACAAAAAGTCTTGGCACACACACACACACAAACAAAAAAAAAAAAAAAAAAAGAAAAAGGAAAAGAAAAAAGAACACCTACATTTTGAAATGTTTTTACTCAGTTAAATGAACCTGACTGTCACAGAAAATGTCCCGTTTTTGGGGCTGGTTGATGCTGTCCATACAGCTGGTAATGCTGTCCATACTTTTTTAGCATTAAACAAATTGGCTTTAAGTAAAATTACTTTGAGAAGGGATGCTTATAAGAAATTGTTCTGCATTTGTGCTCAGAAATCTACAGTAGACCTCCCATGGTCAGACTGAGATTTGGTTAGTCAAATGATTTCTTTCAATGGTGTTAGAGAAAAAAATAATATCAGAAATTCTGTCATAGAGGGGATGTAAAAATTGGAGATACTGACTGGAATGAAAGGCTGCTAATGCTGTAGGGCACAGCTACCTCTGGATGTAATTGCTCTCATTTCTCACTAAATAGTCGTTAACCGACCTGAGGCAGCACTGGTTTAGAGTTGATTCTGGTAAAAAATGAACTTCCCTTACAAGGTCTGATTGTCAGAAATAGTCAGAAATTGGCTTTCATCAGATTTTTCCAATTATTGAAAATGAGTTTAAGTAAAAAAATATGTAAATTGGGACTTAACATATAAATAAATCTCTAAGTTAGTTGATTAAAATAATTGGATCAGAGCAAGGACATTTTTGGTATGTGACACTGTTGCTGGTATTAGCTAATAGAAATAAATTCTCACTAATACAAATTAGGATATTAGTTTTTTAAAATAGTGATTAGCTACAAAAACTGAATAATATGACCATAACATTATTGACTATCACAATAGTTGGTATTTTGTGTCTGACATGTGTATCAATGAAGCCACTTTCTAGTGGATTTCTAGCTGCTGCATGGCCACACCACGTGGATATTTTTGCCTGGTGATATACCAGAGTAATGTAATTTCGTGCGTTGGGTAAATAAAGAAGCAACAATCTGATATCAAGGTGAATTTTTAGCCTTTAGCTTGTGGCAGAAGGAAGTGGATTATAGGTTAACACAACCTAGAAGAGGAGATCTTTATATTCCACAGTTTAAAAAAGTGTAAATTCTGATGATGCTTGTGGGTTTTTTCAATGATGTTTCCCCAGTTTAGAAGCTGTAGTTTCAGTTTGGAGAAAACTTTGAAGTTAAATTAAAGCAGCTAACTCTACATGCTGTTTTTATTTTACATAAGAGAGATGAAAAAAATTCATTCCCAAACAAGTGCAGTAAATAGATTCATTTAGAGAGCTAGCAGGAAATAATAAATTTTTTCTGTATAATGTAGGAATGCTCAACAAGAAAGTCCTGTAAGCCCTGTAGAGATGAAGTAAACTTCTTAAAAACACATTAATTTTGGATTTTCAATGGAAAATTGAAAAAATAAAATACCTAGGTGCATAAATAAAAAAATTAGGAGAACTGTATCTTTTATATAGGAAGACACTGAAGAGATATAAGATACTTGGGTCAGCTCTCCCCAGAATGAATTAATTCAGTGTTCAAAGATATATATGATAGGATAACAGGAATAAAATAAAGTAGCAGTTCTTTGAGGCTCATATGAAAAAGGCAAGAGGCAACATACATGCTACAGCAGGCAAGTGTACCAGAAAATTATGAAGCTGATTTTTTCTTTAATGAGTGGTCAGAAATTGGAACAGTTCTTCTATAAAGATTTCATAATTTTCATCCATGAAGGTACACTAAACTCTACTGGACAAAGCCCACAGCAATCTCTGATTTTGAACTTAGCTGTGCTTTTACTTGGACCTGGTACTGATGACCTCCAAAGGTTTATTAGAACTTAAAATTTATCTTTAATTCTGTGATCTTTCTTAAATAAGGTAATTTGTTTTCTATACTTATTAAATGTGATTGATTTCATTTTCCTGGACATATCAGACTTAAAGGGAGTGACATCAGTAGTTCTTTAAATGTCATATTTGAACTATAATTTGATTTATAGATGTGAAATTCCAGGGCAAAGTGGAAAAGAAGTGTCTATACAGCTTTCCTAGGCTCATAATAATGAGTGGCCTCATTCAACTGTGGAAAGTTTAGGGAGAATTATTTTAAGCTAAACTTAGATGGCATCATCTTTGCATTATCAGCACTTTTTCCCTCTCTAAGAGAGACATAATATGCATCAAGATCTCCTGCAGTTTCTGGCTTGATCTTTATTTTGTAGATTTGATAGGCACCCCATGCATTTTAGTATTTTTCTTAATGGTTTTCTTGTTGTGCTGTCAGATTTATTGGCTCCTTCACAACTTGTATTATTTTAGGTTTTAATGATGATGCAGATTCCAGCTTTTGCTGTTTGTTTATTCGTTTGCTTTTTCATTTTTTTGTTTACAAAGCTGGAGCTTCCTCATGTTTTGTCTGTATGGCTGTCTCCATCTGATATCATCTCCACAGCATCAGGAATAAATCTACAAATGCAGATTCTTAGCCACCAATATCTTCAATGTTTAATCACTGCAAACAGTTTAGCTCTGATGAATCCTTACCATAGTACACTTAATTAGATGTTTTTATGTTTTTCTAATATTATTTTATAACAAGGCACTTTTACCATTTACTTATTTGTAATCAGGTAACTTGCTTCTAAGTTTTTAATCAAACAATACTTCAGCATTTTCTATGTCAGTTTTCTAAGTGCTGATCCATTATGTAGTAGTACCAAGTAGAGATCTGTCTTTTCAGGTTTTTTGAATAGTCCTTTCAATGCTATAACATAATTTCACACAAAACCATAGAAGGTGAATGCCAGAAATCTAAAGCAACATGGTTACAACCACAGTCTTTTGAAAATGACTTAAACTCATAATAGTAAACCTGTAAGTCATATCACTGCTGTGGTGGGTATGTCACATCTCAGAATTGTAGGACCATATCAAGGTTACACATTTGGCAATTACATTCTTTAATGATGTTATTTATGGAGAGCATTTCAGCAGGGTTGAAAAATAGATACCTACTATGCCATTATTTCCAGTATTATTACCAGTATTATTTTCAAACACGTGTCAACAGCAAAGGGGTGAGCTACTTTTTTTCTGCCTCTTCAACTACTTTGCGGTCAGTGTTTCTCTTTCTGACAATATTATATGCTGATGATTTGCCTTAACATTTGTGGACCAGAAGAATTATTCCTTTTTGCAGGGTACACTTGCTGAAAGAGACACAGCTCACAGTTTGATGTCATCAGGCTACCTTTGAGCCAGTAACCCAGAGCCCTTTAGAACTGGCTAAGAAAAACAAACATCCAGGGCATGATTCATCTAACCTATTTTAGACAGCTACTTCAGGAGATGAGATGAATCACGTTCATGAGAACATTTGTGCTTTCCACTGAACACAGAGAGGGATTAAACATCTAACTCATGGGAAGACCTAATGATGTTTCTGTGGGTGATTGAGTTTGGTCTGATGAATCTTCATGTTAGCCCCCTGATTTTAGACCTGAAAATAACAGTTTTATTATATTATTTCTATTGTTGTTGTTGTTATTATTTTGTTATTATCAATATCATCATCATTGCTATTATTGTTTTTCCAGAATTTATATTTAAGGCAAGATATTACAATACAGATGCTCAGAATTGTCATTTCAATTATATATTCATGTATTTACCTGTCTATAAACTCTAGAATGACGTATCATTCTCAAACTGTTTTGTTGTTTAGCAAAATCAAATATGGTATGCTGAAGTCACAATGTTCAAGCACCCATCCTAGTTCAACATTTTTATATGTTTGGTTCTGGGTTTTTTGGTGCAGCTTGGAAGTAGAATTTGGAGGTGACTCAGCTTTTGTGAATTTTCAGTTTAATTTCCAAGTTGACTGTAAATTTCAGTAAGTTTCTTTTTGCTGGAGTATATGTTTGTTTACAGTATATGTTTGAAGTACTATCTAGGTAGAATAAACAGTAGGGGACTTCTGAAGACAATTTGCAACACTGTGAATTTTATATTTAATATACTATGATAAATGTTAATTTTCTCTTTATCTTTTACAATATTTTATTATTGACCCCTCCTTGACAGAACTATTTACAAATAATGCTATTCTGTAACTTTGAATTGTATTGAAATAGAAATGTATTAATTTTCTGCGTTCAACATAACCTTGAGTATCCTTTTACCTCTCAGAAATTACTCCTTTCAGGGAATAAAGGATTCTCATAAGAACATTTTTAGTCATGATTATTACCTCAAGGCATATTTGCATGGATATAAAGTCTTATACAAACAATATGGTACTCAAGATCTATGAAAGATAATGTTTATAGCTAATAGTTAATATAGTTAATAAATATATAATACAGTTCATAAATCTTTGAAGTCTTCTTTCAGGTCATATAAAAATTGTTTTCCAGTTCAAATGAAGCACTAAAAGAGTATAGAAGTATATTTTATTAATTTCAAAATGAAGCTATGTGAAGAGAATAAATATTGCCTGGTAATGATACTGCAACTCTTGGTAGCTAACCATTGCTTTAGGTTGTGAGAAGCAGTGTGGAACTACATGACCTTGATCTCTGAGACTGCCCAACTTAAATCTCCATTTTCTTTGTTTGCTTCAGAAAAGGGTACTTGTCATAGTAACATAAAAATAAAACAAAGCAAGATTAAGTCTCCTGTCTGTGAAGAAATAGGTTAAACCTTTTATTAATTTCATAGAAGCCTTTGTTTAACCACCAGAGTAAGAGGCGTTTCACCAGAGTAATTCAGCTCAGGTTGATAGTGACCTGAGTGGCAGCTTAACTTAAAGGTCAAAATTATTTCATAAGGCATTCAAGAATTTCTGTCTTTTGTTTAAATATCATTTAAACTTTTATCTTTTAAATATAAGAACAATTAAGCAATTTGAGATCACTGTCACAGGTTATTGTTATCCTTAGGTAAAGACATTTATCCTCTAAAACATTTTATGCACATTAAGTAGATGCTTCTGAGTTTAATTTCGAAATCAAAAGGTTTTGTTGGTTTGGGAGGCACAAAATAACAAACTAGATGATCATACTGATCCTTCAATTTCTTAAATACATTTATCTGCATCTAATGAATAGAATAATATAAGAATAGTTCAACAAAAATAAATAGAATAGTTTATCAGAAATATTTAGTCAGAAACATGCTGATGGGTTCCTTCTGGAAGTGAAAAATCAGACTTTGGGTCTAGTATAGACACTTCTGTAAATTCCCTCTGTCATCAAAATTACTTTGGGTAATTTTTTTTTTTTAACAATAAAAATATTAAATAAAACAGTAAAATACAACCTAGCATTTCCTCCTACCTGTAAGGTGATATATAGTCTTTAATATAAAATAATATATTTTTATATATATATATGTATAAATGTATAAAATTCTTTTACTTCTAATTTTATTTTAGTTTAATGGATTTAGGTGGTGACAGCATTAATATTTGAATTGTCGGTGCCTCTAACCTACTTGGAAGCATGTTTCAGATCTAATAGACTAATTTTTTATTTATACAGCTGAACATTTTGTCAATACAAGAAGAAACTCTGAAAAATATTTGAACAAAAATATGACTGTATACAATTTTCAGTGGAATATACAGATAACCTAGGCTCATGTACAGTGCTATATTTCTTCTGTTTATTTGGGGGAAAATCTAGGCTTTCTCACATACTGCTCCCATGAACTATGTGGCTTCACTCTCAAAGGAGAAGAAAACAAAGTCCAAAATTTTGCAGGAGCCAGAGCTTCAGAAACTGGTGCAGTTTTATGAAAATGAATAAAATGGCTTCTGGTGAAGGTAGTCATGAAGCTAAGTTTGGTGTTAGACATTTCACTTAGTACTCTCTTGCAAGTCTTCAAGAACAAGATAAGTGACAGTTGAGAAAAGGATATGCTGGATAAAATATGTATTTTGAGAGAACAAAAATTCTCATCTGGTGCTTTGATTCTGTGAACACAGTCATTGTGGTTTGGGTTTTCTTTAGAGGAAATTTCACTGTTTTCCTGTTTTGGGACATGTTTTCTAGGACAGTAAAACAAACATAAGCATTTGGGCTGTGTGTTAATGTTCATCACAAACCTTCAGTATTATGAGGGGATCTGACAGCAAACAAAAGCACTGTAAATTAATCTGAGGTGTATTCTCTACTTCTTTTCAGCCATCTCTCTGAACCTAAGGCAAACAGATGGCTGAGGATTTCTCTGAAAGATTAAGTGCTTTGATATGAACATCTCTCAGGATGTAATTTACATGCTACTTGAAGCCTGACTTTTTTATGTTGATTGGTTTTTTTCTTCCCGAAAATATTAAAGCATAAAGGAACAAAAGCCATAAAATATAATAACATTTACATCACAAGCTGCTTGCTCTTACTATGACATTAAGTTTACTTACTTATTATTCAAGTACTCATTATAGTTCCTCTTAGTGTATTTTTTTCAGCAATTCAAAGAAATAATATAATATTACGATTCCTTAATTTTTAATGCACCTAACTATGTTTATATGGGTTATAAAAGCCTCAGAGACAGCAGTAGGCTTTTGATAGATTATGTTCTTCATGGCTACTTTCCAGCTGATCAGAGCTGCTGATTCCTGCAATAATGTAAGTTCTTGACTGCTATGACCCTGTATTTTTCTCAGTATAGCTACAGATACAAGGGGTGACAGAAGTTGCATAGTCTCTCCTGCAGCATTACCAGAGAGCAGTCTTCCCTCCTAAAACACAAAGGGAAGACAGACAGACTGGAGGCTGGTTTTTTTTTTTCTTTGAAAAAGGATTGCTGAGATATTCCCATCCCTTTTCTAGAGGATAGATTAGATTAAGAAGGTGCTATTTTTCTTTGATAATGTAAAAGCCTTTCCAAAGATTGATTTACTCATCCAAATGTAATTTTTTGAATATGCTTTATCTAAAATTTGGCTTACTATGTTGATTTTGATAACATAAATCAGTATTTAAGTGGCTAAAATACATATGATTTAACACCTTTGAAGTTGTTCCTGAGGTGGGATGTCCAGTAAGAACTCAGAATCATAGAACAGGTCTGTACTTTATTCAGTACTGCCGTTCACTAGGTAATGCTTTTGACAAGTTTACCTGCCATACTGTATCATTTTTTTGTCTTTTCTTCACTAAAACATTTATTCTCTCCTGGAGAACAACTAAGGATCTTCCTGGGTGGCTGGACTTAGCACACAAAAACCATCATGAGATAACATTTCACAGTTAGGGCATCCAACAAACCTCCAGTGACATTCTACATCTTTTATTTTTGAACAGTCCATGTTTCTTCCACTTTGGAATAAAATAAACATCAGGGATAAACTATCTACATTGAAAAGTGGATAATACTCTACAGGTTGTTCTGATTTACGTGGTAGTAAAACGTTTGACTTACCAAGATTGTGTTGTTGACATGTGCAACCTGTGATCCACGATAACCTCAAATCTTGGTTTGCTGCCTGCCTGGTCATTCTTCACCCCGTGTTTCATTGCCTGAGTGGACTTGCTCAAATAAATAAACTTCATTATTTACTTACAGAATTCTATAACTATCAAGATTTTTTTTTAACTTTTCAATGTAATAAATTAGACTTCAATATTTTCCTGCAGTATATTCATAGTTTCCCCTAGACCAAGTTAATCTAACTTATAATAAGAAAACAATGAAGTCTGACAAGTTTTTTTCCATAATCTCAAGGCAGGTTCCCATGCAGTAAGCTTGATATGTTTTTAATTATTTGCAAAAGAATTACTTATAACTGTTCTGCAGCCATGGCTATCTATCTAGTTTTACATTCAACTGTAGCACTTTTGTGTTGTTTTTCTTCCTACTTTATGAGCTTTAATGGACACAAAATTCTTCCCCTAGCTGCAAAGTCTATTACTGTAATAAAGACAATTACACTGCTCTGATATATGCCAGATTCTACTTGTTCTTCTTATTTCATTATTTCCCAGGTCATTTAAATACTTTGATTATCACTCCAGTGTTTTTCTGATTAGCAAAAAGAAGATTCAAGAACCAGAATAATAGAAAAGCAGGTAAAAAATGGAGTGACTTGCAGAAGATTTACTGAATAAACTTGACTGTAGAGAAATTCAGAGGTACTCAAGAACTCTAATTGTTCAGCCATCTAAATTTTCCAAGTAGACAGGTTGAAGCTGAGGCATTTGCATTTGGAAAAAATTTTCCTCAAAAAGTTGCTAAGTGTCAAAAAAAAGCTTTGATTCTGGTTTCATTTACACCAGTACTTTAGTGAAGTAAAAAGAGAAAAACATATAAAATAAGGTCTATGCTGTCATTATCAAGCATGACAAAATTCCCTTTTGTCTTGTACATCTGCAATTATGCTCCTATTGAAAATAACTGTAAAACAACATAAGGAAGGTCTGTGTTTTCTAAAAATTATTTATTGGTGGTCTCCTGGATTGTCATTTTGAATGCATTTTTTATTTTCCATAAAATATTTTCATTTTTAATAAGTATATATTATTCACAGGTACAGATGATGGTACTTAGATTGTTTTGGAGAAGGGGTGAGAGATCTTGTGGGGGGGGAGTAGCTGTAGACAAAATGTTGCTTTGTCATTAATTTTGATAATCATGTCTTCCCAAATGCTCACAATGTTTTTAGCTTGTAAAAATTCAGCTGAGAATTTAACTTCCCTGTTGAAATGAGATTATTCTCCCTGTTCTTTGGCTATGCTAAGCCCAAACAATGCATTCAAATTTGATTCTAAGCCATTGTTGTCAAAACAATGTCATCACCAGGAGAGAGTGAGGACAGAATCATGCACAGAATCACAAGGTTGGAAGAGACCTCCAAGATCATTGAGTCCAACCCAGCCTTAACACCTCAACTAAAACATCACACCGAGTACCCCATCCAGTCTTTTTTTAAACACATCCAGGGATGGTGACTCCACCACCTCCATGGGCAGACCATTCACCCTTTCTGTAAAAAACTTTTACCTAATATCTAACCTATATTTCCCTTGGTGCAGCTTGAGACTGTATCCTCTCATTCTGTCAGTTGCTGCCTGGAGAAAGAGACCAACCCCCACCTGACTACAACCACCTTTCAGGGAGTTATAGAGAGCGATAAGGTCACCTCTGAGTCTCCTTTTCTCCAGGCTAAACAATCCCAGCTCCCTCAGCCGTTTCTAACAGGACTTGTGTTCCAAGCCCTTCATCAGCTTCACTGCCTCCTCTGGACACACTCAAGCATCTCAACATCCTTCCCAAACAGAGGAAATGTGGTTTGTAAATTAACATTTAGGTGAAACTATCTTGCTACAATATTTCCTTCAGGCTTCTCTCGGCTGTCCCAATTTCATAGTATCTGAAAAATGATGTATCATCACCTTGGCAAACATTTAAGATGCTGTGTTCCCAAAAATGAATGTAGCATTTGCATTCATTTTTCCAGTTGCTCTTGTTTTTCTTCTTTTAATTTTAAATCCTTTTATTTACTTCTGATAGCTCCATTCCTTATTCCTCATCATAAGCAGTAATGAATGTATTCATATCTTCTTTTCCATAAACAAAGAATTGTGTATCAACATTATCAGTGCATAAATGGTTCAAAGGTGCTGGAATTCATGCCAGATGCTTCAGTGACTCAGTACCAAATGGTGAAATGTCTGAAAGCTTAACAAGGTATTCATTTTTCTGCTGGAAATGTCTTTTTACAAAGGCCTTTTTTTGTTAAGAGACATCATTGATCCCAGTCCCTCAACATGCAGAATCAACAATCTCACAAAATAGAGAGATTTTCTTCTGCTGCTTGTATTAAACCATGATTTTATAACAGTCAATTTTTGAGAGAAATTTAAATAAGATACCATTCAGAAAAAGATTCTTAAGAAAACTGTGTTAATGTGTTGTTTGTTGGGGGTTTTTCAGCTTTAAAGGCAAGTGTTAGTTTGGACCCTGTGATTTTTTTTATTCATTACAGTTTGATCAAAAACAAAATCACTTTTCATTTGGAACCAGAAAAGGATGTGAAAGTTGTTAGTGAGTCAAAAGGCATTTAGGCATCATTCAGTCTTATCAGAGGTTTGGTCAGTGCCTCAACCTCATACCTGTGCCTCATCTTAGTCACTTTTATTTCACTTTTTACAAGATGGTGACTTATTTCAGCCAAATTAATTCAGTAAATAGAGAAGAATTGTGAATTGTAAAATTAATAATCATTCTTTTCCCTGTCTCATCTGGTTTACCCTCTGATACATGAAACACCTTCATATTTCAAATGGACTCATGTTCTGAGACACAACATTGAATATCATGTTGAAGATTATTTTTATTATCCAACATACTGATTGTTTAATCTGTTTTAGTGTCCCTTAGGACACCTGGGTAGTTGAGTCTGACTTGTACTTAATCACTAGTGGTGAGCTGCAAGCTGTCTTGATTTCAATGCATTTTCATTTTTAGTATTTTTTGACATGTGAAACTAATCACTAAAGCAAAAAATTTGGATACCCACAGAAGTTACTGTGCATTCTACATTTAAAAAGAACTTATACTTTGTAAATTTTAATCAATTTATTCTGTAGATAATATTTTCAGCTGCCATGCTAAAAATATTATTTTTAATATAGGAAGCGAGGAAGCGAGTGGGTAGAGTCCCATTTCTAAGCAGTACCACTTAGGTGTCAGGCTTTACCACAATGATGCATTGTTCACAATATAAATGTTATGAGGAACTGTGGGTCAAACAAAAGTTTTCCATGTATTGATATATTTTCTTGTAAAATTTAATGAAAATGTAATCCTCTGAATGAACAGCTTGATATAAAAGTCATTTAAAAAAATGGAAGCATATCCATTCATTTAACAAGTCTTTAGAGCAAGCATTTAAGTAGCTTTTAATGCTTTTCACTCCAGCCTGATGAGTATTATCTTCATTATACAGATCATGTTGTGAAGTCATGGAAAAGTTAAATGTTGATTCCAAGGCCACAAAAACGAGATGCTTCAAAACCCAAAAACTTAAATATTAATAGTTCTCTGCCTGTACCTAATATTTAAGTTAGTTTTTATCTAAGTAAATGAATTTTTAAGAATACAATTTTAAAATAGGCAATATATATAGATATTTTTCTTGATCTTTATATCATAAAAATTACCATTTGAACTCTTTTTATTTACAACAAAGAATCTATGTGGTTCTAGAGAGACTATAGTCAAAAATCATTACATAATATTATGTGTTAAAATGAATAAGAAGCCTGTGTAGGAACTATCTGTATATTGATTTTAAAAAAATGTTTACAGTAGTCCTTGCTAATAACCAAAATAATATTTTCTTAGTTCTCTCTGAGATACTGGTGGAGGTAATAGGAACATTTTCAGAGGTATTTTGACTGAATTGGTTAAGTTAATTTTTGAACCACAGAAGCATACAAGTAACATTATATATACAAAAAAATCAACATCCAAAATTAACCATACAAAGAAGAGAGAGAAGAGAAGAGAAAAGCAATATAGAAGCCAAGCACCATAATGCAGTGACAAAAAAACCAGAATTGTGCAAAACCGATGAAAAACAACACAGGAAGATTAAAAATCATGAACCAGTGACTATTTAGCAAGGGATCATCTAGGCAACCAGTTGTAATAGACTTAGATGAAAATTACACATGAAATACACAGGAATTAAATGCACTAATCATTTATGTGCTTTTTAAAATGCTCCAAATATGCCCATGTAAGTTATCAATGTGGTATTAGCTATTATTGTAATGCTGTTAAATCTTGGACAAAGTGATACTGGAGTTTTGGAAGAAAAAATCCCCTCTCCCATGTGCTGCAGCACAGCTTCCATTGTGGGACATTGTCAGGCATTACAATAGGGAGTCGAGCTCAGGGCCAGAATATTAATCCTGGCAATCACAGAATTAAAGAATAATTGAATGGTTTGGGTTGGGAGTGACTTTAAGATCATCTAGTTCCAACTCCTTTTCCATGGGCAGGGTCGCTTTTCACTAAACCCTATTGCTCCAATCACCATCCAACCTGACCTTGAACACTTCCAGGGATGGGGCATTCATAACTTTGGCCAGAAAAGTTCTCTTGCTTTCTTTTCCAGAAAAAATATCATGCAGTTTACACCAACTGTTTAAATGCACTTAAATCCTTGACCTAGCAACATTTGGAAAGATATGTTCGCTGTCAAGGCAGAAGGCATGTCCCATGTGAACATGAAATATGGAAGGATTGAAATATGATCTTGAGAATAGTCCATGAAGATTAACCAAAGATCAAAATACAAATGCTTTAAGAGAAACTGTAGAAACATTGGAAAGGAAGGGAAGAGGTTAAAATAGTGGTAGAAATTAATCACTCTCAAGAAAATTGGAAGTAGTTTGAGACATATGCTTAGTTTTATTTGTACCAACTAAAGCTTTAATCTCAACCTAACCATGGAATATGATGAGGTACATTGCCACAGCTACAGTCAAAGTCATATCTGTGGAAGTTAGAAGTCAGTTTATAAGTATGCTTGTAAGTCAAGAGAAATTGATTTTAAAATGAGCAGTACTCGTGCTGCATATCTATGTAGCTATACGTTAGGTCACTTCTCACATTGCCGTCCTGACTTCCAGCATTTGTAGGGAAAATCCAGCTTCTCTGTAAATTGTACTGGTTTTAAAAGACCAAAATATAATGTGTTTAATTTTCCACTCCATTTAGGTGCCCAAGAAAATATGTTTGAGTTTTCCAAAAAACACTTACTGTAGAGCTGAGCTTTCAAAAGGAGGTCCAGAAAGTCCTAAGAATCTCAGACACAAACATAAATCAATATATTTAGTATAGTTTAACTAAACTACTGCCACCAATTGATGTTCAGAATCCCTTTGTCAGTGCCTTGACAAGAAACAGCCAAAAACTCATTGCCAAAGAACTGTCTGAAGAGGAATGAGATGGCAAAAATATCTCCACTCATTTACTCATGTCCTTCCCCATCTTAATACAGTACAATGTGTTCACATTACCAAAATGTAAAAGAATATATATTCCTGGATTAAATTGCGCAGAAAAATATTTTCAAAATTGCTTTACACTGAACTTTAAATCTTAATGTCAGGTTTTATTTTGAAGGATTTCCATCCTAAGAAAAAAATTCTCCAAAGTCCAGAGATTTTGTAGAGCAGAAAAACTGGGTTTAAAATCTGAGGCCTGATCCAAAAGCTGAACAGAAGTTCTTAAATATATCTGATTAAATCCTGGATTATTTTTGCTGCTAGTAATTTTTAACAATTTCTCTTCAATTTCTGTAATAGAAAGAAGGGATCCTGGGTCCAGAGAGTAGAAAAGGACTCCAATTTTAAATAGCATTATTTAGAAGGGAGAAAAAGGAATTGGGGTGATTGTATATCCTTTGACACTCATCCCAAGTCAGTATTTGTAAGCAAACTGAATTTATGTTATCATATTATGCATTTGTGTTGTGATTGTTGGAGGAGACTTTTTTTTTGGGTGGGGGGCTGTTTCTGTGGGATTTTTGTGTTTTGGTGGTGGTGGTGGAGTGAGGGGATTGGCGGGTTTTTTGTTTGTTTGGGGGGTCTTTCTTTATTTTTTTTTTCCCTCAGGATCTTTTTTAATTCTACCCTTTCTACCCATCTCTGTATTTCTAAACCTTATTTCCATTCTCTGTCATCACTTATATTTATTGCTACTGTCAGCCCAAAGGTGGTTTACATTTCTGCACTAAGAATTATTAGCAGAAAATCATCAGCTAATACTTCTTGCAGAGGGATAAAATATGTCCCTGAGGGCTGAGACATCTTTTGAATTGTTCACCTGCATCTTAACTCTGGAAGTTGTTTAACATTGCTGGATGGAGTCCTGTACAAACACATGCTCACCATGAGCAAAGCTTGGACTGTGGCCTCAGAGCTTTCCTTGCTGCAGTCACTTATTGCAGCAGTTCACAAGCCCTGCTTTGCAGAGATAGGTGCTGGAGAGCTGGGGAAGGACTGACACAAACAGCAAAATAAGGAAAGTGCTATTAAACTGAATGGGTGCTTTTTCTTATTTTCTATTTAAGCCGCAATCCCAGAAGACTGGCTGGCTGTAAAACTGACATTTGATTTCCTGTGGAAGTGGATCCAGACTCTCTCTGATAAATGCTCAAATAATGAATATAATACACAATTTTCATATCAGTTTTACAGAGACATTCCTGGGCTACTAAAGGTCTTTATCATTTTTGGCATGCTGCATATTTAGTGGTTCTTCTTTCCCTTGTCCTGCATGAGACAGCTCTTCACTATATCTAGTAACTCACGCATTATATTTTTTGGAGTTACAGGAATTCTGCTACTATGAATGTCATATTAATCTTGGACCTGTTTTGAAAATGTTCTCCATCACCATCCTTCCAAGGCTTGTGTACAGAGATTTTTTGCAGTGGATGTATTCAGCATGGAAGAAGGAAATCTTCTTGACTCACTGTTGTTGCATCTGTTGTTCTCTTTAGCAATTTAATTCTGGATATCATGAGTGAGGAGCCTCGTGTGCAGTGACTGTACTACACTGTGTTGGCCAGGTTATCTGTGAATTTAAAAAATGGGCTTCAGTTAATATTTTCCCATGAACCAAGAGAAGTAAAGCACTATGGTTTGACTTGATCAGAGATATGCAAAAGAGCAACATGAATCATTTAATATAAAAAGCCAGACAGTTCCAACAAACAAACACAGATGTGAAGAGGAAAAGAATTTTCCCCTTAAAATCCCCACCAAAACACACATAAACAAGACCCTACCTGATAATCTTTGTGATGTAAATGCAGAGATATTCTTCGATTATAAGACATTGGCAGGACTGGATATGGTAGAATTCCTACCTGAAACTTGAAATACAAAAGATATGAAAAACATGATTTTTTTTTAATTTCAGAGCTTCTAAGCCCTGAACTATTTTTTTTTTCTCATTTTGTGGAAGAAAACTCACTGAAGTTGAGAACACAGCTCAAAAGATATGTTCCTTTCCTCTTCAATCTGACCAGATTTTCTCTCTGCATATATGAATAAAATTAAAAGCTACAGTCTTTATCAATTTGTTTTCCTATTTATATTTCTGATGCCTTATGCTAAAAATTCCCTATAGGTATAGTGTGATGGCCAGTGCATTCTGCCCTGAAACCACTCTAAATAGCCTGGAAAGAGCGAGGGAGCCTGGGGAGTGGAATATCATGCATGACAAGTCCAGCAGCTGGTCATAGTTGTGCTGGGCAGAAGCACGGCTGCTCAGGGAGATCTGTCTCATGCCACTCATTCTAACAAAGCAAATCACTGTCTCAGATATCAAAAAAGTACAGGAAACATTGCCTGTACTACCTGGATTAATTAATAAGTTCTACTAATGGGTATTAAAACATATAGTCATGATTAATTTTTTGTGCAGTCAAGGACCTCTTCTCCTTTAAAAGAAAGTTCAATGTGTTATTTTTTTGTTACTCTTGTGGGAATGTCTGAGTATGCAAATCTCTCAGATACCACGTAGAAAACTTGATGTCTTTTCAGAAAATCTTCCTGACCTCTTTTTATCCGGAATTGGAAGATGTAGGTCAACAAATCTTGACATCGGCATTCAGGTTCTAGTCCTTAGGGATCTGAAGACTTTTGAATAATTGAGTTTCCACTCTTTGTCTCCTCCACTGGGAAACCACCAGGAAAAAAATCCATTTCTGATTAAATACGAATTGGAAAGAAAAGACAACAATTGAACCATAGACTGTCAGTAAAAAAATACCCAATCAGGCCTTTGTCACCCCAGAACAAGCTTGAGATTCTGTAGTTCCAAATTATCTTAGCTTATTTGCAAAATTGAACTAAGGATTCACTGGTATGAACACATACATCTTCCTGTGAATACTTACACCATTGCAGAAAAGCAGGAGTATCTGATGCAAGTAAATGAATATTTCCTCAAAATAATATAATTTAAAATATTTTAAACAAAATTTGAAGGTGTATCATTCTCAAAAAGTGCTGAGTAAGTGCAAAAGGTTGATTGTGTATGACTATACGAATAAAGGCAAGTCAGAATTTAAAAAGTGCTACTAAAATACATTAGGATGCCCAAAAGCTGTAATACCTCAATCTAAAACACAGGGAGTTTGCAAAAATTTCTCAGTCCTAATTAGAGCTGTTCAAAACTTACGTAAGATAATATTTGCTTGGCATCTAGCTTTTTATTAATTTATTATTTTTCTTGATTCCTGAATCAGTTGCCAAACTATCTTTAATCGTTTATGCGAAGGCTCTGGTTCAAATAGTTCCAAAGTTCAGTAAATTTTTAAGAAGACAGGTTTACACATTAAACCATCATCTAAGGCATTAAATATACCATATCACAAATAATTCACCATCTTTAAGAGTATTTTTAATGGGAATAGCTATCACAATTGCCCATAGGTGGGAGGACAAATCACATGAAGATTGGTAGCAATACCAGGATTTTTTCTTTGTGCTCTTATGCTCTGATGTCTGTTTTGTCATGTAGATGAAAATTACTGAAAACAAAATCTGAAATCAAAACACTTATGAGCATAGTAGGAAAAAAGAGCTGAAAACTGTAAAGCTCATTTATTTTCTTAGTTATGCATGTCTCATTTTCTGTGAAGCTCTTATATTCTACTGATGGGCAATTTGGAAAATCCTTAGATCATTTGTCGTCACTAATTGGGAGCATTTAATTTATTTGGGCAGATAAGAAATGTGAGTGTGGGAACTGCAAACTTTTAATACAGTCAAGAGCCAAGACAAAAAAGAGGGAGAAAAAAGGGACTTAAATTTCCCCATGCCAGCCTGAGACTTTGGTCCACCAATTAATCTCTTTGTTTTAATTTGTTTTACTTCAGGAATAATTATATTTCTGTAATCTGGAAGGATTCTGAGGTTCTAAATTTAGTGGTGCTCATAAAGCCTTTGAGAGGCTTCAGTGGTAGATATTCTAAATTAGCAGTATGTACTTACAAATACCCTCTAATTTTCTTAAAATTTGATAATTCCTGGCAGTATTAAGTCAATATTTTCAAGGGAGAAATGACTAATTAATTTTCTAATATTGTAGAAGCACACTAAAATTATTAAGTCCTACTTAGCACAAATCATTTAACACTAAAGTTTTGCAATGCTATGTATCAATACATTTGTCATCTTAAGAATATCTAATTTAAGTTTAAAAAGAATTATTTATGAAATAACATAAATCATAATATGGAAAATAGGGAAAATTGACTCTATTGTTCATGGAATTATAGGAAACAGGTGACAGATGATATTTTCTCTTTTCCTTCCCATCACAACTCCCAGATGTTGCTTCCAGGAAAAAAAACCAACCAAACAAAATTACAAAAAAAACCCCAAACCAACAAACCCAAACATATAAACCCCCAAAAAAACAAACAAAAAAACCAATCCAACAAAACAACCAAAAATGCACTATAGTTTTAGCCCAAACCTGAACAGTGAAGCAACTTCACCGTTCTGAAAACCCCCTGCAGCAATGATTGAACAGCTCCTGCCACATGTAGTTTACTGCAAACTCACTTTTCCTCCTTATTTAGACTCTACAAATCAGCTTTGTTTTGTAGCCTTTTCATCTTCTCACAGTGTCTCGTTTCTTTTGCTTTTTTCAGCTGACTGGTAGCCTCTCCTAAATAAAATCCCTCACAGCTATCCAGTAATGGATAATTGGTACATAAAGGAACTACAGATGGGGGTATTTTTTTATGCCATTCTTAGCTTTCCGTGTCTTTTGACATTTCCCCTCCTTTTTACCTTGAAAATTAACATAATTAGTTATAGTTTCTATGGTGAGCTCACCAGAGATTGCAAATTTCATAGAATGAAAGGTGGAGTGACTGCTTTTTCAATAATGCATATTTAACATGTAGCAAATGCTCCTGAAAAGACCAGGAATAGCTGGAAAACCATTTAATCTAGGAGGATATTCTGAGCAAAGAACAAATTAGGCTTGTAAATGGAGAGATTTAGGAAAGATGAACAGAAGTGTCTGCATTTGTGTGGTATGGCAGCACCTCCTCAGATGAGGTGTAAAAACATGGGAGAGAAAGAGGAAAACACAGATTTGGAACAGAGAGGCAGCCCAGACTTCTCATAGACAGTCTTATCTGTGGGGAGGGGGTGGGGAGGTCCTCTAACCCTGAAACCTGAAGTTTATTCCTGAAAGGCATTGCCTGAGGGTAGGGTGAGCCTAGGTAATTATCTTGGCTTCTACAGCTGATAGTCAACTTCAAGAAATCATAAATATCATCTAAACCAAGATGCTGAATACTAAGATTAAATGACAGGGGATATTTTCTACTATTATACTTTTCTTTTCTAACACCCTGTCCAGCTGGGCAAGGGCAATAAAGGAGTTGACATAACTTTGCTAAAATAAAAGCTCTTATTTTCATTTTAACCTTGACCAGCATATAAAGCTGATTTAGGTAATAATGAACTTTTATATTATTCTTACTTCTCCTACAGAAAAATGTCTAAATTATTGTATGTTAGCAAATAAGTCATTGTAATGTCTAAATTCAAGCAGTTCTAAAATCTCAGGTCTTGTGTATTTCTAATTTATCTGTAGAAGTCAGGCTGGTGCCTGACCCCCACAGAGTGTGAAGCCCACTCCTTTATTTATGAGTGGTTCTGCCAAGAAACAGAGAGTGAAAGGACAATCTATGACTTGAGGAGAACACATTTGCTTTTCAGAGTAATAAACTACTGGCCACGATTTCAGAAGAGAGCAGAAATGTCCATAGAGTCCTCTCTAAATAGTTGAAAAATACCTCCCAAGTTTACAGCAATTTCCTTCACTTGTCAATGATCTGCATGTAAACCATTTTCTTTGGCACTTGTGTACATAGAGGTTATTCTGAACAATCATGTAGCAAAAAAAATGAAATTACCATCGCAATTAGCAAGAAAAGGCCATTTGACTTCCATATAGTAGAATTCTGCCTATTTATTTTTTAAATGTCAACTGTATCTTGTTTCCAAAGAATTATGCTATTCAGTAAATAAATTATCTCCACTGCAGTCTCATCTAATTAATAAAATGAAATCCTCACAGAGAATGAGCAGAAAATATCCGAGAATAGGCTTTCTCTTCCTGGAGAAGACAAAAATAGTCATATTTGACCCCAGGTGTTTTATTTCCAGAAAGGAGTTCAGAACCTTTAATAGCTAGGTTATTAAAAAAATTTAAAAATTAGAAGATAGGATGTTAAGAGCATAGTAAAAGAACCTGCCTGGTAGGTTGGTTTTTTTTATTCTGTGTTTGGGTTTTTGTTTTGTTTTTGGGTTTGGAAATTTTTTTTAGCAGAGTTTTCACAGACTCCTTTTGAATATTGCAGTTTTCCAAGAAGAATTGTTGCACGTTTTGTCTGAAGCCCACTGAAAGACAATAAAAACTGCCTACAAGCTATTTGTCAGATTGTGTGAAAACAATTTTGTTTTTCAAAAAGAACCCCCTTTTTTCATGTGGCATAAATAGCAAAAAAAAAAAACAAACAAAAAACCCAAACAAACAAACAAACAAACAAAACCCATTAAAAACCCTGCAAATTTTTCACAATATTTCAGTAGAACCTTTAAATACTCGAATGTTGGCGTGGTGCAAAAAATTTCAAGTGTTTGGGTTTTTATAATTAGTGTTGTTTATTATTATTTGATCTTGATTCTCATGCTTTTCAATATTTCATTTGAAGTTCCATACATTGGGAGAAATCTGTTGGATCAAATTCTTAGCTTCTTCATGGAAACTAAGGTTTTAAATAAAATATTGCATGTAAAGAGATTCATAATGCTATTAGTTCTCAATATTTTATCTAGTTCTTTGCCCTTCAGGTTGTGGAGAAAACCCAAGATCGTAATTCTTACACATTCATATCAGATGCAAAATAAAAATAATTCAACCTAGAAGATATCTTGAAGTTAATGAGTTCATGAGTTCTCTTTTTTTTATATTTTCAAGAATCTTATGACTTATTGTACCTGGATTGTGATTTTTTGAGTGTCTGGCTTTGACAGCACAGTTAAATATAGAATGTTCATTCATTTTCTTCAATTTTCTTTCTAAAACTTAGCTGTCAAAATATTTCTACCTATACATTCAGGTTCCCATTTAACTATCTGATCTCTTTTCAAAAAAAAAAAAAAATCAACATTTTAGTTAGCAAAATGCTATGACTTAATTGTTCTAAATGTTTTGTTTTGTTATAATAATGTAATAGTGTTGGATACTCTTTCAAAAACAGTTCTGGTTATTTTTCTGTGTTGCTTTCATAAAGTTTTATGCTCTTCTTAAATTGTTAATTGTACATCTACTAAGGCATTTTGTACTTCGTATCCCATTATTGCTGAAACTATCGAGTGAAGAAGATGGAAACACCTAGGATGTATTTAAAAGTGAAAAGAATTTGGATCCTAAGCTGGTAAAGAACATGGAAGGTGGCTTATGAGCACTGATAAATATCTGTAGAGAAAAAAATGTGTAGTATTAATATAATTTAGAGGATAGCACAGTTTAGACAGACAAAACAGAATTACTTTTTTTAAAATTCACGTTTTATTATCTGATCCGGTAAGGATTCATCTTAATTGTAAATGTTAAAAAAGCCCAAGGAGAAATAAACAATCTTGCTGCTGAATTGAAGTTACAAATTCAGCCAAGCAGAGTGGGGAGTGAGATTCATCTACCTCTTCCTCTGCATGTGAAAGGGCTTTCTAATCTCTATAATCTTTCTCTGTTTATTAATATAATATTTGATTTTGAAACTCTTCATTTCAATGCTGGCAGTATAAGTATCCTATTTTTTTTCTAGCAGAGGAAATGGAGTTTGTCCCTTACTCTGATCAGAGAGACCTAGTCATACCTTTACCCTTAACTGATCTCATATACAATCTACCCAACACACAGCCCAAGTGCATTGGCAGAATCAGTCCTGCAGTTCAACAAGGGGAAGGGCAAAGTTCTGCACCTGGGGAGGAATAACCACCTTAGGCACTGGTGCTTGCTGGGGCCAATCACAGGGGACACAGCTTTGAAGAAAATGGATCAGGGGGTCCTGGTGGACATCCAGTTGAACATGAACCAACATATACCCTTGCAGAAAGTGTCTAATGAAGCATTGCCCCAGGTTAAGGGGGTGATCCTTCCCCTTTATTCATTGCTAGTGGGGTCACAGCTGGAGTCCTGTGTCCAGTTCTGGCCTCCCCAGTACTAGAGACACAGGGACATATTGGACAGAGTTCAGTGAAGGGTCACAAATATGGGTAAGAGCATTGCTTCCATGAAAAAACCTGAGTGAGATGGAGTTGTTCAGAACAAAAGGCTCAGGGGCATCTTAGTAATGTAAAGAAATGCCTGAAGGGAGAGTACAAAGGAGATGGAGTCAGACTCCTTTCGCTGGTGCCCAGGGACAGGACAAGAGGCAGTGGGCACAACCAGAGGTGCTGAAGGCTCTGTCTGAACATCATGAAACAATTTTTTATTATAAGCATGACCAAAGTCTGGAACAAGTTGCCTTGAGTTGTGAAGTTTAATACCCTGGAGATGTTAATGAGTCATATGCTCCTGGTCAGCTCTAGTTGACCTTGTGACAGCAGAGATTGGACTAAACGATGCCACAGGTCACTTCCAATCTTATCAGACTGTGCTTCTGTGAATTACTATTTATTGTTACAACATTTCCAAAATTTCTTTTTCAACTGGGACGTGGTTTGGGAATTATATCCCACTGAATTTGAACAGAACTTATAAAAAGAATGATGAAAATCAACATTCTATGCCTCAGTATCTAAACTAAGTAAGATTGAAATAACATCAAAGTGTTTTTACAGTTGGCTTTGATTACAGCTAGGTCCAATTCTATTTGAGTAAAATAAATATCTGGCAAATTAATTTTTTTTCTTCAAATTGTTGATTTTCCTGAATAGTTGTCTGCAGTTCCTCCATTCATGTGCCTTTTGAAAACAGGTCATTTATTAGAACATTTATCTGGATGATCAAAGGTGAGGTTTTTTTTACTTTGTCTTAAAATAAATATCAGTGCCCAGTATCTCTAATGTTCTGCTGATTTATGGTCCTCAGAACAATTTTGCTGTCTTGCCAATAATTCATTCCTAGTATGTGTTTTAGTGGAAAGTGTTTTAAAACATAACCTTTAAGATTAAAAGCATCAATTAAATGAAGTAAATGTGCTATAATTACAACAGAGATACATGTAGAGGTCTCAGAGAAGATTAACTTAAAAGCTAACTGTGAACACTTAAATGTCAGTTTAATTATTAATGCAAAATGTACTGTTTGTCACAGATGATTAAATACACCTCCTAGATAGTTGTTATTCCTGTGCAGATTGGAAGGTGCTGCATATCTTGCTGTTTGATGTCTTCCTGATTATGTATGTAGTCTACTCCAGTGAAAGCTTTCTCTAAAGCTGGCTGGTAAGTCTTTATGCAATTTAATGTGTGGCATACCTATTTTGAGTGTCATGACATAAACAGTTGTTCCTGTTCAAGCAGAAATTCAAGCTATGGATATTTCCATGGATATGTATCAACCATAAAATGTTGTATATTCAGGTCGAAAAATGTTCATGTTTATGCTTCATAAACATTAGATCTCAGCATTTGAACATAAACATATTAATGTTAGGTCTGTATTTGTTGTGCATGGCAAGGTTTTGGTAGACAGGACTTACAGAGTGGCTTTTGTGAGAAGCTGCCAGAAGCTTCCCCCATGTTCAACAGAGCCAGAGACACCCAGTTCCAGGTCTGACCTGCTGCTGGCAAGGCTGAGCCCATCTGTGGTGGTGGTAGAGGGGAAAAGTTACTGTGCAGGAGAAATTGCAGCTGGAGAGAGCAGTGAGAATATGTGGGAAGCAGCCCTGCAGGCACAAGAGCCAGCAGAAGGAAGGGCAGGAGGTGCTGCAGCACCATCAAGGTTCCCCTGTAGCCCGTGGGGAGGACCATGGTGGGACAGCTGTGCCTCCTTCCTGGAGCCCATGGAGGACCCCACATTGGAGCAGGTAGTGGGCCAAGGAGGCTGGGTCCTTGTGGGAAGACTACACTGGAGCCAAGCTCCTGGCAGGACCTGTGGACCCCTGAAGAAAGTAGACCATAATGGGGCAGTTTTGGTGGCAAGGCTTGTGACTTGAAGGACTGCATATCATTTGATCCTGTGTCAACACTGCTCTGTAGATTCTTGCCCTCAGCGTGCTTGTTTTTTCTGATGCAAGGGCATACAATCATATCCCTTTTCCAGCCTCCATTTAACCAGGGTTTAAAGAAGTGCACTCATTTAATACCAACTCATAAAACAGGCTTTCTGGTACTCCTGGTTGATTTTTTGAATCTGATTTACTTAATTTTCTCTTGAACCAGAAATACCATACTAGATATAACCAGTATTGTAGGTGGAACTAAGACCTTAAGGTCTTTAATAGTGACATTAAAAATTTTCTTTACTGAAAATACAAAGCCTGAAAGAGTTTTAAATGATCTTTACTGTTTTTCAGAACTTTATCACACCAATGATTTCTAGTCATCCTGTAACTGATATATTTACCCATGTACTTTTCCTCTCCTGTTTCAGACTCACCCTCTGCATTGTGGCATGAATTCCTGTTGTTTAGCCTTAACTTCACAAGCTATTGAATTTTCACTTCATTTCCATTATTACCATCCTCAAGGTCATCCAATTTTTCCTATGTGGAAGAGAGTTTTCAATTCTTTTTTGTACAGATGATGACTCCAATTCTTTTTAATCAGACAATCTCATTAACCCACTCTTCCACTTTGTGCCAAGGACATCAGATAGCATATTAAAAAGATTAACCTCATGACCAGTTCTCAAAAAGATCTACTTGTAAGCCTTCCCCAGGCTTGTTCTGCTCTTTACTGTGCTTTTCTATATTTCTTGCTTTTCAGTTCTCCACAAAACCAAGTATCTCAATCTTATCCAATTTTCACCAGTGTGTCACTATCTCAGATATTTCACTGATGCCCAGATAGGTAAGATGCACCCAGCCTCTAAGGAAAATGAAGATTAGGTCTCTTATCAGTAGAAAATTTAGGTTAATCTAGACCGGTAAACTCATTCCTTCTCATATACTTTTACATCAAAATATCAAGATAAACACCTCCTTTTTTTCAGTATGAACATTTATAGGAGCAAAAAGGTTCTGGAATGGTAAAGCAATTTGATAGATGGAAGGCAAACTTGGAGTGCTACCTTGCTTTCTCTCTTCTTGACAGTGAAATGTGCAGGAGACATACAAAAGCAAATGCATGTGAGGTTTTGTGTACAGAGAGGTAAAAACAAATGACCTGCAAGAAAGTTCTTCTGTTAGTAACCTATAATATGACAACCAATATCTTCCTGTGTCCTTTACACTGGTGGTCATCTTCTCTTTTTAATCCCAAGTTTTAAGAAAAATCTTTGATACATTCCCACCATTTCCCCTTTCCACATCCCTCTTTTTCCCTCCTGCTCTCTAAGGGCTAGCCTGAGAAGAAAGCTGAAATCACTAGTAGTTATGCATCTAACTTGCTACATCTTAGAAAATGTAATTCTTACCTACCGATATGTACAGATGCTCATATAGTGTAAAAGATGTGGCCCCTGGTAGTTCATGGATAAAAGAAACACCTAGTCATAGCCAGTTAAACACATGAAAAGGGTCATTCCTTTGATTCTCTTGTTCAATACACTTTACCCATTCTCTCCCATGTGCTTGATTGGAAAAGAAAAAGGAAAGGAAAAAGCAAACGAGACAAAACCTCAAACCTTTCTCAAAAATCATGTCTTGTTCTGCTGAGGTGTTAGCATTAAGTTTAGCTTAGCTCTGGCCTTTTATGAACCTTTGACTGCTTCTTACTGGAGGCAATAAACCATTACCATTGCAAACCTTTATTCTGCAATAATATATACATGAATGTACATTGCAGACCAAAAAACAAAGGAAATGTTTTCAACCCAAGGGCAAGCCATTTCAACCAGAGTCATGTAATTTGCTGGTTTTGCATATGACATCACTTTCTCTGTACAAAGTAATATACTTTACATCTCTTTCTGAAGCCCTGGCCTTTTCCTCCATCCCTCCCTTATATTATCAAAATTATTAAAAATCATCTTTAAACTAACCTCTCAACAATAAGAACAGTGTTGGATGTCATTTTTGTTCTGTGAATTACTATAAAGACTAGCAACACATGTAGGAAGATGTCAGCTCCTATATTAGATATTTTAAGATGGTATTAATTGTGGTTTGGGCTGTGAGTAGTATAAAATTTACTTTATCTGATGTACAAAAATTGTTTTTTTCACTGATGTTGACATCTTTGTGCTTATGGACTTTCCTCTGAATACTTAAGATATTCATCTGCCTGTGCATAAGCAACAGTAGCATTGAGAGAATTTTCTCAAGAAACTTTGCATAACTGTCCATTTACTGTATGCAATGCCTTAACTCTGTAAAACTAAATAAGGAAATAGTTATGTGAATATTCGTGTTGCAGTGAAAACTGCACAAACTCTCTATCTAATGCAGCCACTGTGACCTCTGTCATCAGTTGACACTTCTGTGCCCTGCAATGGAACACAGCTCAAGAGAAAAGCATGGCAATATCAGAGAAGGAGAAGCCCTGGCACAAGGTGACTGTAATCTCAGTAATTTCTTTAGATAATGAAAATTGCAAGGGGTTGTTTGTCCTGCACTGTAAAGGACGAGGTAAATAATTAATTACAGCTGTAAAGTACCTGCAAGAAAAACTCTATTATGGTAAAAGGAAGAAAAAAATGTTGTCTTCTCTGTGAATTTTTCCTTCTGTCTGCATTTTACACTTGTATCATTAGATTATTGAAGTTAAATACTTGTGACCTTTGAGTGGAGTTTTGAAAAGGCAACTTAAATGTGCTTTTAAAATGCTTTTTCTCCTCCTGATGCTCCCTGAAGACTTCATTTCTCCTTTTCCACACTAAGAGTGTTTATTATATAGCAGATTGATAAAAAAGTAGTACATTTGGTGTCCTTTTTAGAAAGCTGTGTAACTACAGGCAATATTTCCAGTAATTACAGTTCAGTTGCAGGAAAGGTTGAAAAACATGGCAAAGTGTATACAGAAAGGGACGTAACAACGATCAAGCAGACAAAAATATCTTCTGAATACAGTGAACTTTTGAGACCCAGTCGAATCTATACCCTTTTCCAAAGGGTAGAGATCTAAGGGACTCTTTTTTTAACATTTTTCATTATTTCTCTCATCAGTGTTATGGAACTGAACCTGCTGTTCTCACAGATGACCACACAGCCCTAGAAATAGTATTACTTTTCTTGTCACTTATAACTACAAGACAATTAACAGCAATGAGTTTGGGAACGTTCTATCTCCACAGCTGAAGAAAGTAATATATTTTCTCCAGAACTTGCCAGAAAAATCTCTGGATCCTGTCTAGGAGTATTCAGTTTATTTCACCAGTTTGGGACAAATAAAACCTTTAATTTCTTGCTTCTAATAGTGCAGTAAAATTAGGGGAACTGTGCAAGAAATGGAGTCAATCCTGACTGAAATTAACTCAGGGTATACTTTTATAGAAGGCATATTGAATTTGACAGTCACAGGTAAAATACCTTGCCTGAAGTACTAGGAACAAGGTAATAAACTGCATTTACAGAAATTTTTTCCACTATAAGAAAACTTCCATCAAAGCTATATTACAATAAGTCATAAGTATGTTCTTACTTTTGGGAAGAGAGAATGGAATCTTTTAAAAGAGTTTGTTAATTAGAAGTTAAAATGTTTGGAGTAAGGAAAAGCATTTGCTCTAACAGCATAAGCAGTTATTTTGGCTTGCTTCTGTTTATGCCTCTGGAAATGTCTAGCAAGCTTGCAGGCAATGGAAGGAAACATGATTTATAATAGATATAAAAGGCAAAGTTCCACCTTCAAGCTTGAAGGCAGGAAATAGGATTGTGGCTGAGCATAAATGTGCTCTGCAATTCGAGCTTCATTTCTTCTGGTGCAGTCCCATGGCATCGATGTGTTGTAATCTATGGTGGACGTTACCTCATGACTAATTCCTGAAAATTGGGTGATTTCATTTAGGGCTCAGGTTATAAGGTTGCTGGACAGATCCCTGTGTGCTTCAGAGGAAAAAAATAATAGTTTCTTCTGGACCAGAATTATCTGATGTTTTATCACTCTATAAATTATGACTCCTTGCACAGACTGAGTGCATGGGGTAGTCTGTGGTTGCTGGGCTCTGTACCAGGGCTCACAAATTATGGTTGTGTTTAGACAGTGCAAGTCTTGATGCAAGACTAAAGGGAGTCAGTGGGATCTTTCACTGATCAATGATTTGCACTTGTAGATTTCTATCCAGTCCAAAAGCCACCTGCTGGTGTGTCTCTTCGGGGAAGATGTCAATCCAATTAACTGTTAAGAGATTCAGAGCACGAGAAATGAATGTGTTTAATCAGCCTTATTTTGCTAGCACATACAGTGTCTGTGTTTTCTATTTTTGCCATTAATTAAGGAGCATTTGGTGATACAGGGTGTGCACCATTCAAATATGCAGCGATGTCTGTTGGCATTTTTCTGATTTTTAAATTCAAGTATTGAGACATATTACAAGAATAAAACTACAGATGGATGTTTAAAGATAAATACTAATGTCTTTATAATGCTGAATTATTTGTACAAGTCATGTTTATAGGCTGAATGGATGTTTGAAATATAGAAATAAACAATTAGAAATGTATGAAATACAATACCTTTTTTCCCAAAAGTTCTTCAAAATTTAGATTAGTCACATGTATATTATGCTGATCTAATTACATACTTCCTACTCTAAATAAGCAGAAGGAAGATCAAAATGAGGAGGCAATAGAAAAAATGCTGCATGCTCATAAGTTAAGCATAAAAAAGACTAATTTCAACAGGATAATAATTTTAGTTTCTAGGTTTTTATAGCTTCAATGGATGTATGTTAGCTGGTCTTCCTGAATTAAGAGTAAAAATGGAAAATTGGTATTTATATTAAAAATATGTAACACTTAAAGACATTAAGGTGGTTGAAGTGCAAAATTTTATTTCACGTGTTCTGATTATCAAAATTGTGTAACGTTTCAACCAGCCTTATTGCTTCATATGTTGGCAAGGAGATACCACACTTTAAATGTTAAGCTATATTCTTAACTGAGGTATCTTTGGAAGAGATTACCAATGAATATTATTTTTTTTAATATGCTATTTGGAACGTCACGAAGAAGCAGAATTGGTAAGGAGAGATACTCAGTGAGAAGAGACCCTTACTTTTATGCATATAACTAAGGGAAAAAATAGCTTCTGTTCCTCAGAGGTCTGCAAAAGAGACCTTATATCTGTTTTCTGCAGTTTTCTCCACAAGTAATATAACAATTTTGTCACAGCTAACCTTAAAACACTAAAGGTCATTCTAGAAGGCTGTTTCTGCCAAACAACCCCCTACTTTTCAGGAAAACAAAAACAAAAAACAAAAAACCAAAAACCAAACAACCCAAAAAACACCTCCTTGCAAAATCACTCTAGCACAAAAGAGTAGGAAAATGCCATCTGAGGGAACATACACAAAGGGAAATGAAGGTGGTTACTCAGGTTTTCTTTAGTTCAAGTGGAAGGATAATCACTGTTTCTTCTGGAGGTGAAGCAATATTCAGCTTGGATTGGAAAGGTTTTTTTAAATATTGAGGCAGTGTCCTGGGTTGTAGAATAAGATATGCACAAAGTATTCTATCACCCTCTTCATCATCTGTTGAAACCAATTGTT
>JBBMKD010000053.1:8958779-8976200 GCA_037834095.1 Argya squamiceps
TTTTTTCTTTTTCTTATTAAATTGTATTTCTGACTTGGAGCCTCTCATTTGTTTTGCTTTCAAACCATTACAGGCAGAAAAGTACTTGTTGCCTCTAACTATGTATTCTCCCTCCATCTGTATCCAGACACATTGCTTTGCAGAAAGGTTAAGACAAACACTGAGATAATGTGGAACAACATTTGCTTACAGGGAATTTCTTCTCATACTTCTATCAGTAACAGAAAACTTGTATTCAGATTCCAGATACCTGACAAATCTTCCTGTTTCCTTTCATCATTGATATTAGAGCTGAAATGTATAATTATATATATATATATGTTTATAAGTTATAATTTATATAATTATAAAATGAACAGTCTGGTAAGCCAATAAGTACTTCAGGAAAGAGTACCCATTATGGGAGCACTAATGACAACACCAGCTGAATTCTTGTCAGGAGCATATTCTGGTGTAGGTCCTTCCTTCTGGGAATATTCACTTGGCTCCATTGTTGGGTTCTCCATGGGCTGCAGTGTGGCTATCTGCTCTGTCATTATTCCCTCCCTGGGCTGGATTGCCCCTTCACTGACCCCTGATCTGTTTGCATTTCTGCTGTTCATCACACACGGGTGTGTATGACGTTGAAAATAAACGAAGCAATTCTTTTAGAAATATTATTTATAGTTATAGTTATTATTGTTATATTTTATAACAATAACAACTATAAATTGTTTAGTTATATTTAATATTATTAATATATATTAATACATTTAATATATATTAATAAGTTATATTTTTTAAGGAAAACAAAGTTCTATAAGTTGTGGGGTAAGAAACTGGACTTTTAGAACTCATGGAAACAGTTTAAAAAGTGAGGATACAGCTCTAAATATGATGCACTCTATGCCACAGTAAGCTTCATAGTAACAGAATTCAGCATTTTCTGTTTAGTCCTGTTTTCTTCCATATTTCAATGAACAGATATATTAATTTTGAAGTTAAAGTTCTTGGACAAAATTACACAGACTATATGGTGATTCTGAAATATTTTGCTAACACAAGATCTTCAGAAGTTTGATGATACTGGATATTTTGTGTTAGCACAGTTAACATTTCTGAATGGCATCTTTCTACCGTTGATGTACAATAGAAACACATGGGAATTTAAAATTTTAAACAAAAGTTCTGAGCTGAAGACAAACGTGATTTTTCAGTTCTTGATTTCTTAATTTGGGAGTTTCTTTTCCTACTTGTCTTAGGGGTCTCTTACAGCCATTACAGTGAAAAGAGAGACTTGAAGAAAATTGCAAAGTGTGACAGACTCGATCGCTACCACAGCAAATCAGAAACTGTCAAGGTGGCAGTTCCCTCATGCTGAACTCTACTATTGATCCAGACCTGAGCCAAGGAAAATGCACAAACCCCCTTACACAAACTCCAGCGACAGGCAGTCAGCAGATCCTGAAAACTAGTTCAAAGTTACTATTTCAATATAAACCTCAGAGACTGGCCAGCAGACTGTTGAGGTGAAAACATGTCACCTGAAGTTTCAGCTTTTCAATCCACAGTTGATAGCTTCAGTCAGTGGAGACAACTAATCAATTACCTGGCATGAATAACGATGGACTATCAGAAACTTTCTTCTGACTATTACTCAGCTGCTGAACTGTGTTAAACCATGACATTGATAATGAATGCAGTGTCATGGTTTGGAAGAACTGTTGCTTGCAGACAGCAAGGGCATTTCCCTTGCCCAATATACATAAATTTTAGCATAATTCATTTTGCATGTGACTGTGGAATACTCACTACAGGAGTTCAAGCAAACCAAAACTAGAAGTCGAACATCATAATATGTAGTCCAACATTGTAGTGGTCTAAGATAAGCTTCAACCATGTGATTATGAGATCAGGAAAAATACTACTAATTTTTATAGGATTTTTCACAATATTTAAATGGGATTTTAAATATATTAATGGAGAGATTACTTGCACATGTCTGGAGTGCAAGTTTTTATTTTCTACAGGTATACACATATATGGGTATATTGAAGCAGAGTATAAAGCAGGGTGAGACTTTAAATGTATTTCAGCAATAGGATAGCTGTGTCTAAAGGATTAGGGACTGGTCATGTGGTCAGTTTTATGTCACAGAGGAAACAGAAGATACCTCATTTGAATCTTATCTTGGGGACTTTCATTCCAGTACTGTCTGTTTTTCTGTCTGTAGGACCTTCCTAAGACCCATCTAGAACAGCTCATGTCTGTTACAGTTGTGCACCAGGGCAGCTGGTACAAGTAAAAAAAACGCTGTCACCTTAATTTTCATTCCACTTAAAACATGACGGAGCAGATGCACAGATGAAACTACACATGTGAAGAGACACTGAATGAGCCCATCCAAATGTTAAAGTTACAGTAAAGAAAGAAAATCTGAGCTTTTCACAGGCATTCACAGAATCAGCAAAGTAATCTTAATCTATAATCCTTGTGTGATGTAATGTGCTTTGGTCCACTGGCAGAAATCATGCTGGGTCAGCTAATTCCAGTTATGCTTTGGCTTTGCTTTTTTCAATTCTACTAACTGAGAATTAAGGGGAAAAAATGAAGTGGGTAGGAAATATTAAAAATGTGAATATTAAAAGTCTTTACCCCTTTGATACATTTAATTTGCAGAAATT
This sequence comes from Argya squamiceps, assembly GCA_037834095.1. Classification (NCBI taxonomy): domain Eukaryota; kingdom Metazoa; phylum Chordata; class Aves; order Passeriformes; family Leiothrichidae; genus Argya; species Argya squamiceps. The sequence goes on from JBBMKD010000053.1 coordinate 8,961,443, forward strand.
AGAAAGTAATTTAGGGAAGTTATTGTGAAGAAAACAAACAGATATTACTAGCTGTATATCCATTAAAAATTCTCTTTTTTAAAAAAATGCATCACTGATAAAAAACAGTCTGCACAAATATGTTGCTAACTAAGTGGGAAATCCCACCTTGCCCATTAGCTTGCTGGAGGAATGATGGTTAGCAGTCATAAGACCACAGCTCAGACAGGAAAAGTAAGCGTGAACTGGCAGCTGTCCAGACTTGGGTTTGTGTGTGTGAGAGTAGGGCACATGGCAAATGGGCTTTGGATCAGGACTGGCTAGGCTATGCATCTTTTTTTGTTCACTGCTGCCTATAATTGAAATAATTATATCACTGAAAATTTTCTAAATTAAAAAGGACTATTTGAAAAAAAATGCATAATGAAGTAAGGTATAGCACTGACATGTTCCTGCCCTGAAAGTAATGGGTTTCTAAATAAAAGTATCTTAGATAAGCTAAATCTTATATAAGAAGATGGTTACGTTATAAAACAGTTTGTGGAATTGAATTACTCTCCTGCTATGATGAGTTGGAATCACCGATTTTGCAGTCTGTGTTCAGTATTAAGGGCTACACGAAATACTCAGCTGTGCCAGGGAGGATATGAAGAGATTAGAGAGACTAATATATCACAGACTAACCTCTTTGCTCTGGACATTCGCAGGGACACAGGCAATTCTCATTCTGCTGCTTTCTGGAGCCACTAGATATCAAAACAAACAAAAAGAAATCAAGATTATAAGGAAAGCTGAAGTTCAAGGTAAGCAACTCTTTTATTAGTTACAGTTTTCCATGTTGAGCTGATTTTCCATACTGAATTGTGAATTTAAGTACCAGCTATAGTCTTTTAGAAAAACAAAAAGAATATCACTGGTTTAATAGTTACTCGCAGCAATTAACTCACCTGTGGTTTTATATCTCCTTAGTGGAATTTCTGAATGATAGTATATCCTGAATGATAGTCCTGTTGATTTCAACTTTTTTTGAATTGTGGTAATAAAAGTACTTCCAGCTAAGTGGTAAAAGTTAGAGTATTATTAGGAGTTGTTTATTCCTTGAAAAATATCAAAAAGTCTCTATCAATACATAAAAATTACATGCCATAAAACAGATAAGCCACACAATTTTTATTTTCATAGAATCATATAGTCTGCTAAAGGGAAATACAGTCTTGTTATAACATAATCTTTCTTCATAATTAATTATTTATAAAATAGGTTAATAGTAGATAAGAAGTTCTAATTAGACAACACTTGTGCGGCTTTCTCCCTTGTCCCAGTGGGGGAGATAATCTACTTTGTTTTCTTGGTATTTTAGAAATGCACTAAACTGCTAGGGTTATGTTAAAATTTCTGGGTTTTTTGTGGATTACCCTTTTCTGTCTGTGTTCTCAGTCAGTGGTATCAGGAGTCCTGTGAGGACCTTTAGAACATTATGAATACAAGCTATAAACAGTTAAACAGCAACTCCACACTATGGAGAGAGGGGTGTTTCCTGGAGGTGTTCAGAACAGTGAAATAATTGTATTTCAAATGTCTAGTTGAGGAAAGGAAAAGAGAAAGAAGGAAAAATTATTGAAGATGGGAGTAAAAACTGAAGAAAAATAACAACTTCAATACAATTATTGCAGTCTTAACTGTTGTGTAATACTCCATGTAAGTGTACAGAGGAGGGAACAACCAAATTAGTCATATTGCTAAATGCTACTTTTTGCATTGCTAAACTTTAACATGCGTGCAAAAAAATGGTCCTAAAAATAAAGTATTATTTTGATCTTTTTGGAAAGTTTTTTGAGCCTCATTGCTGAATATATTTACTAATTCTAGACATTTCTAAATCTTAAAAATATCTTGTGAAGAGGTACTCCACTTGCCATTTATTAATTTTTTAAGCAGTAAATGTGAGTCAAAAATACAGCTTTGACAAAAAAATTATTAAAGGCATGAAATTTTATACTACTTATCATTAATTTACAGAAAAAAATTAAATGTAGATATAAAATAATTCTCAAATAGAGATCAATAGAAGCCACGTGACAACAGTAGGAGTTTTAAATTGAGCAGGACTATGAAACTCTTATTTTAATTTGTGCATAAGTCTGTTCATGCTGTAAGGCAAATTTTATACCTATGCCTACAGGGTTTTGTCCAAAAATACTGATTTTTTAGCAACTGGGCTTTTGTGTTTATTTTTTTTTTCTTTTTATGAGAATAAATAACTTCTCAAATGATGTCCTAGGTAATTTAGGGCAAAAAATGCAACAAATAAGGCAAGGTGGTAGTCCTCTGGTATTTGTATGATCCTCATGGTAGCAGAAGAAACATTTCTACATTTGTGAAAAATTCAGCACTTCACAGATTTACCAAAGGTAGGTAAGCGAGTCAGAAACTTCTGGTGAGGAATTAGGAAGGGACTTAACTAGGAAGGGATTTGAAAAAATAACATAAAATTTAAAAATGGAGCTAGTTCCTAGGGAGGAACCAAGTCAAGATTATGGAAAGGTAAGAATACAGAAATAGCTGCAAGTTCAAACCTTAGACTGTTGGCAGGTATTAAGACTTGGCCTTTTAAGAGCTTTGATTTATTGCTCTTAAGTTGTTTCTGGAAGAAGATATCTTCAATGAGTGGGAACTTTGGCTGTGCTGTAGATTTCCCTAATTTAATTTTATTTTGTGGATTTTTAGGTCCAGGGAGCATAGTCAATAGCAAACATTGCTGTACTAGAATTTGTCTATGAAATTTTGGTTTGTAAATGATATTGGGAGAGAGTTACCTCTTTCGCACAGAGGAAAACATTTGAATTTAAAGAACTCTTATTCTATATTGTCCTTCAGGCAAACTCAGAACATAAACCAGTGAAAGGCCTAAAAAGCATCTAGATCATACTTTACAAAGATGAATCTTAGATTTCAAAGTCACTTTTCTAGGTCAACAGAAGGAATATAAAGGAGAAAAGAGGACATCCATTTATTCAGCATAGAGCTGTATATGCATATTTCCTCTTAATCTTTGCATAAATCCATTCTTTTAATGATAATTTATTTTTCTTCTCTACAATCATAAAACTATCAAATACACTGTGTTAATCGGCAAAGTTGAGAACTCAATTAGGTCATACCCCACCACTCCCATCAGAACCCATGGGGAGTGCTCAGCTGCTCTTTGATTTTCTTTGTGTGCCTTTTGAGTTAGAGCTGATTATTTTTACTTTTATTTCTGTAAATGTAGAACAGGTGTTAAGGGAATTATAGATAGACAAAATGATGATTTAAAGATACTTCAGGGCAGGGGAAGAGGAAAGATGAGATGAAAGAAGGTAGAGGAGCCGTGTGGGAGGGAATATTTGCTTGTTTTAGCTGAAATTGTAGATTCATCTGTCTTCATATCCGCAGAATTTCTTTGTGTGAGTAAGTCCAAAGGACTTCAGGAACTGTTAAGAAACTTCATTAAATCTGCTACAACTCCAAGTATCTCTCTGCTATATAAATGAACTCTGCTAAAGTGGAAATTCTCTTTCGGCTGGTGAGAGTTAATCTGAGACGTTAAAATCAATGGATGCAATAGAAAAAATAACCAAGCCCAAATAGGTGAGATTTATTTTAGGATGAATGAGTTTATATTTGTAATTGAAAACTCTATGAGTTATTTTTTCAGTTAGTTCCTAGAGTTTATTTAGCAGTAAGGCTGGTAAGAGAAATGGGCTGGGTATTTACATTCATAGTGTACTTGCTGCTGTTCTAGAATCTCTAAATTGTATTTTGTTGGTTGTGTTGCTTTGGGAAACCCTGTAGCTGAATTAGGTCACAGGCATATTTGTAACTTTGGTGCTATACTATTGCAAACCAGCAAGTCTTTTAGCAGTATTCTATTGAATTAGAGAAATGCAGTGGAGTCCCCACCCTTAGATGTATTCAAAAGCTGCCTGCTCATGTTCCTGGGAAATCAGCTGTATGTGGCCCTGCATGATTAGAGGACTTGAATGGGATTGCCCAGAAGTTCCTTCCAACATGAGCCAGTCTGCCACTCTGTGAACGTGCAAACATCCCACCAAATATGTAAAAATAGACTCAGAAATAGCATTTGAAATAGTTCTCATAGTCCTCTTCCTCCGTGCCTCAAGCTGTTACAAAGACTTTTCTTTGAGGCTTAGAAACTGTTCTGGATCTTAACTGCAGGTGTTATTTGCACTGGATTTGTCAGCCAGGGGCTTGTGCTGTGAAGGGAGAGAGCACTTAGGAAAGGCTTATAAACTTTACCTTTCCAGTATACACTAAAACTGAGATTCAGCTGAAGACATGGGGACATCTAAATTTCAAGAAAGCTGGCTCTGCGGCTTGCCACAAAGCTGTCTAACTTTATGAAGTATGCACTGCTCCCTTTAGTTATGTGCCCACAGTTAGGTATGTAATGCCATTTAATGTGCTTTATGGTAGGGGTGGCATAAATTCTCTCTATGACTGAGAATTTATAAAATAAATTATAGATCTTATAAAAGACCTCTTTCTCTCTGCACTGGCAGCTGAAGTCTTAAGTAGCATATAACATGTTTATGCAATTGCATTCCATCTGTTATTCACCTGATTCCCCCTTAATGTTTTATAGACTGCCTCTCATCCTACTGCAATGAGAGTCTGAACACTCAGCTCAGAGATTGTAGAGATGGTTTGTGGGTACTTAAATGTAGGCATCCTTTTAACTTAGTTAAATCCTGCTCTAGAATCCAATTGCTTAGTGTGAAAATGACAGTAAGGTCTCTGAAAATCTGAATGCTTATTTACAGAGTGCAAAAGTTGTTAAGGGCAGAGGACCTTGGGACCCAGGGGAGTTTTCCTGCCATGCCACTTGAGATAGAACTGCTGTGGTTCCCTGCTTGAAGTCCACCCAGTAGTCAGGCCAATCGTGTCATCAGTACACACACATATGCACACTCAGTTGTTCCCTGAGTAAAGACACAGCGAGCAGATGAGGCTGTGAATTGCAAATCACAGGAAATCATGAGATACTTTTTTGGACCTCAAGACTAGAGTATCTGAGCTTTTAAATTCTTAAAACCATTAATTACCACTGTTAGAGTAAGATGTGTCACTGTTCCCATACAGTAGGTAAGAAAGCCTCCTACACAATGGTATACAGTTAATCACTAGAAGTGATTAACTTCTGGTGGCTACCTACAGGTATAAAAAAATCTCTTTAACAACAGGAAGTCTTGGTTTCTTAAGCTGTGGATTATCTTTAGGTTTAGCAACTTGTTGAGGAAAAAGAGACCGCTACATTGCCTGATGACACAAGACACTGTAATGTGTCTAATTATTTTTAAAAAGTGGCATTAAGAAAGTGGTATTGTAAGACTTAGAGAAATGTACTGAATATAGTAAACTTGGGGGGTTTGGACTATACTGAGTTTCATCGTTGTTTATTTCACTATAGTAAAACTTTGGCATATAGGCAACAAATTGTAATATTTTTTTTGTTTGCAAAGGCACTAGATGTTTAATAAGAGAAGCTCTTTTTCTGAAATGGAGATTACACCATGTAGAATTGTACTGCTGCAGAAGTTGTCAGAGGCTAATGAAAGTTGTACATGGCAATGATAAGTATTGCATAACCAATAGTAATTTATATTGTCAGGTACTGGATACTATGAAGGATGTCCTGTGTGGTATTGGAAATATGATAAACAAGAGAAAGATATTATGCATTCTTGGGTGCTCATCCACATGGGCACCAATGACACTGCCAGGGAAGACCCTGAGGCTAGTAAGTGTAGCCCTAGTTTTGTGCCTGAGATGTTTTGGATTTCTGAAATTCTTTTCCCAGGGAATTTTCTCTAAACAAAAGACATGTTTTTGTGGTTGTAACTTTGTATTTCATTCCTTTTCCTCAGAGGCACTTCTTCTTGATGTCCTTCTGGTCTGACCAATGTGATTGAAGAGGTTTGTCTTTGTTTCACCAATCGAATTGGTCTGTGTAAAACAATATAAAAAAGAGATACATCCCAAAAATAGTCATTTTCAGCCTTCTAAAGTCAGAGTCTGTGTCGTTGTAGTGTACAACAGCATCAAGCAAGAGTGACTAGAAGGCTCTGGGGGCAATGGTGAACAGCATGGGAGTCCAGGTTTTATTCTCAATCTTCCCGGTGAAGACAAAAAGCTTGGGTAGGAGTAGATGTGCATTTAATGAGATCCCAGCTATATCTGAGGTTTAATGGGGTCCCTCATGTGCCTGGTGTGCTGAGATGGATGGAAAGAATGTCTTTAAGAAAGACAAAGGTAAAGAGAAATGGAATTGATGCTGATGTAAAGGAGCAGCTCTTCTGTGGTACGGGCAGCAGTGTAGCTGAGAGCTTGCATGTCAGGGTCAGAGGAGAGGCCAGTAAAACATGGCATTGTGGCAAGAGCGTGTTACAGACACTCTGTGACAGTCTTTCTTATACAGTTGACTAAAATCTTTGTATTGCAGACTCTGCTTCTCGCAGGGTATTTAAGCCTTCCTGACACCTGCCAAAAGGGCAGTACAGCAGGACACATCCCCAGAAAATTCTGGAGGCTGTCATGTACAACTTCATAATACAAACGTTGTGCGTGACAAACAGAGGCAGGATGTTTTCCTGGACATTCATGGCCTCTGAAGTGCTTGTTGGGGATGTGACAGTCAATAAAGGCAGGCTTGGTAGGTGACCATGAAACTGCAGAGCTCATGATCCTAAAGGGATTCTCGAGTAAGGCAAGAAACAGAACTCAGACCTTGAATTTCAAGAATGTAGACTTCAGCTTAGTCAGAGAACTGGGAAGTAAAATCTGGTGGGAAGCAATATCGAAGAGAAAAGGAGCTCATGAAAGTTAGTAGATCTTTAAGATCAATCTCCTTGAAACAAAGCAATGATCCCTCCTAGTACTCACAAAAATTAGTATATATATCAGGAGTCTTGGTTAAACAAGGACCTGGCTGGGGGACCTGGCTGGGGTCCAGTGTAAAAAGAACATTTACAGAAGCGAGAGCAGGATAAGGAGGAATTTAGAAGCACTGCTTGGGTAGGTACAGATGGTGTTAGGTAGGTCAAACAGTGGAAAATGATAAAGTCAGTGATCTGAGTAATCTCAATATATACAAATCCACAGGACAATAATAGATGCATCTGTGAGTACTCAGAGATTTGGCTAATGTCATATGAGGTAAGTCTTAGGTGTCCTTGAAAGGTTCTGGAGACTGGGGGAATTCCCTGATGACTGGGGAAAGGAAAATGTTACAACCATCTTCAGAAAGAGCCAAAAAATCATACCAGTGAATGAAAATATCCAGTATTGATGTACAACGTGTAGCTCATTCTTTGGCCAATTGGATTGCCCTTATCCTGTTTAATAAGTTTATCAATGATCTGGAAAAGGAGAAGGCCCCTCAAATTTGCACAAGATTCCAAACTGGCAGATGAGGTCAATGTGTTCTGTGGTAGGGCTGGCATCCAAGGAGATGTAGACAGGCTGGAGGAATGGGCAGACATGAAGGCATTGAAATTCAAGAGGGATTTGTGCAAAGACCTTCACTTTAGATGGCCAACAGTATATTGGGCTGTATTGTAGCCAAGAAATTGAGGGAACTGATTATTCCTTTGTACTCAGCATTTGTAATATTGCATCTGGGGTGCAGTGGCCAGGTTTGGGTTCCTCTGCATAAGAAAGAGATTGACAAACTGGAATAAATCCAGTGAAGGGTTGCCCAGACTGTTAGGAAATTGGAGTAACTGTCCTCTGAGGAGAAGCTGAGAGAAAGGTTTGTTCAGCTTTATGTAGAGAAGGCTCATGATGAATCCTATCACCATCTTCGAGTTCCTAGTGGGAGGAGGCAGACAAAATACAGCCTTACTCCACCCCAAGGTTCACAGTGAAAGGATGAGAGGTAATTGAGGCAAGTTGCAAAAAAAAGAAATTAGACTTAAGGTTGTCCAGAAAAAGTTAAATCTCTGTACTTAGAAATACTAAAGTTGACTGAAAGTTGCTGTGAGCAACCTAATATATGGTGGCCTTGTTTTGAAAAACTAGTTGGTCCGGGTGACCTCCAAGGTTAATTCTTACCCATTCTAAAATTGGTTTTGGACTAAAATGGAAACTGTGGCCTTTGGGGTGTATGACTGGTTTTGTGCCATTATGAGCGAGGAGCTATTTCTAGAGTCAAGAGTATAAAACCTTTAAGTACATATCTGAAGAGAAGGGCAAACTTTCTTAGTCCTCAATAGATGCACTTTCTGAGATAAAGACTGTTGTTTACTTTACCTGAAATGAGCAGTATTCAGAGCCCATTCTAAGGATATAGATAAAGTATTTTTTTACATTTTTCTCTTTAATTCCATCACAGAGACAGTTGGTAGCTCATGCCAGAAAACCTAGTTAGTGTATTTAACATGGTGTACAATGTGTCACTCATCACACAGAAAGCAATGGGCAGTACCCACTGCAACTGTGTGCTCTGCATTCTTGTTATCATTCTACTTGTGAGCTCCTACAGGACACAGGTGCTTAACTTTAATCTCTTATCCTTGGAAATGGTAACCTGGGCCAATATATTAGAGGTTTTAGTTAAAATCCATGTAATACAAGAGCTACATTTGATAGCCCTAACAAATCTTAATATCCACTCCTCTCTACCACCTATCACCTCATTCCCCATACCTCTGAATTCACTTGGAAGGAAAGATTATGTAACATTATGTTTAAAATGAACCTGTTCTCTGTGGCATAAGCAGGACCTGAACATCTAATCTAAATATTTTCTTCACTAGCAAGACTCTTCTGTTTAGGCTATGAAGTTTTCCCTACTGTGTTCTTGGCATGAAAGAGACAACTGCTAGGGGAATTAGAACTTTCCACACTCTTATATTACCAATTAAAGTCCTAAGAGAAAGATCCTGAGGGTGTCACTGTTTTACTCACTGGTGCAAACCCAATTCCTTATTTTAATGTGATTTATCAGAATTTGCTGCTAATGATAGCTCAAATCTTTCCCTATGTTCTTCCTTGGATTTGCTCTTGAATTGTAATAGTTACACACATGAGTCTTTTACCATATAAGCAAATAAAAATTGAACTCTTCGTGTTGGTATCTGTTGGACTCAACTGCTGCAGGTGAATAAACTCATATTAAAGAAAGCAACAGGAGAACAACAGGACAGAACAACAATATTGCTGTTGCATGTTGATTAGGACACAGACTTTGAGATTAGTGGCTATTTTGTCCCAGTCTTCACTTTAAGATGCAAATCACTATTTTTGTAGTAGAAATACTGATTGCAAATAATGTTTAACATTGTGACTAATCTATACTATGTTCATATTGTGAGCGTATCAGCATTCCTGTGCTGTACTCAGTTGCCAGACCTTGTTTTGTTGAAGTAAGAAAATGGTTGTGAGATGGCTGGGAAAACTTAGCCAGGTGTCCATGCACTGGCTGTTTAGTAGGGTAAAGTGCAGGTACTAATCCTGTTTCACTTAGATTGATGATAATGAGGCTGAATATCTGCAGAAGCTTCTCAGAAGTGATTTGTTTAATCTTAAAAAGGATGCTATAACTTTAATGCTATTTTATCAGAGTACATGGTATCCCAAAACCCCAGACATTCAGGTACTCTAGAATAGTCCAAATAATTCTGCCCAGGATGTGTTATAATACTGGGAGTTTTTATGCAATATTCAGTTTTGGGTTAGGTGGGTTGTTTTCCCATACATTTGTGAGTTTTGAAGAATTTTTGAAACAGGGTAGATCGCTGTTCCACTAGTTTCTCAACCTGTATTTACAAAGTAATGGAATAGAAAATTTTATGCAGAAAGAGTTATATATATTTGAATAAAAGAGCAAAAACACACAATGCTTTGCAAGGTGCTGTGGTTTTTCCCTGGGAGCAGCTTACCGGCTCTGCCGCTTATCCCAGGCAACAGCACAAGTTCGTGGGTCCCTCAGCTCTGCTAGCTGGAAGCGTGGTGAAGCTTTTGGAAACAAAGAGCGGACCCCTTCCGTGGGTGGAAAGATTTTTATTGCTGGAAGCTCCACGTGGAAAAGGCAGGGGCTTGCCTATGCTTCTATCTTAAGTACCTCAGAATATAGCTTGAGGCCACAGAGGAATTTGACCAATAGGTGGGAAGGGGTTGGGTGTTCTAGAAGGGGACAGTCATCAGGACAATTGAAAAGGGGCAGGTGCTTGAGCACCTATGCAGGGTGATTGACAGGGGGGTCAGGGGAGGGGTTTGGGAAGGAGCAAACTGGGCACATACAGGAAAGATACATGTAACTCTGAAAGGTTTAACCATGCACTGCAACAGCAAGGTACCTTGTTATCATCATTTACTGGTTGTTTTGGTGACTAGTAATTCAGGTGAGACTGGAAAGTAGTCATGGTCTTGAAGAACATTTACTATGCACTATTTAGCCAACTTTGGTTGGTAGGTAGATGAGTGCTGTTTTGACACAGAATTAGAACTTGTGAGACAAGCCTTGCTGGTGAGAGCTATCATTACAAGGCATTGCTCATTCTGTACAGCAGATGGACTTAACTGCTGGATGCATCTCAGCCATCTCTTCTAAACTCCACAGTCTCTGTGTCTATGAAATGAGCTAGATAAATGTGATGGGGGCCCTACAACATTCAGCTAAGTATTTGTACAAGTTAGAATATAAAATTATTAATGTGTAGAGTTCTATAAATATGATTATGCAAATTCTAGCTTCTTCTCCAGCTTCCTCTTCTTTTGTGGTACTAATCAGCACAGTCTCTGGTAATCTCTAACAATTAACACAACTCTACCTTCTTCACCTTTGTCTGGGCACTGTGCCAGGCATATTATTAAGATATAAAATTTCTCCCATTTTGCTAGTTCATGCCAAGGTGTTACTGACCTCTTCCTTTCTTCTGATGATCTTAGCATTACTTCTCCAACTTCTGTGCACTAAATGGCTTTTTCTCAATGAAAATGTAAAGAGCACATCTATACTAAGTAGCCTGCTGATGAGAGAATTGGATGTCTTCAATGTTGCTAATCAATAAATTAACTTCAAGCACTCATTTTAGGGCTTCAGATGCACTCTTTACTGAGATTCCCTTGCCCCAGATCAGATTCAGCACCAGGAAAAGATGAACTAGTGTCCTTGTGCTGCTTCTGCACACTCAGCTCTAACTTGGACTGGCTCCTTTGGAGATTTGATGCATCTAGTTTGCATACCAAACTGGTCTGGCCCTGATGAAAGTACTGCATTACTGATAAAACACAGTGTTTATTCTGAATGGAGTTACATCATGTCAAATATACAGTGCCTTTGTTTTGCAGGCATAAAGATGCCATGTATGGTCTCGATGTAAAATATATAAATATTTGTTATTGTGCTGGTCTATTTTGGATTCAAACAGATACAATGAAGATTCTGCAAAAACTGTGAACAGGTCCTCAAAGGGTAGTCTGATTTGCTGCTATTCATGATTATCCTTTTTATACTACCTAGTATCAAAGAAAAGGCAACTTTCTTCTGTATCTCTGCCTCTAAATTTGCAGAAAGAACTCTAATTTGCATGCACTTTAAAAAAGGCTGTTTTATCTCTGAAAGGGTTTTAATCATATTTTTCCGTGCTAGAGATCAAGCATTTTTTTTTAATAACAGTTTTTATCCTGGCACCAATGAGCTGTTTCTTGCAAGTTAGGTATTATAATTTTTGAGAAATGGGCTGATTCATTTGATAACTTTTCTTTCCTTGCTACCACAAAATTCTATGACTCATGAGTTTGTGAATTTCATTGGTAACACTAAAATGAGAGAGTTCTTTTCACTTTTGGACAGACCATAAAGTACATAGGGAAAATGATGTGGAGGTGATAGGATGTAGGGAAAACAGGACTTCAGGAACAGATAACTATTTATTTCATGCTGTTTCATAGGAAAAGATAAATGTCACAGAACTGTGAAAAGTGACAGTTTCCACAAAAATCCCTGAGATATTTGAAATCACATAATTTTTAAGGTGAAATTTTTGGCTCCAATGAAGCCAACCATGAACTTCCCACTGAAGGTCATTTCTCATACTTTGCCTCTTTTTAAGCTCATCTTACTTCCTTAGGCCTTAATGTCTCTTCCTCCTATTTTCTATCTCAGGACAGATTAACAGTGAAACAGAAACTGTGTATATAGTTTTAAATAATATGCATCAGCAGAACTCTTTTTTACCCACTTTTAATTGTTTTATCTAGTGAATTTATCATGTTTTGATCTTGCTTGTTTTGTCAGTGTCTGTACTCAACATATGGCATCTGATTTTAAACACAAGACAACTCCTTGGTCTGAGTCAGAAAAACTTATTTGGCTTTGAATTAAGACATATAGGGAGGTTGTTTGTTTAGAAAACTTTAATTTGGGAACATTACAAACTTTCAGACTACCCAACTGAAGGACGGAAATACCACCCTCCACAAAATATTTAATATTTGAGAGTATTATGAATACTCACATTACTATGTATCAGAAAACCAAATATTTTCACTGATTAAATTCCTCTTTCCCCATCTTTTTTTCTTTTTGCACTTGTCTTCTTTCATGCAGCAGCACTTTGCACACCTATTCATAATTACATATATGACCTTCACATGTGCAAAATGATGTGGGGATGTGTATTTGTTTCCTTCTAACCCCCTTAACTGAACTTTGTCTTTTCTTCACATGTTGAGGGAATCCACCTTCCTTCAGGTGTGACTGCAGTGTGTGTTGTCTCTTCCACAGGCCTTTCTGATGTCTTTATCTAGAACACCATGTGAAGTGGCAGCCACTCACACTCATGTCACGCTACTCCACTAAGACAGTTCTCCCCCTGTGCTTTATCATGTTCTCTGCTGAGCTGTTCTTTTGATGTGTAACTTGTAGCCTCAAGAGAAAAGTAGAAAGTCCCCAAGTGCTACTAGTTTCATCACTTAGTGTGAACCAGTACTGGAAAAATGATCTCTGACTGCTACACTACAAGAGCCCTATAAATATTTGTAGAGCATCCTTATGTAGGTCATTTTGGGAGGTCATCTGCATACAGCTGTGTCTGAACCAAAGTACTAATGGAGCTAAAGGAGACAAGCAAGAGTACCAAATGCTGGCACATCATCCATGCTGAAAAAAAATGATATTTGTGAAGATCTAGTTGCTCAACAAAAACATTTGAATATGCAAAATGCAGCCACAATTTAGTAAGATCTCTAGGAAGGATTTGGTTAAAACTTGGCTCTGACCAATGAGACAGGAAAACCAGTAACAAACACATAGAAAGGCCAAGGCATTTAGTGGCTTTTATGGACTTGGTTTGTCCTGTAGTCTCCCAGGTCTCTGAGTGAAAGCATAAACTGTAGTAGAGAGAAGAGATGTAACTGTAGTAGAGAGTACTTAAACCAGTTGGATGTGCAGAAGCTTATGGCACTAAATGGGGTGGATCAAAAAGTGATGAGGGAGCTGATGAGACTGCAAAGTCAGTCATCTTAAGAAAGTCACTGGGAAAGTTTCCTAATGACCGGGGCGGGGGGGGGAACCAACCAACCAACCAAAACACACCAAAAAAACCAACAACAAAAAACCACTGTATCCATCTTCAAAAAGGAGATCCACAGGAGAACTACCAGGCAGTTTGACAAATGTGGCCAGTACCTTTCCTGAGAAAGTTACAGACCAAGTCCTCTTAGAAGGTCCAAGCAGACAAAATACAGGAAAGTTATTAGACAGCATATGTTTAACCCCAGGCAAATCACTCCATCAGGCTTTCAGCATGATCAATTATATAATCATCCTTATAGCCAAATTAGGGAGACCTGTACAGTGGGTGAAAGATAGACTGAGTATCAGGCTCAAACCAGCTGTGGTTATTTGCCTCACATCCAACTGCTGGCGTGCTACTATTTGTGTCTTTCTGACTAATGGATGCAACATCTCTGCTGCTGATGTGAGCAACGGAATACACCCTCTGCAAATCTCAGCTTGGAGAACAGACATGCACTAAAGAGCAGGGCCACTCTGCTCCATCCAGGTGGAAGGATGGGCTGACAGGAATGTCTTGAAGTTGAAGAATGGCAAGTGAGAGTCCTGTATCTGGGAAGGAGTAACCCCGTGCACCAGAACAGACTGTCCCAAAAGCAGCTTTGCAGCAAGCATCCAGGTGAAACACATTCCAGCAGTACGTGGTTATGATGAAGAATGTCAGAGGCAGACTGACCTCTGCTACCTCAAGTGTGGCCAGAAGATTGGAGAAGGTGATTCTTCTCAATATATTCAGCAGTTGTGAAATGGCATTAAGAGTACAGCGTCCAGTTTGGGGCTGACTGGTTCTGAAATAACACTGATATGGTGGAGACAAGTCATCACGATGGCAGTCCGGTACTGAAACATAGACCCAGAGAAGCTGTAAAATCTTCATCTACAGGGACATTCAAAACTCTGCTGTTCAGGGCACGGAGCAATCCGACCTCATTGACTCTACTATGAAGGTGTTGCTTGGGCGTGGGGGTGTCCTCCAGACGCGTTTTCCAGTCCCTCTTGCTTTGAGCGACCGAGGCTTCTTCAATCTTTAACTGCTCGCGAGCACGTCCTTGGGCACAGAGGGAAGGCGAGGGCGAGCGAGAGGCAGCGCCCGCAGGGACGGCCGCGGACCCCCGCTCGGTCCCTGAGGATGCGGTGGGTGCGCGGGGCGGGGGCGGCGGCGCCTTTAAAGGCCGGGGCGCGGGGCGGGCCCGGAGCGCG
>JBBMKD010000053.1:8976446-9030988 GCA_037834095.1 Argya squamiceps
CAACGAGGCGAGCATGGAAGGAGGCGAAGGGCTGGGCGCCTTCCCCGAAGGGGCGGCGGCAGCCGGGGATGGCGGCGGCCCCGCGGCCCCCTTGCAGAGCCTGGTCCCAGCCGGGGTGGAGGCGGACCTGAGCCAGCTGAGCGAGGAGGAGAGGAGGCAGATCGCGGCTGTCATGTCAAGGGCGCAGGGGCTGCCCAGAGGGAACCTCGCCGGCGCGGAGCCGCCTCCCATGCAAAGGCATGCACGGAAAATCTCCCTTCTCCCGCTCCTCCCTTCCCCCTTCTCCGTCTCCTCGCGGTGGGGCGGGGGGCGAGTCGCAATACGATCTGGGCCCGCTGCACCCGGAGCCGGCGTTCCATTTTGCTGGCAGAGAGGGAGGGAAGGGGTGGCTGCACGGGCGCGGGCACCAGGACGGAGCCTGCACCCTCTGGCTTTTCCACTACAGTGGTCTCCGATGATAACGGCGGTCCCCGTTTCCGTGGGCTGCGCCCTCCTTTCCCTCCTTGCACTGATCTGGGGCACGGGCAGTTTCTGTGTCGGGGCGGGGAGAGATGTGCAGACACCGTTCTGGTTTTCTGTGTGCGGGTGTGTGCTTTATGGGGCTGGATGCCCCACAGCTCCGGTAGTAGCCAGGGAAGCTCTCCCCGGGGCGGATGGGTTCTGCAAGCGTCTGGAGAGAGAGAATCTTGTTGAATCTTCCAAAGCTTTTGGGCATAATACATTTGCTGGCCGTTACTCTGTCAATTCTGAACCTTTACAACTATCATTTGGCTTCATTAAATAGTCATGGATTGAGGAGGTCTGTTTCAGCCTATTTTTTCAATCTTATTTTTCGTCTTTTTCTTTTTTTTTTTTTTTTAATATATATTTTTTCCCTTTATTAGTTGGAAGGGGAGAGGCCAAATGGATATATTAAATTGATTTCCACGGTATTCAATGTTATGGAGAGTCATGACTTTACCTCATTGTGCATCTGCGAAGGCTGGGGTGATTTCCTTGCCCGTTGTTTCCCTGCCCCTCAGTGGATTCATGGCCCGACGTGCAGCAAGCCCCGCTCCCCTCCCGGCTCCTGGGGCTGCCCCTGTCCCCGGTGCTGAACCTCCGGCCCCGTGTCGCTGTCCCCGGTCTGAGCCACCGGCGCTGCCCGGCCCCGTGTCGCTGTCCTCGGTCCTGATCCCCCGCCCGCCCCGGCCCGTCATCCGAGGCCGGCGCCTCTGTTGCTCTCCGGCTCTGGGGCTGGGTGTGTTGTTTGTCTTGAAGGAGGAAGCTGAAAGGAGCCTCCTTGACTGTTTTACGGTGCATTGACCTCACCCCACATAAATGCATATTCAGTTTATATAATATCAGGTTTATATAAGTGAATTCTAGAAGAGAGGCAAGGAGGGTGGGACTAAATTAATTCTTGGGAAAATTGCTGGAGTAACTGAGATTATACCTGAGATGGTGGTCTCCATTTCTTAAAACTGGAAGTCAAATCTTCCTGTTTCATGTCTTGCTTAATTATTGATCAGGCATTAGCACTGTGTGTAAAATAAAATTTTCCATTTAATTCAGGTCTATGCACAGCTTCTATAGATGTTAATGAGGAAAAGAAATATTCTTTAGTTCCATGAAACTAAGCTCAACAATCCCTTCTGTATAACCATCTAAGAACAAAGACACAAGTACTTTGAGACTTACTTTTTGCTGGAATATTATCATGAAAAAATAAAGATAAATGTTCTTGGAAGTCTTTAGAATAGGCTGAACTCATTTCAGTGTGAATATCTCTGCATTTATAAATGGCTGTGTTCCTACAAACATATTTATATCAGAAGCTACTTTGATCTTGTTAGCATATACCATACTTTCACCCTCTTTTTAAAGTAAAGGGACTCTAAATTTGTGAATTGCAGCCTTTTACCTTGCGTCAGAACGTCAGCTTTGACTATTATGGCAGTTCCTATCATCGTATCTTTGTTCCTCTCCCACTGTAATGAAGTTACTACTTGTCTCTTGGTTTGTGGCTTTATTTGCTCCTCTTGCTGTTTGCTTTCTTTGCTGTTGAGAGCTACCAAGAATGTTAGCAGTAATTGTCAAGAACCTGATCCAAACAAAACCCTTGCAGTAAGACTCTTCTAAGGATTACGGATCACCCTCTTCTAGACGAAAACTGGAACTAGTTTTGTTTTTTCTTTTTTTTTTGTTCCAGTCCAAATGTTAAGAGACAGAGTGTGATCAAAAGAGGAATTCTGGCTTTTGGTCCATATAGCTTCACATTTTGGCAGTCTCCTTATTGTAGTGTCTCTTAGTTTTTAACTTATTAAATGGATTTTTTCCTTTGTGATTTCCGTTATAACATTAGAGTCTAATAATGATTTGCTGTTCTAAATGCTCTCATTCCTGCTCCCAAAATAACCCTAAAGTGTACAGATTCCTTATGATTGATGGTATCCTGAGGTAATAATTTCTGCAAATACAGACTTTTTAATAGCAAGTAATAAATGTGCCAGGTAACACAGTTGCACCTTTACCACCTTAAAGTGATTGGTGTACATTCTAGAACTTCTGTAGGGCTTTGAGCTTTTAAGTCTTGTGAATTTTAATATAAACATTTACATCTAGACTAACTAAAGTGAGCTGTCTAATAACTGAATATGTCCCTACTATTTTTTTAATGAAAGTTTCATTCTCTAGGTTCCAGTGAGATGTTTAGGATCTGTGGAAATCTTTCTATCCTATTTCGATTATCTGCCTTCAGAAAATTCATGGTTGGGAAATTTAACTGAAACAAACACAGTCAATTTGTAAGCAAGTTCCATTTGTTCTAACTTCATCAAATGACTCTGTAACTGTGCCAGTGTTCACTTCCTGAGGAATTATTCTATATCTGAAAGGATTAGATGGCCAACTGAATACATGACAATCTAATACAGCTGCTTGGATGGTTGTGGTTTTGTTTTTTTTCCCCAGTTCAATAAGCTAGTCACAACAGGTATCAATAAAAATTTTGCCGCATTTTGATAAGAAATGCTAAGAAGTCTTGCTGAGTGTCACACCTCTGAAGTATATTTATGGTGTATTTTCCAGAAGATATATATATTTTTAAAAAAGTTAGCCACTGGAGTATGCATAGGTTCATACATATCTTGTCTGTAAATATGAAAAATTGAGTTGCATTGTTACTGCATTTGTATTTGAAACTATTAATATTAATGAATGGGGAAAAGGCATGACCTTCTTAACAGGTGTTTGTAGTTATGGAATTGAAGAACTAGTATTTTTTGTTAAATCTCTGCTTGCTCCAAAGTAAGCTTTAATTTGGCTGTAATATGTAAATGAATAGAGATTAGTTCCATGAATCAAGACCAAAGTGAGAGGAAACATGGCAGCACAAAGAAAAGCATTATGTGAGGAAGAATTAAATTATTTTGTATATTGGGTCTGCTTTGAAGGCTTTAAAATAATTGTGGGTTTTTAATGATTTAAAAGATTAGAAAGTTGGAAAATTTATGTCAACTAAATGCAAGATTTAGTTTGAGGATTCTGATTCTCCATTTCAATTAAGATTTTTCAATATCAGTCTGTAGTTCGTTGTAGAAAAGAGGACTTCAACTCTCAGGTACCTCAAACTAAATGAAGCAAGTCCTGGCTTTTGACAGAAGTAACATTTCTCAAGAAGCTTGTCTTTTCAAGGCTTTTTCTTCCACTAGTTAACCACGCTCTGTCTCCATTGCTTAGAAACATTCTTATGAACATAGACAAGACAAGTCAGGTCTTCACAATATTCCAGTAGCCGTGAAGAGGATCACCTGAGTTTATTTCCTAGTTTCATGGATTTTAATCTTATTTCAGAGCCTGATATCTGATCAGGTGAAAATTTATGGAACACATTATTTGATAAAAATGCTAGCTGGTGCAGAATTCTTCTCCAATCCACAGTTATTTTTCTTGCTAATTTCTGAGTTAATTTTTTGAAAATGGTTGCTGTTTTTTCGCTTGGGTTTTTGGAGTTCCCCCCTTCCCCCTCTCCCCTCTTGTATTCTACCTTCACATTGTAAGATTTGGGCATGGGCATGGTGCGCTATTTCTGGACCTGAATTTCAATAGCACTGTTGATTTTTTGCCCCTCTCCCTTTTCACTCTTATCATTGTTGGATGAAGACTTTCAAGAGTTTGAACATTTACAAACATGAATGCTGGAAGTGTACCAGGCTGCTGCTAATAAACTAGTTGAAATATTTTCATATGGTAAGCACTGCCTCTTCAGATAGACCTAGAGTGCTTATCTAAATAATGAGAAACAAACCTGTGGGTAGATCTGCCTAGTTGCTAATCAGAGTATAAAATTGCTCTTTTAATAAGAAAAAAAAATGCCCAATATTTGAAAGAATTAGATTATCATTGGGCTTTTCTGAACTATTCTCCTTATGAATTAATCAATGTTCCCTGATGCCAGTGGAAAAACACCTACTCACTTCAGTGGGTTGCACATTAAAGTTGTAAACTTCCAAATATTGGGGTCAATATGTACAGAAGAATGGGAAAGGATAAATGGAATTGTGGAAGGCAGGAAACAGTTTGCCCTTAACAAGTATTACCTGAGGAAATTTTTAATTAACAGAAAAAGTCAGATACAAGATTAGAAGGAATGTGAGAATTACACACACAGAAATGTCTACCACTTAGCTTTGTCCTTTTTTATTGCCATTGCTAGCCATTTGATAGAAACTTAATGCTAATCAGAAATATTGCTAAGCACATGCTGACATTATTAATGTAAAATAAATTTTTTTAATGTGGCTACTGTAGATTGTTCTGCAGACATCCAAAAAAAAAGCCTCTTAAAATTGTATATTTATTTATCTATTTATTAGTCAAGGAATGCAGTTAAATATAATAAATGATTTTTTATGTTGCTCAGGAATACCCAAGAAGAAATGTCATGTCTGGCAAACTAAGATCACATCTGACTGGTTCTCTCAAGGTGAAAAGTGAAAATGTTATGTTTGCAACATTTCTGTGACACTGAAAAGAACACTGTATCTTCTAGCAGAAACTTGGTGATAGCACTGAGGAGAATATTTTATTATATCCCTGAACATTAGCAGCAAGTACAATAATATTTCGGCTGCTACAGCCAAGTATAGCAACAAGTAAAATACTGTGCCACATATGAAGCCATGGTCTTCATTTGGGTTCCTACATTCTTAGTTTCATTTCCTCCTGTATGAACATATAGCAAAATATTGTTCCATGGATTTTTCCCAATTCTCTGATGTAATGTGGTGGTTTTTTTTTTTTTTTTTTTAACACTGGTCAGTGTGATTTGTTGAGATGATGCTGAGAAGGAGTATGGTTGCTATTTGCAAAGAACTGAAAAAAGGTTGAGGGCTAACTGTGAACAGAAATCTGTTTTATTTGATGGACAACTCTTCTGATTTGTGAATGGATGGGTACTTTACAAAGAAGCATATACTCCTTAACATACATGAATTTTAGGAGTTTAAGTCCCTGATGCATATTGAATTGTAAATATATCCAAATTTTGTACAAGTATCCAGAATACAAGTACATAAGAACTTTGCCTTGTGGATTTTCTTTTTATATGGCTGTTCTTTGATCTGCTAATTTTGACACCTCTGTTTCTTTTAGTCTTCTGTCTCCCTGTTTTTATATCTGAAGGAGCAGGGTGGAGAGTTAATAATTTGGATATAGGTAAAATAGGAAGTTCTAGCTTTGGTCTCTTCAGAATTTTGAAAAAAAGATATCTGGTTAAGTGTTGTTGTATTAGATTATTTTCTAAAGAATAAAACAATCTGTGGCTGAATACTTGTATAAGCCTTTAAAGAATAATGGTTATTTAAATACTTTTTACATGTACCTTGTTATAAGCCTTGGTCTTGAAAACGTTTAAGTACTGAGAAGCTTCACAGCACTACCAGTGCATTTCCAGGGTTGCTGATACATCTTATTTTATCTACATTTTTCTTATATTATGTATTATTTTAATTTTGTCACATTTTGTCTCTGCAGACATCCTGAACCTGATACAAGCCGCCATCCCAGACAACCAGGTAAGCCTCCAGATCCAGCACCTCCAGGTTTGAGTAAAAGCAGAACAGTAGATGTGCTGAAGACAGAACCACGGGCGCCTGGACGGAGCCCTTCTACTCTTAGTCTACGGGAATCAAAGTCCAGGACTGATTTTAAAGAAGATCAGAAGCCAAGTATGATGCCCAGTTTTCTCTCAGAAGCCAATCCATTGAGTGCAGTCACTTCAGTTGTGAACAAATTCAATCCTTTTGATTTGATATCGGATTCAGATACAACTCATGAAGAAGCCGGTAGGAAACAAAAAGTTGCCCCAAAAGAGCAGGGGAAACCTGAGGAGCAGAGGAGCCCTGCGAAACATCCAACTCAACCACAATCTCCAAAGCCAGCTGTTCAACAACAAGGACCTGCCAGATCTACTGTCCAACGAACTGAGTCTTCCAAGCCAGTGCCAGGCCCTGGCCAACCAGCAGATGCTAAGCAAGAGCAAGCGAAACAACCACCCCAGCCGAGAGGACCACAAAAATCCCAGCCACAACCGTCAGAACCAACCAAACCTGTTCAACAACAAACTTCTGCAAAACCTTCATCAGGCCCAGCAAAACCATCCCCGCAGCAACCAGACAGCGCTAAAACGACGTCCCAAACACCACCTCCCACAAAACCATCATCACAGCAGCCAGGACCTGTGAAACAACCATCGCAACAGCCTGCACGGCAAGGGGCTCCTGTAAAGCCATCTTCCCAGCAAGCAGGGCCAACAAAACAGCCTTCTCAGCAACCTGCACCTGAAAAGCCATCTGCTCAGCAAACAGGACCTGCAAAACAACCACCTCAGCCTGGATCTGGGAAGCCACCTCCCCAGCAAACAGGGCCTGTAAAACAAGTGCCACCCCAGGCAGGGCCTACGAAACCACCCCCTCAGGCTGCGGGGCCCACAAAGGCCCCGGGACAACAGGCAGGACCTACAAAACCACCTGGCCAGCAACCAGGACCTGAAAAACCCCCGCAGCAAAAGCAAGCTGGTGCAAGTCAACCCCCTGAGTCTGCCCCAAAGAAAACCTTCTGCCCTCTTTGTACAACCACCGAGCTCTTGCTGCACACTCCCGAAAAGGCCAACTACAACACGTGCACCGAGTGTCACACTGTAGTCTGCAGCCTTTGTGGATTCAATCCTAATCCTCATATCACAGAGGTGAGTAATTTTCAAACTGATGTTCACTACCAGAGGAAATTATTCAGTCTACCTTTGTTATGTTGAAACATCGGATGTACTACAGTACATCATCATGATAATTTAACAAGTTCAGTAAAAAAATTAATGCTATCTCAGAAAACTGCTTATGAGTAAAACATGGTGAAACTGGAGGAAAAAAAGAAGGTAATGGTCATATAGATTTATAGATTTATATTGCTCATATAGATTTAGAAATTCTCATGTCATCTCTTCATATGAAGAGAAACCCCAGTGTGAGTTTTGTCTCATTTTGACTGTTTTTAATCATCTACTGTCTATATTTATAATCTGACCACAATACTCATGTGTAAATATATTTATAGATAAATAATTTTTGTGCTATAAGAACTAACTAAGCAAAAAAAACCCAAAACCACCAGTCTTCATAGCTCCAGCGTTGCTTAGGAGAGTATGTGGAGTGGATTTGCTTTACAACTGTGTCAGTGTTCAGTTGTGTTTGTTGAAAGCCTGAGTCATGAGTTTGACTTGGTGGTACGTGGGTTATTTTATTCTTGTGGGATGTTAAGATCTCTGTGGACTACTTCTAACCTTGATTGCCATTCTTGCTGTAATTCTATAACATAAAAATGGAGTAGAAAGCAATATTCAGACTTCGAATTAATTGATTTTAACCTGATATTTGTGGTAGCTTGATTTATTTCTTATACATATCCTTTATTGCTCTGCATGGGCATAAGGCTTCATGTGACTCTTTGATCAGCTTCTTGTATATCCTGATATGCTACTTTTAAATTTACAAAGTAATTGGAGTTTGTTCTCAGTACCAACACTTTTGTCAACTTATGGAAATTCAAGCAGAGTAAAACTGGCACCAAAGGATAACTAATGATAATCAGAAGTGATATTTGGAAAATTTTTGCTTTTACTTGCTTTGGTATTAATTTAGCTGATATGAGATGCATACAGGAAGAAGTACCTATTACTACTGTATTTTGGACCTGATAAATACTACCTGTATATTTAAAATTGAATCAAAGAATTTCTGAAGCTGGAAAGGTGCTCTGGATATGGTGAAGTCTAAACTTCTGCTCAAAGTAGTGTCACCTAAAGCAGGTTTAGCCAGTGTTGAATACCTTTAAGGATGGAGGCCTGACAGCCTTTCTGGGCAACCTGTGTACTCAGTACCACAGTGATTCAAGGACATTGCTAGCTGCTGGTTTTCTTTCCAGCACACATTTATTTGTGGCTACCTGGTAACAAACGGAAGACTTTTTGCATCCAGAAATATGATCTGTTGATTTTTTTTGTTAAAATTGCAAATTAAGCCTGGAAGACTAATTGCAGTAACCACTGGTAAACTTTGCTTGGTTTAGGAGTGTAGTGTCTTTGAGTTTAGGCAAATTGAGGATTGTGATAGCTGCCATTGAAGCCTGGACTGGAAAGGGAGTGACTTGAACATCTGTGTGCAGAAACTTCGGAACCTCTGTGACTAACCAGGTGTGTCTATATTTCAGGGTCTACATGTGGAAAGGTCATTTTGGACTGTTAGTGTAAAAAAAGATGTATAACAGGCAAGAAATGTTATATATAAGTATTGAAGTCAATGAGGAAGTTTTATTGCAAACCTTTGCCTTCAAATTCTGCCAATGTTTTTAGGCCAGAACTTCTTACAATTATTTGTGAGTACTGAGTTGTTGATGTCTGTAGTGTGCTCCTGGAGTCTCTTGAAGACCCAAGTTTGTCTTCCTTTAAAAGCTTCAGATTTCCTATGGAATTGGTCAACAACTCTGGTGTGTTCAAATGAAACAGGTTTTGAGAGAGAGTTTATGTAAGAAGATTTCCAAGTATTTGGAAATTGTGTGAATAACTACCAGTTTTTGAAGTGGGTACTCTGTAAGTGTGAAATTCAGGACTTTCAGACAATAAATACAGCTGCATTTAAGACTGATTGCATACATATGTAAAAGCGGATTTGAATTTCATATTACACATTGAAATAAACACAGGATATGCATTTATTTCCTGATGAAATCTTTTCAGTAAATGAAGGTATTGGACATCTAATTTGTTCAGCTATTATTTCCAATCTCCTGACTCCTACTCAAGCTTTTCTCATTTGCTCAGTTTTGCACCACCAGCTGTCTTGCTGAAACTTCGTTGTGGGTGTCCTGCTCCAGTCTGCCATTGAAGTCCGACAAAAATCACATTTGACTTTATTACTGAACATTGGGATCAAAGTTAATAGAACCTGCTCTGGCACCTACAAAAAATTCACTTATTTCAGCTGCTAAGGTGCTTGCTTGAGTTATAATCACATTTTACCTTCTACTTTCTGTTTACTTTAAGTATTTAGCTTATTAAAAAAAGTTTGATTCCTTTTTTACACTACTTTACCCATTTCCTCCCATCTATTAGGAAGATCATGGTTTGTGACTTGGCTGTCAGTTTTCTTGCTTATGGTGCAATTTTTTTCTTTTGGCTTCTTGTATTTTAACTTCTCCTGAAGTATTATTGAGCAAAAATCTGTGACTTACTCATGCACTTGCTGACTTTACTGTTATACCTTAGCTTTCCCTGCTGTTTTTTGCCATGTTCTGTGATTCTGGGATCCTGCATTGTGCCTTTCCCATCTCCTTTATAACTACTGATTTTTTTGCTTATGTTAAACACATTACTTATGGGGAAGCAATAATTTCATATTGGATGTGGGGAGTGGAATGCATTTATTTAGGAAAAAAAATTACTTTTATTTTCTAAAATTTTGTGCAGTTGCTGGAATTGCTTTCCTGAGACAGTCTTCTTTACAAGGTAGCTCAATCTCCAAAACTAATCAAGTGAATAATTTTTCCAGTGTAGGTCTTTCTAAATTTTTGTGTTCTATATTTCTAGCTGATCCTGAAAATAATTTAACAAGCTTTAAAAACTGGCTTAGGAAGTAGATTGCATACATTGTAAAACCATTATAAAATGCAGATAAAAAATTAAATTAATTTTATTCATTTAAACCTCTATTTAAAATTCAGTAGTACATGCACTCTGTCTGTTTTAACTCACTAGAGAGAACTCTGTAACTCAGAGCAGAAAGTGATACCTGTATTGCCACAAGGTCAGACCCCTTGAACAGTTTCTCTGAACCATCTGACATTGCAGTCCTCTTGGGGAAGAAGGAGAGTTGGTGCCTTGCTTTTGTACAGCAGTCTGGAGAGAAAACACACCACACGTAAGTGTTCAGTAACATATGTCTCTCTAATCTGTCTAGGTATTCATACTCCACTCATCACCATGGCACATGACTGCCTAGCAACAGTTGCATAAAGTAATGGAAAAAATTATATAAGCAGGTTTGAGGACTCATAGTCTATTCCATTTTTCTTTCATATATATCAGAACCTTGCAGGAAGTGCATCTTTTATTACGTGGTGACTTATTTTTCTAAATTTTTATCAATTTTATTTTCCCAAACCACTCCCATTAGCAACAGAAACCAGCACTTCCCAAGAAAAGATCTAGCCCATTAGAACATTCAAATAGGAATAGGTTTTCTGAAAATGAACAAAGACATCTTGAGGAAAAAAGGCAAAAAACATTAACTGCTATAGTTAAATCTGAATGCTAATTGCATATGCTCAATAGCTGGACTAAATTTTCATTCCCTGTGAAGTAGTTAATGGAAGATACATGCCACACAGACTGAGCAAGGGTTTAAAGGGCAATAACCAAGTCATGACATCCTTTATGATGGTTGTCTGTAAAGATGATGATCAAGTAGACTTTAAAGCTGTTAATGTTGGATCCTTGGCTGTGTGTGGGCTCTGCTCCTGGAGCCCCCCTGTGATGTGTGCATATGTACAGATGTGGATGCCTGTCTTTTATGGTGATTCTGAGGAGGGATTATTCTACATGAATTTTATCTGCATTAGATCATATTTCATCCATTGTTTTGGTGTTCTTCTAAGAGACCATGTGAAATTAATCTTGAGGCCAGGTATAATTTTATACATAGATCCCTAGTGAAAATTGTGCATCAAATAATGTGAATCCTATTGATATAGGATTTGTTTACTTGCCAAAAGTTCTTCTGGGAGGAGATAAAAGGAATTCTTAAAAATATTTTATTGTTTCTGATTTTTTTTTCCAAAAAATGTCTGTACCAAAGCTGATTTAATCCTAATGGAAAAAAGAGGAGGGATAAGAAACCCCAGACAGTTGACCACCAGTCAAAGTGGTGTGTATGGTTTCTGATCAACTAGAACGTTTTTACTGGATTGCACATTTATTTTTCAATTCAATGTGAAAAAAAATTAACTCAGTATGCAATGTTTTCTTTTTTTGTTATTATTGTAAATTTTTTGGGGGAGGGAATGTCTATTTTTCAAACTTTTTTTTGGTAGGGCTAGGAATTTTGCATATGAATTATACTACATAGTATTGCCTTGATTTTTTTTTTCTTTCTGCCTCTCTTTTTATTTACAATCATATCACAATATTCAATTTAAAGATATGATATGTTAGTTCAAATCTTTGTAATTATTTTTGGTATTTTTATTTGTTTTTATTAAAATCCTGAAGCTTTAAATCTCCTAAACATACTTTGGCATGGAGTAGGATCAGTAACTAAATAGAATTTAAACAGTCAGAAAGGCATTAATTTTCTTTTGTTATTTTCATTATTATTAGGTTGTATAGGGGGAACAATATGTAGTAGTTTTAAATAAGGAAGATGACTATCATTCTTGTGGTGAATCCAGGTGAGTTTTGCTTATCCTTACAATAAAATTAATAGAAATTACTCTATTAAATCTTTGTTTATTACATGACAGTAAAGGAAGCTGTTGATTGAAGTATTCCCTGTGGTTTGCAGTCTAGACCCTGCTGTGTTGTAGTAGTACATAGGAACCAGAATGCAACTTGGACTGGAGATGATATATAAATAAGAATAAAACTGCCACACTGTGGGTAGTGACATGCAACAAATCTGAAGTTATTTAATATCAGGGAAAATAGCTTTGAAGCTGTACACCCTATGTGAACTTGGCAGGGGAGGATATAAGAGTTAAATAAGTAAAGCAGAAAAAAACTAGAAAAAACCCCAAGGACCTAAACGTGATTATCAGCCGTTATAATCATCATAAGTTGTATAGAAATGAGTTAAAAAAACCCCCTCCAACAAAACCCAAAAATTTTTAAAAATTTTCGAAGTATTAATTTAAACACCAGCTCTTTACTGTGCTGAAGTAAAACAAGAAGAGTTCTATGAAACTGATGGACTTTAGGTTCAAATTGATCAGAGAGCAGATGCAAACAAGACTTGTTTAGTTGTCATTTAAAGGCCATAAAAGCGTGAAATATTTGCTTTAGTACAAAGAGTACTTGGGGTGTTACTAACACTGCAATTTCTATGCAAATGGGGATTATTCACAATTTTTGTGATGAATTGAAGTTAGTATAGTTCCTGTAGTTCTGCCCCTAGCCACAACTGCCACATAGACATTTGGGAAAATTGAAGAGATCCTCAAGTAGAAGGGTTGTGGAGGTACAGGATACTGTTTCTCTCCACAGAATATTCTTAAACAGACTCCCACATTGTTTCTGTCTTAGAGGAAGGCTTTAAGGATTAGATGTAGAAATATCAGTGATGCCTTGTGGTTTTTTCCTTTTTTTTTTTTTTTCTTTTTTACATAAGGGGCAGAACATAGAGTCAAGACCCCTCTGCATGGGGAATAGTGTCCCAATAATTTAATTGAGCAATATTCTACAATATGTTGGAGTGTTTTCTCATTAGTCCAGAAAGCTGTCCTGTCCAGTTTTTTAACACAAGTAAATAATAAATTAATCTGCATAGCTAAAGATGTCAACTGCAGTCAGCCATCTGCGCCAGTATTGCTGTTGCTCAGCAACTGTAATTTACTACTATGTGAGGCCATGTGATGTGGGATGGAGTTTGCTGGGCAGTCACTGGCCCAGCCCTGCTCTCACCAGACAGCTTAATCCTTTTCATGATTTGCTGGGTACAGCTCAGATGAACTTTGTTAACCTTTTCTTTGCCACTCTCTTGATTTGCTGTTGGATTTTTTTGTCAATTGTTCACGTGTTTCTGGCATCTTAACTCTCAGTGCATATGATGAAAGCAATGAGCATTTGTTGCATTACTGCATGATGCAGAGCACTGAACCGTGTTTAAAAGTCTTTTTCATTGGTATGTGCATGAGGCAGCTTAATTATATCCTTGGCTATAAAAAACTAGTTTTTAGATATCCTGAGATACTGGCATTAAAAAAAAAAAAAAATCAAAGGATTACGTTCACTGTTTTGCTTTATGATTCTAATTATCTAAGCTATACAATAATAGTTCCCCAAACATTCGTAATTCATATACAAACTATAGACTTTTGTATTGGTAATTTAAGCAGAGTAGTGGAGTATGTTTTAAGATTGTGATAACTGCATAACATAACTCATTCAGTAGTGTTTAGTAGCTTTAGAAAAGCTAAGTAACATTTAAAAATAGTTTTTCAATATGTTTATTTAAAAAATCTGCACCAGCATTGGTTTAGCACCAAGCTACAGAGCTTGTAACCATTGCTGTGGTTTGTGGAGTGGATACCCATGACCACGCTACTGACTAGAATCTAGTGTTGTGTTTGTGAGTATCTTGAGTCAGTGTTCCCTGGAAAACTCATCATACACCTGAAAGGAAGGTAAATATGTATTTTGTAGTGATGATGTACTTGCCTGAAATGAGGCAATGTGTACAATTGTTAAATGTTTGGTTCAGTGTAATTACTTTGAACAGCTGAGAACTTATTCATGGAAGGATAGTGTAGAAGAAAAATCTTTGTCTCCAGTATTGCACAAGCTTCTTTAGAACCCATTTTAACTTGTATGTTGATGTACCAATTTAATTTGGTTTGTGATAGTTGGGGTTTTTTTGTTCATAACAGGATTTTCTAATTTAGTTTCTTGTCTCAGAATATTCTACCACACAGCATGAAGCTGCATGAAATCATGTGCTTGAGCACTTTATTTTTCATGTTTCTCTCATCATCTTGGCAAAAATGTCTGCTAAGAGCCAAATCTGGATTCATCACTGCTCTTGGAAATTGTCAGGGACCAAATAAGTTACTGTGTTTTCAAACTAGAAACTGATTTTGTCAGTAAAGCTTTGGAGCTGAGCAGTGTCAGCAAAGTCCATTTACATATCTGTGGCAATGTAAAGGGATGTTAATATTTTATGTATATTTTAAGTTCCTTTTTATAGCAGCAAATGACTGTTCTAAATGAGATTGAGACCCATTCACTTGGTGTGCAGCTCTGCAAAAGGACTGTTAGCGTGGCTTCTGAGAACCACATTGATATTGTGTGCCAGTAATTTTTATATGAAACATATTCAATCTGCAAGTCAAAATTTATTTCTCATGTACTTCTGGAATCATAGAATCAAGGTAGATTCTCTTCCTCCCCTACATCATCTGCAGGGATAGAAATTAAGCATACCAGGCAATGCACTTGCTGACAGCTTTCCTGTTGCTTTTGACTGGTATGTGTTGTTAGAACAAATCTCAATCGTTTTTGAAGAAAGGAATAGACACTGGATTGCCTTCAACTGTGTTGGCTTTGTGTGGGATATGGAGAAGGACTGAACTATAGTTGCTGTTTGTTATTGGTGTCAACTATTAGCTTGCCTTTCTTTATGCATTCATGATCTATGGAGTGTAGTGTTATAATTTTCTTCAAAGTAATTCTCCATGGATTTTGTTAGTAAAATATCGAATAAATTCATTTGGTGCTTCAAACTAGAAGAGTTGATGCTATGGTTGATGAATACATAAAATACATTTTAAATACTTTTTTGTTGTTCTGAGGGCATATAGTTTCTACAACAGTTAGAAAACAAAGTAGCAATTTTGTTTGCTCAGGAGTTGAAATCTGAACAAAAATGCTGCATGAAATCTATCAAGTTTAGTGTCCTAGTTATGGCACTTATTGGCATGGCTCTCAGAATGAAGAAAATCACTTAGAGATTTCTTCTAGAAATAAGACCCAGCTCCCACCCTGATATACTTGTGTAACAATGAGACAACTTGGGTTTCTCAGCATCAAAGAGGAATCACCTTCACAGACAGGAGCTGCTAAAGCTCAGAAGTTCCTCTGGAAACTTTTGCTTTTTAATCCCATATAAAGATATTAGAAATGGGAAGAAAGAAACTAAGAGGTCACAGGATTGCTGCTCAGGAACACCTTTAAGGATAGAGAAACATTTGTGTTTTAGGTATCTGCAGCAGCAGTAAGTTTTACTTCATCCGTAATAATGTGTAAGAGCATCTGTATTTAATGGAAGCCTGTTCTTATTAAAATTTATGGAAAATCTCTGTAATTCTGGTAGAACAACCAGGCAAGTATTTGATAGAAAACTATATCACACAGCACTTTTCATTTTGAACTCCTGCTGTTCCAATCACAGGACTATAGTTTGTGCAGTTTTATATTTGTTTGAAGATGTGTGCAACCTATAATGACTTGAGCGTTTTGGCACTTAATTCCTCCCACTAAAATTCATGGGAGGAATTTTATGTTTAAACCAGAAAGATTAAAAAAAAATAATACATTGAAGGGAAACTTTGTACATTTTCCATTTTAAAGTTCAGCTGTAGGAGTAGCAAATTCGGTTTTGGTTTTGGAGGCTTCAGTTTCATACCAAGAGTGCACATATGTGTAAATAGGTATATAATTTTTTTTAATAATAATTGAAAATTAGTGGTTGAGGGTTAAGATTTTGTCTTCTGCACAAGATTGTTTTGAAATTTGTAGCATAGAAGTAATGTTTGTTTGGACTCCAAGTAAGTAGCAGAATCAGACTGGACAAGCTGCAGGTTGAAGACAAACCTAAATGCTTATAAATGCAATTGGAATCTGGACACCTTAAATGTAAGAATTATTCAAACTACTCATTTTATAGCCCCACCAACTGTGCAGCTACTTCATTTGAGGCTTTAATGGTGTCATAGTGACTGAAATTTAGATTTCCTGGAAGCTGCATGAGAGCAGGTAGGCACCTGTTATTGCAATGGTGTCAAAGAAGCTGAAGCAGTGAATCCCTGTGGAAAGTGAATTTCCCAAATATCTGTAAGAATCCTTTGAATAGGGAAAAAAGGCATTCCTTGTTTTGGATCTTGTCTTTCTCCACTGTAGAGCAGAGCTTGCCTCCCTAATAAAAGAAATCTTAGTTACTTTGTCAAAGCCAGACAACTGTGACAGCCTGGTCTTTGATTACACTTAAGCCTTAGAAAACCCTTAAGGATTTGTCCAGAAATGGTATTAGTATGTATCTAATTAAATTATTTTACTAGTATCTAAAATCAGGTAAGGGAAGTGATCATTAAGCAAACAAAATGGGACTTAAGCTAAATGTAATCCTTGCTCAAGTCATCTATACATGTCTGAACTTAATTCCTTTCATAATTCAAAGCAGAGTTTAAACATGTGTTCAGGTTTTTTTCAGTTGTTTTCATTTTTTAACACTTATCTACTATATGGTTTGCAAGTAGAACAGAAAATTTTTCAAACAATCTAAAAAAATTGCACTGAAAATGGAAGATAAGAACAGCCTTATTATGAATGGAACTTTACAGCTAAGGCCAAAACTTGTCATCGCTTTATGAAGCTGTTAGCAATAGTGAACTTATATTCTAGAGTGTTATACCATGTTTATCAGAAGAAGTGGAATAACTGTGTTTTAGGGAGCTGCATCCAACTCTTAATTTTTGCTGCTGCAAAAATACAAGGCTGGCAAGGCACACAAAAGTAATGAATTCATTGCCTCAGTCCATGACATCAGAGCTCTTTCCTTCCTGTGAGCTCTGATATTACTCAGCCAAAATCTTTTCTCTGCATGTAGTGCCTCTAAACTTGTTCCATGGTGTCTAGTAGAGATTTCATTGCATCACAGAATCATTTATGTAAAAGATCTCTAAGACCATTGAGACCTGAGTGAGAAACAGCATCCAGGAATCTTCACCTTTAAGGGAAAAAAGACTTCAGTTGTGTGTTCTCCTACTTGTGGTTCCCTCTGTTGCAGTGGTGTGTGCAAATGCTGTAGCTGGCACCCTGCATTCCACACAAAGACTAAAGAATAGGAGAAGAGCTACAGGTGACCTGCTTAAATATCTGCTTGCAGCTGGAGGCCCATGGGACTCTGTACCATATTGAATGGCATTTTTGCTGCCTATAATGTTTCTGCTAGTGATGGAAAGTGTGGAAAGTAGCACGTGACCACACGTTTTAGGCAATTTGATCCTTTCTCAGATGGTGAAGCTGGGGTTTTCTGCCTTATCAGAAATATGGTTTCCCTCTCATGTAATACTGCTTGTGAATGATAAAAAAATGCTTTAAAGTTGTGAAGTACTATAATTGGTGAGAAACATGAATAAATACATTGTTTGCATTATTCCTTCTCCTCTGTATGAAAAGAGAGGCCCATTATATGCAGAGGTACAGTAGTTACCCCAGAAACTTCTAATAACAATGGGGTTTTGGGAAACCTAATATGGCTCTTGAAATACCATCAGGGCTCAGGCAAAGCTCCTTACTGATTTTGGATGAACACTTGCCCCCTGAAATTGGTGGTAATTCATATGTCTCTGTTATACATGATGCCTGTTTACACACCTCTGTGGCTAATTCATTGGGTACATATGTACTGCCAATACCTGTGCTCTGTAATTTAAACCATTACCAAAAGCATAAGCTGTATTAAGAGCTTGATAGATGTATGCTTAAAGATAATTATGCATTTATGTGTTTTAATTCTGATTATTGTTTTCTGTCAGCAGACTTGATGTGTTAAACTATGTTACCAGTATTTGTCATTATTCTGGCAAATCATTGCTGTAAGTGAATCACTGGGTCCCATGAAATTCCAATGCATTTTTTTCATTCTGCTGGGTTTTTATCCTCCAATATTCAGCTGTGTGTAAACTGAATGTGAAGCTATTAGAATCATGGGCTCAGTGGTAGCTTGACTCACAGCAATGTGAAGAAGAATGAAAATGATCAGCTCTGCATGTTAATTGCAAAATATTATTAGTGATATTTCTCCCTTTTTACACAGAAATTTAAAATACTGGAGCAAGTCCTATATTGGAATAACTTATTATGTTTATTTTATTGATTTTGTCTTATCTTAATTATAACTGCCTCCTGTTGTTTTTTTGTTTTTTTGGGTTTTTTTCAGATCAGTGAATGGCTCTGCTTAAACTGCCAGGTGCAAAGAACATTAAGAGGTGACCTAGCACCAGGTCATGGTCCTGGGCCACAGCCACCTGCACCCAAACAGAAGACACCCATTCCACCTTCAGCAGCTAAACCATCCTCCCAGCCACAGCCTGTTCAAAAGAAAGATGTAACTCCAAAACCTGATCCTTCACAGTTACCAGACTCAAAAAAACCTCCACCACAAAAAAAGCAAACACCCTTGCCTGGGTCTCCTCCTGTAAAATCAAAACAACCCCCTGCAGACCCCACTGAGATCTCCCAGCAAATAGATGCCCCTCCAAAACCTGATCAGGTCAAGCCAATGCAGGCTGAAGATAAGCAAAAACAACCCAATGTACAGAAGTCTATAGCAGACACTATATCTACCTCTGTAGCACCAGAGCAGAAGCAGGATTTGGCAGGCCCCAAACCACCAACTCAGCAGAAAGTGACAGATTCCCCAAAGCCTGAGCTTGCAAAGCCATCCCAGGACACACAACCAGCCGGGGATAAAGCAGATTCCAAACCTGTTCCACAAGTGTCCCGGCAGAGGTCAGATCCCAAGCTTGCCTCTCAGCCTGGGGCTAGGCCAGATGCTAAAGCCCAAAAGCCTGTCGAACCAACGCAAACAAAAGATGAACCTAAAAAGTTACCGACAAAACCGGCGCCAAAGCCTGATCCAAAACCAGCTCCCAAGGGCCCACAGGCAGGGGCAGGAGCCAAGGCAGTGCCAGCACAGCCAGCACCTCAGCCCCAGCCACCTCAAAAACCTCCAGAGCAGTCAAGGCGCTTCAGCCTTAACCTGGGAGGCATCACTGACACCCCTAAGCCTCAGCCTACAACCCCACAGGAAACAGTTACTGGGAAACTTTTTGGATTTGGAGCTTCATTCTTCAGCCAGGCCTCAAATTTGATTTCCACAGCAGGTCAGACAGGGTCTCAGACATCAGGCCCCCCTCCTCCTGCTCCTGCAGCGAAGCAGCCCCAGCCTCCAGCACAGCCTCCAGCCCCTCAAGCAGCCCCCAAAGAGGCTGGTCATGCTCAGCCTCTTCCAAAAGCAGTTCCTGTAAAGAAAGAAGCCAAGCCTCTTACAACTGAAAAAACAGAGCCAGCAAAAGTGGATAGTGTTTTAACTAAAAGATCTGATTCAGAAAAGAAACCTGGTTTGGCTAAAGATAGCAAGTCTCAGGCTGCTGAAGCTAAGAAACCTGATGGGCTGTCGGAACCAGAGAAAGCTAGCCAACCTGAAATGTCTTGTCCCCTTTGTAAAACTGGACTAAATATTGGTTCTAAGGATCCCCCCAACTTTAATACCTGTACTGAGTGCAAGAAAGTTGTGTGCAATCTCTGTGGATTTAACCCAATGCCGCACATAGCAGAGGTAAGGCAACGGAGTCTGTATTTAACCCTGTGTTCCTACCTACAGGCTTCCTGTGCTCTGGACACATAAATAGATGGGTTTTACCTATTGAATTGTTAAATTTTCTTGAGCATTTCATCATCTGAAGTCTTTTAAAATTAAGAATCTATGTTGTATGAAATTTAGTCACTTGTCAGATAGTACTTCTGATGAATTTTTGGTGTATTAAGGAGGTCTGGGGGAGGTGATTGTTAGGGCTTTCAGACATTAAACAGATATGGTTATGAACTCCTTTGAAACTGGTGCTACTATGACACAGCAAACTACTGGACTTTCAGTCTGTTATAACCTTTTTCTTATATTTCAGTTTTGTCTCCTAATGTGTGCTTCTTTAACCAGTGCCTCTGATTCAAAAAGCTATTGAATGAAGAAATGTGTTAATGCTTTAGTTATTGCCCTTCCCTCCTGTTTAATACATCCCTAAATTTATTCCATTAATCTCATTCTGGCTCTGGCGTCTTTGCATATGCTGATGCATTCATTAGGAAGGTTGAAGTTTGAGTGATACCTGTGTGGTGAAAGATGTAATTTTTTGGCAAGAACAATACAAGGCTCACAAAGTTACTTCATTCATTAAAGACTTTCACTTTGAAAGTGTTTTTTCTGTGATTGCCTGGGACAGCTAGTCATATTTAAAAGAATTACACAACTTATTTTCAACAGTTTCCTCACATTGCATGTTTTTATCTGCCTCCTTTCTCCATGTAATTTTTTTTGACAAGGGGATTGGAAACTTTATACTAGCTTAATGGAAAGGTGGAAGTGCATCTTGTTTGCCCTATGAATTTGGCAAGTTTAATTCAACAGAAGCAGACCACCTAAAAATACTTGTGAGCAGTTGAAATGTTTAAGTTGGTCTGTGCCAGACATGAGGATTGTGTAATTGGTGTTCTGCCTTTGAAATCTGAATGAATAAATGACAAATGACTGCCAGGGTTAAAAGATATCAATCTCTGTCTAAAGGTGAGAATAAATGTGGGAAGAAATAGCATATTGCAGGGAAAATATTGCTTATGATGTTTGTATATGGCTTTCTTTGTGTATTGTTTTCTGGAATATACTATCATTTGAGGTCTTTTTCCTAATATACAAAGCACATTTTATCTAACACATGAATATGTTGTCAAATATATTTGTGATCATTTAGGTCAGAAAGAAAGATCTGAAAATGCAGGAAGATTGATCAGTGATTGAAAATTGGGATTCAATTGATTTTAAACATTGTTTATGCACTGAATACCATCAAACACACACACTCCATCATTGTCCAACTCTGAGTATACACACACACTTACAGGGATTTAATTGTGAAAAATGCTTATGGCTTTCTCCAGGGGCACTCTAGTATGTGTAACACAGAGTACCATGGAAACAAGATGTTTCAGTTCTGGTGACACATTGCTCAAATGACAGCTACACAAGTCCTGGTGCATGACTTATTTTCTTCAGAATTGACTTAGTTGTGATGGTGTGGGACTGCCTTGTGGTGTGCAGACATCTTACCTTGATTTCTTCTGGTTAAGATGAGGAGGCTGCTACTCTGTTTCTGTTTTTCCATCACAGTTCTTTTTAGAAGGTTCCCTCTGTTTCTGCTCTTTAGCATATTCAAGGTTTGAAATATGAATGATTTTCTTTAATTTGACTTCCTCATGCCTTTCTTTATTTCTCTTTTGGCTCCTGCTTGCACATTCTTCTTCCTTGTACTACACATTTCCACCTCTGTCCACATTTTCTCTCTTGCCTTCTTTTTTCCACTCAGTTTTGCTAGAAAGTGGCAATGTACTTTTCCTTCACAATAGGAGGTGGTTCGCTTGGCTGAGAGCATCCTGAATTTTGTTTTCATAAAGATTGGACAGACAGAACAGGGAGCTCATAGTTTCATCTCCCAAATGTGCTGTGTAAAAAATGTATTTATGGTCAGATAGCAGTTCTGTCCCTGGGTGCACAGTATATAGTATATACCTTTTACATGTCAGAAACATGATGGTGAACAAATAGTTTATGCTCACTTACCTACTCTTTTCATGCACCGGATTCTTCTAATGTTTTCAGTATTGTCTTGGAGGTTTTATTTACTTGTCTCTTTCTTTGGGGGTTAGCAAGGAGAAATAGAAATGCTTTTTAAAATTGGTCTTTCTGGTGGCTTTCTACCTAATTCTTTTATTGCTATATTGTGCATTCAGATTAAAAAAAAAAATGTAATTGCAGAAGTTGTATGCGCTCTTGGCCCCAGAAGTGATTTTGGATGAACAAACATATTGCATCTTAAACATAATCTTAGTTTTTCTTTAGGCCTGCAGCTGTATTACAATTATTCTGACAGTTGCTTATGTGTTGTCTACATTTTGTTCCCTCAATAATGGCTGAAAATGGATGGAGTTTTATTGACTGAGTAATGGCTGAGCCCTTGTTGCCAACAAAGCTTGTATTAGGCTAGATGGTAAGGATCAGTCCAATGGAGCAGGGAAGCCAGTGTTTCATTGTCAAATGCAGAGGAGCATCTAAACCCCATGGGTACTTCTACCTTAAGATCTCTCAGCAGGGAATTTTTTCCAGCCAATGTGCTGCTGTACTGCAGACAGCGCTGAGAGTACTTTTAAGAGAAGAAAGTGCTTTCTTACAGTGGCAGTTGTTTGTTCTTGCCTGTATGTGACAGAAATAACTTTCAGAAAGAGTCTTGAGCTGCTGCAGTCAGTCCTCTAATAACCCCTCTACTGCAGAACATATAACTAGACTCTTACCTAGTCAAAATCAACAATATGCTATTTACTTCAGTGAAATTGTTTTGATTTGTGCAAGCAGAGAATTAGGCTAGAATACTTTTTCTTAAAATGAGCTGATTGTTCTTTTTCTCCCTGATTTGTTGATACAACAGTCAAACAGTTATTTACTTAAATGGTAATTTATCCATGATGCAGACAGCCACAAATGATTAAATAAATGACACTTGATAGATTTCAGAGACCCACAGGACCATGGGAGCCCTAGTGCATTAGCAGACTCCTTATTCTGCCATTTGCTCGATGGGGAGGAGAACTGTTTACCAGCTCTGTAATTAGCTTTCCAGCTCAGGTAGTTGGAAGCAGCTCTATTTTTAGTAACAAAGCACAAGATCACAACTGCTGGAGCCAGAAATGAAATGTGTGGCAACGACCATTTTGTGCATTTAAAACTCAGTGATCTGTTCAGAATATTGAGCAGGAGCGGAGATGGTTTTCTGTAATGTAATTGAGTATGTTGAGGTCAGGAATGTAGAACCTGTGATAAATTAATGCAGTAATAAAATGTTAAAAAGAAAAAAAGATGGTTTAAAAGCTAAACTAAGGACAAATAAAATAATCCAGATTTTTAGATTCTGTGTGGGAAATATGAAGGATAACATCTTAATACAATCACGTTATGAACAGAAAGAGCTGAAAATGTGAAGTGTGTATATGTGACCATGCTGATGGATTTAATCTAATAGAACTGCCAGGAGAACAACAGAAGCACTTTTTAGTCTACTGATAGCTATAAAATTACCTGGAAAGGCACTGGGAAGTAAAAAATGCTCCATGTGTGAAATAAATTACTGGGGCTACAGAAGGGAGAGAAACGTTTTGAATGATGGAGAAGGACAGGGGGAACTGGGGAAGGGCAGAAGAGACATCATGTCTCTGACTGCTAAGGACTTGTTTGAAAAAGATGTAATCTATTAGAGATGTGATCAGAATACATAATATAAACTATTTTAGAGTGATATTTCTTAATATGTTTATTACATGTTGTCTGTATGAAATTGTTTTGCATTGGTGGATATGATGACAGGAATCTATAAAGCTTGATGATTTCTGTCCAATTAATATTCTTATATACGTCTTTTTTAAATACATAACTTGCCAAAAGTATTTACATGTTTTTCTGATAACTCATTTTACCACTCCTATTTATTAGACCTAACTAAATAAATAATTTTTTCTTGTCCCCACAGACTGTGGTGAGAAGGAAAAGCAAAATAGAAATTAGTTTTTTTAAAGTAAGCACAATGTTATCATTGAACTCCATATTATAACCAGGTGAAAAATTGGTATCTTGTTCTTCCAGTATGAACTTCTAGAATTAGGAGTAAGTAGCATTTTGGAGCTATGTAAACCTCTCTGGGGATGAAGGGAGAAATTTTGTGATGGCATGGTGTCATATACCTGGATACATCTTGGATTTTTCTACACCTCCTCCCAAAATCCTGCAGAAAGGGTACTGGTATGGGTGAGTGAGTGCCCAGTGTAAATAATTCTGCTAGATTCTGTTTTTCCAAGACTTCACTGATATATGAAATGGAGTGAGGGCCTGAGCAAGTGTGCCCTTATACTCAAGTTTCAAAAGTCGGCTTTAAAAAATAATTTAAAAACCCCACCAAACCTGAACTGAGTGAAACAAACCCAGCAATTGAATGCCCAAATGTGCCTTGGACTTCTTAAAACAAGTTTTCAGCAACATTATAAAGTGATAATCCATGAATTACTCTAATGAGAATCCCTAAAATAGTGTACTGCACCATCTGAGGTGACACCCATTGCCTATCTTTAATTAATTAACAGCTCTCTACTGTCATGTACTTCCTACTTGAAAAAGCTCAGACTGCTCTGCAAACTGGCAGGTTTAGCTCCTGTAAGAAGCTCCTATCTTCTGTCTTATGTCTGTTGGTGAGTTGTTTTGGAAACAGATGGTGTCGGGGAAACACAGTAAAGTAGAATTTGCACTAAAGAGACAAAGAGAAAAACAATCATTCCTTTCAGTTGCATAATTTATCTTCTCTGCTTCTTCCCTCTCCCTTTAAAGAAGCTTTTAAAATTTTGATTGTAAGAAAGTGAATGCTAT
Organism: Argya squamiceps; assembly: GCA_037834095.1. Taxonomy (NCBI): domain Eukaryota; kingdom Metazoa; phylum Chordata; class Aves; order Passeriformes; family Leiothrichidae; genus Argya; species Argya squamiceps. The sequence continues at coordinate 9,001,205 of JBBMKD010000053.1, forward strand.
TACTGTTTAATAAAGTAACTAAATAATACAGAACATAATAGGCTAACACAATGTACTCCTGAACATTTATGGAAATTTTGTCCATTAAATGATAATTCTTTATAATTGAGAAAATATTAAAACTACTGCTAATTATTACTTTGAAAGATAAAATCTGGCATTGAAAAACAGAGTGCATGTTAGATGATTAAAAACCCCACTGTATTTCTCGACTGTCAGAATGAAATTAATCTCACTCCAAACTAGGTATCTTACTTTTCTGTTAAACTTATTCAATATGCACAACGGACAAAAATATTAAAGTGGAAATATTTTTCATAGCAGAATGACTCACCTCTTCCATTTTTCCTGTAAAGCACATATATTGTGTGTATACAGAATAGAAGGGCTAATATGGAATGACTCTTCAATGGATGATTTAGTCAAAATTGAACACAGAGAAATATTTCTTAAAAATTTAATGCCTGAATTCACTTATTAAATAAGGTTGAAGAGCTTAAGCTTCATCAACAAAGTTAGATTTCTCTGTTTCACATTTGAAGAAGTATTTAAGTGCTTAAAGACAGATTCTTGTAAGGATGTTAGGAGCTCGTGTCCTTCTCTGATGCCTCAACTAAACCTGTTCCAAAAATCCCAGCTTTAACCTGATAATCTTGCAGAGGCCTGAACTTCTGTCTTCTGCACATGACTTGAGCTGTTCCTTTTCAGCAGTGTCTAGAAGTCCCCTTTGAAGTCCAGACATGGAAAAAACTCTTCTGGGATCTGATTTTGGTGTGTCTTTGAGAATAGTTCAACCAGGGGCAGTGCTGTTTGGCATAAAGCACACCAGCTACAGGTACTTTAATAATTGATAACAATAATAAAGCCTGCTCATGGTCAAGTGTGATGTGGTGGTGGTTTACCAAGTTTATTTGTTCTTCAGTGGTATTTTATGCAGAATACAGATCTGCAAATTGACATGTGACTTCAGGGCACTCATCCTCATCTCAGGCCTGTTGCTGCCATGGTACAGCCAAGCTTCTTGTCTCCCAGTTTCCTCCAAGACCCCACGAGTCTGCACTCAAGTTTCAACAAAGTGAACCACTGCATCCAGATAACCTGTTCAGTAGATGTCCTGTGATGGTTTTGTTTGAATTCCCCACCACTGCAGAGGGAAATGAAAACATCCTTACTTTCTCACAACTTTCTCTAAACAGGTGTCTTGCAGTTCAGTAGGGCTGCATGGTCCAGAGAAAATTATACACTAATGCAATTTCATTTTTTGGCAGTCAGGTTTTGATGGTTATTTCCGAATGTGATCTTGGGAGGATATTTGAAAGGAAGGCATCTTAGATCTCTGTGGTTATTAGTCAAGGCATGAGTTACAAGATTGCATTCTTGTTGATTTTCCTTTTCAATATTTATGACCATAAAATTAGGGCTTTTTTTCCCTGAAATTAAATTCAAGGAGTGAAGATTGGTCTCATTGCTCAAAGTAATAATGTGGCCTTTGGAAGGACTATTACCATGATTAATTGGCTGCTATTTGTTTCCTTTATGCTAGTCTCTAAAAGTTTCCAAATTACCTCTCTGAACAAAGAACTCCATTGAAGCCAACAATGAGATATAGACATAAAGCCATGTAAGGCCAGATGGCTTTTATTAATGTTGGTAATGGCCACTGATGGTGTGAAATCCAAAGGGATGTCTACAGCAGCACTGCTGCTGGCACACACAGCTCCTGTCTATCTGGCTATTTTTTGTCCACTTAGAATTCATTTGCAATGAATTCTTTCTTTACTTATATACATTTATTCCATCTTAGATGCCTTTACATTTTTGAAAGATTAAATGCTCAGGTGAGCGATTAATGCAAAGCTTTCAGTGTTGATTTTTGTGTGTGCTTTTTTTTTCTCCTGTGCAGGTAATTTATAGGCTAGTGTATTAGAGACAGTCAAGCTGGAGTCACAAATCTAAAACTGATTATCAGGAAAATTACTGACCTGGCCTTGAGCCAGGTGATTTTCTTCTCTGTTACTTCATTAGAAATTTGGTTGGTGTCCCATTATTGAATGAAGAAGAAGTCTTTTGAAAGCTAAGCTGGTATTAACTTTGAATTTGAACTTTGAGTTTCGATTTTGAAGTTTGAATTTTTCTACTTTATAGTAGTAATTTAAAGAGAATATATTTATTGAGGTAAAGCTATTTCATATTTTTCTTTCCCATTACAGTGTGATACATTTTTGTTCATGCTTTATTGAGAAACAAAAAATACTTACCTTACTTACCTTACTTTAAATATTGCTGTGAGTTTTAGCTAATGTCAATATAAGACCCAGTGATCCACTTCCAGATTTTCTTATGCAGACAAAATCTACTGTATGTCAAGTGCCTTAATTTTTTGGGGTTATTTGGTGCTCAGGTAAGATATTACATGCTATCTGATCGCATTAATTATATGTGGAAACACTGTCATAAGTTGTGTGACCATAAAAATATAAAGCATTTAGCTTTTTATAGGAACCCTCACATAGTTTCGGTGTTCTGATAGATTCCCTAATAGGAGGGGAGCTTCAAATGAATTTTTTTTTAATATTCCAGTAATATGAAGAGCTGATGGTCTTCCAAGGGACAAATGCTATAATAGCATATTGAAAAATACCTGATGATTTTATATATCTGAAACCAGGATATTTTTCCCTGAATATTTATCATTGTGATTGACTGTAGTAGGACTGATAGATATTGTAGTATTTAATAAAATTCTGAGAAGACAGTATACTGTCAATTTAAATATTTGCATACATTTTGTGGTCTCATTTCTTGAAGAACATGGCTATTTATGTTAAAGAAGTTAAGTTCCAATTCCTTCATATGTTAAAATTTCATGTTATGTTTCTGCTGACAAAAAGCCAAATGTTGTCTCACCATGGCAGCATATTAGTAAAGAAAGGTCAACATTTCACACAAAGAAATTCTATAAAATTCCTTGTTTGCCACTACTGTGGTGTGATTTTAAATGGGATAGCATGTGTGTAATCAAACTCATTTTGTAACTAATTTTAACTGTTTGCAAGAAGTGTGGACAGCTGTTAAAATAAAAAATCAGATGTAAAGGAAAGATGAAATGAGTAAGAGGGGGCATATATCTGATTTCTGTTTGTATTCTACACATTAATATTTCTCCCTGAGTAATGAAAAGATTGTGTCATTTAAAGAGACAGTGGTCAGTATTATTTTTAGTTTTGCTGAAATGCATATAGTTCAGTGGACCAGAATGAAAACAAATGTGACTTTAGATTTAATGTTATTTATCTATTAAACTGATTTCTGCAGTATTACTAAGAGTAAGGATGGAGGCTGAGGGGAACCTAAGCCATTATACAGTAGTGGAAAGGAGATTAGATTCATGCCAGTAAGCTGCTGGAGATGCTGTCTTAGCAGCATTTGAAACAGGAGGTCATAGACTGATGTTGAAAAGGGGGATTAGCTGCTGCTGAACTATTCTGGCTGAATTTTGCACAAAATACTGTTGAGTAGAGGGGGAAGCGGGAAAACATATATTTTTGCATCACTAGAAAAAAATAGTAGGAGCCAGTAGGCTGTATCAGAGCAGAACACTCACTGAGAAGAATGATGAGGTGTATTAGTTTTCCATCTGTGTTTTGGAGGTTAATGAAATTACTCAGGCAGTGAGGTAACTTAGGCTTCTAAGGACAAGACTGAAAGACCATCTGGTGATCTTCTGTTTTTAGTATTTCTAGGTTAGTAAATTTCTTTGTTGTTGTTGGGTTTTATTTTTGTTTTTCCTCTTTTTTCCTCAGCAAACAGCCTTCACGTTGGAAATGGTCCAGCTGTCATGTACAAAGATGAGAAAATGAACATATGAAATCTTGTCCTTATGTATACTATTTAATGCATTTACTTACTTTTTTGGTTACTTTTTGTAGTTATCTTAATAATTGTGCTAAAAACTCCAGACATATTTATAATATTTTAATTATGTGGAGGGATTTCTGACCACTTTCCTGGGACCAAAAAGGAGTATATTGTTGTGATTTTTTTGTGTGGTTTTGCAATGGCATTCTCATAATTGCTGAAGATGATAGCAGAACTCTGATCCTCATCATTATTTGTCAATACAAATATCTGATTTTTTTTTGAAGTGTCACTTCTGTAATTGATCTTAAGTTTTTTATCTTCCCTTTTATATGAGAAGAAATAGATGTATTTCCTTCTGATTGCTGATAAACTCTTAGTGATTGTCTTCAGGATATTAGTTAGCAACTATGTTTTTGTACATTTAGAGTGTGATATTAGGTTCCTTACTGTCTAGATAAGCTGTCAGATAATGCCTGTTCCTCACCCTCCCTTAAACCAGCTCTTAAATATCTACATAAATATTATTCTCCCACAGCTATTCAATGGGAATTTTCAATGAAACATTGAATTTTGACATGGTACAAGAGAACCAGCCTGGGCCCATACCCAACTTCAGATGCTCTCTTCTTGCTTTTGAATTACAGTAGGAAAAAGACTGGGATGCTTGAAATACCTGTTCTTAAATATTTTTGTTTTGAAATATGCACTAAATATTTTGTTTCCACAGAGGTCAATCTGTGGAAAATTGGCTAAATTTGATGTTTCATAGGAGAGTTTTCTATTTTTCTTTTAAAGTCAGAAGTTTTGACTTTAAAAGACTTAAAAATCAGACATTGGATTAAAGTTTCAGCTTTATCTCTAAAAGATTTTGGTAAAGTTTAACTTTAACTATAGAAAGAGAAAAACTCAGAATAATACCAAACTCTGCTTTGATTTTTTTTTTTTTAAGCACAATTGATTTTCTACTTAATGTGGCTCAAGGTTGATGATATGGTATGGCATTTGTAAGAACTGAGAAAGTGTAGGCTTTGTACTCATTACAGAACAAGTTAAACAGGACTGCCTCTTTCATGGTCTTCTTTCTGACTCTTTCTGTACATGCGCCTTTGTGCTGGCCTACAATGCACTTCTGGATTTTTTTCTGGCAATTGTAGCCAAGAACACTTGTATTGTGCTGTGCAGTGAATTTTTAAAGTCATGTGCCCAGTATATCTGGGACTCAATTACACTGTTATCCCAGACCTCTAAAGAGGAAGAGCACTGCTGTTTTTCTTCTATATCATCTATCAGCAAAAGGATCTCCTGATCAAAACATGATCTCTCATTTGATTTGGCATAATTTTAAATACTTTAGCTGTGCTACTTCTTCTCCAGACCTGTGTTACTGCTCTGTCACTCTTCAAATGACAAATCTGGTCAATGTGTTTTTTTGTAAGGTGCAATGAATGTACATTGTAGCTAAATGAAACTTATGTTTGAATCCGTAATGTTTTACAATTAGTTAATTGGAGGCTTCAGTGAAATTCATACTCATCCCTCCCCTTGCTTTCTTCTCTGTGCTATTGGTAACTGGAATCAAGAAAGGTCCAGCTTTAATATGATGAACTGGCCTGTTTCAGGTGTTGGTCTAAGGTTTGATGCACTTTCCCTGATGAGTTCCTTGAGCACATTTGAGTTTTGTCCTTGTTGTCTTTCCAGGATAAAATGAAGATATATTTCATGCTGTAAAGATAGGTATGTCTTTAGTGCCTGTAAAGAGCAAGGTGGAACTTCCTCTACCTATAAATCAGAGTGGATCATCCTGTCCAAGTCCCTGCCCAAAGCAGGATCAGTTGAAGCAGGTTTCTTAGGACCAGCTAGGGTTTGACTCGTTCCGAACATGGAAACTCCACAATCTCTTTAGACAACCATGGGCCACCTGCCTTTTTTCTTTTTAAGTATTTTCTTAAGTTAATACTTATTTGAAGGAATTGAATTCAAATCAACTTAAATGAGTAAATTAAATACTTAGTATTTTAATTTATGGTAATTTGAATTTTTTTCTGTTCATTGGATACCATTGAGGATACTGTCTTTATCTTTTTTTTCATTCTTCCCTCAGCTATTTGCACACATTGAGGCAACCTTCTTGACCCTTCTTTTCAGGATCTATTTTTTTTCCATTTCCAGCCCTCTCAGCTTCTCCTTGTATAATTGATACTGCAGACCCTTAATCATCTTCGTGACCCTTTACTGGACTGGCTCCAGTATTTCCATGTCTCTATTTTACTGGGAAGCCAAGAACTAGACAAAGAGTTCTCACACCAGTGCAGAGTACAGGGGAATAATACCTTCCTAGACCTGCTAGCTATGCTCCTAACTAAGAGAACCTAGGATGTTGCAAGTATTTAAGCATGGCTTTTGCTCAATGCCTCCCCTTATTTTCATACCATGCTCAAGGACACAGAATACATGGGTACTGTCTTCCAGCACCATGGCAGCAGGGTAAAGTGAAGCACTTTACTGTAAACACAATTTATATGTTATTGAAAGTTATGAGGTCCAGAGGAAGAAATCAGTCCATACTAAGGAATACTAACTTTTAACTGGCCATTAGTCACTGTATATCACTGAACTTCACACAGTGGTGAAACTTTTGGATTACTGTGATATATCTACAAAAATATGTCCTAGCAGAACTTCTCTATGGCAGGTGTATATTGACTTCTCCAAGTTATATTAACATGTTCAACAGTAAAAGGTATAGATACTGTTTTAGAGGAAAGGAATGGTTAGGACAGAATCCAAGCTAAAATTTCATAAGATGTTCCAAGAATCGAACTTTGAGCCTGATCTGTAGGTCTGGAATATTTATATTTGAATCGGTTTAGATAAATGTTGCTTTCTAGTTTCTCTTCTTCCTAAATCAACTTCCTTTCCATGTGTGTTGAAAGAGTTGTTGTTTGTATTTCAAGTTGTTATTTTCTTCTATTAACTATGGCTCTCCTTTGTCTTGTCATCTTTTACATTAATGATTGTTGTTTTTTAAGTGTCTCTTTTTGCTCTAAGTAGTGGAGGAGAAAAATACAGGGTTAATGGGGTAACTTCAATATTTAGTAAATGGTTTTCCAGGTGCAGAACTTCTGTTGTTGCATCTTGAGTCAGTATATGCATTTTTTAAAGTGTAAGGCTTTAAAAACACCCTGTAATTTATAGAGCTTTGAAGCATGCTGCAATGAAAATTTGTTTAGTAATGATCTATTTTCTGAACCTCTATGCATGTGAAAACAGTTAATCCCTATGTTCCCAATAGGATTTCTGAGGTGTTTCATGCTCTCTAAATTTTGTTTGGATGACTTGTCCATATGGAATTAATAATTCTCTACAAGCACATGACCTATATTTCTTGATCTTAACTTGCTATTCAAAAATGAGTAGCCATTTTCCTTTTAGATCCAGGGATATGACATCAAAAATGATGTGTTATTACTAGAATGAAATTTTACTAGAACAGATATTATAAATTCATAATTAGTAGCAAACAGATATTGATATAATTATAACAGGATTCAGTACAATGTTTGGGTCTTCATCAAGATATAATTTTCAGAGCATGTCAAGGAAAGTTTACTCTAATTTTGTTTCTGAGTCTGAAGCTATGATAGTGATTGCATTTCTTGGATGGCTTTTCCCCCTCAGTTTGCTTTATTCCAATTCAAGTGTTCTGTCCTTATGACTTAGATTAATTCTGTGTGCATTTCAGGGTATTAATATTCCTTTTAATTAGTTTCCTGTTGCTTACACAGATTGTATAAAAAGTGTCTTTCTAGTCTGTGAGAAACCATTGAAGAATGCGTTGAAAAGCATTTAGTTCCCTTCACTACTAAAGTTTGTATATCTGTAGTAGAAAACAGGAGAAATCAAGGCGTCCTTGCGAAGGCAATTCAGTTTCCTCTGCACAGGTTCCTCACTTTATGCATTCGAATCTTATTTATGCGACTCAGGGAAAGGAATGCCAGTAGATTGACACTGTTTTAAGAAGGTCATACTTTGAATTTTTAAGTACAAAATATGCACTTGCTGATAAACTAGGGTCAGGTACTGGTTAGAAACTAGTCATTCCCCTGGCACACCTTCTAAGACCTTTCACATTTTTGAATGTGCCTTACGTGTACAATTTCTGTCCACATAAAAATATTTATTTCTGCTGACAAGTCTCATCTGCTGTTTCCTTGGCATCAGTTATTTCTCTGCACTTGACTTCAAGTCTGTTGTACTAAATCTGTCTGAGAAGAGATACATCTTGAATTTTGTGTTTGTAAAACTAGCACTGCTGTAGTATCATTCTCTTCTCGCAACCTTTTATTTTTAGCCATTTAAAGCAGTCATTCTTATTGCCTGTTTTTCACTTGATAGTGAAGTTAAATGTGTGAATGTCATATTTAACTACTAAAAAGTAAGATCCATTTTTTTAAACATTAAGAGAAATGAAACAAGGCAAGTGGAAAGAAGGTGCTGATAGAAAGACAATGATTTGCAAGTTAGTGCAATAAAAACTAATAAGTCCAGTTAACAGAAGTGTATTTCCTTGCAGTTATATTCCTTATGTCTCCTGATGTACCTACCAAACCAGAAGCCAGTGCTTCAGCATGGAAGAATATGGCAGATGGAATTATTTTTATCCAAGTATTAAAAAGAAAGCCTCTGTCATAATTTAGTTTTGGGCTTCAGTCCCTATGCTGCCTATTATTAGCATCATAAAACATAATGGAAGTATTTAGAGATTCAAATGCATAGATTCATGCTGGATTTCATTTCCTTATGTATCTGCAGATGGTGTGTATATTTTTGCATATTGGATTTTATGGTGGTTAGAATACATTGATGTGGTAAATGTAGGGGAGTGCAAAGATTCATGGCAAGTGATTCATTCAAAGACTTACATGTATCTTTTGTAAGCCATTTGGTTTCCAGTGAAGACTCTGAATCATTATCTTGGTTTATCACTACTTTTTAACTTGATGAAACTTCTTTCCTTGTTCAGTCAAAAAGGCTGGGAGTCTGATCTATTAAATGCTCAGATGCTTGATGTTGAAGGGTATATCTCTACATGAGCAGAATAAAATCAAGTAAGACCTTGCAGTGCATAGAAAGTGAATGCAGGAGGTCCATTTTTCTAAGGATTTTCATTCAAACCCCATATGAACACTCCAGTGTAATTCTAAGTGAGGCAAGTGAAAGAGGTGTATGTTTGAATTATGCACAATCTGCAAATATAAAGAGAGAAAGTCGCCGAGATTCAGTCACAGGAATGGATTTCAATGATCACTTACAAGTTGATCAATTCAACTAATCAGGTGTTTGGGGATTTTTTTTTCCCCTGGGCTCAGTGGAGTTCAAAAGCTATGACATTTCCAAACTCAGTTCTTGAGGACAGGCTTTCCTCACGCTATCCAGTTTTTAGAATTTCTTCACACAGGAAGTAACTAAAAGGGAAAATGAGTCTGTAAGTACTGTATGGAGGGTGTTCACCAGGAGAATTGTCTTAACTTTTGCAGTAGCTTTCATTCTTCATCAGAGGTGGAAAATTTATGGAACCAACAGCTTGCAAACAAGACAGAAGTGTTTAGTTTTTATGGAGTGTGTTTGAATGGAAAGCGAAGGCGCAGCACAAGAAATTTCTTCTCTATTTGTTGTTTTGTGAGGAGATGCCCTTTGCCTATGCTGGGGTTACACAGCACCTACTCTTGTGACAAGCTCTCTGTCAGCATAGTCCTGTCAAACTGACTGAAGTAATGTGGAAGGTGAGATAAAGGAAGGAGTTACAAGACTGTGATGTCTTTTAGAAGAAAGGAGTCTCAAAATCAATCAAATAGGTAACATAAATGTATTTTTTCTTGATTTATTTCTCAAGAGTTGATGGAAATGACTCTGATTTCACAGACCCTGGCATTGCTCAATCAGCATCATGTAGCAACTGTTCAAATCAATAGAAGTATGTTTCTTGGTTTTAGCAAATAGTGTTGTCTGACAGAATGTGACTGAAGTAAGTCAGCCTTAAGAACTAAGAGAAGCAGAACTAAATACCAGTTTCAGTGCTTTCTTTCTGTCTGTGGGAATATATTTTCATAGTAGCATTTAGGATTTTAGAGCTTCATCTTCTAAACTGATTAACTAAGTGAGAAACTTTGGCTCTCTTAAGTAGTTATTTCCAGATATGTTCAAAGCTATGTCACTAGAACTCTTAAACAGTACTTCACCAGGCTTTGAAGGATTTTTCAGGAAGTATCAGAAATTTACAGTTCGAACCTTAGTCTTGCGAATAAAAAAGCTTTCACATGAGTAATCTGGTCTACTTCAGCCTTCTGGTTCTGGGTAGGGTGCTGCTGTGTCCCACTCCTTTGAAGGAATTACTTACTCTGTAAGGAGCTCCATTTATTTGGTTGAACTTTTCAAAAAGAAAGCTTATTAAGGAAATTGGTGACAATTTTCGTTCTTCCTGAGTAAAGACCATTATGATGTATGAAATCTTTTAAGGTGACTAATGAGGTACAATCACTTAAAATGATGCATGCTGGTTTTTCCTGGTACTGCTCTGTTTCTGTGTGCGTAGATGTAGAAGTTTTGAAAATATATAATTGGTTTGCGATTAGAAACTTTAGTCACATCCCTGTAATTGCTACAGTGAAATCCAGAAAATGTATGCCAGGCAGTTCTAGATGATTCCTCAGTACATTTTAAACCCAGTCTCAGGCTCTTGTAAATGGGCAATTATTTTATTTGAGGAGAGGGGCATTTGTTTTTTAAGACAACAGAGCATGTTTTACATAAGCAAATATATTAAAAATGTTTTTAGTCTATGCATATTATTGCAAGGAGGGCAAAAATATTAGAATTTGGAGGAGAAATTTGGAGGAATGGCATCTTGAAGCAATACTACATTTAAAGAGCACACTGAAGGCATAAATTTTGAAGTTGCACTTTGAAGAGCACCTGTGTCTCTGAATTGCTGAAGCTGAGTAGATCAATGAGATGACCAAGAGTCTGAGTCTATTTATCATTTATGCTTCCATCTGCATTAGTGGTGATGCTGCTGAATCCTTTGCTGTCAATTCTGTCAGCAGCCACCATGACTAGGGTAAATAAGGGTGTTGAGGGCAACAGCAAGACCTCATTGATGAGGTGTGCACTGCAACAACATGTGAACAGGGCCAGCAGAACAGGTGGGACATGGGATGTTAGATAACTAACACAAACATTTAAATTGCAGACACAGAATGACTGAGGATAGAAGGTACATTAGTAGTTTTTCTAGTCCAACCTCCTGTCCAAACTAGGGTCCAAAAACCACACCAAATTGTTCAGGACTTTGACATGTAGTTTTGAAACCCTTCATGAACAAAGGCTGCATAAAATATATGGACAACTTGTTCCAATCCTTCAAAGTCCTCAGAGTGAAAAAAGTTCTCCATATATTCAGTTTAAACTTTGGTCTGCAGTTTCTTGTCCTCTCAGTGGGCATCACTGCACAGCCCTTTGCACTGCACTGCACTTTGAAGTGCCTGGCTCTGTCTTCTCAATGGTCTCCTCCTTAGGTATCTGTTAGTTTCCTGAAGTATACTTCTGCATGCTGAACAAGTCTCTTTCCCTCATCTTCTCTTTACAAGGGGGTTTTACTAGCATCTCTGTTGCCTTTTGCGGAGCTTTCTGCAGTTTGCCACTCTTTTTTTGGTACTGGGAGAATGATACAGGATGCAGTGTGTTAGGTGCAGTCTAATGACTCATGGGCTCACTTACATCTATTGATTATGGGCCTTTTAAAACAGCCCAAGGTGCTCAGATGTTCTCTGTAGCAGTGTGCCACATCCACCAATGTGCCATATGTTTTTATTGTCCAAACCTTTGCTTGCATGTTTAGCATAGAAACTATTCTTGTTGCCCTTGATGTCCCTTGCCAGTTTCAATCCTAGCTAAGCTTTGCTTTCCCTAGACAGATGGCTGTGCAGTGTTTCTGAATTCCTTCTTTGTAGCCCAATTAGAATGCTGGTTCTGGAGTAGAGGCAGGGTTCAGAGGTCCAGGCATTCTGTCCCATGTGTGTAGCTGGTTGCTCCAATGACATAATCTTATTGCAAACACTGTATGCAGGAATATTTTGGAAGACAACTAGCAAGTGCAAAGAACTACAGAAATATGCCCTTTACAGTGCTGTTTGTAGTTTAATGTTTACATATATTAATGCAAACCTTTTTGACAGTCTCCTGGTCCAGGCATAGACTGTGCCTGTTATGGCAGTTTGTATTTCTGATAGCCGTAAGAAACCATCTCAGCTACTTAGAGATGATAAACCTATTGCCACTGTGAGTCAAATTTACTTGAAAATTAATGCAGTTGTCCGTCTGAACTTTATGATAATGTCTTATTCTTCTGTGCTGGGCTACTTGGCGCCATTGTATCTGTCACATTTAATAAAGATATATTCATCTTCAACTTTATTTCATATAGGATTTGCCAGACTTAGCATATCAACACATCATGTTGTATCATTGCTATGAAATCGGGTTGGTTTACCCCAGCAAAGAGTTTGTCCTTCAGTATTAAAAATAGTGTGACTTTTGTTTATCGCTACTTGTAACAATACTTATTTTCCTATTATAATATATGATTAAAATTCTGACAGATGTTCCAAGGTTGCCTGACAGAGGTGTTACTGCCTGTTACTATTTTAAATTACTGCTATTTGCATTTGTTCTTTCATTATCTCTAATAGATGATGACATAGCATAGTGGGGGGAAAAATTATCTTAAGCCAATGTTGTGAAAGAGACAGTTTTAATGCAGTAAACAGAAAATTATCTTGACAAGCCAAAGAGACTTTCTAGCTCATTTTTAGGAAAGGAAAAAAAAAGTCTTCTTTAAACCCCAATACCTTGATATTTAGTGAAGATTTAGTTGTTGTGTAAGGTGAAGAAGGAAACATTTATGTATTACTGGTCTGCAGGAATAGTTTGAATAGAAGTTGCTATTTATATGTGGATTGTATCTATATTTTTATTTTGAGATTTAAGTCCCAGACTGGAATCAGTCTTGGGAGTTGGATTGTGTGTAACAGCCAGAAGCAGTGACATCCATGGTCTGTTCTGTAAAAATCTGTGACCAGTCCAGCTCCACTTGGCTCCACTACTCTGAGTCAGTCCACTCTACTGACTCAGAGCAGGAACAAAATATTTGGTTAGGCTCAAAAGTTGGGTGTTTTCCCCTGCTCCAGAGCACAGCCAAGCACCATAATGCCACTTTTGCTACAGCCCGGCTGGAGGAAGGGCAGGAGCTAAAAGCATATTTCCTACCAAGTCTGGTCCCAGGATTAGATTTGCAAATTTCATTGGCAACTGTTGACCAACCTTCATTTATAAATAAGGTAAGAGCACTCTGAATACTTATGAGTACCAGTCACTGAGAAGTTAGTCAGCAGGTGTGACAAGGTACCCCAAATCTGTGTCCACCCAGTAAGTTTCCATGTTGTGTCATCAGATATTTTTTCCTTATGGAAGAAGAGAGTTATTAAAATTATCATAGAAAAGATGTGTAACATTTTTGTGTAAACCTCTGAGCTGTTAAAGTCAGGCAGCAGATAACAGCCCATCATTTGCAGTTATTAAATCAGCAGGAATCTGAGGCAGCTGCACTGAGACAGTAGAATTTCCCTCATATGCTCAAGTGTATCTGAGAATGGAATTCAACTTTAAATCATTAGATAAAGGCAAGCCATCTTTTTGATCCAAGTGGATGTCTGCAGCCATAGTTACTCATAACATTAGCTGTCAGTAGACTTGAACTGGGTTTTTGGAACTCTTGATTCTAAAACTGACCATCCATCAGCAATGTTTTTAATTTTCTCTTTTCAGTCATTGACTTGACTTTTTGGTTTGCCAGCTCTGTTTGTTTCCATTTTGCTCAGCACAATCCTAGATGTGGTTTTTAAAATATACTGAAATATAAATAATGACAACAGCTTTTTAAATAGGAATTATTAAACTCTAGAAAGTCTCCATCTGCTTGTATATCAGTATACAGAATATTTGCTGCCCAATGCCTCATCTTCAGTAGAGAGAACGTTTTTGATTGTTTCCATACATCCTGCTCTAAACCATCTAGGAATGTAAATCATAAGAAATTATTAGGCATCTGTCTTTGAGAGGTTACTACCTCTATTTAGTAGAGCCAAGTCATCTGTAAATTTTCAGAAAGGTTCATTTTAGAATTTCATTATGTGTGTTTATCTAAAATGATTATGCAGATCAGTTTTGATTTTTTTATTCCCATTGTTGGACACTATAATGGTTTTGCATAAAAAGGTGCTTTACAATAAATAGCTTGCTGGCAAAGGAAAATCATGATCATATGGTCAAAAAGAAGAGTTCAGATTAGTTAAACATTACTGTGCTGTAAACATGAATTCTAGCACACTCTCTGGGATAGGAAGTAGTGGGCATATGAATCCTAGATTAGCCAGAATTCTGGTGTGCTGTAATGCCATAGTGATGGACTGAAAGGCCAAGAAGTCTTTGGCAATTTATTCTTGTTTTACACAAAACATATGTTTTTGTGACTGTGCTTCAAAAATAGGCTGACATGTGGGAAGGACTCCCAAGAAGCTTTGACAATTACTCTATATGTAAACAAAGAGCAGACTTCCAGAAATAGAGAAAAAGATCTTTTCTGTCTGTTTTCATGAGGAAGAGTTAAAGATCAGCTTTTGTAAGATTCTGTATCTATGGAACATAAATATTGCAGAGTTCTTGAGGTAAACAATTCTCATGGCAAAGTGAACATAATCAATTTTAGACAATCAGAAGAGGTGCAGGATTGAACAACTGGTTATTGTAATAAAGTACTGAGAATTGATGATAATATGCTATTTATCAGTTGTATGACATGAGGACTATCAGAAATGCCATGGAAATCAAGGAAAAAATAGATGCAGTTTATGTAATAGAGGTTTTATTAGGCTGAGTAAGACTATGGTTTGTGTTAAATGCTGTATTAGACTAATTTAAATAAGTGATTTCTCCTGCCTGTGAACAGTGTAATTGAAGATGATCTCTCAGTTTAAATCTTCTCTTACACATGGCAGAGCAAAGAGCAGAAAAGTGCCATCACCTGTAGAGTAAGGACTGTTATGTAAGATTCATGAGCAAACCTTTTTCTGTTTTACTGTTCTGAAGATTTGTGTGCCAGCAAATTTTGATTGATGACACTATTGTTTGGGTGGTGCTTGTTTTTTGTTTGTTTGTTTGTTTTTTTTCTCATTAATAGGCAAAGTCTTCATTTACTTCCATTCTTTTATATACTAATCAACACATAGTAAAAAAAAAAATCTTAATTAAATCTATTTTGTTTAAGATTTAGTCTAGCTTCAAAGTGATCTAGGAAATGAAGGAAAAGTGGTAACTCTGAAAACAGAAGTCAAGGTTTCTGCAGGTGACCATTGACCATTTTCAACACCATGTGTGGCACCCATTCTAGTACCATATTAACTAAAACATCTTGGAAAACAGAAGGGGTTTTCATTGAATCAGCAAATCAAGAATTAGTTGGAAAAAAATCCATTTCTTAATATTACCTCTTCCATAGGTTGCAAAGTCTTGTTGTTGCCTTTTTTCCTGACAAAATATGACACTACTAGGCTGTAGAAGAAGGAAATTTGCACTCCAGGTGTTAGGGTCAAATAAAATGAATCACTTGCAGAGCAGGTCTTTAGTCAGATCACTAAATCTGAACCCTTCTGTCTTTTTTGTTTTAAAGTTCACCTGTAGAATGACATGCAAGCTTTGTGCTTGGCACTACTTCTTTTTCTGTGCTTCTGGAGACATTACAAAGGTTTCTTTCTCTAGTCTTCTGCTTTCACTTTGTATATTGTTTTTCTAATATGGAGAAGTCAAAGGTATCTTCAGGTTTATTACTGTCTCCTTTAATTTAGCTAATGTTGAGATTACAGCTGGATAAACGCATTCCTATGCTAATAGCTACATTTATTGCAGTTTTATGCATTAGCAGTGGTAAATAATCGCCCCAAGACAACATCTGTTCTCATTTGTCTAGTTTCATTTATGTTAATGTATAAACTGAGTTTTTGATAATCACTTACCCACTTTAAAACTTACTTCTGTGTGTTGTACTACTGGTTTTTGTTGCTAAATTATGTATCTAGCTAAGGATCTTTAACTTCTGTATCAGCAACAAACCCAAGTCTCAGAAGAAAGTTCTCGAAATAACTCTTCCTCTGCTGTCTGTGCTATGTCTGTCACTGCACTGTATTCCAGCATAGGATATATTCAGTCTGTTTTATCACATTTCTTATAGCTACTGTTAGATACTGTCAGATCTTGGTTTCCTGCTAACTATTTTCCAAGTTTTTATGGATATATTATTTTTTTCCTTCTTTTAATTAAAACCACTGGCTCTTCACGTTTTCGCCTGCATATCTGAATGGGGCTAAACTGAGTATCTCAGGGACTGGTCAGTTGTAGTTGTAGTTAATTTCCTGCTCGCTCTTCTGCCAATGTGTCTTAACTCTAGGAAAGTTCAGTGTGGGAGTGGATACTTTTCTCATTTCTTTAGTTTGCTGAGGAGACTCCTAAACCATACCAACTGCCTGTGTACTTTGACCATTTTCCTGGCTCTAGGACTGGAGTTTTACCTCAGATTACCAAACTGCCTTTGCCAAAACCTCTCTTCTTTTGTTATACTTCTGATGTGTGGTGGGATGGGACCATAACAATTTATACCTTGTTTTACCAATGTAGTTATAAAAATGATCTCTTTTGCAATTGCAATTGCAAATGATCTGCAACTGAATTGCAAGGAAATATGATCTTTAAATTCAGCCATCTTGTTAGCCAATGTGGCAAATGGGGCAAGTGTGGCTTTGATCCAAGAAATGCACTATGAAATTATATCCTTGACAGATGCTTCAGCATAGTCAGAGTGACTAATGTTCGTTTAAACTTAGCCTTATGCCAACACAGCTCCACTAATGATTGTGTAGTTGTGAATATGAAGCAAGACTTACATTTAGAGAGAACTGAACGCACCTAAATGCATTTTGTGTATTTTCCATGCAGCTGAAGTTCTGACAAATGGACTATTAGCTGTCACTGTACTCAGGGGAACTGTGGTTTATGGCAGTTTCAGAGATCCTGTTGGGCTTGTCTGTGTTTGCTTCCCTGTCTTCCTTCCCCTTGCTTTAATCATCTGAAACACATTGACCACAGCCTATCTTCTGTGTACATGAAAAATCTAGAAAAATATGAAGATAGCATATCTCTCAGAAATATAGTCTTCACACAAATTTTTCAATGTAAGCTTATTTTGGGATGTTTCATTTTTTGCTTCATTCTCACTTCAAATGTGGCAAGTGTTAATAACACCTTAAAAATAGTGTTCTATAATTTGTCCCAGTTTCTTTAAATCTGTTTTTGTCTCTTCATGAACATTTTCATGTTCTTTACTGTTTGATTGTCTTGTTGGTAAATCTAGTAATGTCTCAATTCTTACTTTACCTGAATTTTTCTGTGCTCTGTTTCTGTGAATCAAAGTGCATTGCTCTTCTGGGTTGCATGTAGGGAGAACTGGTTATTTCTGTTGCTGCCAGCTTTTACACAGTATTTTGAACACTTCTAGCTAAGAAGTAGTATGAACTTAAATGTAATTGGTTTTGCACTATCCTATTTGTAGTTATTAACCTGTAGCAGATGGGTAAATTCCCCACCTGTTCTTAATGCTGTATCCAGATGTTTCAGTGATAATTATAATTTATCAATATGGGAGTACATCACAGATAAACACATAAGTATAAAAGCCATTTTGGTTTGGGTTAAGGGAAGAGTAAAGGAAATCAAAGATACCCTGAAGTTCCACATCAGGGCCTTTTCCACTTGCAGTATCTCTTCGTATAATCTGTGATACTGAAATCAAGACAGAGATTTGGCTTCTATTACCAGTTTCTGCAGGTTTCTACTGTGACAGTAGGCATCTGAGCTAAGCCAGCATTGCTGAGAATGTCTGAACAAGGTCAGTGCTTTTTCCATCTATTTCCCAGTTCCTGTATTATTGTGGCTTCTTGCAGCTTGTAGAAGTGATGATGTGATACCTGGTTCATCTCCATATCCCATCTCTACTTTCTCCATCTACATTTCACACCAGTCTTGAGATTTGATATTGGAAGCATCAAAGAAATCACTCTGGGAGAATTTTTCTTTGTAGTATTCAAATGTGTGGGTCTTATGTGTGGAAATAAAACTTTTAGGAGCCTGTGTAGGGCTGTGGGATAGTGCTTTATTCTCCTGCCTATTGTCCTTTGCCTCCAACTCAGAACACAGTAAGTACTGTGTGGTTTTTTTTCTTACTTAGTGCTAGCAACAGTATCTAACCTTTTCTGGATTAAATACATTCTTCTATAAATCACTGAGTTTAGAAAGACCAAATAGCTGAAATATTGTGTGTTGCTTTGGAAGATGTGTGAAGAAGCTTGCAATTGGAGGTTCAATTTATTGTTTTACCTGGAACTGTGGTTGGTAATGTCCATAAAATCCATCCAGATGTATTCAGCAATTCTGGATTGCTTTCCTGAGTTGTTGTACATAATTTTAATACATAAATTTAATATAATTTTGAATTAATATAATTTTGAAATAAATGATGCATGCTTTACTATAGGCTTGAAGGCCATAGGTGTAAAAGTTCTTTGCATTATGAAATTGTAGATAGGAAACTTGTGTGGTTGAAGGAAGCTTCAGTGTTATTTTACTTCTGTTTGTCTGTTTCCCTAAGGTCAGGTTATAAATTTTCTCATCAGATTTGCCTTATTTTCCTGGAGGCAAAGTGTTTCAGGAGAAGCTCCCTATCTGATATAGTAGTAATCCCTGTTGAAAAAGGTATGTCTAATAGCAACTGTCCAAAATTCAGGCATTATCTGACTCACACTGAGCCTCCCTTCACTGTGAGAAATTGTGAATTTCTCATGGAGTTGTCAATGACATTTAAATAACTAATGCCACCTGGGACTGATTTTTGGGATTGACACAGAAAAAGATTGTTTATTGTATGCTTATATATACATATGCATAATGGAGGGGACAGTATTATTCCTAAAATATTTTTAATTTGTATGTATTTATGACTCAAAAACCCCTGTGAAAGGAACATTGACAGACCTAGTCTTCTGTTGCATATAGACTACAATGTACAGTGTTTCAATTAAAAAATTAGGAGAACAGTTGAGGCCAAATGAACAATAAAGCTCAGAACAGTTGAGGCCAAATGAGCAATAAAGCTCAATTCTTTGATATTTAAAGTTACAAAATCCTATTTCTAGCCTATTTTGATGACGGAAATTTTGTTTTGAACTTGTGTATATGACGTCTGTGTCTGAGACTATCAAGCTTGGGTACATCCAGCAGAGCAACCTCAGTTCCTAGCAAAAGCAGTGTAGTTTGAACCAACTCTATCTTATTTTTAGCAGCCAATCAGAGTGTGGTAATAAAAATGAACCCCAAATCTTAAAAATGCCCTTCATCCCACTCCTACCTTCTTCCTAGGCTCAGCTTCACTCCAGAATTCTCTACCTCCTCTGCTTAGTGACACAGAGAGATGTGGAATGGGAGTTGTGCTCAGTTCATCACATATGGTCTCTGTCACTCCATTTTCCTCATGGGGACAACTTCTCTCACCCTTCTCCTGCTCCAGCGTGGGGGCCCTCCCACAGCAGAAGTCCTCCCCAAACTGTTCCCACATGGGTCCCACAGATTCTCACTTCATTCTCTGGCTGCAGAGGCTCTGACACAATAATTTTTTCCATTCTTAAAGATGCTGTCCCAGAGGCTCTACCACTGTTACTAATGGTTTCAGCTTTGGCCATCTTGGAACTGGCTGGCTTTGGTTCTGTCAGACATGGGGGAAGCTTCTGGGAGCTTCTTACAGAAGCCACTCCTATATACCCTACCTTCCACCAAGACCTTGCCATGCAAACCTAATACTTTCTGTTAGTGCTTCTGACAACCTCCTTTATTTCATTTAATATCTTAACAATTCCTGACTCTAACTAGAGTTTGAGAAACCTTACCATCTCCTAGAGACACTTATCAACTTTGGTAGGGATGATATGCAGGTGGATATGCCATATACAACTTGGACTGAAAATTAGTTCGTACACCCCAAGCCTTTGGTCTCTAACTCCTTCAGTGTGCAACCAAGTCTTTCGTCATAGATGAAGAGTGTGAAAGAGCCTCAAGTGTGCTGAGATGGGAGAGAGACAATGCAAATGGTGGTTAACAGAAGCAGTAAAGAGAGAATCTGGAATAAGAAGCAGCAGAAAGGAAAAAGGTGATGTGATTTTTGTGTGTACATCAGGGAGTGAAAAACCAAACAAAACAGCCCTGCTTGTGACTAACCTCTCATCTTGGCTGCTATCAGGTATTTCAGAATGGGGTCTAAGAAACTGAGATGATGGTTGCAGAATTCCATGTGAATCAGGGACAGATGAATTTTCTTGATTGCACGTGCTAGTGAAGAGCTGTGGCTGTGCTACCGGAGTTTGTATCTCACTGTTCATATTGCTTTTGTAATGAAGAGAAAAGAAGCATTAATATTTTGTGCATGTAAAAATCTTCTTTAAAGCTTGATAGTGTCCTCTGCTAGTGTATTAACTAGATTATCTTTTTGAAATTTACTGAGTACCAGGGCAAGGCTGTGTTCTGCATTTCATGAGGTGACACTTTATTTCTTCTATTTTGATGAAATGTAAATTAGGGTGCATAGCACTTTTTTTTCCCTCCAGAGTAAGCTGCAGGCAGCTTTGTAGTATGGGTATAAATGATTTTTGCTACACTAAGAAAGTGAGGCCAGAGGAAGAGAAGGAGGGAAGAGTGGGAACACCTTGTGCTGCATCCACGGGGAGCTCGTCCCTGTGCTGGAGAGGGGAGTGTGGAGGGGGACAGGGCCACCAGCAGTAGCTGTGACTTCCCTGGGCTGTGGCCCAAGGTTATGACAGGGGCTCCACATCCAGGCTACAGCTCCTGGCAGCCTCTTGTCAAGGACAAGAGTTTGTTTTGTCTGTGGAGCCGAGTCTGACTGCTCCGCTGATCATTTTCTGTCGGTTGTGTACCTGGGGTTACTCAGCTCCTTTTAAACCAATCCCAGCCCTGCCAAAGGCTCTGTCTTCTGGAGTCTTTACAACCACTGAAACTTATTTGTTTTAATCACCTGTTTCTGAGCATTGTTGTCTGATAGCTCCTTGTTTTGGATTTTGGAACCCAGAATGCTGTCAGGAGATTTCAGGTGCTGGACTTCCTTGCCTTTAATATCTCAAACTGTTATCTGCAGCTTTATAACAGCTTTGGCATCAACATTTTGGTTTTGCTCATTTAAGCTACACACTGGTGAGGAGAGATTGATTATTCAGATGCCCTTACTAATTTTCAGCTTTATTTTCTGGGTGTTTTAAAATTAATTTGAAGCCTGGTAGTGTTTATTTATTTTATTCTGCACCATCTTAAGGGATATTCTGGAACAGATTTAGAAATTGGTGATTTGCTTATCTTGACTTGCACCTTGCAAGCACTGCTCTTCATTTTTTGAATAGTTTTGATAATTAAGCTTGCAATTTTGGGTGATGCAGTTTTCATTTGACATGAAAAGAACAGATTTGTCCTTGCATGTGCTGTGAACTTCCTTTTACTTTGCATTCTCCATTTTACTAAGTCCTTCTGTAATGCCTGCCAGTCTTTCCAAGGTGTGATTAGAAGGGGTTTGATTGGGGTATTTTGCAATCTCAAATTTCATTTGACTATATATTTTGTGTTTACAAATGAGAACAAAACAGTATAAGTGAGCACAAAATTATACAGTTTTCTATTCCTTAAAACCTACTAGATGTTCTCTTTTTTTTTATTTTTAATTACATGTAGGTAATTTGATGGTGGATTACCCAAAAAACATTTCTCACTGGATTATAATTATCTTCAGGAGTTAATTTTGACTATGTGTAAGTTTAATATTTCTGACTTGACATTTAATAACATGAGATGAACTTATTTATAAATAGGTGAATTTTAAATTATCAACCACGGAGTGACTGATTATTGAGTAACATTATCTGTTATTGGCTATACTGAGTACAGTGATTTATACTGCATAGAGCTATTTTTCTTGGCAAGAAAATAGCCAAGGTGCCATGCTGCTATATTTTCCTTTCCTTGCTTTCTCTCAATCTGAACCATACAACTGGAGATAGAAGTTTTTCTATTAAATGAATAAAATAAATGTTATGATTTTAAACTTGAAGCATTTATCAAGTAAATAATTATTAGCGCTTGCATAGTGGATAAGGAAAGTAAGATGTTTGACATCAAACTAGAATTGTAGCTGGCAGACTAAAATTCTTTATGCTTGGAAATCAACAGTTCTTAAGGTACTGAAATAATTAATATTTAATGACTTGAAATCCCAGTAAGACATTATATTCCAGTTTTACTTAAATATTGTTTTTACCCAAGCTATTTTGTGCCATAACCTGCTGTTTTATTCATAAACATACTTTTTAAATTTTTTTTCTTACAATGAATTCTTTTTGCATAGTCTGTTCCCAGAATAAACTTATACCTTTGACAGGATTTGTATTTGTTGAGATGTTTTAGGTTGAAGAGGTGCTACTTCTTGCCTAATCCCAAAGAGAAGTGAAACATCTCAGAATCTTAATGACATGACTTTTCTCCATGAACTTGTGCCATGTGAGATCATGGATATATTAGATAATACTCTATGACTCCATGATTATCATGTTTCTGTACTGGTCATCAGATTTAGTCTAAACCTAATAATTTATTGAAGGAAATGGATGATATTGGCCAGTCCAGTCTCCTAGATAGCATGAGGGGATGCTTTACAGTTGTTGCAGAGTTCTTTGGGATGAGGCAGTTGTGAGCAATTCCAGCAATGTTGCTATTGGAATTAAGATAAGTTGTCATGTTCTGTTATATATCTATACATTGCTGTAAAAGTTAATGGCAAACAACATACTGACTGTGCTTCTTAACTGGAGCAGTAATAATGGTAATACAAGTTGAGTTAAGGAACTAATTATGTGCTTTTTTTCAGTTTTCTCACTAAGCCTAATAGGCTACTGGTGTGGTTCAGAGGCTTCCTCAAAATCATGCATTGCTTGTTGAATACATTTGTCAGCATTTTAAAATGAAGGAGAAAGGTTTCCTACTTTTTGATTAGTTTATTTAATTAGTGAACATTTGGTAAACCTGTTCCACTAAAACATGTGCATCAATCTGTCATTTTGGTTGAGGCTCCATAGTTTTTGCAATTGCTTTTCATGGTCTCAAAAAACCCCAACCCCACAAACACAAAGAATGCATCCAAATCCAGAAGATTAAGTGGAAGAGTAATGTGAAATAGTGTTTTTTTTAAAAAAAATTGTTTTTTGAAGGAATACAACTCAAAAACAGGAAAAAAAAACCCCAAAAAACTGACAGAATATTTCTGTAGACACATACCTCTTTCAGAGAAGTAACAGTTCCAATTGTAAAAACTGGCTCTATGAATAATTTCCTTGGATGTTATAAGAGCTACCTTATTTACAGAATGACTTTGTAGATGACAGTTGTTGAAATAAGGGTTTTAAGTAATCAAGTAGTTTGATAAATCAGCCTTGATTGAAAAAGAAACTTCAAAAAATATCAAACCCCTAAACTGTTATCATTAGCATAAAATTGTTATAAATAGGTGAAATTAAATTAAATTAACAGCTCTTTAAAAAGACTTAAGAATATTGTAGTAGAGGATGCTGTATATTTTCTTGTGATAAATAAATATTCACTGAACTTCAGCGTGATGTCTAAAGCTGTTGCAGTTGCACTTATGTAGTCCCTTCTTCCTCTCTTTTCCTTACTACTCCCAGCTCTAGAAATATTTGTTCTGGCTCAGGAAAACTTGTTTTTTCTCTCAGGACAGTAACTGCCATGGCTGTGAGTTGGGCTCTTTAAGACTGAAGAAAGGGGAAAATACTAGACAGAAGCTGATAGTATCTTTTCAGCTATTCAATGTACGAAGTACTAATGAGGTTATTTAATTCTGTATCTGACAATGAGTGTGATAACACTGAAAACAGATTAGGACCCTGTTCTAAGAGAAGATTCCTCAGCAATTTAAAAAGGAAGATCAAATCAATATCTTCATCACAATTATGTACGAACACAGTTTAGGGAGAGAGTCACTCCACCCAGAAAGAGCTGTAGAACTACTTACCAACCAGCAGAACTACTGCTTTGCCTGGCATCCAGCAGTTATTTCTAAATACATTTCTGAAGGGATTAGTTAATTTCATTTTTAGTGGCCAGCAGGCATAGATATTCGTTTTGACCGCATAATTCTGAGGTGAATTTGTTTTAAAGTCAAGAAAGAAAATATTCTGTAATTAAAGTGTTTGAAATTGAAATTACTTTATAAAGAAATACATGTATTTCATGTATAAAGAAATACTCATAACAGTATACAGGATACTGAATACAGACTAAGGTTCTAATGTGGTAACACAGAGTTTTGGGTTCTATTTATTTAGTATTAGTTTTTCTTCAGTGTATAGGTACTGAGTTGAGGAAGGCAAACATTTCACTCAGCAGCAGATGTGTCCTCCCTTCAGCTAATAATCTCTTTTATACAAAAGATGAAAAAATGTAGAAAAATTACAATTATCAAGTAAAATTGCTTGAAACACTTGTAGCAATGAGATTGTAGTGATACGTTGTTACTGTTAGCATACTTTAATAGAAGTTTGTGCTTATTGAGGAAGATGTGATAGGAATGTATGTTGAGCAGAGGAAAGACGGAAAAATCTATGTTAAATTTGTGAATTAAGGACAAAATGAATTGCTTAATTTTAGTTAAAATGTAACTATCATGTTAAACAACAACTATCTTAGAGATGTCATCTTTTATCACATAATGTAATGAAACTTCAGTACAAATCTGATATAAATAGCTGATATGCCCTTCTTTAGTACAAATTAGCATATTCAAACCTCCCTCTTAACAGCAAATAAACAGAGAAGCAGATGTTTTGTATTAGAATAGTTATCTTGAAGTTCAGGTGTAATAGTAAAGGGTCAGATTTTCACTGGTATAGATCATTACAGGTGGCTTTAGATTCTCTGAATAGTCTAATCTGTTCTTTGTGAGGAGGGTTTATAAGTGCCATTGTGGTGAAAATGCTAAAATAAATTTTGGTAGTTTTTGGTGTTGCTGCTGTTTTGTTTTTGTTTTTTTCAGAACAAGCCATTATTTTCTCTTTGTGTTTCAAAAGCTACATTTAACTAGATGGATTTTTCTTAAAAAGAATTGCAATGCAAGTATAATCTGAAAATTCCTAAATTTTATTCAGCCTGACGACTGAAGCACTGCTTTACTGGTTGGAGTTATTCATGTAAAGGAAAGAAAAAGGGACCATTTCATGTCATTTGAGGGTTTGGGACATGAAAGGATTTTAAGTAATTTAAGTTCTTACCCAGAGAATATTGACATTTCTGAAACACTACTATCACATTAAATTCGATGTGACATTGCATATTTTGTTTTGTAATTCCCCACAGCATTGATAATAGTGTGTTGTAGCCTTTATAGTAGTACATCAGATGATAACACAAATCTTTGAAGGTTTTGTTAAGGCATTCTTGAAAATTTTTTTTGGTTGTCAGGATAGTTGATGAAATATCTAGTGAACTGGCAGGTAGTTACATAAAGAGTGGTAAAATCTCTTAGGGTGAATGTAACAGTATATCTAATGTGACACACAGAAGAAGAAACTGTGTTTTAACAAAAATGATGTTCCAGAGTTCAATTTAAAGTTGTTTTTTTCTTGATTTAGGTTTATTGCAAGTGAAAGATTATCCCAAGAAGTCACTTTCTCTCCTCTCTTTTGATGAACAAGAAGAGGCACTGGATAAAACAAAGCTTTTGATTTAGTGATACTCCTGGCTTTCAAAACTGGGAAGCCACAGTTAATTTTTAGGATCAAAGGAAAATATTTGGGACTTAGTCCCATTCAAAAAAAATGCATAACACAGAGACCACACCATAATGTAACACATAATGGATAGCTAGACTCTGCTCTGCTGCCCTTTCAGTAAATCCATGCTTGAGAGTGGTTGTTGCTAGCAGGGAGTTACTCATCCTAATTGTCCATCATCAGAAAAGAGATCGAAGTGGCAAGACCTGCATGTCAGTTGGAAAAGGGGGTAAAACAAATAGCTTCAGGGTGTACCAACTCATTCTGGGGTTTTCTGTTAGCTTGCACAAGGTGTACCTCTTTTCCATTCCACATGGATGCAATGAAGATGAAACCAATTAAGGGTTGCTTAACCATAATTGCATCCACTTAGAAATCACTTCTGCTTTTGCATTTGTGCCACAGTTCCAATCCATTAGTGAATGTGCTTAATAACAATTTACCAAGTGTTTCTGCAAACAAAGAACTCCTGCTGAAGGAAAACAAATGCCTGAGTTAGAAAATTGACTTCTTCTTTTTAAATAAAAAAAAAAAAATAAAACCACAACCTAATTGACAGAAGAGAGCTTGGATCCTAACTAAATACTTGCCAGCACAAGTGTCTTGTCAAATGAAGAGATACTTCAAGAAAATGTGTACCTTGGCTTTCAACCCTCACAGTAGGGTGGTTAATTTGTGTGTGTTGTCTAAAGGCACAGAGTAAGGAAATCTGCAGTTGGCAGGAAATCTTTGCTTTTCTTTTCATTCTTCCCCTCTCCCCTCAATCTTCTCTCTTCCTGGTACAGTAAATCATGCTGGCCTGCCCTTTACAACATATCCTCGGGTTTGGAGAACACCAAAGTCAAGCTTATACCTTTGTCTGTCTTGGGAGATTTAAAAGCTTCTCTCTCCAGAGACTACATAAACAATCAGATTCTTCTGGAGTTTCAGGTTGCTGAATTTTCATGAATGTGAATTTGGGCACTATACATTGAGATGGGTAGGATTTAAACACTTAGGTGAACTTCTATATCTAGATCAGATGCCTAGTAAAGCTATACACATGACTGGCCTGCAAGTATTGTTATTTTGAAAATGCATATTTCTTCAAAGAAATTGCTGCATTCTTAGCAGGGGAAAGTCATTGGTTATTTGGATCCCCTAATTATTTGCTGTCAGTGTTGAATTATTTAGAATTTATCACACTATTGCTGTAAATATTGTATAGATCAGTGTATTCGTGATAGTGTAATGTGCACTACAACTGATATTTAGGATGAACAGGTCAGATGTGTATTATCTGTGTTGTTACATGTGTTTACATGTATAAATTGTAAGTATTTCCCTCATTAATATTATTCTGATGTGACAATCAATATCAGAGGCTGAAGAAAGGTTGTAACACATTTACTGTATCACTACTTGCTGCAGTAGCACTTAAGTAAAAGAAATACTTTCAGTAGCCTGGAGGTGTGGTCTTGGGCAGGTCATTTAAGGTTTAAATATGAATTTGACATGAATAGTAAGAAAATGAGACAAACTCATGCACTTCTGCTTAGCTGAGTGTCAGTTAGCCATGTTGTGATTGGACTTTGACTTCTGAAATTGTTTTTCTCTACAATAAACTCTAGGCTCTGTAAACCCATACAGACACGTAACTCTGTGGTTTGAGAGTTTCTGTTAGTGTAGGTTTGAATCTGCTTGTACAGATAACAGAACTGAATCTGGGTCACCCATATCAAGTGTGCAAGTGTTTTAACCAGCAGTTATTACATAAAACTGGAGACTACAGATTTTTTTTCTATCTTGTGGTCTTATATAAGAAAGCACAAAATGCCACCGCAATTTGTACTGAGTTTTCCAACTTTCCTCTGAAAGGCACACTGGCTCAAGCCCTTCATGGGTTTAAATAGAGGATTGACTACTTTCTGCTTCATTGCTTGGCTTCAATAGAGATTAATTGTGCAGATTCATGTGCCAGTACTGTTATAACCAAGACTGATGGTGCCTGGGTACTGCTCCCTAAAATGGGGGAGTATAAGATGGCCTTCAGTAGTAATGTTTGCAACGTCTGTTATGGACTTAGACATATTTAGATAGCTTGATATCAAGTCACTGCTGTCCAGGCTCGGAGTTTCTAAGCTGTATGTCTAAGTTTATATAATTCTCAAATGATAGCTGTGCAGGTGGGTTTTACTGTTCTTTTGCTTTTGAGAAATAGGAAGTTGAGACACAAAATATTTAAAGTTAGGGTACAAGCTACCATCTAAACATATAAGTGTAGAAAAATGGTCTTAAACTGAATTAGCGATTTTGACCTAATTTTTGGTAGTAGTTAAATTTAATCTCCATTTAATTGATGATTTCAGTTAAAGAATATCAGAGCTAAAGCACTTTCCCCTCTATCAATGTTAATGTCTTAGATCATCAGTTGGCATCAATCCACAGTTTTCTTGGAGCTGAATTCATTACATCAAAGGAGGATCTCTTTTTCCCTTCATGTTCAAAACCTGTGCTCATCCAAGGTGAAGTTTCCCTGCTGTGTTCTCGTTCCTCATCTGCCTGTGCCCAAACTACTTGTGCATTTAAAAAACAGTTGGGGAAACACTGTAGTGAGGTTTTCTTCTTGTCTGAGGAAAAACCACAAAGACAATTAACTGCAGGGTACTGCTACTGTGTGTGCATGTATACGTATATATATTTATACAAACTTATGTACATGTACACACATGCAATATATACAGCATATTATGTAATATATCATTTTACATAAAGTGGCAATGTGTACATAGTATGTGTACATTCATAATGTGTTTTGTGTGCTAGTGAAAAAGAACTAAAGAATAAAAACATACAATCTTCATGGAGGCAGCAAACCCATTTTCCAAAGTATGTTGTTACTTGTCCCTTTGAGAGATGAATGAAAAAGAAAAGCTTAGATGTTAAATCAGAGAAGAAAACAGAATCAGCAAAATTCTTAATTAAACTGGTGGGATGTAATCCTGAAAACAGCTGCTTGTATAGTTAATTCTCAGAAATGGGAATTATGAGTGAAATTTAATTTTAGATATTAATTTATCTTCTTCTCAGTTAATGTTGCAATAGAGCACGTGAATGTGATTTGCAAGTAGTAAACATCAAAATAAGTACAAGTCACAAATATCACCTGAGGTCAGAGAAGTGTTCTCTGGGTGTTTATGTATATGTGTATATATGCAACATGCATATGTGTATACATGCAAACAATACATGTATGTATTTGTGTGTATTCTACATGTGTATGCCTGGGAAAAACCTTCAGACAAATCAAATTAATTATTGCATATGAGAAAATTGTGTGCACAGGAACAGGCCATGTGCACACACAGACACAACATCAGGATCTGCATGCTCCCATATAATCCAAGGGGTTTTTTTTCCCACGTTTTTATTTGAATCCTGACCTTGTTCAACACTGGGAAACAATACTGGCTTTCCTCTTGACAGCAGTAAATCAGTCAAAGAAAAGAGCATTTGGAAAGCACCAGCAGATAGAAGGTCATACAATATCACCAGCATTTATGGTTTTGGTATTATTTCTGTCAGCAGGAGGTTAATATATTGGAAATGTCTTGTCCTTATCCACATCTCAGAGTCATCAAAGTAATCTGTTTCCTAGCCAGTGGCATTCCTAAGGAGGGCATCTCATAGCCCTTTTGCATGCCAGCACTGTGCTTGGATGAGCAGAGGCAGCTGGAAGTGATTAGAATAGACTGACATGTGAAGTCACGGGGGAAGGGATTCATCTCGCTGAAGAAGAGGAATCAATGCTCTGTTCTGTATGAAGAAGAGGAATCAATGCTCTGTTCTGTAGGGGAAGAGGAGTTTAAATACAAAAATGAGCAGATTTTCAAAGGGG
>JBBMKD010000053.1:9031088-9080268 GCA_037834095.1 Argya squamiceps
TGAAGAAGAGGAATCAATGCTCTGTTCTGTAGGGGAAGAGGAGTTTAAATACAAAAATGAGCAGATTTTCAAAGGGGCACATGGGAATTGAGCTACATGATTGCACTGATCCCATTTAATGTTGCAAATCACATCCTACCCTCAGCAGATTATAAACAGACTGATAATCACAGATGATAGTTTCATAAGAGCACGGGAACTGCCAAGCAGGAGTGAAGCAGTGTTGCTTTATCCTAGTTGTCCCTACTAGCTCTCCCAAAACACAAACTGATTATCAGGCAAAAAAAGAAGAAAAATTAATAAATATGTATCTGTAAGTGTTACATTTGTAAGGTGGAAGTGGACATTTCCCAGACATGCAAGGTTTGATGATTTCATTTTAAATGTGCAAATTATTAGGGATGGGTCAATTGAAAATCTTTCCCTCTTGAAAGGGAAAGAATGTTTGTTTTATCATAAGCAATATCCTTTAAAAAACCCAAACTTGTACTGTATAATTTTTTTCTCCAGCTGAACATATGCATTTTATGTTTTGCTTTTATCATGTGGTCTTGTTACTTAAGCCTCTCTCTGTAATTTCAATATTAGTATGATACATACAACTCTTAGGTCTCCTGAGGTACCTTGCCCACTGTGTTCATCATCTTGGCATCAGTGTGATATTGTAACTTTCTAAATTCTTGCTGCAACAGCAAATTATTAGTCTAAGAATTTACTGTTCTACAGACATGCACACACTGGGGAGAAAGACATACATTTGGGAACTAGGCAGCTCTTTTCCTCTACTTTCATAAACTATTTGATTTTTTTGTTTGTTTCTAAATACTGAAAAATTAAATGAGACAATTATTGAATTGTGAGAATATTCACTTTTTTTCACCTCCCTAAAGAATTTTGAATTTTATATTGATTTGGGTCTTCATAATCATGGAAACTGTGGATTAGATCAGGAGATTTTGTAGTTTATCACACATCTGAGGTGATTTTCCTTAATTTAAAATTAGGTAATATTCTGGCAGTGATGCCTTCATAGGAGATAGGCAGTGCTGTTGATGCCCTAAAGTATTGTGCTTGTCTGCCATCTAGAGCTGTTGACAAGTTGCCTTTTGAATGTCATTTCTCTGCGTGACATTCTGGCAGTCACTTCCACCTGCAGGTGTCCTTCCTCTTGGTTGTTTAGCTCAAGCAAACCCAGTGTCAAAATTGTGTACAGTGGCTATTCTGGAAGGAAACAGAGCCTCTTTTGTTCTGCAACAGCAGTGAGAAAATGCCATTTAATGTGACAGCTATGAATAATGGGATATTGTAAACTAGATGGATAATGTTAGACATGAGGATGTTCACTCCACTAGCCATGGGTTCCTTGAATTAAACTTTGATCTGGTTGTCCTACCTGTACTGTGCTATTAGAACTAAAATATATCCATTTCAGATCAGGGAAGGTGCCTGTGTTTTTCCCATATTTGGCTTCATACATGCTCAAAGAAATGTATATGGTCATCTGTCCAGGTGGTAGAATTATTTATTAGAATTTAAAGTTACTGTAATAAAGCTTGATGATTTATTAAACAGGCAAAAATTAAGTAGTGCACATGAAACAGAGCCTGCAAGGTAAGTCTGTCGTACAAGGCATTACAAAAGGAACCTTTACCCTTGAGGACAGCAACCATTTGGTAATTGACTTATTTCCACATGAAACTCTGGCCACTCTTACTATCTGATGCTCAGATGAATCTTTTCTGCCTCTAGTCATTAAAAAGTTAAGCATGATGCTGAAATTATTCATTTGGGCTCTCTGTGTGAATTTAATGGAGAGATGTCATTTGCAGGAAGTTAATCCATCTGCAAAAAATGTCAGCTTTTGTCCATGGAAGTCAATTCCCCTGTTGACTCCAGTAATAAGAATAGCAACTCATGTGTTATAAAGCAAAAAATGGTCATGTGTTTAGAGGTAGAAAGGTAGAAGATGTCATGAGCTTGGAGCAGCTGTTCCAGCCAAGAATTCAGTCAAAAACAGAGGAGAGCCATTTGATGAATATTTTGAGCACATTGTCTCTCAGTCACTGAATGAACCTCTAGTAAAAATAAATAAAAATGGATTGAAAATGAAATACCAATAGAAATTTTTTCTGAGTAGCAAAAAGGTAGCATTTTGACTCTTTCTTGATAAGAATAGAGTTTTTTTCTGTCATCCCCTATGAAACAGGATGACAGAATTCACTTGTCAGAGTCGTGCCCAGTCTTTACTGAGACAAAAAGACCCTAAGAGTCTCCCAGCAGTCAGCTGGAAAAGTGCAGCAACACCTCCTTCTTTTCTGTTGAGTCTCCTGCTCCACCAAGAATGGGCATCAGGTGACCTTGCTAGAAATCCAAAACACCTGTTTGTAGGCTTTTATCTGACTTTTGAGAATATTTTTTTAACAAGCATTTTAAAGATTTGATTTTATCTATGTGTATCTGTACACATACATATATAAATAAGGAGGAGGAAAATTATAGTGAAGTAACTCCAAAAATCATGGAATTGGAAGCATGGAAATTATTTTTCAAGAAATAGTCTTTATTTTAAGAGTAGGAAACTTGTTTTCTACTTATCTATCCTATGCATGCTTGTAGGAGTGATAATTCTGTGTAGTGTTTTTCATAGTTCTCAAGATATTAGTAATTATTTCCCTGAAGAATTGGCTAAGGCAACGTCTGGCTGCTTTGTTTATGATTTCAGAATAGGACATAGTCATCCATTCTGTATAAAATGCTCCTTTTTTTGTTTGTTTTTAGCCTGTGTACAGTGGGATTATATGAACACAGGGGTGATGATATTGAGCCATACCAAGGTACATAGAGCAAAAAATACTGTTTCCATCAGCAACAGCTACCAAAGGAAGAGTGGGAACAGGGGAAACATGTTTTTTACTTTCCCCTGATACTCTCATAGTTGCTACTTCTGTAGGCAATGGTCCCTTAATAACACATATGTAGGCTCTGCCCGCTTCCCTTGAGTCCAGACTGAAGTTTTCTTTCACGAATTCCCTTAAGGTTTCTCTGGCCTTTGCTATTGCTTTCTGCCCACGTTGCCAGTCTTCATGGTCTGTTTCTTCTCTTCATCTATTCCATTTATTTTTACCATGTGGCTTTTTTGTTTTGTATTCTGTAAAGGACTGCTTTCAGTCCTTTCAGCTAAGCTGTTCATTTTAAAGTCAGAACTGTTCTAAAATCAAACTTTTTTTCTGATTTTTTTCCATTTGAAGGAGTACTATAAGTCAGAAACTACTGTTATGAAATGGTTTTTTTTTCAACAGAATTGGTCATGTCAGTAAGACTTCTGTTTATTTTTGAAATTAAAAAAGGAAAAGAGTATATTGAAAGAACATTGCAAGCTGCAAAGTCAAGCACTTAAAAATTGTATAATGTAGGACTTTAGGTGACAAGTGTGATCTTCATTTAAACTTTCCTTCCTTCTCAAGTAAAGGATGTTTAATTATGTAGCAACTTGCATTTTGGTTTTTTAGTTGTTTGTTTTTTTTTTTTTTTTTTTGTCCCACAGGACCAGTTATAATTTTTTTTCTTTTTAATTTTGTATATTTGACCCAGTTCATTATTTACCGTATATAGAAAAAATCATGGAGTGAACATAAAGCTATCAAATTTTTCTTGCATGACATAAAGCAAAATCCTCTGCTAGGCTGATTAGAGAAACATCAGAACTTCAGTGTTCAGTGTATTTACTATAATATGGCACTTCAGAGTTCCCAAAAGGGTAAGGGGCTGTAAGTCACATTCTCGTCTCATAGTTTTAGACTCCATCCTTCAGTAGCCTTCAATGGTCTCTGGACTG
Organism: Argya squamiceps; assembly: GCA_037834095.1. Lineage (NCBI taxonomy): Eukaryota > Metazoa > Chordata > Aves > Passeriformes > Leiothrichidae > Argya > Argya squamiceps. Next base: position 9,034,924 of record JBBMKD010000053.1, read on the forward strand.
GGATTCCTTCAGCTGACAAAGTTCAAAATGTTTTATGTGAGGAAATAAAATTGGTCTAGGACAGTTATCTCTTATGCTGTGCTGTATTTAACTGTGCCTTCACCTGTGTTGGGCAGCAGAGCTTATCCACAGTGGATCGTCTGTCCTTGCCATTAAAAATTTTTACCCACTAAAATGCAGTGGTGAAGTTTGCAGTATGTACGGAGACTGATCGTCTGCTTTGCCTTGGAATGGTTTGAGGGTGACCCAGGTCAAACCCACACCAAAAACTGTTCAAACAACCTCACAAGGTGCAGAAGTGCAGGCCAAGGCCTTTGCTCTGGACCAGGTTTAATTTAGGCAATGGTCACCATCTGTGATGGTGTCTGTGAGGAGTCCCTGGATATATCCATTTTGAGGTGGTTTTGTGTTAGTTATAACCAAGTATCCTGAGAGGGGTGGATAATTAATAATGTAATCATTACTGATTACACTGCAGCCTATGAGGGGAAGCCATGTCTCAGTTCTAGGGTGCATGTTCAGTGCAAGGATTATGCTGCAAGGTATGGTTTGTATAAATTTTTCATGATGAAGTGTGACCTTTATTTTCTTGCCAGGCATCTTATGACTTTAATACAACAACCTGTGACAGATTGTTTGAACTGAAGAGCCCCGGAGCCCTGCTGTAGGTGAAAAGTGGATGCTCTTTACTTACAGTGAAGCATGTCAAACAAGGGAACAAAGACAGATCTTAAAATAAAGCCCAAAAATACAACAAAGCAAAGCAAATAGAATAAACAAAGCACCCTATGAATAAAAATAGGCAGCAAATCGGGGGTATAGAGTTAGGAACCCATTTTGTTTGTGTCACTGTGCATAGTTTGGTGGGTAAGTGGTTGTCTGGATGGTTGCAGCCAGAGAGTGATGTGGTGGTCAGTGACTCACTGCCTGGCTGGGCATGTACACAAACAGCCCAGAAAGCCAACCCCATCCTGAGCCACCAGCAGGTGAGGAAGGGGATGCTTCCCCTCTACTCTGCTCTTGTGAGAGCCCACCTTGGGTACTACATCCAGCTCTGGGGTCTGCAGCAGAGAGGACATGGACCTGTTGGAGCAAGTCCAGAGGAGGGCCACAAAAATAATCAGAGGGATAGAACAGATCTCCAGTGAAGACAGGCTGAGAGAGTTGGGGTTGTTCAGCCTGGAGAAGAGAAAGGTCTTATATCTGACTCTTTTAAGGTGGCTTTTCACTACGTAAAGAGGGGAAGGGGCATAAGGAATATGGGCACAAACTTTTTAATAGGGTCTGTTGTGATAGGGCACGGTAATGGTTCTGAGCTAAAAAAAAGGTTTTAAACTAAAGAGTAATGGATTTAAACTAAATCTACCCTCTTTTAAGCTAACAGAGCATGGCTTTAGACTAGGTATAAGGAAATAAGTTTTTACAATGGGGGCAGTGAAACACTGGAGCAGATTGCCCAGAAAAGAACCCCAGCTCTGGATTCATTTAGGGTCAGGTTGGATGGGGCACTGGGAAATGTTCAAGGTGTCCCTGCTTATTGCAGAGGGTATTGGATGAGATGACCTGTAAAGGTCCCTTAAAACCTAAGCCATTCTGTGGTTCTATGTAGAGGTGCCTGCTTTTTCTGAATTCATGCACATAATAGAGTCCAGCAACTTTGCACTACCCATGCTACCTTTGCTGTCTTGGGCTATATCACCTCTGCTGATGCTTTCTCTTTGCTTTCTAAAAGGTGAAAACAAAGGTGTAAAACAGCTGTCTGCTTTCTGCTAAATAGTAAATACTTGATAATGACTCAGCTTCACTGATTTATTGAGAGGGTGTCTTCATTCTTTGTCTCTGTTCACCTGTGGTTGTGTGCAAGAGGCATTGTGGGCAGCTCTCAGAGGAAATTTGTGCAGGTCGCCTCACAAATGAACACATCCTGTTTTGTCAAATATAATGCTATAATTAGCTGCTTCTACACTTTGTGTTCTTTGCACTCTCTGTTTATTTTCCCTGACAATTAGTCAGTGTTGTGAAAGCTTTAAAAGCAATGTACATGTAACTGACTAAAATGCAATTAGAATAGGGCATGATGCATGTTTTTCTCTGGGAAAGAGGATGAAGCCAGTTGAATGTAATTTTAGTAGTGGTAAAGCAGACCTCTGATTTCTCACTGAATACATAAAGAAATTGCATTCTTAGCAGTTCAAGGAATTAAATGCTTTGGTTAAGTGCCCAGAATAAGTTAGAGAATACAGGTATAAAATGGTGGTTAGATGTGGTGAGAAGGTGTCACTGGTGCCAAGGAGAGCTGATGAGGAACGTAATGGGAGTTGTGCAGGATGAAGCTAATAAGAAGGAGGCATAGCACTTCAGAGGTTGGAGAGGACTGCAGAGGAGAGGGTTTGTTGTTCTGGTAGGAATGGAGAGCTACAACTTCAGTATTGCCTTTGATTCGAGTTCTGCATATTAAGAGGAACTGAAGAGTCCTGGTTGTCTCATTACATCTTCTGAAACTGAAGTTCTGGCTCAGATGATGGGTTTTGCTATAAATTATGCCTGGTAATTATGTTCCAGAGGGATATAATGGCTGTTAGTTATAGTATGCTATGTTTTGGCTGTCGTGTCGGTACATTCTGAAGTACGTCAACACACTGCCTGTTTTTGACTTGACAATAAGAGCGTAGAAATTCACTATGTCATCTTCATTAACAGAACATGTTCCCAGAGGATGATCCCACCTAGTATTTTGGAGTCAGTTTCTTTTCATCTGCTTTTTTTTTTTCTATTTTACATCCAGATCTCAGAAATCCCTTTTGAAATATTTAATAATAAATTTTTAAGTAGCTTTGACAGTGTCCATGAAAAATTTGTTTCTCTGTGAAGAAGGGAAAATATTTAGGTTGTGCTGTTCTGTGACACAGCAGAGACCTTTTACATCATGGCAAAATGTGGCTTTGGTCAAGAGAAAACATTTGGTGTGTCAGTTTGTGTATCTGTTGATGGACACAGCTCTCAAGGCAATCAAAGAAATTGTCTTGCCTTGTGTGGGGAGAGCTGCATACCTCACCTCTCTTCACAGTACCACAGTTGCAAGGGACCTTTTCCTGAACAGTTCTCACAAAATTGTTTGCTTACAGTCACATGAAGGAGTTTTACTCAATGTTTTTCTAGTATATAGAGATAGAAGTACTTGGTCATAGATATTGCTAACCACTTTAGAAAAAGGTATCTGAGATTTACCAACAACTTGCCAACAATTACTGCATGACAGCCAAACCCCTGGAATTTTCCTGTGTTGTAGGAGCAATATATTCCTAATCACTAGACCACAAAGGACATAGCAACAGGAACGTGTACAAATAGATACCAGCTATGCTGTCTCATTTCCTGAGCTGTCCAGAGATAAGACACCTCCAGACTTGAAGCCAAGTATTCATCTCAAGTGCTGCTCCAAGCCTGAGAAAGTTTGACCTCTTCCCCTGCTGGGACACACTGGGATAATGACATGGCTCTGCACATCTGAACCAAAGCTGTCTCATGCTCATCGCCCAGGCAGCACAAGCATTAATCTGTTAGCCTCTTGTCATGCTATCTCAATAGTGCTGTATTTATTTAGACCTAATATATGTTACTCTTGTTTTTTGGCTGCTTATAGCAAACTGTTCCTGCTTTCTAAAGGCTAGAATTGGGTACTTGACTGTAGGATTTTAGGAAAACCTAGCTTCATCTGCTGCCTTTTTAAAGCGGCTTTATCTTTTCCTGTGGGCTGCTGTAAATGTTACTTCTAAGATCCTGCTGTCATTTGCATGCAGTCCTGTGTGGCAGTAGCCTTGGTTCTGCACTGTGAAACTCCATTTCAAAAAAGACATTTTCAGTGATTAACATTTCTTTTTTATTAATATCTTCCATTCAGTAAAATAGATAACTTGTTTTGAACACTGCTATCACTTTTCCTCTAGTGATAAACACTTTCACTTGTGCTGTAAGTGAATAATGATTTTTTGAAAGTGTGATTAAAGCATTGCCTTCTTCATAATCACATTTTATTTTATATGATAAACTTGATTCAGTGAATAGCTGTCTGGCCCACAGAACAGTAATGAATATTTGATTTTATGACTTTTTCTCAGGAAAGGCAGAAACAATACCACTTATAATAGAAGTATGTATGTGAGTGCATCAGGTTGGAAGGCACTTCAAGAAATTTTTGTCCACCCTCCTGCTTAGAGCAGGATCAGTTCTCAGGTCAGACCAGCTTATTTGTAGCTTTGTCCACCCTTGTCTGGAAAACTGCCAATCTTTGGGTGCAGCTAATTGCCTCTTAAAAAGAGAATATCAGAGATTGAAAAAAGGAATGAAAATAAATTTTAAAAAGCAGAGGCTTGATAAAGCAGATGTTGTAAATCAGATGTCTTTTTATGCATTTCTTTATGATCACTTAAGTTCTTGACTATTTGAGTGTTTACTTCTCATCCAGTGTTTCAAATAGACTAATTGGCACAGCTTATATTCTAAGGAGATGTTAGGAAGCATTGAAGGTAAAACTGCATTGGGTTAAATTAATTGCCTGTTTCCTGGCCTTGAGAATCTGAAAATCAGTGAAAACTTCCATTGTGTGCTTGCCTGATGAGAGGGCAAAGTGGAGTGTAACCACCTGCCGATGTTATTTTGTGCAGTTTGGTTAGACTTGGTCTCATCTCAGCTTTTCTCTTACATCAGTCTTTATCAAGGCATTCTTCTATAACCTCTGTCTGCTCAAGTGCTGTCCGAAGAAAATGTGAAAATTGACACTTCTCTTATTCAGAGTAAAGAGTTGCTTGGAGAGATGCTTGGAAGTCATAGCAATAAGCCCTCTGCACCCTTCAGAGGAGCACTTTCCTGTTGTGCTGCACTATTATCTATGCACCAGTTCCACAGTCTGGCTCTGAGTTCTGAGGAAGTGTTAATGAGCTTGAGTTGTAAGAGAGCAATTGTCTGCTCTTCACAGGAAAGGAAATGGAGTCTTTGATCATAATTGCAAATATAAATTGCCCATCCTAAAAGCTAAAATGTCAGAAAGCTTGTTTTAATTTATTTTGGAGCAGCAGAGATGCTTCTTTGAGACATGATCAAGGACAAAAATCTCTGCAGTTTATTTGCTTATCTTAGTATGAAAGACTATATTACTGTGTGTGAATTAAACAGAAGGATCATAATGAAAATGATGCTCAGCTAACTCCATAAAATTTGGTAGCTAATAGATGATCTATACATTACTTCCTTCTTTCCTTCCTGCCTGTCTGCCTGCCTGCCTGCCTGCCTTCCTTCCAACAGGGTCATGTTCTTATGATCTCTTCCTTATTTAACCCTGGGAAAAAGTGTCCATTTTCAAGGGTCATCTATTGCTGGGGCTGGTCTGGCAAAACAGTGATGTGACAGTACAGTGCTTGCTTTATGAAGTAGTTAATGCATTCTGTCATTAATCAGCTTTTCTTGCTGGCATTAGCTTTTTTGCATCTCTGATATTTCTGGTATAGATATTTTAGGGGTATATAGAAAGGGAACATTTTATATCTTTCAAGTCAGATGTGCTTCTTGGTCTTGTAATTCCTTTTTGCAATTTACCAGATGGCATCAGATTTAAACTCATGGTGAGACTTTGTATTATACTGAAGCATATAGGATTGATTAAATCCTTTGATATTCAGTTCAAAATTAGGTTTTAGTTAAGTTTCTCGTTTAGAGCATTGCAAACAACCAGTTAAAATGTCCTCAGAAGTATGACAGCATGGGGAGGACCTGACAATAATTGCAAGTTTCTCTTTCACTATATTTTTATGCATTCAAACATGCAAAATATGGCCCTAAAGCATCTTCATTTTATTCATTTAGATAAAAATTCTGACTGGGAATTTATGGCAATTTTTTTGGTAGGAGGAGTAAAGGATGCAAAGTCAATTTCTGGAGCAGGTGCCATATTAATGTGATTAGTTTAAATAAGAGATTTGCCATGCTGGCTGGTCAGCCTCTCCATATAAACAGTTCCAATTTTCCATATCATTGTCAGTTTTGAGAGAGAGGCAGAGTCTGCTTTACTGTCTCTGATTAGTATCAGTCTTGGAAAAGCCATGGTTACAGTATTAAGTAGAAGCAGTAGAAGCATCATTGTCTGTGAGAAATTTAGGAGCATGTCTAGGAAACCAGATAGCAGGACAAGAATCCTACAGGAGAGTGACTTTTGTAAATGCTTTTGTATATGACTCTTTTCAGTATATATGCTTTTGTATATAACACATTTATTACCTTCCATAATTCTAGTCACAAAAGCAGATTTAGGTGTTATTCAAGCTTTGTGTAGACACTTTTTTCCCACGTCACACCTAACTCTTCCAACACTTCAGTGAAATGGGATTAAAATTAGAAATTGATAATTTGCAAATTGTAAATTTATCCTTATGGAAGATTAAACAATTCAAGAGAAGCAAATACAATTGACAAGTTACAGCAGGAGATTTTGATTGGTGGGGGAAGGGTATGTAAGGGTAGATATAGTTTAACTGTATCTATTGTGAAAATGTAGTCCTTAAAAATGCCATGGCTGAAAAAATAAATGACCCTTAACATGGAAATGATTCGGCCGCAACAAAATACTGGATTTCAAATTCTTTTCCTATGGGGAGTCCCACTGAAATTATTTACCAGTGTACCTTCTCACCAGCTGTAAATAAAGAGAAGTGTCTTGGCCAGAGTGAAACAAAATTGTATATGATTACTTGTGAGGATATTGGCTCTAAAATTTTGGATGCAGAAGTTTTGAGTTTGGAGGTGCTTATAACAACTTTGGAAGGCACTTCGAAAAGTAAACAGTTCCACAACAATATAAATTCAGTTTAATTAACTAAAAACATTTATGAATTAGTTTATATATTAAGCAGTTGAATCCTACTTGAACTATTAAGTTTTATTATGCCAATTTAATGGTAGTCTTTCAAACTGGTATTAAAAACAACAACATTAAAATCTTTCAAACTTCTAGAGTTCTGTTAGCACTGCTTTCTGGAAAGTTAGTCCTCTTGCACTTTGTCTAGACACACTGTGAAGTGAAAAATTGACTTCTGCTGGAGCCTGTTCACTTGCTCTCTGTTTAATCAGTTGCACCTGTATGACAGGAATGCAAAGTAGATACCAAGTGCTGCCAAATCAGTGGATTTTTCCAAATATGCTTCCATTTCTTTACACGGCATAAAGCAGTAAAGAGGCTGGTCTATTAAATTTTGCTCACTGCTTTTATTTTTCTCAGCATCTTTTACTCATGAGTTCTTACGCCTGCTTGCTGAAAACACTGGTTCCTCCACAGAATGTCTCGTTTCAAACTGCATATTTTGGTCTTGCATGGGGTATTCATTTAGCTTTCATCATTCAGGAGGTTTCAGAATACTTACCTGATTATAGTTTGCGATATTTAATTATAGATATTTGCAAGAGAAGAGATTCAGGAAAACATTATTTTTAAGGTTGTAATTAATGGGCTCATCTCTCATCCTTGCATTGAGAAAGAGGATTTGCTACAAGAGAATCTCTTAAGTTCTGAATATGTTGTAATCCACTGAGCAACTCAAATGCCTAGATCATTGATACCTCCACGCTCTTAGAATTACTGTGAGTGATCTGCAATATGTGAAATTTGAAGTGTTGGGGGGTTTTTTGCTTGTTTTTTGGTTTTTTTTTTTTTTTGGTTTGGGTTGGGTTGGGTTGGGTTGGGTTGGGTTGGGTTTTTTTGGTTTTGTTTGTTTTGGTTTGTTTTGGTTTGGTTTTTTTTGTTTGTTTGATTGGTTTTTTTGGGTAAGAAATCTTTTAATACAAAATAGATCAGGGACTCTGGAACAGTTCCTTATATAACTTATATGTAAGGACCCAGTTGGTCTTGCAATCATAAACAAGGCATCATAAACCTTTCTAAAATACAAACCCCAGAAATCACTCTTTAGGAGATTTTCATTTTCTGCATATCTATAAACAAAAAAGCCAAAACTGGTGGGGTTTTGTTTCCTTTTTTTTTTTTTTTTCCAATTTATTTAAGTTTGTGGCCCTGTAATAATACTTTGCAGAAACACATGATGTCTCAACTATTTCTGGTTTAACATGTCCAAATTTATATCAGAAATATCTGCTTCAGAAACATGCATCCTAGATAAGACCTTACTGACTTTTTTTATAAGACAGTTGTTTTCTTCACCTGTATGGATTCAGAAATATATATGTTAAATATATCACAATAGAACTCACCACTTAAAATCATTGGATAAATGGTATTGAAGGGAACCTCAGATTTTCACCTAGTCCAACCTCTTACTTAAAGCAGAGTCAGCCTTGAAATCAGACCAGGCTATTAAAGGCTTTATCCAGTTGGTCTGGAAAACCTTCAAACATACACAACGTTTCTGGGCAATCTGTGCCACTCCCTGGCAGCCTTGGGGAAAATGTTTCTCCCTACATCCATTCTGAACCTCTCCCATTTCAACTTATGCACCTCACTGTCTCAGCAGGCCTCGCTGTGAGGAGCCTGGAAGCACCTTCCCAGTAATCTCCCTGTAGGTGTTGGGGATTGCTGTTTGCTTCCCCAGGCTTTATTATGCTTTACTGTTTTGAAAATATTTTCAGAAGAGCTGTTGCACAGTCTTCTTCAGTCTTTACCTGATTTTGTTTGGTTTTTGCCTTAGATTCCTTCATAATAATTTTTTTTTTTTTTAAAAACAAATCCTCTGCTCAGAGATCCTCCAGAAGATTCTCTTCAGAACTAATTATATCTGTCTTTAAAATCTACTGGCTTCTACTGCCCAAAAGTAGGTTTTTTACTGAAAAATAATAGTCTAAGCAAAATGCTCAGTTTCTTTTTACTGCATAACAGTAGCACGATGTGACATTTCTCCATTGTATTATTATCAAGCTCTGAAAACTTACTAAATCATGTTCCAAGTGATCAATGGATTTATCCTCTGCAAACTAAAGCGCTCATCATTCATGGCACTCCTTTTTTGTTCTGGTGCAGTAGAGGACATTTCTAATGCATCTTGTCAGGTCCTCATTTTCTTTATTTCTTTGAACAAGAAATTTACTTTTCTGTAAGAAATTGGATAAGTAGACATTAGGTAACAGCCAGATAGGTTTGTGTTTTCTTTTTTTCTTTTCTCAGAAATAAAGATAAGCTTGTTTGAGGCAGAGTACAGTCAACCACAGCCATTCCATTTGTTCAGAGAGTTTCTTCAATACAAACTCCTTCATTTTGGGGATTACCTAAAACTGAAAATAACAGAAATGAAATTTCCATCATGGGGAATAGAGAAAACAATCAGATGTTGGACTCGGTCCATGCTGTAAATAGTTCAAGCCACTGTATTTCTGTGTCAGGTCTTAACGTGAACAACAATGGTAAAATGGTTGCTGCACTCACTTGCTGAAAACCACTTTCAAATTTACTCACAGACTGGAATTTAGAACAGATGATGATGGGAAGAGGCAAAATTTTGACTCCTTGATGTGATCCATGGATAACTTTATCCTTTTGGATTTAGAAAAGTAACTTCAGAAAATATTTGTTGTAATAGTTAGCTCCAGACAAGCAGTCCAATGCTCAAGTATTAATATATGGCAGTTTATGTGTTATAAATTACAGAAGTGGTACTCCCCATTTCTTTAAAACCTAGACATAAAAATTCACTTGGTTTTGTTCATAATTTAACAGCACAGAATTTCCCTAACTGTAGGGAGACATAAGCATATTGTAGAAAAAAATCCATCCTGCTGCAAAAACCAAATGAAACAATATAAAACTGAAAAATATATAAAAGCAGACAGAGTAGCTGTGTCTAATTCTGGAACCAAGTATTTAATGTCAAAAAAGAATTGGTTTATAAGGATTTATATAAGGGAGTGTATAAGTAGGCAATATACCTTGAGAATCATAAATTGTATTATTTTGTTTGCAGTCTTATGGTTTCAGGATTTGGGGGTTTTTTTACACAATGAAGTGAAATAAAAACATTTCCCAGTGTTGATATAAAAAACAAATATATGGGAATTTCCGTTGTTCAATTGAAATGATGAGGTATCCTTCAGATCTGAGAGTACACTGTGTAAAAGATGAAGGGAAGAAAAAGCTCATGGTTACATTTAAAACAGCTCCTAATACTGTAAGTTGCCACAAAATAATAAAAAAAAACAAAGAAAAAACGAAGAAAACCCAACAAAAACCCCAAACAACACTTTTTTACCATATTGTCCTTTCCTCATTATTTCCTTTGTTTCTCCCTCTCAATCTTTGTTCTTCTGTCATTAGTGCTGAGATATTTAACTTGAAGTGCACTATTTCTGGATTTTATAATGTTAGTAGAAAGAGCTTGTGTCCTAAAAACAATTCTTTCCTGTGCACCATTTGCAATCATAAACTAATTTTTCATTTTAATATTGCCATGGGTACTACATCTTTCATAAATGTACACATAGTTTTCAAATGAAGTGGAGTTCTGGTAAACTGAGCTGTTTAGTCATTGTGTCTGCAGGGGACTTTTGCAGTCAATGGAGAACTGTTCAGTGCACTGTGTGTGGAATTTAACAAGCAGTGCTTCCTCAAGGAGACCCCTGTACTTGGTGAGATGGATAGTTCTTCACATTTTATTGGCTGTATTGAGCAGAGGCTTGGTTCAGTTGCCTGAACAGTGACACCCAGTACTGGATGTCTCTGGGTGTTTTCCCTGCCTTCTGGCTGGCTGTCCATGCAGGTGTCTTGGGGCGTGTCTGTTGGCTCTGGTTTAACACTGATGGTCCTCTGCTGATACCTGTTTGAGGCCACTGAGATCTAGGTCTTCATTCACTGTAGTGGAAATCTAAATAGCAGTCTGAGATACAGGCACCTGCTTTGTTCTGTCTGCAGTTAGATGAGACAAATGCAGTTCTTTGTTTGCATGTATCAAGCTGGTTTTGTTCAGCAGCTAGGCGATATGCACACAAAATAGTGGTTTTGTTTATTTCTGTTAGCTCAGGTCCTACAAAGGAAGAACCAAAGTGCAGCCCACAAGAGATAAACTATATTTTATGGAAGTTTGAATAAAACTAGTAGCACTTGAACTACTAGGATATGTATTTTTTATTTACAAATGGCAATGCAATTAGCCTTGCTTTAACATGTAATTCATGTGTGATTGAATTGTGTGAAGGAATTGCCATCCACATTACAGTGAAAGTGTGCAACATCAGTCATACCTCAGCATTTCATCATTTGGGATTTGTGTGTGGAATGCTGAGGGCAGAAAACACTTTTTACATGGATTACAAAGCCAAATTTGCAATATCCATTGGTTGAGAAAAGGTGTTGACTGAACACATGGAGTTACAGAGACAACTTCTCTGTCGATGACTCGGAGAACCAAAACCACAGGTGGGCAGGTTGCAGATCCTGGGGCTCCACTGTGGCTCACCATGCTGGCCCTGCTGTGCCTTTGAGGATTAGAGAGAGATTTCTAGAATAGAAATGCAACAATTTTAGTTCACATTCATAACGAGCAGAGTTTTGCATCTGCAGAGTGATATTTCCATTTAACTGATAATCTTAGTACTCTGAATTCAGTATTCTCTTACTAATTCTGTTAATATTGATATATTTGGTTAATTCCTTTTTCTAAATGGAATTATTTGACAGACAGATCAGTACATTTACTTATTGTGAATAAATATCAAGTATATATTTATATTTATTATTTATGCTTGCAATATATTTTTAGATTGAAGTTAGCTCTTTTTATTTCTTGTACCTCATTCTATTTTAGAAGTTAGAAAAACAGAGTTAAGTCAACCATTCTGGACATTTCAAAATGTGGTGATAAATCTTAATAAATCCTAGTCAGATCCTAGTTACAAACAAAGTAACATATTTTATGAATGAATGCATATATTTTGAAACTTGCAAAATATTTCATAATAATTGATATTTAATTATGCAATAAAGACTCTCAGAGGTTCTAAAAAACCAAAAATATTTTTGATATTTAAATCTCTCATTTAATTTTTAATTTATTTAGTTATTTAACTGATTTTTTTAAAGAAAATATTAAATCAATAAATACTTTTCCTGTCTGAAAGTGTTGACTTGGAGGTGAAGTCCAAGAGATCTCATGATTACTTAAATATCCCATGCTTAAGTCATCCCTAGTAGTGAGAAATTGACTGAAGTGTTTATGATAAAGTATTTTTTCACCAAAGTGGAAGTTAATAATCTGATGTTTAGAGGATGAGGCTGATTTCAGTTGTCATAACCGTAGATTCAGCATAAATAACCCTTCTCACATAAACTGTCTTTGAAAAATATGTACATATATCTGTGTGACAAATTACATCAGGTTGCTTATTTTTTCTTCTCATATAAAATCATTGGCATATTAATTATGTCTAGTGATATCCAATATCTGTTAGCAAATTCTCACATCTTGTGATGTGATTACTCAAATATGCTTCAGAATCTGGATAAATTTATAAGTTTGAAAAGCATAAGGTGTTGTTCCATGAACTTGTAAATGTTCAAGCCTGATCACAAAACACAGACTGTCAGTGCTCCCAGTGCAGAATTTATAATAAATATGAGGCAGAAATAGTCCTAGCAATTAATGAGACCGTGTTATGCTCTTGAAGATAGTATGAAGGGGAGGGATGGTTTTAGGCATGACAAAAGTAGACAGCAGCTTAAAGTATAAAAAATGTTGGTGTTATGTGAAAGGGAGGAATTCTACTCCAAGAGAAGTGTCTGAAGTGCTAAGCCTGGCCCAGAGGCAGGCACATCTCATCACAAATTCATTCAGCAGCTGGACTGTGCAAGTCCCTTGGCTCAGTCACAGGTAGGAGGATCTCCCCGCTGGGGTGTCCAGCCCTGTTTTGCCCCCAATGTTTAGAAGAGAAAACTGTGAACAAAATGCAGAGTGGTGTGTGTGGGGTCCAGAGAGGGTTGCTCAGTCTTGGCACCCAAACACTTACAGGGGAAGATGATAGAGAGGGAAACAGCTCTGCTGTGACAATGCACTGGAGAATTACCCTTGCCCCTGGGGTCCAAGGAAGTCTTGTCCCTTCAGGAGTGGCTCTAAGCACACCACATGCTCATGAAGAGTCAACTAGAACTGCTCTGGAGTATAAATAGTGATATTACATATATGAAATCTTAAGATGTGAAGTATTGGATGTATTCTTTAAAAAGTGATTAAAAGTTGGTTATTTTTGGGGGGAAGGATGAGAAGCCAATTACCCTTTTGTAATGGAACTGCAGGGAAGACAAATGGAATATGAGCTTGTCTTGGCAATGTAATAGAAGGGGAAAAAAAAACCCCAAACAAATCCATTACATATATTACTATTTTGAAATAGCACAGGTTGCTGTGTTTAATGTTTTGCTGTCCAAAGCCAAGATAATTTCCAAGCTTTCCTTGAGGATTATTAATTGTTAATTTAAATGCAAAGCTTTTTACCATTTAATTTTGTACATATAAATCAACAGCAACAGGAGATGTTAGCTGCAGGTTCCAGCTCATACAGATGTATTTCAAGGGGATTCAGGGTCCTTTTCCCCACCCTTGTCCTGGAAGCACAATTTTAGTTTACACTTGATGAAATACTTTACTGGGTGACTACACAGAATATTAAAGAAATTTGATGAGTAAGAGTTTAATTCAGGTTTTGAAGATACTCAGCAGTTCATTTAGGGATTCAGGATCTGTTCACAAGTCAGTGTCGCTCTGGTGCTTACTTGTGATTCACAAACATCTGACACCATGTATGCACTCAGTGAATATATGGTCTTCTGATTTTGAGTATTTCATTCAAATACCATAGTGATTTAAATAATAAACCACTCTACAGCAATCATGACATCCTGAAATAACAATTCATGCTAAATTAAGCAAAGAAAAGTGGCAACAGCTGACAAATGTCTCTTTTAGGAAGACTGGAGTTGTGTTGTTCTTTTAGTGCTGATTTTCAGTTTGTTTCCCTTTCTTCAAAGTGCAGTTAATATTTTTAAGATACAAGTGTGATCAATTATATCTCTTCCTGTCATATATAGTGAAAATATCTACAGGACATTTTTTTCTGGTAATAACAAGCTAGCTAGCTAGTTAATTGTTCTAAACCCCTTTAATTTGATAAGATCCTTTTGTATCTTTTAAAATATTAACATTTACCTGAGCTATTCTGTGATTCCTAATGATAAAATACCCAGGACCTCTGGAGCACACTCATTTTATAAACTCCAGTTAGTTTTCAAAAAATGAACAAAACCTTAAACTAGTAATTTAGATTACAAAGAATTACTTTTCTATTCGGTTTTTAGATTTATATTTCCTTCAGCCTGGTACTTTAAGGGTAATAAAACTGATTTTGTGAAATCAGTGAACCACTTTATCATTATTTTGCTCTTAATAGACCATTTTTGATGCGAGTAGATGGTAGTTGTAGGTATCTCAAGAGAGAGATGCATTCCTCTACTTACAGAATTAGAATAAAATTAAAATTGGCAACTATTGTGCATCAAAATACTGCACAAATTGCAGTCTTTGAAAAGAATGGAGAGGGCAAAGGAATAGCAGTCTAAAACCTCTGTGATTTATTTTGTATCCAAGAACAATTCTATGTGCATTACAGAGTACTTACCACATTGTAGGAAGTCGTAGTAAGACATTTGTAACCTACTTGAAGGTATCATTCTTATTTACTCTCCATAAAGAAGGAAATCTGGTAATACATTATCAAAAACTTATGCTATAAAGGAAATTGTTTCTACACTCTCTTTTATCAGTGATCTCAATAGGAGAAAAGGAAGACAATGCTGCATTAGATATATTTCCAAATTTAAATATTTAAGTTAGAGACAATTGTTATAAAGACACAGAACTAACCTCCAACACAGTATAGAGAACTAGTTTCCTCTGTTTTTTTGTTTTTTGGTTTTTTTGTCAAGCTCAGAATAGTAGTGAGGGAAATAAATTTTAAGTACAACTGTAATTAAAATGGTCTGCACACTTTTCCACCCCATCTGTCCAGCTGAAGGAATAAAGAAATATCTGATAGATCTCTGGTTTATTTTTTAAAGATATCTAATTTATTTCCTTGACATAGGCAAAACTTCCCTGATAGTATCCTTCCTGACTGTCTTCTCCAAAATTGTGATGAACAAATTGTGAGGAGGAGCAGCATAGCCTAAATGGATCTTGTTCCTAGAACTGGTATGCACATATGGAGACAAATGCACTTAATAAATGGAGGTTATATTTTAAATAGACAAAAGGAGGAGGAAGGTCAGAAGGTCAGAATGTTTGCTGTTATAGCTCTGAAAACATGAATTTCCTGTTACTGATAAAAGGCTGAAGGTGCTGGAGTGAGTTGGCAGTGCAGGGTGTCAGCACGTGTGGGTTTGTCTTGGCACGGTTTCAGATTGCTTTAAACGAGGCCAAGTGCCTTTTGCCTCCCCTTCGTGTGAGCAGGAGCTCTGTGAACACCATGGATAAGGTAAAGGTCTGTCTGATCTGGGGCAGCACTGCTCTGCAAGTAACAGCCCTTGGTGTCAGCTGAGGCCAGGGAGGGAAACGATCAGACTTCAGCAGGGAGCCAGAGAGAAGGAGGCAGAGTGTGATAAGAAGACATATAAATAGAGCTCCAAGTATATCACAGGATAGAAAAGGAAGAAACTCCCACAACTGTGAACATCATACTCCCAAGGATCCCAGGTTGTTCACAACATGTTCTACTTATCCCTCTTTCTGTTTGAGGAAGATTGTAGGTCTTGAACCTAGGAAAAAGAGGAATATTGAATAGACAAATATGTTGTATGAAATTAGTAGATCCTGCAAGAGTTTGCTATAGCAATGATTAAGGGGTTTTGTTGTGTTAATCAGATAATTTGGATGATGTGGCTGTTTGAACTAACAGTAAATTCTTACATCTTTATACATAGTGTCTTTCCATTTGTCCATATTAAGATTTTGAGTAAAATGCCATGTTCCATTTTTACGACTTTGAGCAAAGGGCAGGATACACTAACATGGTAAATAGTCACAGAGAAATCATCTGGGAGAAGCCCAGTAAACCATTAACAAAGGCAGACTGAAATGCCTAGAGAAATCAGAAGGTTTCCTCCTCTTTTATGGCTGTTACATTCTGCTGGGTTTGGAGACAGTAGGCTCAGCAGAGTCTAGAATCAGGTTTCTAATCCTCTGCCAAGTGCTTTAATCCCTTTGATGTTCAAATTACCACTGCATCTACCACTGCTTCCTCCTCTGGGAGGTGAATGGTTATCCACCAGCCTCAGGCACTTCGGTGCTCCGGGTGGTGAACAGAAGACTGGCTGCCCAAGGACAAGCTTTTGAAAATTCCACATCACAAAGGATAACCACAGAGAGAACTTCAGGTAACCAGTTACAATATGAAGAAAGTCTAAGCCCTGCCAGAGGTGGCCACTGGGTAAGATGTGGGTGGAATTGCTTTCCACACTGCTCTGTCACTGTATTTTTAGTGAATGGGTTGTCCACAATCAGTGCTGTGGGTTAGGAATTGTGTAGTGAAGCCAGTTGAACTGGTCCATTTGGTTTTGTTGCTGGGGTTTGTGATCATGGAGCTCATAGTCCTGTTCCATACCTCTCTGGCATGAAGAGAAGCTGTGTCTGCTAGATCACTATGAGAAGCTTGTTGATTCACATCAGAAGGAGATAACTAAAATTTTAAAACTTGTAATGATGGTAAAGACAAGAAAATGTTCTTATTCATATTGTTGTAGCATCTATAATGTGGAACAATGGAGCCAGAAATACTTTTAAAAGGAAGCAATAAATATTCAGTTCCACTGAAATATGGGAAAATACTCAACATGAAGTTGAATATTTTCAGGAGCTGCGAAATGCTTACAAAATTCCCATGACAACATGAGAATAGCACTAGCTCTCAAATAGTACTCTTCAGAGCAGCTTAAGTTAATTGCCCTGGCTAAACAAAATCTTTTAAGACAGAAAAGGCCTCTCTTTAAGGAGAACTCTGAATGAAAATACATTTGCTAATTGTCACAAGCCTATGAGTAAGCTGATTTACCAGGCCAAATTGTCACCTTGAAATCTGAGGCAAGAAATATAATCCTGCATTGTGCCTAGCATGAGTGGACACATCAAGGCATGACTCCAGCACAGTAAAGGGCAATGCACTGGGTACCCCTAAATGATCACCCATCACAGGGTGCAGTGGTAAACAACAGTATTGGATAATACCTGGCATGGCTGATCCTAACCCTAAGGACAGTTCATGTGATGCTTGCTCAGATATCAATTTGCAGGTTGCTTAATGAGTCAGCTGGTGTTTGTTTTTATGACATAGATACGACCTTAACCACAAACCCTGCTGTTGTAGCCATCTGGAAAGTTGTGTCATTTGACAACAGGTAGAAGTGTTCATAATTACAAAATCATAGAATAGTGTAGGCTGGAAAGGACCTTTAAAGGTCATCTAGTCTGCTATAAGGTCTCCCTGGAGCCTTTCTTCTCCAGGCTGAGCAACACCAGCTATCTCAGCCTTTCTTCACAGAGGAGCTGCTCCAATCCTCTGGTAATTTTTGCAGTCCTACATTGGGCTGACTGCAGTGAGTCCATCTATTTCCTGTGCTGAAGATTTCAGAGTTGTCTTACAGGTGTGGTATCACAAGAGCAGAGGGACAGAATCACCTCTCTTGACTGACTGGCCAAACTTCCTGTGATGCAGCCTAGGATACTGTTAGATGTAGTCACGCCTTACTGGCTCATATCCAGCCTTTCATCCACCAGCACCTCCAAGTTCCTTCTCAGCAGGGCTGCCGTCAATCCCTTCATCCCCCAGCCTGTATTTATAGCAGAGATTTGCTCTGAGCCATGTGCAGGATCTTACACTCAACCTGGCTGAACATTGTGAGGTTCACATGGGCCCACTCCTTGAGCTTGTCCAGGTCCCACTGGATGGCATCCCACCCTTCCCATGTGTCAACTGCATCACTCAGGTTGGTGGTTTTGGGAAACGGATTGAGGGTGAATTCAATCCCTCTTGTTATTGACGAAGACATTAAAGAACACTGGTCCCAGTACTGACCCTGACAGCATTTGTCACTGGGACATTCAGCCACTACAGTCTGGATACAACAATCCAACAAATTCCTCATCCACCAAAGAATCCACTCATCAAATTCATCTCTCTTTCATTTAGAAAGGATGTTATGGAGGACTATGTCAAAGTTCTTACAGAAATCCAGGTGATATGGGAATTGTTCTGTTTCATGGATGCTATTAGTCCGCATTTAGTATTTTGCTGTCACCAAAATTGCTGTCTGATAGAGAGTCAGTATAGAGTGCAAATCTCTTGACTCAGAATGGTCTTACAAGCTTAGATCTGCAAATTATGAAGTGATTTCACATTCACTGAGAAAAATGAAGCCACAGAGACACAAATAAATGCCAGCACTGCTGAAGATAACAGTTATTTTTAAGATATGATTGTTCAGCTTCAGTTCTTTATTTTTTTCTAACTGTTACTGAGAGGGGAACCATTAAGTATAATATAGCAAAACTTCTTAGACTTACTAGATTTCTCTAACATTTCTCAGTTCTTTCTGAAGCATTCATATGTTAAGGATGTTGCAGTGATTTGTGAATTCAGCCCAACATTTACTGAGAAGAAACCTTAGATGGCAACACTTGTTTACATGAGCTGTCAGTTTCTTATTGCAGTTTTATGATGTGGTGTTTACGCATTCAGATCCTAATCCCATAGAGAGATTTACATGCTGCAGCCCTTTCTCCTCTATTTTTAAGGCTTACCAAAGGTTAGTAACAGTTTTGAGGACTCCTATCAGAGATATCCTCAGTCCTTTTTTCTCTAACTATCATTATATGTCTTTACTTTAAACTTAGTAATGAAGAAAGGAAAAAATCTTTCTGAATCTCAAAATTTGTCCACATTTTGTGGTTGAGCCTTGTCTAAAATAAATATGATGAAAACTGTGAGGAAAACATGATATATTTTCCAAATACACTTTTCTCCAAAGTTGAGGAGTATATTCAGTACTTGTAGGTTTGCAGTGCAGAGCATTGATCAGTTCTGTACCACAGTGATATGTCCTGTTGGCATTGTATCCTGAGCATCACAAGATTAAGGGTGGTGCATTGTAGGTTCCTGCTTTCTCACATACTCCTGCATCACCACGGGATATTAGAGCTTGAATACAATATCTAAAGCACCGATTTTCAGGTTATTAGGACTACTTGACTCTAGGCATGTAGCACAGGAAGATTCACAGTATCAAAAATAAACTCTTCCTCTGTGTCACAATGTAGAGTTGCTAATACCTTTCCTTTTCCTTCACAAGGAAGTGTGAAGAGTAACTACCTAGCTGTCAAAATGAGGCTAATAATATGTATCACCTCTGGGAAAAAAAATATGATTTGGCATAAGTGGATAGTCCTTCAAGATTAAGAATGAGGAGAGTAAGAAGATGAACTGCTTTATGCAAATTTAAGAGTGCCTCTCAGCCCTCTCCAGAGACATTTTTCAAATTCCTTTCCTCACCAGTCAACATCACTAAGGAAAACAGTGGCTCAGACCTGTGGGTGAGGTGGATGCCATGGTAACAATACCAGGTGAGTAAGGCTTTTAATGAACATTTTCATAGAATCTGGATCATGGACTCTATAAGGGGAGTTTAGATCACGATTTTTACTTGGGTCCTTCAGAATTATAGGCTATGCGTAGAGCAATGCATAATTGGTGTAAATTAGTAGTTGCCTGATATGCTATCTCTCTATTTGTGTTTTAATATTAGGTTTGCACTTGTGATTTGGCTTGGTGAGGAGTCAAGTTTGGTTAAGTGATAAGTAAGTGTGACATTTTATCCCATCACCATCCTGGTCTTGATGCAGGAAACACAGTGTAGCATTAACTGCATGGACATTCTAAAGCATGGACAAATGAGATTAGTGCACTGGCAGGCACTGGGGCCTTTCAAGACAGAGCACTGGGAAGATTTTAGGGCATTGTTTACTGGAGGCAAAATGCTCTGTGATACTCAGCAGGTTTTTGTTTGGCTCAGGACACTGTCTTAGCAGCACAGTAAAGTTCTGAGGTACAAAGGATGCATATACATGCATGCACATGACCTGCTTTCCTTTGATTTGCTTTCTCTCCCTCCTGTTTGATTCTGCAAACGTGAGGAAATTTTTTAGCAAGATGCACAAGCATCTGTTTAGCTATGCAGCTTTTTTCCTCTTAGTTAGCATCTCTGAGATTCTGTAATTACACTTCTGGGTAAAATAGGCTGTCATGATAACTTATGCATAGAATGCTATATTTAAAGTAGTGGGCTTCATTCTTCTTGGATTTACACACAAAGCAGAGGTAGGGCCTGATGGAAGATAGTAAATTAAAGGAAATTTGATTTTCTTCTGAGAGAAATAGTTGAAGTTCATCAACTCAATGTAAAACTGATTATTTTTAAAATAAAAAACAGCAAGGGAAGATTCCTGCTTCTAGTAGAATATGGAGACTGACTATTTCCACGCTTATTCTGTAAGATATGCATTTCATTTTAGGTCAGCAAGTCTTTTGTTCAGATTGTGCTGCTGACCTTTAAACTGATACATTAACAATAGGGAGGAATACAGGATTGGCAGATGCTGTGGTGCCAATGTGAATTACTCATTTATAGCAGCTTGAGAGTGAGATTGATGATCTTGTGAGCATGTTAAAGAGCATAACCCAGAAGATTGATCTAGTGAAAAATATTCCAGAGTAAAAAAATTGCTGAGAGAAAGCAAAAGATAATCTAGAAAACAATGTCTTGTAGCAATCTTTGTGGTTTTCTTTGCAACGTTTTCTGGAAAAGATTGTTTGCTCTAATCTGAATGCCTGGTTTGCAAAATACTTATCAAGCTGATTCTAGCATGAAAATTTGATTTCTGCTGGACTGAAAGATTTAAAGGATAAGAATTAAAGTTTATAGTATTTTCACATAGCAGGTTGTAAATCAGTTGTCTGTTGTGGTTTAACCCCACATAACTGTTTGCTCACTCCCCCACCAACAGGATTGGAGAGAGTCAGAAGAGCGTAAGTGGGAAAATTCATGGGTTGAGATAAAAACAGTTAAATAGATAAAGCAAAAGCCACACATGCAAGCAAAACAAAACAAGGAATTCATTTTCAAGTACTCAATGACTTTTTCTGAACCACCTCACCTGGCTGTTAATATTTCTTATCTTATGCAACAAAAATTTGGTACAACTGCACTTCCCCAGATTCCTGATAATATCAAAAGCAAATCTTGTTTCTAATTACCTTAAATATAAATTCGAGGAGGAACACAAAGAATGTGTTATTAATTTCTGATGTAAATCTAGATATTTACATATTCACATTATAAATACATAACTGGAGGCAAAAAACTGCCTAATTTCTATTGTGATTAGCTCATCCCCAAAATAATAAAATTATGAGCATTATTTTATAAGAAAAAGATTAATTGAATATAGTTTTGTTTTGTTATTCCCTATGTAGGAATTTGCTTGGAAATACCCAGAATAGTAGTATAGGCAATATTTGTAAACTTTCAATTGGCTAAACTACAGGAAAGGGAAATTGTTTTATATCATCAAATTCACTGGTAAATTCTCAGGCAGTGATTCTCATGCAAGACCAGGATGAGAATCTGCTGGTGAAAAGCCTCAATCACCAACCAGGGAAGCTCAGGCAGCTGCACAACTGTAACCACACAACTTCGTTGTGAAGGTTACCACTTCCTGACTGGGATTTGAAATCTGGCTTGTAGCATTGATTCCAATGTGCTGTTTCTCAATAACTGTATTATAGCCTGCAGTTATCACTTGGACACTCTGATCAAGAAAAAGTCGTCACCCATGTTCCAAGGTGAAAGTATTTCATGCCCAGAGCTATGTTGTAGTGACATGTCATTTGTATGAAAGCCATACAAGCTTTTATGTGCTTCCAACAACAGCAAATCATTTGAGGACTCAGTGACATGTGAAATAAACTGTAATTCAATTCTCACCAAAGATATTTTTCCTTAATGTAACTTAAAAGATAGAGGGCTTGCTTTTTATTTCCTCTCAAACTATAAAATGTTATTTCCTGGATTTGAAATCTAGTGGGACTCCCTATGAAAAGGGATTTTTTATATATTCAGTTGTTCTTCCACCAGTGTGTTCACACTAAAACTAAAATTAAGATTCAAGAAGATAATCTGCTAAGATTTTTTCTACTTTAAGATGTTTGATCTTCTAATTTATGCTTCTGAAAATTATTATCGAATAACTTCTACATTTAGTGATTACGGATTTCTTAGTTTTCAAAAATATATTAAGAGAAAGAAACATGGAAGTTATTTCTGGAACACTCAATGACAAATACAGGGTCAAACTAAATTACAGGATTTACATGTTGAAATCAATGCTCATATACAATATTTAAAACACATGTATAGCATGTATTAAAACTTTTCAGACATTAATTTCATGGTAGTGTTTCTGCTTCACATAGAAGAACCCATGTGGAGATGCTCCCCCATAACTGGTCACTGTTTTTCTCTGTTTTTCTTAGAATTGTTTTGGAGAAAAATATGTTTTCCATAGGAAAACATAGTTCTGGCAAGCTTAAAATGAAGTTTAACTGAAATTTCAGACAGGCAAGAAGGTCAAGAAAAATCATTAGTGTTTCCCTCAAAAAAGAAATGCGAGAGAGTATGATCAGGTAAAGTAATAATGCTTCATTTGGAGCGTTAGCAGTAAAAGGGTACAATGAAGATGGATAAAAACAAAACCAAAATAAACCAAAATGATTTAATTCTGGAGGGACAAATGAATATCCAAGTACTTCTCTGCAAAGTACCTCCAGGTAGAATTTCAGAGAAGTCCATTTCTAGATTGTCCATTTTTAGTTAATTTCAAACAATTATTTTGACCTTCTTTAATCTTCAAATCAAGAGGATTTTTTTAACTCTTCTGAAAAGCAAAAGCTTTTGTTTATGTGTTGAATAGTTGATAGTTTGTCTTAGCATCACTTTATAGAATTATGGATTTTTTCTGTAATATTTATGTTGTTTGCAGGAAGTCTTTGAATATTTATCATCAAAATCAAAATCTAATTGATGTATAGGTGAAAACCTTGATTGTCTTTAGAGAGTGAAACTTAACTGCAGATCTCTAGGCAGCTGCTATCACCTCTTGTTTCAATTATGTTCTTCACAATTATTTTCCTTTAGTAGATGTACCTGTATAAACTTTGCCAAACATATAAAGCTTTTATTATAGTACATAATATATTTAAATATAACAAATGTATGCTAGTTAGTGGAAATAAGTGGATAGCTAATATCAAAGTTTTCTTCATATTTTACATGCAAGTCATGTTCTCCATTCTCTTTGCATTCCTTATTGCCATGTGTGTGCCCAAGTTCTCCATACACAGCATTGTACTTGTTTTTAGACACTATTATGTTATTTCCATTAATTGGCGTCCTGTCAACATGCATCTTGCTCAACTGCCTTTTTAATTTTTATAATTCTTTCATCATATCTAGTCAAGGAGTTAAGGTAAATTGAGTCACCTATTCTACACCTAATTGGCTCTTCTCCTTAATCATCATAGCTGGTTTGAACAAACAAGCAGAACTAACCCTGCTTTAGGCTCTGTATTAAAATCTCCTTTACCTTATTGGTTGTATTATTTTTTTTTCTCAGAAATTGCAAAGATATATACATGAACACTTGCTATTTCTGAACTCAGCCAGTGGTTGGAATATGGGAAGTATGTCCAAGATTATGGAAAAACTAATGAGAACTGAATCTTCCAGGGAGCAAAATCTATGGCATTGCTGTTCTGCTTAGCCTAATGTGTTGGCTTTGCAAACAGATTATTATGAAATAATCTGGTTAGAACTAATGCCTGCCAATAATATACCAGTTTTTCTTTTAATCAGGGAAATTAAACTAAAACAAAGAAGTAAGGGAAGAGACAAATGTAAAAGAAGTTCGGATTTTGTAAAACAGAACTATGAACCTGAAAAATAAACCATGAAGAAAACTGTATTAGAACTGTAGCTATGCCTATGAAATTGGAGAAAATAATGACTTGCAGAACTTACCCAGTTCTTCCTGAATAAGGTTCTGCAGCTGAAACTGGATATAGCTCTCTTTAGCTTTTCCTAGGGTCTGTGCTGTGGCATTTCTGGTTAAAATTCTTAAGCATACATTTGGTTGTTCAAGGGAGTTTAAATCTTGGCAAATTAAGTTCTTGGCGCCTGTCCATTTACATGTAATTATTTGAAGATCTTCTTAGGGATTTAGCTAGAAACAGCACATTATTCATAAGTGCCCTGATGAAAGAGTGTTAAATAGTTACAAAATAACCTGCAAATTTGCAGATGCTGCCTCATGGTCATATCATACATATGTGATAATTTTTATCAGTGAAATTCAGTTAACTGTTGGAAGCATATTTAATGTCAGGATCAAGATTTGTTTTGTTCTTGCTCCTTAGTTTTTCTTTGCATTTCACAGCTTTAGATATATTTTTCTAATCATGGTGTTTCATATCATACTTCCAGCAATACATGCAACATGAAATATAATTTCTAGACCTATCTAGTCACTTTATAGCTAACCACACCCTTTTCCCAGTGTCGTGAAATCTTCAGTGAAGATGAAGAAGCATTAGGAATCCGTATTGTTGCTGCAATATTGCACATATTGCTTCACTAACAACTGATTTCTCCAGAAGCATTTGTCATGTGTGTATATCCATCAGATTGCTCAGACAGAAAGATCTAGCAAGTGTAGGCTGGGGTTGTATGAACTGTAATTAAAACCTGCTGGTGGCAAATTCATACTATTTCCCTACGTTTGGGAGCTTCCAAGATTAAAGGTGAAAGACATCAATTGATGCTCATTAGTTGGAACCATTATGCAAATTATCTGGCATGCCCTTCCAATGGTCTTTCTACCTCCATCTATCTAGGCTTTTGTCTCCTTTTTCCTGGATGTTCTCTATTTCTGTCCTTCTCTTCCCATCTTTCATTTATCTTTCTTTGCACTCCTGAATTTCCTTCTATTATTCCTTGCTCATTATATACTTCAGCATTGTCAGAAAGAGGGCCAAACCCAAGCATTCTTAGAAGAAAGCTGTTGGGACCAATCTAACATGTAAATTCAGTTTGATGTGTAATCCAATGAGGAAATCATACAGCCTGGCAGAGCAGAAAAATGGAAACCATAAAAAATATAATTAAACAAATAATGGAATTGAGACAATTCACACTTCACCTCATTTTTCCTCCATTTAATTATTGTTGAGTGAGAATATTAACTGTGGTATTACTCTCTGTCTTGTCCCATTTTAGAAATGTCAAAACACTAAGTGATTTCCTAAAGGAAAATATTTTTCTACTCTCTAACTTCCCTTTTTCTGGAAGTAAATTACTAAATATACGTACAGTTCTCAGTTTTATCATATTGAATTTATGTGGTTTACTGAAGTAAAAATTTTAATTTTTACAAAGTAAAATGTTTCACACTGTCTTCTTTATAAAGTGAAAATCAAACTATTTTAAAATGGGAAATACTGAAACAGTTTTACGAAACTTAATTATTTGATTTCTGGGTACTTGGTGAAATTTAAACAGTTTTATTTTTGAAATAAAAAAATAAAAAATAAAATTAAGAAAAAAACCCTATTTCTAAAAGGAGTACTCAGAAACTATTTTTAAAAAAGCTCAACCAAATAAGCCATAAGATTTTTTTGGGCAAGATATTCCTGATGTTTTTTACTTTCAGAAAATAGGATAATGATCCATTAATATTTAGTGTCTTTTACTACCACTTTGACATCTTTTGGTAAAAGAGAAATGAATATTTTTGTTTTTAGGAAATCTCTATTACTCTGTTGTGTTAGTTTGTACCCCTAAAGACTTTGGTTCAATCATTTCTACCATTTTATCTCATTCAAAGATTTGTTTCAAAACTAAAATCCTCACCTTCCTGTTCATTTCCGAGTACCTGACATAGTGTGAGGACTGTGTTGGTGGTTCTCTGGCAGAAAAGTGAAGATATATTTTCTGTCTCTTATGGTGTGACATAGTGTGCGCCTTTATGGGCTAGAGAGTCATTCTCTAGTTCCATGAATACAAAAGTGGAAGATCTTCAAACAGGATGGATTAATAAATCAGTATTTCATCTGTTAGGGTTGTGCTCTCAATAATTCCACTGCAAATGAAAGTATCTCCATCGAATCTGAGAGGTGCAGAAGAGTGGTAAAGGTACAAGAGGAGGCCCAGGCCCCAGGATTGTGTGTTCAATCAAATTAGTTGAGCAGGTGGTGTTTAGAGAGGCATGCAAAAAACAAAAGGCTCCAGGGAAATGAAATTAAAAAGTCTTAAACCAATGCAAAAATAATAAACAATTGTATAATTTTCTTTTAACTGAGGAGAGGCCATGGAGGCTAAAGATTCTTAAGAAATTTAAAAATAATTTTAAAAGAGCAAAAAGTTGCTCAGGAAAGTGTCACACATGAGCATGATCATACTAAACAAGAAAAATGCAGTGGATAGGGAATGTGGAAAACAAAGACCAATGGAAAGGCCAGTAGAGGAAAGATCAAAGACAAGTAAAAAAAATAAGAAAATATCTATCCAAAAAGTTTTTTCTCTCCTTTTCCTCTGCAATTCCATCACCTTAGGCATAGCATTGCAGAGCATCAAGCCATGTTCACTAGCAGTTTTTATTAGTAAGGTGTGCACATGTGTATCCAAAGGAGTTCCTTCAAGGCCTAAATTTGAATTGCTTGGTGCTTTTTTTTCTGTGATTAAGTGGAGGAAGTGTCACCAAACTACCCTAGATACCATACTCCCCCACAGCAATCAAGGTGATGAACCATTCAGAACAACAGTGTGAAAGCTTGAATTACCATTCTGTGAATAAATTCTCATTTTAGCTTTCAAGACATTTTAGATCCCTTGGGGGTAGAGAAGTTTTATGGGCAAATCCCAAAGTTGTCAAAGGTAATTTATTGAGTTTGTTGCTTCTTTTATATCAGATATAGGGATCCAGATGCATTTTGTTGCACATATAATGACAACTTCCTAAACAAATATTATAATTTCCTTTCTTTCCAAAGAAGAATCAGAGAAAGTCACACTGGCTCCCTGGAGCAGCACACTATATTTTTAATAGACTATCCATTGAAGACTTGAGAATACTTTTGCTAATTTAGAGATATTTCAAAGCCTACTGAAAATATTATCTCATACTTCATGTAACAGTGTTTTGCTTTTAACTTCACAAATGAAGATGAGAAATTTTCATAAAAATTAAGAAAATGAGATACAGTTTCATGAACATATATATGCTGTCTTCAGTCAGATAGCTCAATGCCACCAAAGCCAATACGGTTACTCATACAGCTAATGTACAAAGCTGTGCTTTCTGTGTGAAACCAGACAGAGGAATATTTTAATTGTTGCTAATTATTGTCTCAAAGAAGACTCAGTTATTCGAGTGGTTCTCTTCTTTTGGTAATTATCCTTTTCTCTCATGGTCTATTCTACAGATTGCCTATGATGCCTCTCTTTAAAGATGTCTAGCTAGAGGGTAAAAAAAATACAAATGACGGTTTTTAGCTTGTAATATATCACCGAAATAAATATTTGCAGGTGGATGTTGCAATCATTACTTGTTCAAGCTTAATGAAGAGAGTTCAAAATGAACTTCATTATTGAAATCTGTTTTGAAATCACTTTGTAATTTTTCACAGCGTGTTGGAAAAGTTTATTGTTTTGACTTGAAGATTGAAGAAAATCCCAATCTATTTCTATTTGTATTTATGGAAATTAGAATTAGAATAACATACAGTTCACATTTAACACATAAGAATATGTTGCTGTGTGAAAATTGTGAGGCCTGCTGGTTTAATAAGCCAGTTTATATAAACAAATACGTTACTTTTTATTGTGCTGCAGCAAGAGACTGTGATACAAGAATAGACAAGGAAATATAAACTATTTCCAAAGCTTCAGTTCTCTGACTTCCATCATTATTTTAGGAAAAAAACCATAAAATGCTTATGAAGTTGTATTTCTGGTCCTTCCAAAAAATTATGCATGTTGTTTTGATGCATAAATTTAAGTGTCTCTTTTCTCCTTTTTTTTTTCCCCAAATACATACATATATATTATTTCTGAAACATTATTTTTATTCTTAGAATATCTTTCACTTCCCAGATCACTAAGTGTGCATCTTTTTATTCTTTCCTGATGATGCAACCACTCTAGTCCAGCTTCTGAGCCACTTCTGTTCTACTGTTAGTAGTATTGTACTTTTGAACCCAAATTTTGTGAAGTCTTATGCCCTTCTGTGAAAGTTTGGCAGTGCTTCCTCATTCTGAATAGTTGATTTTTTAGTGTCTCCCTCATGGTTTGAACAATTCTTTCATTCAGAAGCCAAATCAGTGAGGGTGGCTTTTACTGGGATGAAGACTCTCCCTTCTTTCATTATGAATTAGTATATGACCCTACTTTGCAAAGATGTAAGCATCTTTTAATTGTGCACTTTAAGAATCTGATTGGTCTTAATGGTGCTAAGCAAAGTATGTAAAGCAGTGGAAGTAGTGTATTTTCCAGTCAAAGATTTACAAATAGAAAAACAGAAAGGATATAAGCCTTATTTTTTTAAAATTTCGTTAATGAAGTCAGAGCCTTGTGTATGGAATTGTCATTGACTGCACTAGGAGTCTATCCATCGAATACAAATCTTATAAAGCCTCTGTGCCTTCTTCCAGAAATAAAACCTTCTCCTTTTTTCTGTCATTGAAAATGGTTCACATAGGGAGATAAAGAATAGTTAATAATTATGGGTAAGAGAAAAGCCATTATTTCATTTCAGCATCAAAAAAAATTTTTAGGATGGCTTGAGATTTATTTTTTCACAAAATGTTATTAAAGGTTTCTGTGGTCTATAAAAATCTTGTGCAGACTAAGCTCTAATGTCAAAACTTGTTTCTGTGGTCTTACTAGTGTCAGTAAAAATAAAAAGGTTAAACTCTTCCTCTTCCATAGCACAGATTATCCCTGTTTGGCTGGGATTTTACTTTCCACTGTGAACTCTCATGTTAAATGCTCCTGTTTTACAGATGGGCTACTGTAAAATGATTATCAGGTTTGGTACCTTTAATCAACTTTCACATGCCAACATAAAGCAGAACTTTTGGTAGTCTTGTGTATTATTTCATTAAGGAAGTGTAATATTCACTCACCCTGAGGCAACCATCTAAAATCAGTTGAATTAATCACACCTCTCCAGGGACTGTAGGAGAATATAGGAATATTGATGAAGCCAGAATTTGGTCTATATTGACATTAGCATATACAGAGCAACAGACAGTTAATTGTTCTTGCTATTAATAAGGAATTGAAATTTATCTTAAATAAAAAGTCAGTAGCTTTAAGCCAAAATGAAAAATCTAAGAGAGTTTAAAATGGTAATAATGATTCAGTAGCTTTGTTTTAATAATCTCCTGAATTGAAATGTATGATAGTTTAATATTATATTTTATAGTAATATTAATATAAATTTCTCTAGAAGTGGGATGTCATACTATTACTAAAAACTGATTTTGAAAATCATTTCCTCACATCAGTGCTACTTCTGTCAGACTGTATTACATTAAAATTTTGTAAAAGGTGAAAATTCAGTGCCATATATGCTTTGTACACAAACCCTGCTATAAGTACACTTGAAGAGCTAATAAAACCATGCAAGGTGAAATCCTTCCATGAGAAAATTCTGGTATGTGCTATGCTTAAGGATATTTTGGTTATCTGTAAAGGACAGAGATGATTGATATCAACATCCTCTCATTTGTTTCTTTCCTGTGATATAATAGTTATTTCTATAATTAGTTATATACTGCCTGAACATGACCTTGCACTTTTTAAAATCTATGAGTGGAAACCAGGGAAGTATTGTCCACTGTAATTAAATTCTTGCCTCCTATTGTGCCACCTTTTCTAGCATATATATACAACCACACTTACATATATGGTGTGAGCCATACAAGACACCACTGCACTCCAGGGCAGAAGATGAAGAAACAAATACTTGGTGTCATATTGTGTAACATTATATAAAGCATTCATATGCTATAAAAATAAAGTGAAATTAATCCATTGCAGCTTGTCATATGCTATAAAAATAAAGTGAAATTAATCCATTGTAACCTGAGTCAGGAATTACTTTCATAATCCAGAAAGAGCAATGATATTTTACAATTACAGACTGCTTTCTCATGTTAATAAAGAAACTAAAGAATTACTCCAAAAACTGAAAAAATCTGGGTTTACCTTCATTATTAACCATAAATTAGTGAATTTTGGTTCAATAACTGTTCTTCTTGTCTATAAATAGGAACTACAACTGTTTATTCCAATGCTTATGTTTCTACAGTCAGAAAAGCCAAGACTTCCTCTTACTGGAACTTTTTGGAATGTGGGTGTCTGGATTTCATGCATCAGACATTTCTTCTGCTCATCTTTTACTAATGGTGGCTTGAAAAAATGTGGTAGATGCTAATGAAGTAAGCAAAAGCCCATATCTGTATGCACATAGATCTGAATATCTCAGGCCAGACATTCATTACTCCCTAGGACATGGCTGCTATGAATTTAGCCTCAATTCCTGAATTGAAGAAGGCTGAAAATCAAGTAAGACCTGTTAGTCATATACATTTCTGATGAAACTCAAAACCTTTTTGTTCCACAAGTGATATATGTTGTACCTTGTTATAACCGCTTCTCAGTAATTGCTAAACTACATTAAAGTGGGTGCAAGGTACTTGCGAGGGGTTTTTTTAGTATTGTTATTAACTTTTTAAGATTTTCAACAAAGGGAGCTTCCTTAGAACATTCTTGCAGTTAGAGTCTCACACTGCTAGTGCAGGGAATGAGTTAGTAGGTGGCCCTTGCCTTACCTCTTCTCAGCCTCAAGGAAAGCCCCACACGCTATGTTGTCAGAATATGAACTACTGCAGCTCCTAAAGCTGTTTTCACCTGAGTGCTGTTCAGGTTTCCTTCTTTGCCTTTAAAAAAAACCCACATATTTTTTTCTCATTTCAGTGCATGTGGCCACAGGATCCTCAAAATGCCTCTTGTAGGTTGTGTCTGGTGAGGTCACTCCATAAAAGTACAAAACTAACTTAAAAGATCAAATAAATACAACGTTCAAGTTCAAGAGCAAACAAGTTGCTTCCCGACTTCAGCTCACAAATGTTGCTTGATAAATTTTTAAAGTAGTCTTGTTTGTGTGCTGGCTTTTCTAGAAGATTAAATATTAAGAGCTTGTGAATCCTCTTATCCTGGTGCCTCCATTTTCCTTGCTGTGGTTAGTGAGATCTCCCAAATGAAAGCTGTAGGCTGAAAGGGCCTCCACACCACTTCCTCTGGGGTAATAAGAGGACTGTTGCCATTTTGTCCAGTTTGTCAACACCTGAGTTTGCTGCACCTTCCCAAATTACAAACATACACTATCAAATATTTATGAAACCGTGGCAGATACAAATGCCTGAGATATCAGCTGAGATCTTCTTTTAGTCTATTTTCACTTCTCTTTCCACTTTCTTCACAACATCATGTATTATTCTTCCAAAAATATACTGATCAAAATAAGACTGTTTATTTCCCCATCTCTGCTATGTATATGCTGGCTGCATTTGCAAAAGTTTTGTATCTCCTGGGCATTTTCTTGGTTTATTTTCATTTTGACAATGTATGCAACTATGTGTTTTGTTTTTGCTGTGCTATTGCTTTGAACTCTCTCTGCCTTACTGCCGCAGGTTTTTTGGTTTGTATCCCTTTAGTATTTTGGATATCGTCTCATGCAATTCTTCTGTCATTTGTTATAAGCCTCATTTCATTAAACAATTTCTTTTGCTTGGAAAATGTTAGCTTTTTTAAGAGTTGATTCTAAGAATTCTGACTACTCTTTTTATTCTTACTGATCCAAAACATAGCCTTCTTTTTTTATTAGGAATTTATCTAGCCTTTACAAATTGCAAGGCTTAATTTTTTTTAAACTCAGATGAGATTCCATGTGTGGTATCATATGCCACATCGGTTGCAAATTCTTCTTTGGCCTTCTTTGTTTCTCAGAACCACCAGTTATGGGACATCAAGCTCTTCTGATGTCTTCCCTTTTGCTGAGGATGACTGCTTCACAGAATATCCTGTGATTAGAGTTGGAAGGGGCACACTAGGACCACGGAATTCTGACTCAAGGGGGATTGCCTTATCATAAAAGGAAATCCAATTTGACAAGCAGGACTTTCCCCTCACGAACTTGTGCTGGCTGTGACCAACGCAGACTGTTTTGGTCAAATCTGTATTACTGTTGTCTTCCAGATTCCCTAGGTTTTAGTGCTGGGACAGACTTTTAGCAGCAAAATCCTTCCAGTGTTCTTTGACACTTTCCTTGTTAGTATGGTGGGCTAGAATCCCATTGCTGATTTTGGCGCTTCCAGAAAATCTGCCTGATTCTGTGGCCCCTGAAGTGTCTCTACTGAAGGCTGGTGGCTGGCCTTGCATGGCACACGTTGCATCTCTACAGCTAAAATTGCTCAAGCTCCTGCAGGAAGGACCCTTGTAGTGTTGGGGGTCTGTCTAACACTGTCCCCCAGACTGACCAATTTTGTACAGAGGTAATATCAAACCAGGATGCATGCTAATAGCAAAGCAGGATGGGTACACATGGGCCGGAGTCTGTTCCATGACCCTGTTAGTTTTATTGGAATAGAAGCAGTGTCAATAATATTAGTCAGTAAATTATATATTTGTAGGAAATCTAACTTAAAAGATTCAGTTCCTCAGCCGAAAGAGCAGATTTGCTCTCTGGAGCTGAAATAACAATGTTGCCTCACTTTATAGTCCCAAATAGCAAGCACTTAGGCATTCCCCAGGACAGAGGGAATCCCACCTTCAAATATCTTTTAAGCTTTATTTGAAGCAAAGGTAAGAGCTTTCATCTCCTATCTCTGAACCTTTAGGCTTGCCAAGTCAGTCTGTCTATATCTGTAGTCCAATGAATATTTAATTATTGAAAAGTGGAATAGTGCTTACAGAACACATTATGGTGTCTAGTTGCAGTCTTCCAGCTGAAAAGTGAGTCTAATTTTAATACCTGACTTCTTTGCTAATTTATCTGAAACAGTCTAATTCACTGAGTAGTAATGGTTTATGGTATTTGAGGAAACATAGAGGGTATGTAACACCGTGTGCTAGGGTAAACTGAAGGTATCGTGCCTTCCAATTTGACTTGTTTTTACAGAATTAAAAAATAAATGCTTCTGACATGTTTCTTTTTTCTGCATTGCCTTGGAACATTATGTGCCTTTGGCAGTTTGCAGTTCTGGTCTAAGCACTGTCATTGCTTTTGCAACTTTAATCTTTCAAAATAATTTAATTTCAGCTGACTTTTTAGGTTTTTCACTAAGGCATCATTTAATTAGCGTGAGTGTGAACTGGACTTTCCCGTGCAATTGAGTGATTTATAATTAGCATTCTCATTTTTTGTTGAACTGCAATAGTACTCTACATTCTTTTTAATCAGTTTTGTTTGTGATATTTCTTTTCTTCTGTTCTTTCAAAGTTGTTCTCCTTTGTGTTCTGGTAAAATGCAGTAATTATACCCTTAAGAATAACCATCTCTGCCCTGTTAATTACAATTAAGGGAATCCATGCATTATTATGTTTAGATTTCTGGATAATTTAAGACAAGAAAAAACATTGTGGTTTTTAGAAGCTTACATTACTGTCTCATCCTCTCCTTTATTAGACTGCTTATGTCTGCAAAATTCAAGAATCAGTGGAAACTAGAAAAAAACAGTTTATGACCTCCTATTCAATCTTCATGCTTTTAGATGGGAGAACCTTTCTTAAAAAAGTTTCTGTAGGTTTTTTTTTTTCAACCATATTTTAATTTGTCTTATGCATCATTCTATTCTGTGCAATAGTAGAGTGATGATCTGCTCTTCGTTTTCCTGGAACTATCTTGGGAATTCACATAGTAAATATTCTACCTTCAGGTGTGTAGGTCTAGAAATAAATCTATGTGCACATGTGGACAAAACCCGAACTAGCACCACAATAAACCCCTTCATATTCCTGTTAAGCTAAAGAAGATCAACAGATGGAGAAATCATTTTCATCTTTCACCAGAAAGTCTTTATTGTGCTGGATATTTCTCTTCTTTACATTTGTTTATTAGGATAAAAGCAATTAGATAATTAAGGGAAGTACAGGCCTTAATTTTTTCCTTCCGGGGTGATCTTTTGCCTGCAGCAATGGATTAGTGTTGCTTTGGGAGGTGAAGGAGTTGGTGTTGTTTCTCCTTCTTTCTGTGACCCTGCACCTTTCCCAACACTAGGCCAGGGGGAGCAGATGTACAATAGCTCAGTGGCGGCTCCACTCACTTCTCCTTTCCCCTGAGAGATTGAGAGAGTTCTGTTCTCTCTGATTCCTTCTCTCTTCTCCATGATGCATAATGGGAAATGGACCAAGGAGTGCAGGAACTGCCCTTCTCTGCTCAGCTGGAGAACAGTGTTGCTGTTGTTGGGTGTTACTCTACTCACAAGCTGCAGGAAGGACAAAGAACTGGCCAAGAGAAGCAAAAAAAGAAGGCAAGGAAAAGTAATGGAGCACTCTGGAGGAGAGATCTGACAGGAAGATGAAGCACAGGAGTATTTGCTGTGAAGGCGTTTTCCTCATCTACACAGATGGCCTTCCTGCCATCATGCTAAATGCAGTGAAGAGTGTTTAATGCTGGTTACTCAGATGCTTAGCTTCAAAACTAATATCCTGGTTACTGAGTTTTCAAACTATGCCTTGCAAATGAATGGAGGAACACATTGCAGCATTTTGGAGACCTTTATTCTTATGGTTGGGTTATTGAGACCCTAATGAATGGACCAGTTCCCCTGGTTACAATTGATTGACTGAGGAATGGACTACTGTTTTCCAACAGCTCTGATGTCACTATTACTTATGGCAAATGTAAACAATATGTTCTATTGAAAATATAAAGCTAATAGGATAGCTGCTGTACTTAGAGACATGCTGAAACATATCTGACAACTGACTGTTCTCAAGTTTAGCTTCACGTAATTTTTTTCAGTTTCATTCTACTAAAAAAGCTCTCACAGTGTCAGCTGGTACTCAATCAGTGAATCTCATCCTGATGTTGCCTCCACCCTGAGAAGTGATGCTCATTTAATAGCAAATATGGTTTTATTTTTCTATTTACTCCCTCAAAATCCAATGAGACATCCACTCTTCCATAATTGTGTCCTGTAGATCATAAATGTGTCACTGAATCATGAGATATGTTTTTAACTCACTGACAAGAAAACTTAGTTTTTAACAAGAATTTAGATAGATGTGGAACAACCTCTTTATGAAAAGAAAATTCAACACCTAACACACATTTTACTAAATGAATTATAATTTGACATGGCCTGCTGTGAAAGAAAATTCTTATGAGGTCTGATGGGATGAGGTTTACACCTTAGTATCAAGCACTTTAAACATACAGATTTTGATTTTCTCTCTGTATTTGTAGTGTAAAGGGGAGAAAAAATTTTAATTTACTACTAGCTTTCCCCTACAGGATCAGAAATGACAGTCATTAACCACATTTGGGAGAACAACATTTTTGGGGATGCTAAAGATATCTTGCAGGTTCTGAGAAGCATCAAGGAAATCTGGCTTTGAAGGTCAAGAAACGAATGTGGTCTTATTTGTATTATTCATGTGATTTCTAATCCTCGTTTAATTATGGGAAATCAAGAATGTAAATAAGAAACATATTAGGTTTTTTTAGTATTAATTATTTATATTTTTTATTCAAGTTCTGTTTTTCTTCATTGAGAATTGGAGTTGGGAATGTTCATGAGGTAGTTTTTTGATTCTGATTTTCAAGTGGATTGGACAGCATAGCAGATACTGAAATGACAAAAACCAGATACATTCTTCTATTACCAATTTTCTAAATAGGGATGAGTGACTGGAATGACAGAGGAATTGGCCAGCTGAACAGGGTGGCCTGATCCAGGCCTGGCTACATTGCTTCCTTGTCAGCTGGGTTCCCCCTGATCAGTGTTGTACAGATTTGTTGCACAGTTTTAACTTCTCTGCCTGCTGCTGGGTGCCATATTTAGCAACACTGTGATCACTGTGCAACCAGCAAACAACTTTGGGTATTTTTCCAAAGGATTCCCTCCATTTTGCCATAAAAGATAGCAAAGAAATCCAAATTTTCATTCTGTTTTTCTTTGTCCCTCATCTTTTCACCTCCATTTTGAGCTTCTTTATGGCTGGGAAAGTCAGAGATAAATTAATTATGTGTAAATATTGTGTTACAGTTACAGCTCACTTTATAGTCTCCCAAAAAAAGAGAGGGGGAAACAAAAAATTCTTGTCTCTTTTACAGACCTTAGTAAGGACTTAATAGCAAGTGCTGTAGTGAGGTCTCATACTAATAAGCTTGATTGCACTTAGTACAGAATATCTGCAAGATTACCGAGCTATGGCTTGTCAAATAAATACAGCACAATTTGTGATAGCCATGTTTTAATGGAGTTCATTCCTTTCTAATTTGCAAAATCTAGTAATTCATAAGAAGTTCCCTTGACATCGGTGTCAAGTGGCTTCATTCTATGCTATTGGATAAATTAATTTTATTTATGTAAAAACTACACAGTGGTGGTGAACTCTGTGCCTGAGTGTCTTGGAAGCAGTCTGAGTTGGTTTCACAGTGCATTATCACAGTGGGGAAGTGTGAGTGATCTGGTTTTGCTGAGCAGAAAGCTGCTGTACGTGGATCCTTCAAGCTTTGAGTGATCTGGTGCCTGAATGTTCCTCATCTGGCCACAGGACAGGGGTGGAAGCTGACTCTACTCTTGAGGCATCAGCACACCCAGGGCTCAGTCCAGACACTTGGAGTGCACATCCTCAGATGACACTTGGGCATCCTTAGTGTTTGACTCTGGATTGGGTGGAAAATGTGCACTTTTATGGGACATGTCTTTTGCCACAATGGACCACCACTACCAGTTTCATGATCTTTGTGCGTGGGAGATGAGCCACAGTTGATTCACAAGTATGAGGGGACACCAAGAGGGCTCAGGAGCAGACACCAGGCTGTGGGCTCAGGGTGGTGGGGTCTCAGCATAGCAGTGTAGGGTGGGAGCTACGTGCATGTTGTTACTGTGGGAAACCTGGCAAGCCTGCACCTAAAATCACAGCCTTTTATCTTCTGTGGCAGATGAAAATCTTCTGTGGCAGAAGTCCTCACTACTTCATCAAGGTGAAGAATAAATTAGGAGTCAGTTTCTTCAGCTACATTTATACACGTGATTTGAGTATCTCCAGAGGGTGCTGAGACTTGCTTGCAGAAAATGATACACTCCCCTAGAACTGAACTGTTTCACCCAATAAAGTTTAGTGGTCACATCCATGCCTGGTCCAGGCAAATTCCTACTCTGCTCATTGGAGATTGCTTGGGATGGTGCTATTTACGTGATGAGAAATCAAGGCTAGTGTTCCATCTAACATTTGAATGGCCTCAAGTGTTGAATTTTTGCGCCTGAGGGCACTCCTAGCTCTCCTTAATTTGAAATGGTCAAAGCCTCTGGAGCTCTGATAAAGCATCTGACTTGTTTAAAAAGTTTGTGTAGAAGTTGAAGTTTACCCAGCTGTCCGTGATCCAAGATACCTTCACCTCTGTAACAGAAATTACATTAATCCTCTTTATTGCTGTCTTGATTAACTGTCACATCTGAAGTTGATCCCAGCCTCAGGGAAATATTACTTTTTGGCAGGGTAGGGAGATGTGGAATGTAAAGATAGATTTGACAGTAAGGGTGCCTTTTCATTTTGCAGTGGTAAAAATAAAAATAAATTAAAAAAAATAAAAAAAGAAAAAAAAAGAAACAAAGATATAAATCTTGACTCTGGTGATTCTCATTTTGGTAGGATCTGAACTGTTCTGTTTCTGCTGAATGAGTCACACATTTAAACCAGCAGAACTGCAAAATAGGTTGTTGAGTCGAATCAAACAAGAGTTTTATGCAGTCTTGTTGTACTTCAGAATAAAGCCTGTAGAAAGCTTATTGAGGAAATGCAGTCTTGCAAATGCTTTCTGCTGTCGCTTTTGATGTTCCCAAATACAGAAGATGTCAGCTTGAAAGAAGAAATGTTCTTGGTAGGGAGTGATGTTGACTATATGAGAAATGGATTTGTATTATGGCACTCTATTCCCCTTGGAACGTTAATACAAGGAAGTGCAAGCTATTTTATTAAATCATGGATTCCAGCATGGAATCTGTCAGTTCTGCCAAGATGTTTTATTTTTAGCACTGCAAAATTGCTTGTCAAGCTCCCACATCTCACCTGCAAATTGTGTGTGAGAAACAATGAAAAGTAGTTCACCAGTGGCTTCGTGTCTTAGGTGTAAACCTCAATCCACTTAGATTAGCAAGACCTTTTAAAATTAAGTTTTAGTTTAGTCCAAACTGCTGTATTTGGTGAGGCTAGCTGATACAACGTGTTTTGGTTAATCCTGTAATCTAAGAAAATTAATTTGCTGCTTATTCATGACAAATATTTCTTACAAAAAAACTGGGGAGGGTGGGGAGGTGGTATGAGAAACACCAGAAAAACTAACAATACATGATCTTCCTCTTGGCACATACATTTCCTTAGTCATGGATAGCCTGACATTTTCCTATGAATGCTTCACAGTTGGAAGTTTTGGTCCTTGTCAAGAGAGGGACACGCTGTAAATGTTTTGGGTCACTTGTAATTCCACAAGCAGAGAAAGAGTCCAGGTGTCTAAAAATCTCAGGATATAAGTCATAAAAAGTACTTGAGTGACATAAGGACCCGCTGTTTCATATTATAGCCAACTTTTATGTAATGTAGTCCTCAGCTTTTCAGTGTTCCCACGGCTGTTACTTACACCATGGAGGTTTTTTTTTTTTGAGACTTCCATGTGCTAAATAACTGAGAGCTAAACTGAAATCTGCTTAGAAACATGAAGCATATTTTATAGAGTACATAACTGAGTTCTCTGTTTTTCTCTCAGTGCTTTATGAATTCAGATATTCTTTCTTCAATCTTCCTTTAATTTCTTTAATCCTTTCTTTAAGCCCAAATTACTGCCATGGTGAACTGAGTCAGTCATGTAATGTGGAATCTCCAGTCAATTCTTATTTCCCATCTAGAAAAAGAGACAGGCCCCTCTGAGCTGTAAACTACAACAGCAGAAGAACTTTAATCTTCCTGTCACTCACCTTCAGTGATCCCTTAACCATCTCTACAGAAGGATACTGTAAGGCTGGTTCTTCTGGGAGCATCCTGTCTTTAGGGACATGCATTTGGCCTTCTCCCTTTTATCTGGAGTCCACATGCCTTTCAATCCACCAGCTGGGAACCATCTACCTGGCCTGATCCCACTACCTTAGTAGAATTTTCTTAGACATAACTCGCTCTTCCAGAGTTTTGAAGGATCCACACAGTACACTGGGCACTGAATTGGGTGGCTGTGAGAAACTTTGTGTACTGCAGAAAGGTGCTTGACATTAATCCAGTTTCACATTTATTTATCTTACCCGACTTGTCTGAAGTTATTTTTGATTTAAACTGTTACAAGGGACCAATTTCTTTTTGCAGAATGTTTTTCTTATTAAAGTGTTCCATTTTTGGCATTGCAGGTTGTCTTGAGAGAAGTTATTTTATAAGTCAATATCCCATTTTCAATATCCTTCTAGAAGTCCCAAACCTATCTTCCTCCTGCCAAAAATTAATTCCTGTAAGTAATTAATTTTTTGTGAGTGCTTCCCTTGAATTCCCCTTATTCACCTATGTTGGGAAAAAAAACAACATTTATTGCAGAAGAGACTGCTACACTCAGTTTGTTTGGCTGGGTTTTTTTTTTGTTTTGTTTTTGTTTTTTTTTTTGTTTTGTTTTGGTTTTTTGTTTGTGTTTTTTTTGGTTTTTTTTTTGTATGTTAGACATCTTCTCACACAGAATCTCAGAGTTACTGAGGCTGGAAGGGCTCTCTGGGGGTCATCTTGCCTAGTCCTTCTGCTGAAGCAGCATCACTAGAGCAGGTTGCTCTGGGCCATGTCCATTAAGGTTTTGAAATGCTCCAAGGACTGAGACTCCACAACTGCTCTGAGCAACTTGTGCCAGTGTTCAACAACACTCACAGTGTAAAGATTTTTGCTTATAATTAAATGGAAATTGCTGCACTTAAACTTGTGGCCATTGCCTCTTGTCCATTCTGCTCTTTGGACTAATCCTCGAGTAGCAACAGGTGTCCATTTACTTTGTAGAATTCCATTAGGTCATAAATGCACGATTATTCAGACAATAAATGATTTTGTGCTTTATGAGTTACTGCCCACATTTTGGCTGTCTGATATCTGCAGCTGAAGGATGTGATTTTTATGGAGCTAGGGCTGATTCTACTGACTTAAAATGAAGTTCCACTAAGGTCTGATTATTTATTTTTCAGCACTTGAGTCCTTCTTTGTCTCTCTCTTAAACTCCCAGAATTACTGTAAAGCTTCATCTTAGTATGGCAGCATTTTTAAATTTAAATTTATTTGCATTTTCCTACAAACCATTTTCAGAAGATAGAGCTAAGTGGTCACAAGAAGCTAACAAGTCAGCCAAGTGAGACAGTGCCAAATTGCAATGTGTATTAGACATAAACTCAAGAAACTCGGGTTTCATGTGCTTAAATTGGGCACCAAAATGATTACTAAAAGTAGAGTGGAGGTGAAATAATTTTAGGGGTGAGGCAGAAAAGCAGTCCATTTCTTAATGAGCATTTTCAATACAGTTTTGGCACAATAAATTCTGATCCACAATTCTGTATCCACAATGTTCCAGTCAGTTGCTAAAATGGGAAAACAATCAAATTAAAGCGTGTCAGAAAATGGATAGGCTTTTAGAATTTTAGTGAAGTGGCACAGATGATAATACAAAGAATTATTCACCAATTGTGTGAACATAATGTATATTATAATATATCTTGTATTGGAGCACTAAGATAAAACCAGAAGTACCAACATGTGAATAATTATTTTGAAGCTACTTTTAAATTCTTGCGTTATGTAATGAAAGCATGATGGTAGTAACAATTCTTGTCTGCAGTTGTTGTGAGCTATGTTTTAGTTCAAATTTTGATGAGCAAAGAAGTATGTAATTGGGATTGCAGGACATAGAAAGGTTTTAATAATAAAATGTAATGTAATTTTTTTCACTGAGAAAAAGAAATTATAAAACTTGTTTCTATAGCCTTTTGACTAAAATATTAGAATATTAATTTTAGAATACATTTCAGATATATTTTAATATCTCTTTTGCTACAACATGTGATTTAATGTTTATTTCTATGAAAATCTGCTTTGCTATATATAAAATATGGCTGAAAGCCCTTGCTTCCTTGTGGGTGTGTTCTGTCTTTGGGCTTTGTGAATATACATTAAAATATAAGTTTTGTTCATGTAATAGTTTTTATGGTCTTCTAGACCTTATGATTTTATATAATTTTTAATAGCATATCTGTCACCTGTAAAATGCCTGTTCCCTCTAAGTAGCTGACAATCTGTACTAAGTCAATTACATGATAAATTAATGTGACTAAATGTTACTAAGGAAGTAGGGAACAAGTAGTCACAAACGCCTTTTGGAATACATATGAACTGTATGTGAAAAGTCATCTCTCCATATTTTCCCAGTAACTGCTATGATCCAATAGAGCAAGGTGTTTGATCACTGATACATGGTAAATTGTAATCCTCAGGCAGTTTTTAAAAATCACCTCTATTAGTCAGATGTGATGACTGCAGAAAAAGGTGTCTTCTTTGGTTTTGTTTGTTTGTTTTTTGGTGTTTTTTGTTTGTTTAGTTTTTTGAGGGTTTTTTTGTTTTATTTTCATCCTATGGTCATTTAAATTGCTGAGCTTCATGTTTTATTAGTTATTTAATGCTTGCAAAGCAGTTTGAAAATGAAAAGGACTAAATTTGTCATTGTTAGGCAGGTATTGAGAAGAAAATTTAATTAAGTTTTTGACTTATGTTCTGTGTAAGACATTTCCCAGGCAAAAACAAAAGTTGCTGTTCAGCCTTCCATTGACCTTCATGCATTTAGCATTTTCTCCTTTTTTCAGTTATTTCTCCCAGCTGAGGTCTTGCTTCAGGAAGAGTCAGTCCTGATCTCAGAGAATCCTGGATAGTAACCTTGTTAATTGGACTGCT
The DNA here is from genome assembly GCA_037834095.1 of Argya squamiceps. NCBI lineage: Eukaryota > Metazoa > Chordata > Aves > Passeriformes > Leiothrichidae > Argya > Argya squamiceps. The sequence continues at coordinate 9,077,297 of JBBMKD010000053.1, forward strand.
GCACCAAAAGTGGAATGTTTGTGTTCCACTTTTGCCAGTAATTTATGCCATGTTCTTTGGTAGGTCAGTTAACCCAGGCCAGTTCCCATCCTATCTGAAATCCGAGCAGTGGTCACTGATGCTGTTCTTCATCATGAAAATGCTGATCTAAGACAGATGTTCTATAAAACCTTGCATTTTATTATGTTCATGGATTCGTGGTTCCATACCATTTATCCTTTTTATCCACCTTGCCACTAGTAAAATTAATAAGGAAGAAATAAACTTCCAACTGCTCCAAGAGAGCATTCTTCCAACTGGCTACTCTGAAAAAATTGTTTCAGAGAACTTTTATATTTTGAAAACTTTTGTTTTGCTCTTATTGCTCAAATTTGCTGATTCTCATTAGGCATTAAAATGCAATGCTTTGCTGATTTTTTTGTTTGCTTGTGGGTTTTTTGTTTGTTTGTTTTTTTGATTTATACTCTCTGACTCCCTATGTACTGTGAAAACAGCCAGAAGCAAGCCAGTTTCTGCAGAGCCAAAGAACCAGTTGGGTGCATAATTTCCATGTTTTGATCTTACTAAGGGTGCAAAGGATGAGATGCAGTTCAATGTCCAGATTCAGATGTGCAATGTTAGATGTCACTTTAGAATGTTCATCTGAAAATAGATCTGTTTCACACACACATGGGAAAGATCTTTAAGTTCGTGGTGTAGCCAAAGTTGTAGTTAACACAGGTCTGAAAACTTTGGGAAACTCTTCAGCCCATTTTAGGATGGATACCTACCATCCTATAAAAACTGATCTTCTTTCCTGACTGTATTGATGAGGATCTCTCAGCAAAACCTTGGTGTGATTTTTGAAGCTCTTTAGAGATACAAGTTATCTGCAAATAGTTGGGCTGGCAGATGTGACTCAGTGTTGCAGAAAACCTTCAGCCATCTGTGTCAGCTGTGGTAGTCCAGACAGGCAGAACTCCTTAGCAACTTATTCCTTCTCTAACTCTCCAATACTTCCATTTCTTAAACTGGGAAAAACTTTGGCCATATGATAGTCCTGTACACCTGAATGAGTTTGACTGTCCTACAAGTCTTCCTGTTGGGAACTGTGACCTGTAAATACACTGGCACAAGTCAGCCTCTCCAAAGATATAAATTATTTAAAAAGAAAGGATGCAGCATATGAAAATGTGTATTAACACAGCAGTTTGTACATTTGATCTTACCCTGAACTCATTTACTTAAATAATCCAGAGCTCTTTGTTTTCCTTTGTCTCCCCCAGAGTTGGTGTCTCTTCTAGTAATGGCAGGCATGGGTGGTCAGGGGGACTTCTGTACAACAGCCACATGCACAGTACTTCTTACTACCAGGTGTCTAAGGGTTATCAGAAGGTTATCCATCATTCCATGGAGATTTAGTCTCATTTTAGTCTCACATAACCTCCATGTGGCAAAGAAAGTAAAAGAAAAGCAAAGTGGTAGTAAATATTTTATCTGTAAGATATCACAGGTACCTTTCAAAGCTTCACCACAATATATTGGTAACTTCTAAGTTTTCCAAGTGTGGGAGAAAATTAATTTCTCTTCTTCTGCATCCTAGAGGATATAAACATTTTCAGAATATAATTGTAATTTTGCTAGACCAAAACAAGGTAACTATCTTCTCTCTGCTCCAAACGTCCTGCTGTTTTATTGCTCCATATAGAATATTAAAAAGGATGTGAAGCTGAGTGCTGTAGTGCACTTATTGGGCTGCTGGTGATGAGTTTTAGTGTGTGAACATACAGCATTTTTCCCTGATGTGTCCTCCAGTCTCTACAGAAGTGTGCCTGTAAATGTGCTTATTCTGCCTACTCATGAAACAAACCAGATATGAACAGCAGGAAAATAAATGGTCATATGCTTATCTATGATTCATTGTATGGAACAATATGATCACAGCAGCATCCTTCTCAGAAAATAACAGTAAACCAGACTGTGAGCAAACAGATATAAACAAACCACATTGGCCAGATCTTCAAGTCTCAGGCAGGCAGGAGCTCTGCTGTAGTTTGTGCACTTTGTAGTTCGTGCAGAGCAGTGGCACCCAGATGATCTGGTTCATATAGGATGAAGCACTGCACAACTCCACTTCTCTGAACCAAAGCTTCCAGTCTGCACCGTGAGACATTGTTGACAGAGAGATCTTTGGACCTGTATCTTTCTCCTTTGCATTGTTTGCACTGTGTCTAAATTCAGCAGGGAAATAGAAGGTTATGACAGAACGTGTTTAGTGATTAAAATATTAGTGTAAAAATCTGGGAGCCATTGGTACACACAACACAGCGTTGTTCATTCCCACTGCTGAAAAAAAATAATATTTTTTTTATGTTCTAAAATCTGCTTCAGCTTTTTCTATACATCAGCCAAAATGATTTGCCAACTGCACATGAGGAGTAAACCCAGAATAAAATCAGAACATTGATAATTTCAGTTCATCCAAAATATAAAAGCTGTTGGACAGATGGATCCCCATTTTTTTACTTTCTCACATTCCTTTATTGTTATCGTGAAATAAAGAGATTCTGTTATTCACAGACCAGCAGCTTTTATTTATATCACTTTAAATTTGGATTCCAAAACGTGTATATTATTTCATATCTTTTTACTTATTTAAGAAATATGTTTTTGTTTCTCGGCAGTAGTTTTTTATGAATACAAAGCAAAAGCTTTCCTAAAATCCATATTAGAGTATTAATGTTTTGTTTCCTCTTGAATTGGACCCTGTTTGTCTGTATTCACTCATGATCTTGTTCATAGATACTCTTGGTTTTGCCTTTCCCTCACAAAAGTCTGGAATTTCTTAGAGTAATCATATCTCTATTTCATTATGGGGAATTTAAGCAGATTTGACAAATATGTTCCATTCATAAACTTTTGAAAAATCATGACACAGATGAAACTTTATAAATATTCAGTAAGATCCTTCACTGAAAAAGGACCCTTGATCT
>JBBMKD010000053.1:9080368-9271913 GCA_037834095.1 Argya squamiceps
TCTTTGTCCAGGCTCCATCACCCAAGAGAAAATTATCCTTAATAAAAGTCTTGTGAGCCAGGAATGGCACAGGGAAGTTGCTGCTTTATAAATTCCATTTATTCTGATTGCAGTTTATGAAAACATCATGTTGCATTCCAATTAGTTGCTACCTGCGAGTTCCTGCAGCGTTCATAAGCACATAAACACAAAATGTAAATGTGTTTTCCTGTTTGTTTTTCTTAATCCTTTTCTAGCAATAAAGTATTTGTGCAATATAACTCAAACCCTCTGCTTTAATACATGCTGCTTTAATGTATTTTTCTACTACCTATCCAAAGGGGAAATAAAATTTATTCCAGCTTCTGTTTCTGAAAGTATTTAAGGTATTGAATGAATAAGTTTCAGTGAGATTAGGATAGATAAAATATATTCCTGGTACCTAGGTAATTTACGTGTCATTTTCCAAAACCTAGAAACTCAGAGTCTAAGGCTCAGGTTCATACAGTTCTCCCTTTTCCCTCCACATAGGAAAATATGATGAATTAGTGAAAAAGAACATACTTTATTTATATTTTTTAGATTCTGAAAAATTCCTCTTCTTTCATTAGATGCATTAAGAATAACAAAAAATTCTTGATCTATATGGGAGTGAGGGTTGTTTTGGACGTGAAGGATACACTATTCCAACAGGTAGTTAAAAAAAAAGAACATTAGCAGCCTTGATACCTACTTAACATCTGTTAATCTCCTCTGTACTATGCTTTACTCAAAGCTATATGCTGTGCTATGTCTTATATGCAACAAAATGATACATAAAGTACTAAACATGGAAAAGTATATGCACTACATGGAAAAGTAATTTAAATATGTAGTACAAGAACAGCACTGAAAACTGATTAATCAATTTTGTGTGATGCCAAAGTTATTTTACTGTGTTGAAATTCTTAGAGGAAAGAGAAGAGAATCTCAGACTTCCTGGGTACTTTTCGTAGTGAGATTTGCTGGGATGGATAAGGGAAGTTAATATGGGTGCTATTTGTATCAAAGAATAACCATATTGTAAAACCTGAAGCGCACACAATCATTCTCTAGTTCATTAATATGAACCAGAGAAAGCAGAGACAAAGATAGCTTGGTCCCTGAACCCTGTCTCATTTTGGTATTCAGATTATTAGTGCTTTCCTTTTATTCTCAGCTTTCATTCAGCCTTGTCAAAGAGGTTCCTAATAGTTTGCAGATTAGCTCTATATTATGCTCTCCCCTTGGAATGTATTTCCTATCAGGTGCATGGAGTGGGATTTTCAGGAGAAGCTGTGCTAAGCACTGGCATTATGAAGAGAGGCCATCCCATGGGACCAGCTCCTCAAGGTTGGGAAGGAGGCATCTGAATTAATTAGCATTCATCCAAGAGACTGTATTAGATCAAGTGTGAGAACTTGGTGGCAAGTTAAACTAAAAATAAAGCTGTTGACATAACAGAATAAAAATAATACAAAAATTATGTTGCGTGAAGAATTACACATGTCAATTTCCACAATATGGGACAAAGAGACAAAATATAATTGCCAGTATCATGGAACTGAAAATTTCATGCTCAATTCTTGCTAAGTCAGGCAGGCTCTGACTGAGAAAGTAATATGAAATGAAATACACTTAAATGGACATAAATAAGTTAACTTGGAAATTTTTTTCTTTTTCTCTGTCTAATTAAAGCAGTTTAAAATTTCCTTGCAGGAAATTGAGATTTTTAAAGGACAGTAATTTACTGTTATTTTTTTTTACTAGCTCTGCTTGTTGCTACATTTCTATTTTCTAAGACTTCCAAGAATAGCAACTACAGGATTTTCTTATTGATAAAAAACATGAATAATAATATTTTAATGGGGGTAAAAAAGCCATAATATTTTACTCTGTCTGTGGGCTTGGGTATAACCCTGAAAAATTGAAAATTTGTTCTGTAGCTAGGAAAAGGCTTTTGAAATAGTTGCAGATTTGAAAATCAGTACTCTGTTCTCTGATTTAGCTATGATTTTTATTTGTAAATTCATGTGCACTGAAATCTATTAGTTAAATACTCACTGAGGCCAGTGAACTGAACCATACTGAATGCTTGAAATTTAATTATCTTAGATGCGTTATGTTTATATGCAGTAGTTTGGCACAAATTTGATTATATAAATAGCAAATAGTTCAGTTAAAGCATTGTTAATAACTGAATAATGGAATAAATTATGTTTTGAAATAATTTAGCCAGTGACTGAAAAAACAAAGACTGTTTCAGTAATACAGAACTTCAGACAAAAATTAAAAACCCCAAAACGATGAAGAAAAAACTTAGGAAACTTAGGAAAGTTCTAGAACTCTATGCATACAAATATCACATTGGTTGAAGTTATCGGTAGAATCGTGAAATGCCTTTGCTAATGGAGACACTCCCATGAACATGCCTACTGCAAAACCACGTTTTGTTAGATGAATCATGATATAAATGGAAAGAAATAGGTACTTTTGAAGATATATTCATTAAACCCTTTATGTAAGTGCCTTTTTCCACTAAAATGGAAAATGATAAAAATGGTGACCTAGAAATGCCTGGTTTTCTCCACTGTCTCTGAAGGAGACCTGGCATAATCAAGTCCATTTCTGTTAAATATCCTGTTTTAAATGCTGAACTGCTAAGCAAAGGAAGGGTTTTGTATTTGATGACAGAGTTATTTACAGTGATTTAAGTGGCGTTTATTCCCTCTTGCTCATTCCTGTCCCATATTCACTCTTTGAATTGTATTGTCCAACTATCTGTGTGTCCATGAGATGAGAAAGTTCCCTCAATCCTAATAAAAGTTAAGCCTGAGAAATATTTGATTTTCTGCCATATTAATGCCTTAGTCAAGTTCACATCTGTTATCAGAAATTTTTGAGTAAGTAGATGAGAAAGCAGAGGCATTTTTGTGCTGGTATTTTTGCCAGAGAAATACAGGTGAAACCAGAGACCATGGTCAAGAGGCTTATAATGATGCATTCTTTTGGGGAAGGAGTGGGGAAAAAAGAGCATCAGCCTTCATGATGTGACATGGAATTGCAGACCCTTTGTGATGAAATTATTTTAGGTTGCATTGGTTTTTAATGGTTCAAAAATTCTTTCATTGTTGCCTGACATATACTGAGCAATCTGTTGCACATTAATTCTCTTTGTTCCTTGTACCACTGTGGCAAACAGAGGCTTAATCACATTAATTAAAAAAAAAGAAAAAAAAAAAAAAGAGAGAGAGATAGAGAGAAAAAAAACACCAAAAAACACACAGAAATACAAACACACTAATTTTCAGTATGAATAAGCCTGGAATAGGTTAGAGACAATTAGGAAAACATGAATATTTCCATTTAGTGGGTGATGGTGAAACATCTGATGAGAGTACTTAAAGATCCATCCAAACCAGTTTTTGACCATACATGACTATTGTGAGACTGTGGAGGACAGGGAAAATCCCACAGGACTGAAGAAGCAACAGCATAATCCATGGCCTGGGAAGGATACTTTCAGTGGGTCCCAGTATTTTCCTTACTGATGTTGATAGAGTACAGATATGAAACTGAAGATGGAGTAAGGCTAAGAAGAATTGCAAATACTGTGAAGAGAAGTTAGAATTCCTAATAGAGATAAAAAATGTGCTGTCTAAAACCAACAAAATAAATCTAGTAAAGACAAGAACAAAACTCTACTTTTAGTAGGAAGAAATATCACAAATACGTGACAAAAAAACCCCTCTGCATCAGTAAGGCAGAATGGTATCTGAGGCTGTAATGCACATGAGTTCCATAAAAATTAACAGGGTGATATGATTTCAGAAGAGACAAATGTCTTTTCTTGATTAACAGACACTTTATAAGAAGGCTGTTATTTCATCTGCATTCACTGCTAATAAGATCTCAGCTAGAATTTTGTGTCCCTCTTTTGAGCAAATCTGCTTTAAGAATGGTATAGACCAGTGAAAGATAGTGCAGTTATGAATAACAAGATTGGCCTGTGGAAAAAAAAAATAAAATAAAATAATTAGGCTTCATTGCTCAAAAATACAGAAGATTTAGGGAGATATGAGAGCTGTCATCCAAAATGTGGAAGATCATTCTGGAGGAATCCATCTATTGCTATAGGAAAGGATGGTAAGAGACATTTTCTGTATTTAGGAAAAAATTTCACCTGTTTGCAAAAATATTCAAATAATGGGGAAATAGGATTTGGAAGACTATGAAATTTCCTAAACTACTTATTTTAATAATTTTTAAAGGAATTTTTTTAAGCATAAGGGTTGGATTAGGCTCAAAGGGTTTTGCATCCTGCCTTAAAGGGTGGTTTTAAAAGATGCTGTTTCTGTTAAGCATGACTTCAATTTAAAGATTTAGCTCTGAGTTCATGACAGTGGCCAGGCTATGATTTTGAATTAGAGCTAGTATGTGACTGCTCATTAGAATTAACAGGGAGAGTTTGTAGCAGAGAGGGAAAATTAAATTTTGCGTGGGATCAGCTGAAGGCAATGGCTGTATATTGTCAGCATTAGGTGATAAAGTGCAGGGTGTTTAGAATAAAAATCATAGGAATAGCAGAACCAGTGCAAAATGTTAAATTCAGGGGTTTCAAAATTGCTGAAAAACACTTCACTGGTAAAGATTATGAGTGGATCCACTATAGATTACACATCTGTCTGCAAATTTTGAGCCAAAATATGAAAAGATGCAAGCACTGAATAGTGTAGCATTTTAATGCATTTTAGCTGAATACATCTGATAAATGCACTGAAATAACATTTAACTTGAGATAATAAATTTTACAGGAAATTATTTGAAATAACCAGGAAACCACAAAGCATCACATTTTCAGAATATGAACAGTTAGTTTGCAATCCAGTCAAATATCTCGATTTAGACTGTGATAGAAGCACAACTAATTTATTTGTTCCTAGCTTCCTTGTCATGTTACATACTGTAGGATGAAAGACAAAACTCAAAGAGGTTTATGCAGGTGGGGAAATAGTACAAGTGACATTCAGGGATTTCTCACTTTCTTCTTTAAAATGAAATAAGAAAATTTCAGACCTTAGGAATGTCTGAACGTGGGGACAATTTCATCTCTGACAAAGCCACACAAGACTCAAAAGAATTGAGAGAGCTTCCTGTTGTGGAAACCACTTGGGGTAATTCTTTGTGAAAGCTAAGGGGCTTCTCTAAGATTACACTTGCTTAGCTACAAAAGCAAGTTCTCCTCATGCTGTTGTGATTCAAGAAATATATACAAGCATACTTAATGTTATTCTTAATGTGTATTCCCTATTGTGGTTTAAAAAAATTATAGAGCTATGTGTAGGTGCTGATGCATGTGTATGTAAGTATATATATGTATTTCTATATCTATACATAGATTTATTGATTTGGTATACACAATGATTTTTTTGTTGTTGTTTTTATTGATAGAAACTGGAAGAAAAAAACAAACAGCAGAAACTATGACCTTTTCTTATTTTCATTCTGTTCACATGCAGTAACATGTATGGCTGTTCTGCCCTACTAGGTAATGCCCATACATATGGAAGACATGAGGAACAGTGCTGATTCCTAGGAATTTTGCCTTGTGTTCTACACACAAGAAAAGGGATGTGTGTGTGTCAGGATATATACTTCTACCTTTTCTTGATCTTAAGTTAAGCAGAAGTAAATTTATTGGAGAGGTCCAGAGGAGGTCACAAGGGAGTTTTTATCCATTTACCTCTGACCATATACCATATGAATTTTTCTAGCCCCTTCTTACTAGGTTTTAAAATGTTTCCTTGGGATTGTATGGCATTTGTATGCAGTGAAACTAAAGCAGTAGCTATAGAAAAGAACATCTGGCCCTCTTCAGAAGCAGTATTTTTCTCAAAATTGTATGTAATATCCAATAATGATTTCTGTCTAGTGAAAGACTAAGAGAACACTGATTAGGAGCTGTGTGTATTTTAGATTAATTATGTCTTGTGGGCAGTGTAGCATATTGCTTCAGTATCCAGAAGGCTAAATTTAAGGATACAGAAATTGCCTCTTACAAGCAAATCGAAGTCACAGGAGCAAAGTAATCTTAATCCCATCTGCTGTCAGTAAAGAGCCATCAGAAATTTAGAGGTCTCTCTGATGACTTGCCACTGGTGCTAGTTTACCAGTTGGTCTTCATGATCTTAAAAGGTCTTTCCCAACATGAATTATTCTATTGTTTTATGATTCTATAGTTTCTTGCTTTATTAAAATTGTCAGCTGTAATCAAGTGGTTTGTAGACAGTATGACCACAGATTCTACTGAGTTTCTTCAAACTTAGCTTTTCAAGTTAATAAGATGATTTGATACTATCTGTTGTTGGATTTATTACTTCTTTTCCTTCATAGTTCCCTGTTTTTGTGTGTGGGTTCTTTTTTCTCCTAATACGGAAAAAAAAATATAATTACTTATTCCAATGATCTGCAGTCTGATAGCCGTTTTATTTAATTTATCCAATTTTCTCCTTCTTTTTTTCCATGCATAGAAAGTACTCCTTCCTGAAAAATTATCACAGGAACATTGAACTTCACATCTATATCCATTCTGGTGGGAACATTGCAGGAAATGAATATTGAATAGCTAAGAAAAAGCTTGTAAATATATGAAAACATCAATAGAAATTATCTAGTATCATCACAGATAATGAAAGTTATTTCCTTTTTCCTTCAGCTAAGGATTAGCATGTATTCACATTTAATGGCAGTCTTTAAATTGAAGTAGGGAGTTCTCAATCCAAATCACTCCCTTTTCCCCAAATTTGGCACTTCTTCCCTCCACTTCCCTCCACTTCTTCCCCGTATTTGCAATATTCCTGATTTAAATCAGAAGCAATACTTGCTGCATTCTTGAAGCACCTACTACAAGACTTCAGAGGTTATGCATATGTTTATTACACTGCTGGAAATGAATTAGAGAATCCTGTGCCAATACTTGGGTTTATTTATAGCCTAGCTTTGATTTCTAAAGTATCTCAACCATTTAGCACCACCTGGCTGAGAAACATCTGTGAAAGGATGTTTGAAGTTAGAGCTTGACATGTGCACTCAATTCCTAGAGCCGGTTGTGTGGCAGTAAAAGGGGATTGTGATGCCCCTGTGGGGCTGGTTCCTCACAAATTGGAAAGCAGGAGGAGAATGTGTGACAAAGCATTAGCTAGTGTCCTTGCTCTGTAGCTTGACATGGGCAGTGTGTGACACAGCAGGCTCTCTTGTGATCTTAAGTGCCCATGGTAGAGCTCTGCTGGCCTTTTGGTATTGACCAAGGGGTCATGTGGGCAGAAGGACACAGCAAACAGAAGGACTCAGCTTCAGCTGCATAAATAATCTGCATTCAGTTCACACAGATAGGAGCCCAAACCTATAACCTCTCTCTTGGCCCAGGGAATGCCTTTCTTTATGTCCAATCAGTGGCATGTTTAGGAGGAAGAGAGACTACAGTCTGGGTCAGCACATTTTTTTCTTTCAAAACTGAAATTTTTACAGCCCACTATTTGTGATAGTATGGAGCACACATATTTGGTCACTCCAGAGCTCTCTGTCTCCTTTCATCTCTTTACAGATCCAGCATGGAGACCTGTTTTATTCTATGCATCCTTGGGAGATGACTGAGTTACTACAAAACAGCACGAGAGGCCTTTTAAAAAGTATTTTAGCTGGATAGAATAAATTTTAGAGCAATTTTTCTTTCAATTCCCAAATAGTTACATCTATGACCATTTCAGAACGGAATCAGGAGAGAGCTATGCCTTATTGCCCAGCAAATACTAGTTTTGCCATAACCAGTGAAAGGCTGTAAATTTTGGACTCATGGGCTAATGAAGGCCAGCATGATGTTTGTTTTAGCAATTGTCTAATGGCCAGGTGTCTCACTTTTGTGTGAGCTGAAGCTCTGTGAAGAATATGAATGATAAATGTCTGGAAAACCTTGTCTGGACCAGTTGATCTAGATTATCTCCCATCTCTCATGATCCTGTGACTTGTGACAATGTAGTCATGAGTGATCAAGTGTCTAGAACATATGAATCAAAATTTTCAAGTTGTTTCCTGCTGATGACATGACCTATGCCTACCCTATTTCTCAGGGCTCTGAATGGATCCTTAAGAAGCAAATTAATGTGGTTTTAATGCATCAAACTCATCTGTGTTCCAGAATCTAGAGAATGCAAAAAAAAGTTCATTAGGAGGGTGACTTACTAACCATGCCCCGTATGACTAGATATCTCTCCTAGCTGTGTTCTATGGCATATTGCAGAACACATAAAAGTGCTTGCTGGGCTGCTTGCCTTTGCAGGTCTCAGTAACTGCCTGAACCTAAATACAGAGATTAGTAATGTTCTGTGTTCTCAGAGCATCACTTGGGAGCCCTTCAGGACACAGGCAGTTGCTTTCTGAAGCTGTCATCAGGTGAATGGAAGAAAGCATTTGCTGAGCCATTATCAGATTAAACGTTTAGAGGAGAATCCCGGAGTTAGGAAAGGGAAACAATGCCAGAATTTGAGAAGGTTTTTTTCTTGTTGGCATTAGACCAACACATTGTACTCAAAACAAATGTGCTTGGGTTTGAATTTTCTACTCTATGCTGTAATCACTAGAAAGAAAGGATCATTTCAAGACTGTTGATTTTACCAATATATTGTTGTATTTAAGTAATAGAATACCTTTTTATAAACAGTTCTGCATTATAAGAAACCCCTAAGTCACCATTTCTGCATGCGTTTCACTACATTCACAGCCCTCTCAGGACCCAGAGCCCTGTATGCCACACAACCTTGTTGCTGTCCTTCCCTGCCAAATCACCCTCTGTACATACCCTGATGTGAGGACTGGATCTCACAGCAGTCTTTCAGCTAGCAGATGGGTTTGGAACGCTTGGTGGGGGCTGTTATCCTGCAGACACAGACCAAATACCTGAACAAGGAAAACTGCTGCCCATGGCAGACACACTTGGTGAATTTGTGTTCTCTAAAACTTTCCACAGAGTAAAGGAATTTCCATTAAATCAACCTGAATTTGCCAAGTAAGGCTCTGGGTTTGATCCCTGGACCTGGACTCAATGATCCTTTGTAGGTCCCTTCCAACTCAGAATATTCTGTGATTCTTTGAAATGCCCTGAAGAGCAGAGACATTCCTGATTTTCACACAGGTACTCCCTCTGGTCCTAGTCTTCCTCTTTTCCAATCTCTAGTAAATATGTAGCTTTTCTAGAAAGTTTAAAGACTTGATACCTTGATATCAATACTTGATACTTGGTTTATCAGCTGGTGTCAAGTGTCCTTATCTGTAAAATTATGTCTTCCCTTATAATGATAATTCAGAGGTAGTGGTAGTGCTCCTTATAGACTCTGAATTATAATATTCTTAAGTAATATAACTTAATGTGGTGACTAGTTTTCTATGGGAAAATATTATAAACTCACATAATTATTTAGGGTGGAAAAGACCCTTAAGATCAAGTCCAGCTGTTAACACATGCATCATCAATATTATGTTCTTCTTCAAATTAAATCAAATTAAATCCTTGGAAAAGCACCAAATAATGCTAATATTATTTTGAAATCAACTGATTTCCATGTATAGATAATAAACACCATGTATATATTCTATTTATTTTATATGTATATTATCCCATGTCAGAGAAGCAAGCTTTAGATCATAGAAGGTATTACAGTCTCATTTAAATGAAGTCTCTTTTTAAGTACTAAGAGACAGGAGTTATATAAAGCCTTTTTTTTTTTCAATTTTGCAGGAAGGCATTTTTGACTTGGCACTAAAATGTTATGTTATTTGGTTGTATCATGTCATGTGTTGTATCTTTATTGTTACAAGAATTGGTGAGCCTGTGCTGTAGCATAAAAGCTTTCTGGAAGGCAAGATTGTCCCTGTGTGCTTTTTAGAACATGACTTGGTACAAGAGTTTTCATAACTCCTTTGCTGTTCCTTCCTCTGTCTCATGCCACTCAATTTTATATTGTTATGGAGTTCTGGTTAAGGATGATTAGAAACTGAATTTCAGCTGCATTGTATGCTGAGGTACACACAAATTTAATTTCTGTGAGTCTTATTTTGAGGGCAGAGTTCATTGTGTTTGTTCATATACTGCTGTCAGACTGATAACTATGGAAGGAGACCATCTTCCTGGTCTCCTTCATATAATGGAATAGGGATCTGCAGTTTGCAGGAAAAAAGCAAGCACTTTCCCTGTGCAGAGATAACTCACAGCTGCCTGCCCTCTGAGCAGACACTGCTGAGGAGGTTTTTTTGCATGGCTTCTTTTTGGCTTAATCGATTGATCTTTGTCTGGATACAGTCCTATTTGATTTAATGCTGAAACCTTGGATTCAAGAGTCAGAAAAATTTCCTGTAGCAGTTTCCTGTAACCAGGTTGTGAAAATCTGAGCAGAAAACCCCTTACCCTATTGACAATCCAGCCAGTTGTGTCTCTCAAGAGCTATTAGAGGCTTCCTCCTGCTAGTCTGAAAAGCTTTTACATAATGGGGTGGAAAACCACTTTGTCAAAGGGCACAAATACCTCTTCAGAGAATTCTGAAAATAGCAACCTTCCTTCCTCATCTGCCGCACAGTAGGGGCCAGCTCAGCAATTACTGTGATGACTAAAGTGCTGATAAAACAGCACTACTCGCCCTAAGGAGTCTTGTAAATAAAGATCTCCAAGGCTGTCCCAATCTTGTGTGGGGTAGCTACAGCAACAATCCCAGATCTGTCAGCAGAATGCAACACCCTCAAGTCAGATAAGACTGAAAACATGCTTTATATTTACTGTAAAGCCTATTTTCCTACTGTGTTATCCCTAAGTTAGAAAGGGCAGAATGTGTGTACTTTGAAATGTTAACTGAGGCAAGAGATGAATTGCCATTGGCAAACCATTCTGACCATAGACTTTTATTTCAGTCACTTGAGTCATTCCTGGATAGGTTTTCCAAGTCTCAGTAAATATACTGGATGCTGGTACATGCTCCTATTGCTGCCTACACTTTTACCCATCTGTTATCATGGCACGATTCCTACTTAGAAGTTGGTCAGACCATTACACTAGATAAGAGGTGCCAAGGGAGTGTGGGTTTAGACATTTTCAAAAGCTCTTCTGCAGGCTATCTCTGCTCTGAGATAGGATTGCCACATTGATGCCACATGCTTCCTCACCTCATGACATCTGTTGATGCTGAAATGCCAAAAAAAACCATGTAAGTACAAAATGGACCTTTCTGTGGCTTGTATGTGTTGAAAAATTCAATTGCAACAGATATGTTTCATGAGATTACGTCCTTTTCCAGATACAGAATCACCTCACTGTTGTTTTTAAAACAGTTTTATGATTCATAATATCAGCCAGTAAGTTTATTGGTTCAAGAAAGTTTGTATTGGTCCTAAGTCACCTAGGCTCAGTAGCTATCTCAGTTATCATGCTCCTTGGGGTACGTATGTCTTAATTAAGTCTTGATCATCAGCATGCAGTTGTTTGATTACAATTTCATCATGGAACAGGGTTTTTGATGCATTATACCATATTTCACATATTTGATTTTAGTTTTTCTCTTGGCCAATTCCTTTACTTGATCAGTTTATTCAAACTAATTGCTTGGTAAAGGATTAAGTTATTTTAGAATAGGTTCTAAAATGTGTTGAAACACATGATCAGATGTGAGTTGAATTGTAGCAGCTTGAAAAACAAAAGATCAGCTGGGCTGTGGTGCCTATCCATGTGCTTGAGTACCCACCCTGCTTGATGAGGGCACCCTCAGTAAATTTGCAGATGACACCAAGATGGGTGGGAATGCTGATATGCTGGAGGGTGGGAAGGCTCTGGAGGGATCTGGAAAAGCTGGACCAATGGGCTAGCATCAGTGATATTGAGGTTTAACAAGGTGACATGCCAGGTCCTGCCCTTGAGTGGCAAGAACTCCATGCAATATTCCAGGCTTGGGGGTGGGTGACCAGAAAGTGGCCTGGTGGAAAAAAACTTGGGGGTGCTGGTTGAGAGCCACCTGAACACAAGCCAGCTGTGCCCAGGTGGCCAAGAAGGCCAATGACATCCTGGCTGTATCAACAACAGCGTGGCCAGCAGGACCAAGGCAGTGATTGTCCCCTTGCACTCAGCTCTTGTGAGGTCTCACCTCAGATCCTGGGGTCAGTTCTGGGCCCCTCACAAGAAAGACATTGAGGTGCTGGAGGGAGTTCAGAGAAGGGAACAGAGTTGGGGAATGGTCTGGAGCAAAAGTCTAATGAGGAGCAGTTAAGAGATCTGGGGGTATTGACCTGGAAAGAGGAACCTTATCACTCTCTACAACTCCTTGAAAGGTGGTTTAGTGAAATGGGGGATTGGTCTCTTCTCCCAAGTGGGAAGTGATAAAATGACAAGAAACAGCCTTAAGTTGCACTAGGGAAGGTTTAGATGGGGTGTCAGGAAATATTCCTTCACCAAAAGAGATGTCATGCATTGGAACAGGCTGTCCAGGGGAGTGTTGGAGTCACCATGCCTGGAGGTATTTAAAAGATGTTTGGATGTGACATTTGAAGACATAATTTAGTGGTGGACTTGGCAGTGCTGGTTTAACATTTGGATTCCATGACCTTAAAGGTATTTTTCAACTTGAGCATTTCTATGATTCTCTACTGAATATCTGCTGTTAAATGACTGCAAAGAAATTAGTATGACATTTTAATGAGTTAGCTTATGTCATCACAGCAGCATTAATTGATGATAAGACAACTGACTGTAACACGTTTTAAAATTCAGAATGGGAATGAACATTCAGTCGTGTTGTGGCTGTATTGAAAGCTAAGTTCAGCAAGCAAGCAACTTCCAGCAAGTTAAGTTCAGCCACTTTATTGCTTAGAACAATATTCTCAGTTTATCCTTACTTTGTATTAAAATGCATTTGACTAAACATTGGTAGAAGTAGTGTAATCACAAGGAACTATTGTGTTTTAATTTGTACTGCAGTGGCTGAAAGTGCACATGCTGGTAGTTACATGAGCTTATCTAATGAGAGCTTCTTCATTAAGGACCATATCAGGATTGTGTTCAGTGATGTGTGTAAATCCTTGTATATGAATACTTCTAGGAGTTTTCTTCTATAATTTAGGATGTTTATAACAAGTTTTTTCACTACTGCTTCATAAACAGGAGTTGAAGTAAAAATGTAACTACTTTTTACACCAAAGAGTAATAAAACCTGTGAGATTGCATTTTAGATCTTATTTTCTATTCACCTATTTTCTGTCATTGTTTGTAGGATCGTTGCTAGGATCTATTTGTTCTTATTTTGAATTATATTTGAACCTTTTAACTCAGCATTATTAAGATTTTCATTTAATATCTTAAAAAAGATTTTGAAGTCACAGCCTGAACTATATTTACATTTTTAGTACAAATGAAGAAATGGCAAGGATTATGGATCAAATTCTGAGTTCTTCTGTTTCTGTTGTTCACTAAGTGGGATTCAGATAAAGATTACTATCTCTAAATGTAGTTGACTAAGAATAGGTATCCATCCTCCTATTAAGAGTAAGTGAAGATCCAGTCAAATCACCTGATGGAGCCTGGAGAGGGAATTGGGTATCCTAGAGAGGGACCACTAAGAATACACTTTAATGTCAGCTCTTGATATGAACTCGTAACTGTAGACTAGGATTGAGGTGACTTAATATAAGTACCTAATACCATTTCAAGCATGTTAGAGTATCATTCTTTGCTTTCTTGTTTGCAGTATGGAAGGCCTTCTATCTATCTAGATACCTGCAGTATCTACAGGTCTTCTGTAGATACTGGCTCGTATCTTCCAGCTCCTTTTTTGTGTTTTGGAGTGTTGATGCATATTTTTAAGTGAAAAGACTTCTCAGTAGAGGGTGGTATCTTGTCCTTCTACATATGTGGCTTTTTTCACATTCTGGCAATATAAAGAAATTACATTATCATTATTTAATTTATAGTATTTTCCCCAAAAAGAATCACTCAAAACAGTGTTTCAACACACACAAAAAAGCTGTTTCTTTACATGAACATACACATTTCCCATTCCTATCCAGCAGTTTGTCAGTTAATCTCTGAGCACCACAAAAATATTCCTTAACTGTCCTGCTGGTTGACAGTTTCTATCAGCATTAGGTAATAATTTCTTTGCACATTGGCTGTCACTTCAGAGACATAAGATTAATCAGTGCCTTTCATAACACCCTTCTGGAAATGGAAGTTCTTAGTGCACTTATCTTTTCCTCTCACTGTTTTCTTCTTTCTTTCTGTGCGTATCAGTGAGAGACTGTCTGAAGACTTTAAGGGAAATGTTGCTGAATTAAATTAAATGCTTAAATAAACATCAAATAAGTTCTCTAGAGTGGAAGTGAGCTAATATTTTCTAAATGCTGGCTAACCAAGAAAGTAGGATTACTTAGATTAGTTGGGCAGTAATTATAAAAATTATTTCATGGGAACAAAAAGATTTCAGACTTTAGACATGACAAAAACATTGGAGAAAGATTCATTTGAAATTGGGCAAGAAGCTTTTATTACCTTAATCTCTAGACTTTTATAAAGTATTCCCAGGTTAAACATTCTGGAATGATGTAGAAGAGACAGTTTCATATTTAATCTTTACTGATTCAAGTGAAAGTTTATTCTTCAAATTTCCACAAAGTCTGGGGTAGATTAATTAGGGTTTTTTTTTAGGATTATAATTTTCATATATAATTAACATTGTAAAAATGAGTTTAAAAATTGTCACAGAGTGGCTCAAGCCTTGGGCATCTCCATGAATAGGGGACTGATTCCAGTCCTGGTGTACCTCAAAGAAACCTTGGATTTAATTTACCTCTTGCAGAAGTGAACAAGAAATTTCTGTAGTGTGAGATGATTTCCTCTGACCCTATCTCAACAGCAAGAAATATGTGTGAATGACTCTTTCAGGCTTCATTAACAGAATATCAGCTGTTGGCTAAAACACTGAAATCCTGCTCCTGACAGTCACTTTCTACAGGGGTAAAAAAAAGCAAAACCTTAACTTGTCTGAGCAATAACAAAGGAGATGCTAAACCTTAATCTCTCCCTAGAATCCAGTTATTTCTTTGGAGTGTTTCCTGTTGACGCTAAGTGTTCTGTTCCTGTGAGTTACTGGGAAATTGCATTTTGTGGCATGTCAGACGTAAGAAACTCAGTGCACTCTCTCAGTAAGACACTATGCACTGTGCAAACTGTTTTCAGCGATGCCTAATCACACTTCCTATTCATCCTGATACACCTTTGATTATGAATGCTGTGACTGGATTCTGCAGGTTTTGGGCTATAAGAATATACTAGTTTAGCTCTGATTTATAATGGAAATTGTACATTGACACTGTTGTTTGCAGACAGATTAACAAAGTTGAATAATCAAATATTTTCAGCATTTATTGTTCTATTTAGAAAAAGCAGTGAAATACTCTAAAAGGTATACCCTACAAGGAAACAGGATAATGTAGAATAGTAAATTTGGCCATTTTATTATAGTTTTTAATTTCTTTTTTAAGTATGACTTATGACCATAGTTTTATCTCTTGTAAAGCCACATAAAATACAAGCTGATGTCTGTGTGTCTCTGAGTATACTTGTAAAGCTGATTTGGATTCTACCTTCAGTCAGAATCAATTCTGTTAAAAAATATGTTTGACTCTCTGCTCTTTAGTGACCTCTGAACTTCTCAGTGAACTTCATTTCAATGAGCCATGGCTAACCTGACAAAACAGCATGTTGTCAAGAAGGTTGCTATCCTAGAAGAGTGAATAAAAATAAAATAAAATAAAATTTTCCACTAGAGAAATGGCCAATGCTGCAGATGTGTTCTGGGGCTGAAGGCTTGTGGACTTGAAATAATATATGGGTGCTTCTGAAAAAGCGAATCTAAAATGTTGTTTACCTTAATTTTTCAAGAGAATTTGAGATAGTAAAATGAATCAATAGAAAATGGAAAAATAAATTAAAAATAATATCTGTAGTTGGAAATGAAGAAACTTTTGATTTACTTGTTCGGCTCCACGTTCTCCCCTTCCTTTTAGGCTCTCATGTACAGTACTTGACACTGTCAAGTGTTTAATCACTGTTTATTGGATTTTTCACTGTTTATAGTCAACAGAGTTTCCAAATTACGTGTAGGTATTACTGAAGACTTCCTCTACCTCTTGTATATTTATTCAGACAGGTAACCAAGGTTATAATCTTTATTTTTCTTCATTGTGTGTTAGTTTTGGTTGTAGGTTTTTTTGGGTTGTTTGTTTGTTTGTTGGGTGGGTGGGTGGGGGGAAGGGCAGATTGGCTCATTGGTATGGATTATTCTGGGTTTTTTTCCCTGAACAGCAGAATTTCTCATAGCAACTCTGATTGTGCAAGTCTAGAATTTCTTCTATACTATCATGTATTAGAGCGCTAAGCTAAGCAACTAAGCAACATGGTTTGTCTTTTGCATTTGGTACTTCTCTCATAATGTCCTTCTATTCCTTAATGTGGTTTAAATTTACATATGCTAGAGACCGGTTAAGTCCACAAAATCTGAATCCTGGTTTAAAATAGTGGTGATCACAGTAAGAGCCAATTGCAACATTCTGATCCAGTTCAGTACAGATGTTTAAAATAATGAACTTAATAAAGCTCATTATTAAGGTTCTCACAGCTCTTGCATGAAAATGGAGTCAGAGAATCATGGAAAAGTTCTCACAGATAGAAAATTAGATTGTAATTCATTGTAAAAAGTTGTTCATAAGAGTAAATTACTGAATTAAACAGGGCTGAACAACATGGAAGTGTAAGAATTTACAATTAAGTACCAATTTTCAAATTGTACTAACGACCAAACTAGGCTCTTTTAAGAGCTGATATGTAATGCAAATAATGCTATGCTATTTTAGAGGTTATCATTAATTTGTATCAAATTATATATGAGTGAATTCATTCATAGTGTTCATTCAGAATTAAACTCTATTCTTAGTTAGAAGGAAGAATCTGTCTATTTTCATTTTCAGCTACAATGCTTAAGTTGTAGATATAATAATTCCCTTTAGTCTCTTTCAAAACATAGATTTCTCCTGAATACATTGAAATATTTAATGGAATAGTGCAAAAAGAAAAGTATTACCGCTGTATTGAAATTATGTTCTTGACCAAAACAATGGATATAATGAGACCATAAGCAATATAAACTATTAGTAAACTAATCATGAGTTGTGGAACAAGTTATAGAGTGAGACTGCTTGTACTGTTGGTCAGCATGTTTCCTGGAATGTTTTTAGCACACAATAACTTATAATAATACAGGTCAGTTGACAGTCACAATTTGCATAATAGCTTGCAAAATGCTACCACAGCCAGTCTGGATGGAGTCATTCTGGTTTGGGCTAAATTGCATTTAGGGGAAAGGGAGAGGGAAGACTTACAGACAGGAGCTCTGCTGTGCCACTTGAGCTCAGTTTTAGAGAACAAACATCGACCCATTTGTTTTCAGATGTGGCCGTGGGGCCCTGCCCATTTGGGACTGATGGCCCAAAACAGCACGACTCATACCTTGAGAGGAAATGCTGTAATGGCTAAGTGGGGTACAGATTTAACATCTAATTTTTTCTCTTAAAATCTTTTAGGCCTGTGTTGTATTAAATTTTAAAAAAGATAAGAAAATGACTTGTGTTAGTGAGAAGCATGCTTCTTTCCTACCCTGTAAAGTTAGTTGTACCTAGCTCAGGTATATTGTCAGGTATTTCAGGTCAGATAATATTAATATCCCATTGACATTCGTTCTCTTATCTGAGATGGTGTTTGTACACTTGAAGAGGGGGAGATAGATTTACAGTTAGTTCTCTGGTTCTTTGTTCTTTTTTGTATTTTCCAGAAAAAATGCTGAGCAGCCTTCAAAAGTTGTCCTTCTAGCACTTTCAAATTATTTTCTTCCATCTTGTTTTTCATTAAGTACTAAAGTGTGATCTGCCAAATTAACTATTTGTAAAATTTAGTTGATTCCAATTAAGATTGTGGTGAGTCCAGGTATTAAATTAGAATATTTCATTTTTCTGTCAAGGTTAGGTGATGAATACTACTAGACTACACACCTAGGAACTTTAAATTTGCAGAATTTAAAGAAATTTAATTCTAGAATTTAATTCCTAGAAACTTTAAATTAAATTAATATTTTAATATTATTAAATATATACTTTAAATTTATATATATTTAAACAAACATATATACCCACACACAATGCATGTCAAATATTCTCTTTAGCCACTGTGGACTGAACAGATATGATTAGTTGAAGTCTTCTGTATTCAAGGAATAGTTAATCCTTCTGTAGTTCAAAAATTCTATTTTTTTTTTCACTTGTTTTGGCACAGGAAATAATTGATCACCTTAAAAACATTTTAAATCTTAATTTTAATTCATGTGTCTTGGATGAACTTTAACAGGCTTACCTTAAATCACAATGAATCTTTAACAGTTCAGAAGTGTTTTATGGGAAACACATAATCTCAAGTTACCAGTTGGGATTTATTGTTGTTTGTTTGTTTGATTGATTGATTGATTGTTTCCAGTAGCAATTATTGATGTACATTGAAGCATATTACCAGTTTTTGAGCGTTATAGCAGTCACAAGTGCATCTGTTCTAGATGTGTATTGCATAAGTCAACAAATGCTCTTTGTCACATCAGGACTGGAGAGTGTCTATCATCAAGAAATCTTTTATGGGGGGAAATAATAATTGTATTCCAATATTTTTAGAAAGCTAACTGGAGTTTATGCAAATTCTTCCTAAACCCCTGATATTTAGAATGACCACATTGTCCCTATGTAGAATTTTAAAAAGGCCTTAGAAGGAGTCCTATTCATAGATGAGAAATGATCTATACATTTTTTCTACACTTTTCTGGAATACCATAGAAAGCAGGAGTTTATAATATTTGCCATCAACTTTTGGCATATTTCCTTTTGTACAAATATAAAATTTAATTTCCTCAAAATTAATGTGAGCAGAGAGCAAAAGGAAATACAGACACTAAACCAAAGATCAGTTGCTGGGCTTGTGTCTGGTTCACTAAGCAATCTAAAATAAATCATAACTTCTCCAAAAACACTTTGACTATTCCATAGAATGCTGCATTGGTTCTTTTTCTTATGAGCATTGTGAATTACAGTCAGAGCAGGACTCTGATATCCTGAAACAAGCAAACTCTCTTAATGGAGCTTGTCATCATCTGTGTAAAACAGAAGAAAAAATGGTGAATTCTGAAAAAGGAATAATATTTTAGAAAACATAATACAGGTCTGTAGAAACTGATCTTATAATAAATAGCCTAGATCAGACAGAAAAGCTAAAGAAAAGAGAGATAGATATTTATTTGCACCCCACATGTTGTGGCATGAGATTTGCTGGGTTTTTTTGCATCTGAACTCTGTAGATTAGCTTCATGTTTACTTATATCTGACATGATATTTGCATGAATTGGCAAAGGTCTCGGTTTTACTGAGGACACTTGTAAATCTCATCAGGTAAATGTGAGATTAAAGTCAGATACTGCTTACCTATCTAGTGGATCTGTGCTCAGAGTGATAAACCTTCTGCCATTAATGCTGGTACAATTTATCCTTGTAAAAATGATTGTAAAAGGAATAGAAAATGGCAAATTCATAATGCCTTCTTGTTACATAGATTTTAATGCAAACAAAAAATATCACAAACTAATTTTTTTTTGTGAAAATCATCAAGCTGTAATGGGAACTGAAAGCAGCACAAAATATGTACCCCTTCTCTGAGCTTCCTAAAATGTGATCTTTCTGTTGCCCTCAAATGGCATTTTCCAAGTTCTTTTAGTCTGCTTATTCTACAGTGGTTTTTTCCTTCCCTTAGCCGTTTCTAAGTGGCTCATTAAAAATATGGGCTGATTATAAAAATGTAATGTGGTTGTGCAGTTTTTTCACAAGGCATTTTAGAAATATTTTATGTCTTTCATCATTTAAAAAAAAAAAAAAAAAAAAAAAAAGGTAAAATTATGACACTTTTCCAGCTAAGCATGGAGAGTTGAAACCAAGTAGGCTCAATCTGGGTTGGCTTGAGGAGGGTTGTGGGTGTTTTGGGGCGGCAAATATAAACTGCATTCACAATATTGAGTGGGATTTAGGAAAAGTAGCTTCAGTCAGAAATGCTACATTAAGTTTAATATGACTTTTAATAATTCCTAAAACTTAATTTATGTCTTTTATCTATTTATAGTTTTTTTATTGAGACTGAGTATGACATATTTTCTTACCTCCAGAAATTCTGGAAACTTGGTGAGTTGATTTTCTAATTGGTGGCACAAAAGACTCTATCAAGCATACATGTTCTGGATAGACTCTTTGACAATAAGATTTCCTTTTCTGACATATTGATAAAAACAGATTCATATTAAAAATAAGCTCTTAAAAAATTTATTTGGACTCCTGTGCTTCCATGATAGTTTTTCATACCCTGCTTTTGCAGACGGAATCCTTTTACAGTAGACCAACAATGACATGTTTTTCAAATCAAACTAGCCAACATACAACTTCCTAGAGAGTTCATCAGGTTTTAGAGAAGTTCTAAAGGCAGATTAGCCAGTCCTGCAGAGAAGGATTTTTAAGTGTGTTTTTACCATACTTACTGTTGTTACATAACACAAAGTGGTTACCAAACCATGATAAATAGAGCAGCACTCATTTCCTCTTTTTTAAATTGTCATTTTTTCTGAGAAGGATCATTATTGATGGAATAAGAGTAAAATGCATTTTTTTGTAAACTTGTAGCCACCCAAGTCCTCTGGGTTTTGCTGTGCTTCTTCCTCCAGCAGCTGGGTTTCCTTTTTGTGATGCCTCTTTGTGAGCATTCATCCTGTCAGGCCTTGCACTGTGCTGCAGTCTGTTTTCCACAACTTTTGTAATTATTAACTTCTGCTGTTTTTTTCAGTTTTTGTTAAACTCTTAAACCATTTCCTTCTTTTATTTGTGTGTCTGCTTATTAAATTACTTCATGTGGTTTGTTGATTTAATTATGGGAGTGCTTTTACGTAAAACCAGATAAAACCAGGCTTACTTCTTCTCTGTCTTCATGTGTTCAGCACAGTTTATTCTACAATTTGCTAGATAAACTTTTGCCATAAAATGCTCAATTTTGTTGCAGATATGGCTTTGTTTTCCTACTTCCATGACCAACATTGTCAATTAAATTCATTAATTATTGACTACAATACTGTTCCCATAAGTCATTTCTAAAGAATGTTTTGGCAATGTTATGCACCATCTACAAATTAGTTCTGTAAGATGCAATGTCCCATGAAGAATTTATTGGGCAAATACTCTATTAGAAAGAGAGAACTGAAAAGAGCTGAAAAGAAACTACACACTTATTGTAATACATTATAGTCATAATGTACATTTTTAACTATGATGGAGAAGTAGCTAATGAAGCATTAAAGGATAATGTTTTTTCTAAGTGCCAATGTAGCATAATCAAGGAAATTAAAGCAAAATCTTAATAAATGAGTGAAGCAAGGTAAAAAGAATCTGTCATATTGGGTACAGATGTAAATATTCAATCAACAGTAAGATGTCTCACAAAAACTTAAGATGGTGAATTTTATGAATCTAGATTGGCATTTTGGGTATGTTTTCACTTCCCAAACATCACTATGGAAGGAACGGTCAGCTGAATTAGTATTTGAACTTTTTGGGTTTTTTTTGCAGATACCAGCGTAATATAAACACTTTTCTGTTGCAAATATTTTTTTTTAATTATAAATTTATACTACATCATATCTGAAAACACAGCAGTAGAAACTTTTTTTTTTCAGAAAAAAAAGTCTACTTAAGTGTTTTTTCCAGAATAATTAAAATGATTGCATCTGAGTTCCATCTTTAAAAAATATATATTATTTCTAAAGTACTGGGTTTATATTAAATACAGATGATTGCAGGACATAATTGTCACTGCTTTGATGTACAAAAAATTCAGTTCTGCACACTGGAAACTGCTTCCAGATCTGCCCTTGAAGACAGATGTGAACTTTCCACTTCATTGCCTAGAGATGTTTTTTAAAGAGAGCTCCATAAATGGTTCATTTTACAAGCAGTCTGCATATTATTCTGGTGTCAAAAGCTTGGGAATTGATTACATGGACTATAATAAAGATATGATAATTTCTGTTGTGTTTTAGGATGCAATTTGAATTCTCTGTGCCATACGTCTGGAGTTATGATCTCTGCAAGACACTCTCCATGTTTTTCTGTCTTCAGCTCTCCATAACCCATATTGACAAAGGCTCTTGCTTTCTGACATTATTTAAAATTTCTATCAAATTATAGTAGAATTGATTTTTTTTTTGTTTTTACTCAGACAGATGCATATTTTACTAAAAGTTTGTTTTGTTTTTAATTGTTTTAAATTATATATATGATTAGAAAAATAGAATGTAAATGCAAATTCCTAATTTAAGCTATATAGTTTCATAAAACTATGAGTAACTTTCTATTCTATAGATATCTTTCTTTAGAAGAAAAAAAAAAAATGTCCTGGTTTTATAAATTATGAACTAAGGTGAGAATGTAGTAGCTAAATTGTTCAGACGCCACAAAACCAAAAACTAAAAAAATTATTTTGAGCAGTTTTACCAAGAGGCTGTTGTGGTTTTTTTCTTTGTTTTGATTTGGGGGTTTTTTTGGTTGGTTTGGGTGGGTTTTGTCAGTTGGTTTGTTGGTTTAGTTTTCTTCATTCTTTTTGGGTTTTTTTTAGTGGAAATTTTGATAATTTCAGGATAATAGGAGATTTAGAGATCACCAACAAGATCTATCCCACTGTTTTGTTTGGGACTTTTTTCTTTTTTTTTTTTTTTGCAAAATGCTATTTTATTAGTTTTAGACTATTCCTTATAGGAGTATCCAACTGTGGGTCTATCTCTGAAGAAGAATAAAAGGACAATAAAAGTGGTTGCAACATATTTGCTTAGGATTGTTACACAGAACAGTGGAGGTGCTACTGGGTGAAACACTTCACTTTAAACATCAGGATTCCATTGGCCATTTGTGGGCTTTCATAGCCTAGAGAACAGAGATAAAGATGAAATTTTGGGGTTTGGGGTGGGTTTTTTGAGAGGTTTTTTTCATTTTGTGATTTTTGGGTTTTTACATTTCACTTTACATCAAACCACTGAGAGCTATTGACTTCTTTGTCACTTTTATCTCCAGATGTTTGTTCTTGACTTACAAGAGAACATACAATTAAATTAATTAGAAGCTGACGTTAGTATCACTCATCCTGGAAGACTAAGGATTAGATCACGTTATTTATGATGTAAACAGGTTCTTTAAAAGAGTGTTTCAAGAATTGAGCAAATGCTTCAAAATTAATTAAGACTTAAAAATTGACTTTTAATGAGAAAATAAGATCAGTCTATTTTGAAAAACAGCAACACATTTAACAACATGTAATTTCAAATGAATGTTGGTCTTATTTATTTGCTATTAATGTTAAGGGGTCTTTTTTTGCCATTTTGAGGTTTTTAATATGGGATAAAAATATAGAATTCCATCCAAGGTTTGGAGAATTAAAGTTTTTGTTTGTTTTTGTGACAGATTTTAATATTTTGGGTTTAGAAATTAAGAAAGAGAACTATGTGCTTCTGAAAGGACAGAATAAAAAGAGCAGTTATCTTTATAATCCAGTAACACTTTATATTAAAAGTATTTTAAAATATTTCTAAAACTCTTCAACAATCTTAAATTTGTCTAAAAGTTTTGCTAGGACTCTTTAGCATCAAATACCCTTTTAAAACATGGTTCAATACAGGCCATGCTTTCAAGATAAAAGTTAAGCTTCCTTGCAGTTTCTGCTGTCATTGTAAGAATGATACAAATATTAACCACTAGAATAAGGTTTGTCAAACCTGATATAACAAAACTATTAAGTATGAATATTATGTGTAGTAATGAGAGTAAGAATAAGAATAAGAATAAGAATAAGAATAAGAATAAGAATAAGAATAAGAATAAGAATACAATAAATGCAAATATAAAACATGTTATTTCACAGTAGAGTCGTATTTATTATATTTTTAGCATTATTGTTGTAGGGTGTTATGTAGTTTAAACCAAAAGCTATTTTCATGACAAACTGATAGTTTTTGCCAAAAGGGACTGCGAATATAACACCCATTTACACTTCAGTTGTATGGTGTGGGAAAGTGCTGAGCTTGTATTACATGCATATTGGTCTTGCATTACTTCTCGTAGAGATTATACTTTTAAATTTTTAATATGATTCTTTAAAAATATAAGTATAATTAAAATTCATATTTTCTCTAGCTTTTGTTTTTGTATTTTTATGCTACCTAAGAGCCAACACATAAAAAATCCAATGGATAGAGAAATTATTGGAACAATCATCTTTGAAGCTAGAGAAGTTCTCCCCACAAATTTGGTTATCTTTTTAAGAAATGCTGAAAGGTTGAAATAGAATACTCTTTGTGAAACTAAAAGGATTTTGGCATTAAAGAATCAAATCTGTTGAAAACAATGGCCCCTTCTGGCCATAAAACTCTATGAATCTAAGTTTGTTTGGCTTCCTGTGTGCTGCATACATCTGTATGTGTGTGGATGTCTGTCTATGTATTATTCATGAGTATATGAGTGTAAAATTATGGATTTGCCCTTTCCATGAAATATTTTTGAAGATGTATGGAGAGATTATCTGTCTTCTCATCAAGGAGAAATTCTGAATCAGCTAAACTATATATGTAATTGTGTAATTAGTGTTAGACCTGAGCTGACTAGTTGATTTGAGAGGATTATTTTTCCTTCTGAAGATAGCAAAATGTAAAAGTGCAACTAAGGAATGAAAGGAGGTAATTTTCGAGACATTGAAATTTACCATTACCAAATTTTTCATTTTTCACTCTCTGTGTAGTTTTTTTTTCCCACTTTGTAGTACTGTGTGTATTTTGAGACATGTGAAATATTTAATTTTAGAAGGATAAAACAAAGAATTTTCAAGCACAATGTGTCTATTACTTGCATTGCAAGTCCATTGGGAAATGGAGTGCCCCTACTACAGTTCAATGTTTTGGGGCCTTGCCTTACTTTCAAAGAGCTATGACAGATTTATTGACACTAAGGAGACAGAAAAATAAAGTCCCCAGATATCACAGGGTTTTGTGGGGTTTTTTTGCATTTTTTTTTTTCCCCTAGCAGTTAAGAACTGTCTTTTCCTCTTATATTTAATATTTATATTGAGAGTTAGCAATACTTTTGTTTTGGGCAGATTTACATGGATTTAGATTATTTGGGGTTTTTTTTGCACAATTTTATGGTGTCTCTTGAAAGTAAATTCAAACTTATTATGTGGGATTGCTGGAGTATATAGAATTTATTTGCACATTAAACACCAAGAAAACATCTGCTTTAGGTCATACTGTAGCATCACAGTATGTTATGCTTTTAAACAGATTGCACTCATGTTTCTGTGCAAAATATTGAGAAGAATTTTTAATGAATATTGGTATGAGCTTTCCCAAGAAAAGTATTTTATTTTTAATTCTTCTTGCACATATTTTCCAAACTACACAGCAGGAGAACACAGCACGCTAACGTTTTTTGAGTTACAATTTTTGACAGGATTTTCTTGCTGACTAAATGGCATATTGCTTCTTAAGACAATCTTTCCAATATTTTCTATCATGTGGTGGCACAAAAGCAAAATTGTAGGCAGGAAAGTGCAAGGTCAAAACAATGAGCAGGACATACAGAAAGGATTATTGTCACTTAAAACATGTCACAACAGTCTCCTGAGAGCTGATCAGCAGCAACCTCACAGAGAATGAAGCCAAGAGACTAAAAAGCTTGGGTTTTTTCCCTTTTGCACCTGCACCTCATCTCTCCCCTTGCCTTTCACTAGACTTTGTACTGCCTTGCCTCAAGGCTTGGGAATTTGCCTCTTATCAGTGAAAATGACCACACCTGATGATAAAGTGTTATTCTGCCATGTGTTGTGAAACCAGGCAGTGACTATTCCTGTGCTCTGCCATCTCTGCACACTGCTCGTGACAGGGAGGTTGGTATTTTTTTCACCTCTTGATTTTGGGTGTTGAGGGGAAACATCCATTGGGAAGAGCTCAAGAAGCTGCTGGAAGGTCTGTGTGCTTCTCAGCCTGCACCGTATCACACAAAGCCGTGGTCATTCTGCACAGATGTCATATCTCTTTCCTTTGTTTACTTCTTTTATCTCTTTACTGCCATGGCAGCTGCCAGTGTATCAGAAAATGGCTGCATGCAAACTTCTTACTGTATCTGTAGCTAATAATTAATATAATTTTCCAAAGCCAGGTACGGGACCTTCCTTCCCTTTCTGCTGGGCCTGTTTTCTCTTCATGGAGAATAGTGTGTTTCCTTGACCATGAATTGTCCCCCATTTTTTGTGTGCTTGTTTCTTTGCCTGTCCTCCTCATTTTCAGGCACTGAAAGGATTCAGATATCTTTCACATGACACTGAAAGCAAGCATTATACATAAATCATTGCTTATAAACTGAAATTATAAAACCATGTAAAATAAAAATAACTGACAAAACAGATAAGTACACTGGGATTCTGATTAAAATGATTCAAACAGAAGAGATGAACTGAAAATGGAAAAGAGTCAGTGGAACTGTCTCCAGGTATTTGGAGCTTTTGACTATCAGACCATTTACTTAAGTATCAGGTTACAGATTTAGGTCTTTTTTCAGGCTACTATTTTAAGAAAAGTTTATCTTTGGACTTTAGTATAGGCTCTGAGCAAATCTCACATTCATCCTTGAACTGAAGTCTGTGTGGAGCACAGTTTTCTGCAGGCTCTCCCTCTAATCAGAAAGAGATCCAATAGTCAGACCACCAACACTGTTCATATCTGGAGAGAACATCCCATAGCCTGCTGAGTGTAGCCTGTAGCCAAGGTCATAATTTTTGGTCCTCAGTTAAGTATTTAAAATTAAGTTAGAGGAATGCAGAGTTTAAAAAAAAAATTAAAAATCACCTTTTATTTTTTAGATATTTACATCTCTGTTGATAACATTTCACTTGAAGCATACAGATCCCTCTTTATTAAAAAATTAATGCATTCATAGGTAAAATGGGGACAAAAGACACACATTTCAATCTGTTGTAGCAGAAATTTTTGGTTTTTCAAAGCACATTTTTGGGTGAACTACACATGTTAGTTTTAGGATTATGTGATTTGCAAGAGCAAACAAAATTCAAAATGACTCTTCAGAGCAATGATTTACATCTGTTGTCTCTGTATGTCTATTGGGAATGACCAAAATGAAAAAGTTTTTACAAAGAATGGTAAAGGTGTTTGTATATGTGATCCATTAACGTTCAGATAGAAAGATTGCATTTGTAGTTTATAATGAAAGACGTATTGCGAGATGTAATGAAAATCACAGTTCTCCCTTTTTGCTACAGAACCTAGTTCCATAGCTAAGATCTGGTTTTCGAACAAAAACCATTTTCTCTGGACTGTCTGTAAAAGGTCAGCATTGAACACAGAATTGAATAGACCACAAACTCTTCTGGGGATGGTGTTGTTTGTTGTTTTAGTGCCATCTGTGACACTAGACATTTTGTCAGTTCACAACAAATAATAGCAGTGGTGGGATGGGAATACTCACGTATTCTGCTGACCAATTTGTGGGAAATAGGGATTCAGCTGCTAAGAAGGCACAGAAAACAGTTATTCTTTGAGACTGTTGTAATAAAGGGTACAAAGGAGCACAGTGAGGCTTCTCAGGATCTACATACAGCCAAGAAGGATTACAATAGTCTAATATTTTTAAAGGTCTGACTAAATTGGTTTATAAAATAACTATTTAATATAACTGGTTTTTTACCATAAACCCACTAACATAACCTTGGATTTCTTAGGTCTATAGGAGCTACAGAAACCTTTAAGAATTCTATCAAAGCAAGTTAGGAATAGCATTAATAGAGGTCACATGCCGCTATTCATTAATGCACAACAGCGTGGTCAATTGTCACATATGCAAGCCAACAGAAATTGTTTTAGTCATCTGTTGCAAGCAGGACATGAAAAGAAGGACACTCATTCGTCAGCTTGAGAGCAAGAAAAAGGACTTTATTTTGGGAATCTCAACTTATATAGTTTTGGGGATTTGGTTAAGGATTGGGGGACGAGAGGAATACCTCTCTGACCCCAGTGGTTAAACTAGCAGTCCATCACAGAGAAGAATGCGAAAACAATCTACTTTATTTATGTTTCAATGCGTGAGAACTCTCCAGTTTAAGAATGAAAGCAATCAGAAGGCTGAAAATCAGAGCGACAGTCATCTAATTGGGAATTTCCTTAAAAGAACCTGTGAAAGAGAATGTCACTGCAACGTTTTTTGTCTGACTCTGGTTGTGAGATGTACACTGAAATATGTTTATTATGAATGTAACTATTATTTTCTCATCCTGCCAGTAAATTCTCTATCTGCAGTGCCTTTTGTGAGTGAAACAAGATACCAAAATAATACAGGAACTACTCTGAGATGGACTTTGTAGATTAGAAGACCACTTAATAAGACAATTGTATAGTCATTGACATGTAAGGACAGAAAGCTGATTTTGATGTGTACTTCATTAGAAAAGTCAATATTCAATAATATGTTAAATGTTTAATAAACAAAAGGTTGGTCATTGAATGGTACCCATATCCATTTTATTGTTTTATCCTTCACTGGTTTTTTTTTTTTTGCCATGGTAACAAAAGTGGTCACCAGGGGTACTGAAGTGCTCGGTGGGAATTTCTCTGTGTAAGACTGAGGAGGAAGGATCATGCCTTTGTTTTGGGCAACAGCACCCCTGCAGCTAAACCTGCCAATACAAAGGAGGACTTTTAGTCATCATGTTATAATGATGACTTTTAGTCATCATGTTATAATGGTGCAGTTGTAATCTAACTGCACTGTAATATTGTTCACATATTACAGTGCAGTTAGATACAGGGTAAAAACAAATTATGTTTGCCCCTCCTCAATAAAAAACCAATTATGTTTCCACAGTTTTGGTTCTTTTGCATCTGTGATGGTGTATATATACACTAGGGATGCGTTTTTGTGCATTGACAGCATAATTCTAAGCCTCTAAGGGATTTCAACAAAATAACTAAGGGAAATTAAAGTATACAGAGACACTATACACATAAAAATCCCATTATCTATTAAATTTTATTGCTAAAATAAAAATTCCCATACAACAGAGCAGCTGCTGAAAAAACACAGAACTTGAGCTTTTTCTGAAGGTGCTAAGATGTATCTTGAGGTAAGGTAAGGGTATGCAAATTTCAGAATTGTCGTCACTTGAAGTAGTGGGTCATCTTTGTGTTGTCATACTCTGTATTTCATCTGTACATAATTGAGTGAAATATTCAGCAGTCCCAACCCTATTAAATTAAGAAGCAGATAATTCCTGACACATAGGAGAAACACCAGTTCCTCTGTACATTTCTGGTAGTCTGCTGCAGTATTTACAACTCTCTTCCTTTATCACTTGGTGTGGATGAAAAGAGATCATTGAAAATAACTTATTTCATAGTTGTGACGGCTTATAAGTAAACATATCAATTAGTAACAATAATGACAGGCTGAGATAACTTAGTCTTCCTCAGTCACATACTGAAACTCTTTATCTGAGAAAAAGATAAAATGTGGTATTTTGTTTTGCATTGTTCAGGTAATTATCTCATCTTGGTTGCAACTTTAGCAAATAAAAAAAGACTTTCTTAAACTGAAATGGTAATCCCTTCCTCCTTCTGTTGACAAACTTACTTATTCTGCAGGGATTTTATAGTTGTTTTTCCTAATGTGATGCTTTGAATTAATTTGAACTAGTTTTTGGGAATCTTTATGATCTCTCTGGTGGCTGAAAGACACCTTGATGTTTAAAGTCAACTAAATTCTGTGAATCTATTTAATGCTAATGACGCAATGCATTCTGCTTATGATTACTATTACAGAAATGCAGTTTTTAAAACTGGTAGGATTTCATGAATCACTGAGTGATTTTGTTGGCAATCACATCATATATTGAAATTAACTCCGTTTCTCTGTACCACACTCCTATTGTATCATACTTCAAACTTCAAATCACTACTGGCAAGGAATCTGTTCTAATTTTAAAGCTAAATTTGTCCATGGACAATTAATATCCATTTGGTTTGCAGCCAGTATACCTTTCCTCCCATATAAGTCATATTTGTGGGATTCATTTCCCTAGATTAAATTAGCCACGTTTTTCTAACCTCTTCTCCAAAAATCAGCCATCTGACTAAGCATTTGTTTGCACATCATTTCTCCACTTGGGGTGGAATCCAAAAATAAGTTTAAGTTCCTAAGTGACATTTTAGACAAAATTTATGTGTAAATTCAGGAGAACGAGCCTGGACAATTGCCTGTGACCTCCATAGACACTATATCTGTGAAAATCTCTCTGCATTTTTTCTGATTCTGGATGCCATAGAGGCTCCACTGTGAACCTTGTCTCTGCCAAACTGACTTGCATTTGGACAGTTACCTCCTGCCTGCCTAACACTGGATTGAGAGAATGTGAGATTTTAGTATTTTATTTTTGTATTTTTTCTTCTGCCAGACCTACAGTCTAATTTTGTGGTCATGCTCTGAATATTTATGTTTCTATATCAATTCATGCGGCATAGGTGGTAACTTTTTTATATGTAGGTCTAGCAATAGTTCTTCTAGAGGTAGGAGATCTAAGTTCTCAGTTTGTGTGGGATTTGAATTTGTAGATCACACATTCCAAAGAAATGCTGAGGCCTGCATTCCCATTTGAGATGGAATGTCTCCCACAGGCAGGGCATCACAGCAAGGACGATGTACAGATTTCAGGAGTACAGAGCAATTTGTGGATGAATACACACAGCAGACAAATACCAATGAAGAGTGGTTAATATTACATGCTCACCACCTCAGTGAGGCCTTTGGATAGTATCTGCTGGCCGGACAATCACCGGTCAGGTCAGCAAGCATCAACTTCTCCACCTCCTTGGAACATACCAGCCAACCTTTGCACTTGCTGGGTTGTTGCCATCCACTTGTCTGTCTTTTCCTTTTGGCTTTGTACCTCTTCATGTCAGAATATTGTTTCCTGATTTTTCTCCCTGTGACAGTATGTGGTTTTACTCTTTTTTATTTTTTTTATTTAATTTTTTTACATCACTTGGCTTTCTCTAAAATGTGGTCTCAGCAGCCTTTTTCTCAGTAAAACTGAGCTGAGGACTCTCAGCTGTGCTGTACCAGCCTAGGCCCTGAATCAGACACCTGAATTTCTGAGCTGAGCCTTTCAAGAGTTCCTTCACTCCTTTTGTTTGCAGAAAGGGCCATTCTGTAACAAGCAGGGCAGAGCTCTTGCTTGATGACTGAAAGCCAGACATTCACAATGAATGTTAGATGTATTCCCTTTTCATAATGACATTTGTGTATTACGAAACTGAGTGAGGAGAACATTGTGACAGAGCTAACTTTTCTGTCCAGCAATACTGGATTGTAAGGGTTGCTGAAAACATGGGCAAAGAGCTATGAATTCAGGGTATTAAAGCACTTGTGTCACTTGTAGTGCCAATCATAATGTCTACAGCCAATTCAGGAACCAAAGGGTATGAAGAATTAGAAGATTAGAAAAAAGACGATTTATCTAGTGAAGACTGCTAAAAGAAGATGATGTCCATTTCCCAAATCCTAATAAATTTGGGTTGACAGGCTAGCTGAAGAGACAGCCTTAGGGAAAAGCTTGCATTCAGGGCATGAGGTTAACTGAGGAAAAGACAAGTCTAAGACTGAGGCATATGACTTCATGGTACAAAATTTGATTTTACAGAGAACCATTCTGACAGGGAATCAGGAGCTAGAGGCCTGGTGCTGTAAGATGTTTTTTGTAGGCTCTTTTGTGACCAAATATCTGCATGATAATGAAAAAATATTATATGAAACACATAGCTTTGGGAGTAGTGTATTCAATGCTTATTCAGTGGCACTGAAAAATAAAGTGGTAAATAAATGCAAGTATAGAAAAAAATCCAAGAGGACAGTGGCAAGGTTCATTAAATCACTGGATATCTGGAAAATTCCATTTTATTTCCCTACTGTCACATTCATCATTATGGCAGAGAGGCAAGTCTGGGAGTTCCATCTTTTGAAAAAAATCAGTGCAGTTAACCAATCTGCTAATCATCAAATTCCTTTCTTCATGATAATTATCATTATTTTCTTTTTTAAGAGTTCTGCCATGTGCTTAGAACAAAGCATAGTCCTTGAGTTGCAGAAATGTATTCCAGGGAAAAGACACTAAATAGGGACAGCAAGCAGTGGAATCAGTGACTGGGTAACTGTTTTGGGTTTTAAACACTTAATACTGTTACTAGAGTTGCTAAAGTTTTTATAGGCATTCAAAGAATGGAGTCTGTGAATGATTTAAATGAGGGAAAAGGAAGTGACGATGAATCTGAGAAGGAGCAAGTGTATGAGAGTGAGGAGGCTGCAGCTGAGAGGTACTAGGTGGAATCTGCATAATCAGCAGAGTTAGGAGAGGAGCCAAGTGTAGATGTACCGCCAAATGTAGATAGAAAGGAAACAAACATAGAGACCCTAGAAAATGGATATGGATATAAGGAAATAAAAATAAAAGAGGACAAACAAATGGTACTGAGAAAAGAGCATGTGAATTTAAAGTATAAACTAACATGTTCACAAAGAATATCTAGATAGTAGTAATTTTTTGAACCATGGATTATTTCATGGCAGAAGCCACTTCATTATGTTTTTATGTAATTGAAGATGACTAAGGCTACATTCTGAGAAGCTTAATACATTTAAGTACTCTCTTATTCTCATGCCCTGTACTGACTGAAGCTCTATTAGCACAAATAATAATGGCATTATTTCTGCTTACATTGGGAAGTAAGCATTTTTCAGGCTGAATAGGTAAAGCAAAATCTGCCACCTTTTTGTAGGTTTAAAATCTTTTCAGCCCTCCAATAAATAATAATAAAAAACCCCTATGATAATTATTTTGCCAACTTTTTTATATTGATCTTCACAAACTCTATGAGAAAATATTCACAGCTGCTATGAAATGGGATCTTTTTTCAGTAGTCTTTTTATTCTAAACGTTATCTAGTATGTTTAGTCCATTGCAGTCTTCAAATCATAACATCATGATTTTCTGCGGGGCAAATTTTTTTCCTAGAGCATTGCTTCTATTTTCAGTTTATAAAAGACAGCACTGTTTTCCCAGTACTGTTTTCAAGGAAAAGAGAGGAAACTATAGTAAGAATTCCCAATAACCCCATCTAAAATAAATATTTGCAAGAAAAATTAGTTATACTTTGCACATTCATTAAAAAAAAAAAAATCTTAATTAGTGCTTCCCAAACAAGCGATGTGTAGTTGGAACATTTTAAGTCATAAGGAGGAGGATAATAAATCCTGGAGGATTATGTTTAAATGCTTTTTTCAACAGAAAAACTAAGCCAAAATTATGTCTTATAGTCTGATACAGTGCCACATTCAGTTTGGATTTGCAAAGGATGTAGTAAGTGTTAGGGGAGATGGCTGATTCAACTGATAAACTGCATGTATTGGGACAATATTATTGGGTACTGTTATTAAATATTTTTTGTGTCAGTTATTAGGATGCTCATTAGTTGGGTCATTTCTGTAAAAGTAAAATAATAAATACACAAGACAATTGTTTGATGACCTGAATTATAATGTGCACATTCTTGCTTTGCTTGTGCCTGAAACAAAATTTGTCAGAGAATTTTACACATTAAATTGCCTCTCCTTAGTTGCATTTCCATAAAAGTAGTCCAAATGAGCTGTTCTTACTTAAGATTTTTGTCATATTATCTGTTTTTCTTGTAATTTATATATCACTTACAAAAATAGCTGATCAGCTATTTTTAAATGTAGGTTTTATTGCACAGCATCCACCCCTTATCCACCAGTGAAGCACATTTTGCACTGGTGAAGTAAATCTTCATTAGCCATTCTAGTATCTAGAAGAGTCTTTTTTTCTTTCCTTTCAGTGCCTTTCTGTGCTTAAAATTTTCTTTTGCTGTTTTAAAGGAACTATAAACTAAATCCCACTGGAAACAGTGTGATTACTCCTCTCATGTAGTAGCTAGGCAACTGGTAACGAGATCTTTTGCACAGATAGAGGCACTTGTCCTTTTTTCCAATTTTCTGGGAAGAGTAAAAGGAGCCAGAGTACAGCAGGGATTTAGCAGTAAAGTGAGCAGAGAGGTGATTTCCTGTTGAGTTACAGCCATAATAAATTTATACAGATACCTATACAAAGCCTCAAGAGGGGATTTCCTAAGAGAAACACAGAGAGCCATGAGTGCCAGTTGGTCCCCTTTTTCTCAGGCTTGCAGAATTATAGGGACATATTGATAGATTGTGGAGGCTTTAGAAAGAATATATGTTAGAAATATGTAAGCAAACTTTGCACATATATGTCATCAATACATTGGAAAACTATTGTTGCTGTTAGTTGTCACAGTGACTTTTGTTCATCTTGGCTTTCTGGAATCTGATATGCTCCATTTCTGGAATGGTGCTATGGATCTTCCTGCAAGATCAGGAAAGGGAAGAAAAGAAATAACTTACCAGTGTGAATGGCATTCAGATTGAAAGAATTCAACTGTATCAGCTGAAAACACTGTGTGATTTTATTGTTAATTTTTCAAATAAGTAACTTCATGTTTGTCGTATCACAGGTACAGGAATGGCTGTGCTTAAACTGCCAGACCCAAAGGGCAATGTCAGGACAACTTGGAGATATGGGCAAGGTGCCACTTCCAAAAACAGGCCCTGCACAACCAACATCCAAACCACCTGCTTCTCCTCAAAAACGGCCTGTGCCTGCTGTCTCACATTCCCCTCAGAAGACTTCCACACCACCTACTCCAGCAGCAGGAAAGCCAAAAGAAGAACCAGGCATTCAGAAGGAAGCTCCAAAATTTCCACAGGGGAGATTGGAAAAAACATTGTCAGCTGATAAAATCCAGCAAGGAATTCAAAGGGAGGATGCAAAACCTAGGCAGGGAAAACTTGTCAAGACACCCTCAGCTGATAAAATCCAGCATGCTTCTCAGAAGGAAGATCCAAGGATTCAGCAAACAAAACTGACAAAGACAGCCTCCTATGACAGAGTTTTGCATGAAGTTCAGAAGGAGGATGCAAAACTTCAAGAAGCAAAGCTGGCAAAAACATCCTCAGCTGATAAAATTTTGCATGGAGTTCAGAAGGAAGACATAAAACTTCAAGAGGCAAAATTGGCAAAGATGCCCTCAGCTGACAAAATTTTACAGGGAATTCAGAAAGAAGATCCAAAACTCCAACAGATGAAAATGGCAAAGGCACTGTCAGCTGACAAAATCCAACCTTCAGCTCAGAGGGAAGATGAAAAACTTCAGGAGGTAAAATTGCCAAAGGCAGCTTCAGTTGATAAAATCCAACCTGGAATTCAGAAAGATATAAAACTTCAACATGAAAAAATTAGGAAAACTTCATCAGTGGATAAAATTCAAGAGGAAGGTCAAAAAGAAGAAGCAAAACTTCAGCGAGTGAAACTGTCAAAGACACCTTCAGCAGATAAAATTCCTGCAACAACAACTGCAGACCAAAAGAAACCCCTTAGCACATTGGAAGAAGGTAAAGAAACTGTGCTCCCAGAAAAGAGCACACCACATCCAGAAGACAAAAAGGAAGAAATTACAGCTAAGATTAAAGACCGTGTTGCTGAACAGAAAGCAGAAGTTGAAGCACCTTATGAGGGACTGCAGGCTAAGGAGCAAGAAGACGTTAAGAAAGAGGATTTGGCAACTGGGATTTCACAAGAGGTTTTGAAAGCTGAAAAAGCTCAGGAAGAAGGAATTCCTGTTCAAACAGCGCCTTTGCCAGGAACCGACCACGTGGAAGCGGTGCGAGAAAAAATAGTAAGTGTTTTTCTCCCTCTAACTTCCCTTTCTCCAACTTAGGATCTGATCATTACAGACCCTCTCCTTCCTTCTTTACTGTTATACTCTTTACAAAATAATTCTGAGTGATGAAATCAATGACTCTCATTGAGTGAAAGTTTCACCAGTTAGTCCTATGCTCTACACACACATTTCAAAATTACTTGCCTGATTTTAAGCAATTAATCATTTTAAACTAAGACAAAGCTCCTGTTTAATAATTTTTTTCAATATTTCAGATTTATTTGCCTTGATCTCTAGACTCCTCAGACTTCAAAGATTAATTGTTGAAATTGGAGTGTTTTCCTAGTTCTCAGTCCCAAAAGGGAATAATTGGAGAGAGTGAGGTGTACAGTGCTTTGCAATACCAAAATATAATATAAATTTCAGGACTACTGTGTGATGCCTGAACATGGTACATGAAAGTATTCAATCTTTGCGTCTTCTTTTACTATTTAATTGACTTGTCTCATATAGACAAGTACATTCAGGTAGGGCTGCCACGTCAGAGGAATGGATGAGTTTATGATAGCATGTACTAGAGGTCTGTATTCAAGTCATTTTATTGGCTGAAGAGAATAATACGTACAGTTTGTTGAGAAATGAAAAATTAGGGGGCTTTGTATCAGCACTGCAAATTAGATGCTGATTATTATGTTATGAAAGTAGTATGTTATGACAGTGGGAGTAGGCTTAGGGAAAGTGGGGTTTTTTGTCAGAAATATGTTTTCAAATAATCCCAGTCAAAAAGGTCAAAGGTTTGGTTGATTTTTGTTTTATGTATTTCCTGGTGGTAATTAAGATACTTGGATAGAAAAATATTCTAATTCAGAAATTTTGCTTTGAAAAATACTATTTTTATAAACCAAGTCTCCTGTCTGAAATAAACCTCCTATCACATGTTCTGTTTACTGCTCTTGATCACATCAAGAGTTATGGTGTGTGATTATATTGAAGGAATCCCTGAATTATGCTTAGGGTAACATAGCCAGAAATCCTACCTTTTGGACCAAAAAGGAGATCTGGGAAAATCCTATATTTCAAATTGTTTAGCACTAAAAGAAGGTTACCTAGCTTGTGCTGAGTAAAATGAACTCTGATTAATTTTTCTTTATGGAAGTACTTCAGTGTAGTCTGTGCTGTTGATCAGACACTGCTAGACACGGCTCTTCCCAAGAGAGCATGTGATAAAAGTGGAAGAGGTGATACCAATTTAGATATCACACATTGCATCCATTTCACTAGGTAAAAGACAACATGTAGATATTGAAGAATATAATTTACATGTATTTCGGAGTAGAATCATACGGAAGATTTCAGCTAGGTATTTTCAGTTAGGGATGGAAGGGAAAACCTTTCTGCACTTGACAAACTGCTGTCATTTTATATTCAATTCTGGAACTGGTGGAACTGGTAGTTACTAACTCTTCTAGCTTTCCAACAAAAGATAAGCAGTTATTGCTATCCTATTTTTCACAAAACAAACAAACAAACAAACAAAAAACAAAACAAAAATAAAAATAAAAATAAAGAGAAAAAAAAAGGGCAGCAATACCCCAATAAGTCCCTGAAGACATGAAAAGGCTAAAGTTCTGATTCAGTACAAACAGTAGAATAATCCATGGAAAATCATAGAATCATAGAATGGTTTGTATTGGAAAGGACCTTAAAGATGATCTCATTCCAATCCCTCTGCCATGGGCAGGGACACCTTCCTCTAAACCTGGCTCAATGACCCATCCAGCCTGGCCTTGTGCGATTCCCAGGATGGGACATCCACATCCTCTCTGGGTAATCTGTGCCAGTAATTCACTACCTTCATAATAAAGAATTTCTTCTTAACATCTAAACTTGCCCTCA
Organism: Argya squamiceps; assembly: GCA_037834095.1. Lineage (NCBI taxonomy): Eukaryota > Metazoa > Chordata > Aves > Passeriformes > Leiothrichidae > Argya > Argya squamiceps. The sequence continues at coordinate 9,118,312 of JBBMKD010000053.1, forward strand.
TTAACTGTGAAGCCATTTTGCTTTATCCTGTCCTTGCTCTTGTGAATATTCTCACTCTACCCTTTTTGTAGGTTCCCTTCAGGTTCAGGAGAAATCACAGATATCAATTGAAATTAGAGATCTGGTATCCTTTAAAAAAAAGTGACTTTATATTAAAACATTTAAAAATATTTGAGTCTCAACATCTGATTTAAGGAATCATAAAGCATTTTTTTTCTTCAAAACACTTTTTTCAGTAATATTTTGAAATATCTTCAAATTTTTTTTAAAGAATAAACAGACTGCTCATGTTTTACAGGTCCTTTTCCTGAGAAATTGTCTTGTAATATTGACTATCGCCATGTACAATAGAAGTTAGCTGTTCTAACAGGGATGCCTAGGATGCCTAGAAATCTTGGAGGTCTATCACATGCAGTTTGTCAGTATCTATTTGCCATCTTGGAACTCACAAATTTACACAGAGGTAGTTCAGTATATCTATAGGAACCCATTGTCATGTTGTCAATTGGCATACACTTGTAACATATTAAATATATTATATATGTACCCTTATTACTACATTCCTATGATTACTGAGGAATGGTCACATGCTTCAGTTGAGTAACTGGGTAAATATTAATATTTTGTTGATTTCCATCATTAGTCTAACACATACCACAAAACACAGCCCAGAGAGATAGAAAAAGGAGGATAAGATTTGTCTGTAAGCAATTTTACTGGACACAAATAAAATGTTTCATTTTGAAAATATAAAATTGAAATGCGCATTACAGAGTTTAGTCCACCGTGTTTCTTTTCCACTTTGTGAAACCTTTATTTATAATGTAGATATCGTCATTTATTCTATAAACAAACTGACCTTTTTAAAATTATGGGTTCCTTTGCAAAATAAAATTTCTGTCTTCTGCAACAGAATATAATCTTCCTAGCTATAACTATTTTTTAAAAAAGGCCTTTTATTTTCTTTCTTTTGGCCATATTTTTCTTTTAATAAATTTCTGGTTCGATTTGGTAACTGATGGAACTTTTTCATAAAATCATAGAATCATTAAGGTTGTAAAAGGCCTCTCAGATCGCGAGGTTCAACCATTAGCTCAGCACTACCACCTTCACCACTAAAACATGTCCACATGTACCCCGTCCAGATGTTTTTTGAACCCTAAGCTTTATATTTTCAAATAATAATAGAAAAAGTGAGGAAGAGTACGAATTAATAATATTTATAAAGCTAAAACTTCTAATACAAAATAGTTATATAATGGATTGACTCTGGCATCACAGAAATGTCACTGGAATAGCACAAATGCAATTGACATTAGATCATTTTCAACATTAGTTAAAGAGGTTGCATTTGCTGTTTTTAAAATCTTATCCAGATCACAGCTTTTATAAGTCTCCTTCTTCCTCATTTCTTAAGAAGTTTCTCTCATCAATGTCTGTATTAGAACTAAATTGGTCCAGTATTAAAAATACACAGTAGGCAAGCTCATAGGAAATGCCATTCAGATATTCAGAAAAGCCCAGTAATTCAACATGTACCAAAGTACTTCCTAATTTACAAGGGGAAAAAAAATTGTGGGTTTTTTTAAATTTAAATGCATTTTTTTTCATTCTCAAAGAGTCGTGGAACATATATGTGATTATTTTCAACGTTCTTTCTGCAATATCTTGTTATTAATCTAAAAATCTTACGTTTATGATGTTTGCAAGTTTAACAATGATATTGTATTTGTGGATATGATGGCCACTACAGAAAATAGGTTAGCAGTCCTTTAAGAACAGATGTAACTAGTGGCAATATCCTAAATCTCAGACTACATGAAAGAGGGAAAAAAAGCCCAGAGGCTTTTGTTGTAAGTTACATACTTACTGATCTCAAAACATGATAACGCAGAATAATTTTTGCATGTACCATGGTCCAGGCAGTGATACAAACAAAAATATTTTAAAATATATTCATATTTTGGTAACCTTAAAAGGAAAGTTTGATTTTACTCATCCCTTTTGTTTCTAGTGATAAATTAAGTCTGTCCTTATTGTAGATCTTTTTCTTTTCCTTACTGTACAAACGGCAGACTTCTTCATACACAGTTTCATGCGATTCATAGCAGTCATTTCTGTCATACACTGAGGTTCAACACCAGGGTGGGAAACAGCAATATTCATTGTCATCTCCTCTGGTTTGGTCACAGTAGGTATTAGACATTGGACTCAGCTGCAAGGAGAATGGCTGAAGCTGTTCCTTGACCAGTTGTTCTCCACCTTTTTCTCTGCTTAACTGTTCAGTTGATGCCTTCTGTCTGCTTTACAACTGATGGAATCACATCATCTTGGAGAACCAAGACCTGAGGGTTTCACTTTCACTGGATGGATGCATTCTGTCCATCAGCTCCTTGCATTTTTTAGTAGCTCATCTAAATTGTTTGTGCTGAGTTTTGTTGGGTATGTGTTCATAAGTGTGAACATACTGGTCATAAGTGAACAAAAGAACAATCGAATGTCATAGGTGAAGTTTTAGTGAGGAGTGTGCTATTTATAGAGGGGAAAAATCACTTAGTTTTAATGATATATGTCTTTTTTAAACATAGCAAAATTAATTCCCCTTAAAACAGTTTCTTCTTTAATAAAGGGGAAAAAATGTAAATATAAAATACAAAACTTGAAATGTTTAATTATGCTTCATTGCTGATTTTTTGTAAAGACCATACATAATTCTGTCCTTAAGGGCTGGAGAATATCCAAGAGTAGATTTTTCAGAATATTGAAGGCTGTAGGCTTCAAATGGTGATGCCTTTCCAAAGTTGTTTTAACTATTGCAAGTTTCTCCATGTTTATATATAAATCAAAGCCTTAGCATTCAAATCTGTAGAAAAGTTTGTTTTCACACTGTATTTTTATTTGTAATAGATTTTGCTGCAATATCAGATATTTGAATTTTCAATATTGGTTATAATGTTGTTAAAAAAATAATGTAGTTTATAGTCAGGTTAGTATCTGATTTTGCAAACCATATAATAAACCACTCCTGTGAATGATTATTAATTAATAAAATATTAATTAATATATTACTGTAATAGTAACAGATATACTTTAAAACAAATACAAATATTAGTGTTTGAATGTAGGATTATGTTCAAAGTGATATGTCTAAAAGCAAGAATGCATAAATAAATTAAATCTTAACCTGACTGGTTTTAAAAAGTAATACAGCTGACTATAAAAAATATTTGGGTTTTGATATTTTGACCCTAAATGTAACTTTAGTGTGAATAAACTTTGAAAATAGCAACTTCACTTTGATAGCAACTTCACATGAGTGTAAATGTAATTTTAAATTAGAATTAACTACTAATTAATACTACCTACTTCTACAATTGAGAGCCCTAACAAAATTAAAGTTCACAATATATTATTAAAATCACGAGACTTTGGAATGCTTGTTCTCAAAGTGCCAGTGGATGTGGGGACACTTTCTAAAATTGTCAGCCCAGAGTAAAGCTAAGGTGACCCGTATTTGGGAGAGTGAACTGTGATTTAGCTGATCAATGAGATACTTTCACTAAGTACAGAACATCTCACAGCTGCGAGAAGCAGGAATAAAATTGGTGCAGAAATACTTGCTGTAGGATATTTTTAGTATTTTTGCTATTTATAGAAGGAGATAGAGATGCGTGTTAGTCAGAATGACATAGAAGGATCTGGAAGGTAGGGGGACTAAGAGTGTTTAATTAGGGATGAGAAGGAAAATGTTGGTTCTGATCCTCAGTCAGGAATGCTTGCCTTGTTTGCTTCCTTTAATCAATGGCTGACACCATGCTTTCCTCCCTGCAATTACAACGCCCTACCAGCAGCTTACTCTGCACTCCTAGTTTGCCAAGAAACATTTTTCTGTGTGGTACTCAAAAAATATTTGTACAGTGCCCATCTGTAAGGGGACATTCCAATATGTGGGGACATTCCAAATGTCATTAGATCATACTTCAGTACTCTATGTATGGTGTTGCATGTTGCAATGTGTAATACTTCAATCAACAAAATTAAACCACAAGTGAAAAATTTGAGAAGATTGGCATATTTCTAGACAATTATAAATAGTTAAATGGTCAAAGAAAGGAGCAGACTCCAGAAATTCTGAAGACATTTGTCGAACTATATGATTTTGTATTGAAAACCATGTAGACAGCTTTGAAGCATAGTAAATAAAATCTTCAAATAAACAAACTTGTGGGCAACTTGTCCCAAATGTGTGATCAGATGGCAGGTTATCATTCCTAAGTGTTCTTAAAACAATTAATTGTATACTGAAAAAGAGAAGTTCATCATGAAACTAGTAAAATAAGTTGCCAATGTGGACAGCCATGCAAAGTCTAGTTCGAGTCAATGCAAAAAAATCAAAATTTGAGGAACTTTTTTGTATTATTCTAATAGCTTTGAATAACAAGCTTAGTGTTCAGTATTCATCTGAGGCATGAAGTCATCCTTTAGAAAAAGAAAAATCCATTTTTTTTAATTGCCAGGAGACATTAAGGATTTATATATAAATATATACACACGCGTTATGTATTTATTTTTTTAGGAAAAGGAGGATGACAAATCAGACACATCAAGCTCTCAGCAACAGAAAAGTCCACAAGGTCTGAGTGACACCGGGTATTCTTCTGATGGGATATCAAGTTCACTTGGTGAAATTCCAAGTCATATCCCCACTGATGAAAAGGATTTAATCAAAGAATCTAATAAAAAAGACACTGTTTCAGAAGAAAGTCCACCAAGCCCCTCAGATCTAGCTAAATTGGAAAGTACTGTACTCTCAATTTTAGAAGCTCAGGCAAGCACTCTCTCTGATGAAAAATCTGCAAAAAGCAAAGAGCTTTCTGAAACATATAGTGAACAGACAAAAGATCAACTTAAAGCAAAGCCTTTGCCCATCACTCCAGAATCTTACGGTTTAGATGAAGAAGACATAAAAGCTATAAAAGAAGGTGAAGGAATCATTGTAGAAGAGGGCAAAGGAGCTGCTTCCTCCCAGGCAGACTACAAGGAAGAACACGAAGGAGATGACATATCAGCAAGAAGACAACAACGCTATGACTCTGTGGAAGACAGCAGTGAGAGTGAAAACTCACCTGTCCCAAGGAGAAAAAGAAGAACTAGTGTTGGTTCTTCAAGCAGTGACGAGTACAAACGAGATGATAGTCAGGGATCAGGTGATGAGGAAGACTTCATTAGGAAGCAGATTATAGAGATGAGTGCTGATGAAGATGCTTCAGGTTCTGAAGATGATGAATTCATTAGAAATCAACTCAAAGAGATCAGTGCAGCTGAAAGCCAAAAGAAAGAAGAAGTGAAAAGCAAAGCCAAAGGAACAGCTGGAAAACACAGAAGAATGGCACGGAAAAGTAGTGCAGGCTATGATGAGGATGCAGGAAGAAGACATTCATGGCATGATGATGATGATGAGACTTTTGATGAAAGCCCAGAGCCAAAATTCAGGGAAAGTAAAAGTCAAGACAGTGAAGAACTTGCAGTGTCTGGAGGAGGAGGCCTTCGACGTTTCAAAACAATAGAACTAAATAGTACAATAACAAACAAGTATTCTGAAGTATCTGAACAACAGAAAGGTATTTTATATTTTGATGAAGAGCCTGAGCTAGAGATGGAGAGTCTTACAGATTCACCAGAAGATAGATCTAGAGGAGAAGGTTCTTCTAGTTTACATGCTTCTAGTTTCACACCAGGTACATCTCCTACTTCAGTGTCATCACTTGACGAAGACAGTGACAGTAGTCCTAGTCACAAAAAACTGGGAGGGGAGAGCAAACAGCAGCGCAAAGCAAGGCATCGGACACATGGTCCTCTTCTTCCCACTATTGAAGATTCTTCAGAAGAAGAAGAACTAAGGGAAGAGGAAGAACTGCTAAAGGAGCAAGAGAAACAACGTGAATTAGAACAGCAACAAAGAAAAAGTTCTAGCAAAAAATCTAAAAAGGACAAGGATGAACTCAGAGCCCAGAGAAGAAGGGAACGTCCAAAGACCCCACCAAGTAATCTTTCTCCCATTGAGGACGCATCTCCAACAGAAGAATTACGACAGGCTGCAGAAATGGAAGAGCTGCACAGATCTTCTTGTTCTGAATATTCACCCAGCATTGAGTCAGAACCTGAAGGTTTTGAAATCAGCCCAGAAAAAATAATAGAAGTGCAAAAAGTTTACAAATTGCCAACTGCCGTCTCTCTATACTCACCAACAGATGAACAACCAACTGCACTACCAAAAGAAGAAAGTGGTCAAAAGACATTGAAAAGTGCCGAAGAGGTATATGAGGAGATGATGCATAAGTCCAAATCATTTCAAATGTCAAATGAAAAAGATGAAATATTTGAAAAAGAATCTTTATATGGTGGAATGCTAATAGAGGATTATATTTATGAATCTTTAATAGAGGATACTTACAATGGAACTATTGATACTAATCTTGTTATGAGACAAGATGAGAGCAGTGAATATATACAGCAGAGAGGAAAAGAGAAAAAAGCAAGAGCTTCAGAACAGGTCTATGATGAACCACAGAAAATTAGTGATCTAGAGAAGGACTACTATAGTGTTGAGACTTTACATACTATTGTGCCTCAAGAAGATATTGTTTCTAGTTCTTACATTATCCCAGAAAGTCATGAAATAGTTGTATTAGACAGCACAGTAACTTCCACCATTGAGGAAAAGCATTTGTTAGATGCAGAAGCTGCTTATGAAGAGCTTATGAAAAGACAGAAAACACAGCTAACCCCAGGGTCTAGTCCGACACAACCAGCTTCAGATTTCATTCCCACATCTGATACAAAGGTATCTGGTGGTGGAGAAATAGTGGATAGTACATCTTTAACATCAAGCACTACTTCAGCAATCTCAGATGTATCCCCTGTCAGTAGCACAACACTTTCTATTCCAGATGTTAAAATAACACAGCATTTTACAGCAGAGGAAATTGAAGATGAGTACTTAACAGATTATGCCAGAGAAATTCAAGAAATCATTTCTCATGAAACATCAATATTGACATACTCTGAGACATCAGAATGTGCTGCATCAGTTTTACCTTCTGATACAGCTTCTTTAACATCATCTACATCTTCAGTTTGTACCACAGATAGTTCCTCACCTATAGATAGTGCAGCCACAGGTTTTGTAGGTCCAGCAGATGGTGTAAGTAAACCAGCAGATTCTGAAGGTGTCAGCACAGTAACACAGGTTCCCTTAACGTCTGCAAAAGACTACTCTGAAGTGAGCATGCCTTATGAATCTATTGCCGGAGCCACTAAAAAACCATCTCTTGAATCAGATGCAGAGAGCGTGGAGCAAACTCCTGTTTGTTTGCCTGAAACTGTACCTTTAGTAGTGTCAACTACTACAAAATCCAAGGAATATGCAGCTGATACCATTACCTTTGATACCTCCAAAGCAGAGAAGGAAGCAGCTAGAAAAATTAAAAGTACAATAGAGGCTGGCAGTGTCAAAATTCACCATGAAGAGCCACACAAAGAATTGGGTGTTGATATGACAAGGATTGATTTGACTAGTGCTGCATCTGAGCAACCACCTATATGTATAGCATCAGTACTAGTTACAGAGCCTGCATCAGAAACATCTGTACTCACTCACAGTGTTGTAAGTAAGACCAGCATGATCTCTGTGCCTTCCTCAGCTCCTGCTGTTCCAACCAAAGTATTCTCTCTTTTTAGAAGCTCTTCTTTGGATTCTCCTGCACATCCTTCTCCACCCCCACCTCCTCCTCCTCCACCACCTCCTCCACCACCATTACCACCACCACCTATTTTACCCAAGCCAGCCATTTATCCCAAAAAGAAGTCACAGATTAAGGCTCCAGCACCAACAGTTCCCACAGTACCTCCAGTACCACAGGTACCTCCAGTCACAAGTGTTCCAACACTAGACTCCACAGCTGTATTAAAGGATCATGTGGTACCTATCACAAAAACATTCACCCCAACACCACCTCCTGTACCACCCAAACCATCCTCCATTCCAGCAGGGCTTGTTTTTAGTCACAGGCCCCCTGAAGTAACTAAACCTCCAATTGCTCCTAAACCAGCAGTTCCTCCACTCCCAATAGCTGTTCATAAGCCAGCAGAAACACAGCCCAAACCAGTAAGCTTGTCATTGACTTCAAGTATGACTCTGAATTTGGTATCCACAGCTGAATACAAAATACCATCTCCCACTTCCCCTTTGTCTCCACACTCTAATAAATCTTCACCAAGGTTGGCAAAACCCTCACAGGAAACCTATGTTGTCATCACATTGCCGTCTGAGCCTGGAACTCCCACTGAAGCTATAACTAGCCAGGCTGTTACCAGCTGGCCTTTAGAAGCACCTTCTAAAGAGCAGATTCCCCAACCTATACAACCAGTTTTTACTACATCCATGAAAACTATGGATATTCAAAGTATGGTAGGCCAGAGCATGTATTTTTCAGGTGCACTCCAAGCTATTCCTGTGACAACACAATCAACTTTTGAAAAAATACCTAGTTCAAAATCAGAGGTAGTAACAACAGACATAACCAAGACCACAGTGTCTGTGGTTAAGGGTCCAGTGCCTGGTTATGGTTTAGGTAGTGTTGCTATTACTATACCTCCAGAGCCACTACATGTTGTAGACCAACCCAGATACAGAGAGAATGGAAGATTCCATCCTTTGGGCGATGTCATAGATCTTCGCACTTTAACCAAGATGGACATTGAAATGAGAGACAGCTGTATGGATCTCTCTGCTGTTTCCGTGGATGTGAGAAGGCAAATGCCAGCAAGTGACACAAGTGGACGGCCAGTAAGTACTGTCCAGCCATCCATAATAAATCTTAGCACTGCATGTGTTGCTGATACTTCTCTGCCTGTAGTCACTGAGACAGTGACTGTAATGACCTGTACTGCCACTGTGAGCTACACCACCAGCACAGACAGCCTTGTGGATCTGGGACATGCGATGACAACGCCGCTTCAGCTAACAACATCAAAACATTTTGAGCCTGCATACAGAGTAACAGCCAGCCAGGCCTTCTCTGTAGGTAGAGATGAAGTGCCAATAAATTTATCACTAGGTACTTCAACACAGGCAGTGACATGGGCTACTACAAAACCTGTTACTGTACCACCTGTTGGTGTTACAAATGGTTGGACTGATCTCTCCACTTCTCAGGAGCCATCAGAGAGTGGAGCAGTTGACCTTAGCACTACAAAATCCCACAGAACAGTAGTAACAATGGATGAAACAGCTTCAGGTATCATAACAACAGTAATAGAAGATGATGAAAAGCCTGTAGATCTGACTGCAGGGAGAAGAGCTGTCTGCTGTGATATGGTTTATAAATTGCCATTTGGTAGGAGCTGTACAGCACAGCAGCCTTCTACTACACTTCCTGAAGATCGCTTTGGCTACAGAGATGACCATTATCAGTATGATCGTTCAGGGTCGTATGGCTACCGAGGAATTGGAGGTATGAAACCATCTATGTCTGACACAAATTTATCAGAAGCTGGACTATTTGCATACAGAAGCAAGAATAGCTTTGATTATCGAGTTGGGGCAACTGATACAGCAGTAGATCTTACTTCTGGAAGAGTAACTACAGGTCAGTATGACACAGCGGCAGATCTTTCTTTGAAATATAATTTTGATGTTCCTCACCTCATTTCAGGATAATTTTTTTATTGTTTTTCCCCTCCTTCTGTTGTTTTGTTTTCTTTTGGACAGTGTGACAAATTATTCCGGATTACACGTGTTTTTCATTTTTCATTTTGCGTATTTGTTTGCACAGAGGTGCCTGCATGTGCCTGCATGTTCAGAAATGCTGTTTCCTTCACATCTAAAGTAGATCATTAACCTGAAGATTTGCATGCAGTTTCCCCTTCCCATTTATTTCATCAAGATGGGATGACTTTCAGAATCCGCAAAGCAGCATTCTTTTGTGGGACTGGACTGTAACTTTGCCCTGTAATTTCAGGTGAGGTTATGGATTACTCAAGCAAGACTACAGGTCCATATGCAGAGACTCGGCAGATTTCTGGCCTCGGGCTCAGTACACCACAGTATTCCCAAGCAAGAATGGTGTCATCTGTGGGTTCCCAGCTTGGCGTTGGAAGTGTTTTAAGATCATCCAATGGTGTGGTTTATTCTTCAGTAGCAACTCCAATCCCATCCACATTTGCCATCACCACACAACCCGGTTCTATTTTCAGTACAAGTGTCAGAGATTTGCCTACTCTCCAGACAATTGACTCAGTGCCCTCTTTATCAACTTTGCAACAGACTCAGCCACTCCCAAGATCATATAGTTTCTTGACAACTGTGGCAGCTGAAAAAGATAAAGCAATTACTGCCATTGGTATGGAGACGGGGTTACCCCCTCATTCTATAGAAACTATTACCACTGAGCCAACCAGCTTGATACCTGCTTTAACTACAGCATCTGAAGTTTATACAGATGTAATTGATGATGAGGTTGCCCTTCTCATTGCCCCTGAAGAAGGCAAACAGCAGCAACTTGATTTGGAGAGGGAACTTCTTGAGCTTGAGAAAATTAAGCAGCAGCGCTTTGCAGAAGAGCTGGAATGGGAACGTCAGGAAATTCAAAGATTTAGGGAACAAGAAAAGTTTATGGTGCAAAAAAAGCTTGAGGAGTTGCAATCCATGAAACATCATCTCTTATTTCAGCAGGAGGAAGAACGACAAGCTCAGTTTATGATGAGACAAGAGACATTAGCCCAGCAGCAGTTGCAGCTTGAACAATTCCAACAACTTCAACAACAGCTCCACCAACAGTTAGAGGAGCAAAAACTTCGTCAAATATATCAGTATGGTTATGACCCTTCAAGAACTGGTTCACCACAAACTACCACAGATCAAACACTTTTGGAAGGACAATATGCAAGCACAGAAAATGGCCAGTTTTGGCCTACTGATGACACAACCACTACAGCTTCAGGAGTGCTGGGTATTGAAATTCCACAAAGTCAAGCATGGTATACAGTTCAGTCTGATGGCATGACCCAATACATACCCAGGTCTGGTATCCTAAGCTCAGTTTCAGAAATGTCTCTTAAGGATATTGATGTTAGAGAGGAGAAGCAATTGAAAAAGAGAAGTTCTATGCCAAAATTACGTGGTCCCTATGAGGAGTTTGAAGAGACCCTGGAAGAAGAGCCCCGGTGTTTCAAAAAAATAGTGGACAGTGGAGTGCAAACTGATGATGAAGATGGAGCAGAAAGAGGTTACACCAACAGGAGACGGAGAAGTAAGAAGAGTGTTGATACGAGTGTTCAGACAGATGATGAAGATCAAGATGAATGGGATCTTTCCAGCAGATCCAGAAGGAAGCCTCGTGTAGGGAAATTCAGCGAGAGCACCACTGAGGCAGACAAAGCTAAACCATTCTCGAAGGTATCTAGTATTGCAGTTCAGACAGTGGCAGAGATTTCTGTGCAAACAGAGCCTGTAGGAACAATAAGAACACCTTCAATCAGGGCCCGATGGGATGCTAAGGTTGAAATCATAAAGCATATTTCAGCTCCAGAAAAGACATATAAAGGAGAAAGTCTGGGATGTCAAACAGAGACAGCATCAGATACCCAAAGTCCCCAATATCTGTCAGCTTCATCTCCCCAGAAAGATAAAAAACGTCCAACACCATTAGAGATAGGATATTCATCCCACCTTCGTCCAGACTCCACATTACAGGTAGTCCCTTCCCCTCCCAAATCTCCCAAAGTCCTCTATTCACCCATTTCACCTGTTTCACCAAGCAAAGTTATAGAGTCAGCATTTGTACCTTATGAAAAACCCATGACTGATGACATCAGCCCTCAGAAGATGCTGCATGCTGACATGGCCAAGGTTCCTCCATCAAGCCCAAAGGCAGCAAAGATGATGCAACGCTCTATGTCTGATCCTAAGCCCCTGAGCCCCACAGCAGAAGACAGTTCCAGAGCTCAGTTTCAGTACACTGAGGGTTTTATGGTAAGAAGTATTTGCTTACTTTTTTTTTTCTTTATAATATGCAATTCTACAGCTATCAGTACAGCGTGAGGACAGGCACACTCATTTCCAGTACTTGTGTATGTAGTTTTTTGCACACCTTGCTGAAAACTCCTTGCTGTCTAGAGCAATGGTTATTTCCTTCACTGCTTTGCCAGGAAACAGAGAAGCCCATATTACAGTCCTACTAATATTCACGAAGTAATACAAGAAGTTCATTTTCAGAATTTGGATAGTACTTTGTGTTTTATATGGCAATTCATTGCCATTGTAGGGGTTACTGACAATTCTTCGGAAAATTGAAAACATTCTCTTCCTAATCATACAACATCCAGCTCTTGTGGCACAGTCTGTAGTGCATTTACCTTAAAATTACTGCATGTGCCTTCTGAGAGGCAGATAACACCAGATTTATAATTGCCTTAGTTAGCTGTCCTTTTTGACCCTCATGAGCTTTCTTAGCCATGTGTGATTCTGTGGATAATCTTGTGTCCCAATGCGTACATCTTTTATCTTTCCCAGACCAAAAGGTCTCATACCCCAAATCCATTTTTAATCTGTTTGTTTTGGATAAGGAGGATTATCAGGAAGTTATGCAGGTTTTGAGGGCTGTTTCTTATAGGGATCAGGGGAGTCTGACATCAGTAGGATCAAAATTTTCATTTCTGCAGTATTTCTTTTCCTTGAGAAATAAGATTTCATATTTAGGAATCAAATTGATATTTGTGAATAAGAGGAATAAGTCTAGGCAAAAAAAGTACCTTTATAATATGATATGTTCTTAGCTGTCCTTTTATCTGAGACCATTGCCTTCTGTGAGTTGATGCATCAGTATCTTTTCAGAACTCTGGAAGAATTGCCATTCGGCAATATTTATCTTTAATGTTTATCTATTTATCTTTAATCGATGAATGCAAGTGATTAGTACAGACTGGATAGGATAAAGAGGGTTTGTTCTCTCTGTTTGATAATTTGTGGTGGCTTTCAAATGCAACATTATCTGGTTATACCCTCCAAGACTCCCACTGTATATAGTTCCTGCAGCTTCATGTATTTGTGCAGGATAAATGCTTCCCATGCTGTTACTGTTCGGAAAGCAGTACTTGGAAGTTTGAAGGGAAGGCCATAGTTATGGCATTGGCACTCCATATAAACATCATTCACTAATGAACAATAAGCACAGTGGGAGAAACTAGGACAAACACTGAAGTTTCATGTAGAGGATTTGGAACAGCATCTTGAAGAATGTTGCTCATGGATTGTAAAAAAGTGTTGGGTTCTACTTAATATTGGAGAGTAGGTATAATATTGTAAAATATTATATAATTGTAAAAGTATAGTTAAACTATTTCTGAGAACAAATTATTCAGTTCACTTATTTCACAGATACATATATATATTTGATATAAATTGTAGCCTTCTATGATGGATGGTGAATTCTATAAACAACTCATTGTTTAAACGTCTTTACAATAGAGTTTGAACATATACATTATTCTTTAATGAGACATGAAAACAAAGAGCTGGTACACCATTGTTTCTTTTTGCACCATATTCTCTACAGTTTTGCCTTGAACCCAAACAGCAATGAGCTATATGGTGTTCACTAGTGTGCAGATATCAGGCAGAAAATAACCCATGTCTCAAAGTAGTTGCAGCTTAAATAAGAGAGTGGGATATTTTTATGGAATGTAGGGTGCAAGTAGACAAGCAAAAGGAAATTTAAAAGGCTTCCATGAATATAAAGTGGAGTGCACTAGCTTGGCAATGCAGCAGAGGTTGAGGAAACTGCTCTGCAAACTTCCCATGGTCATAATGGCTGATTTCAGCTTTGATGCTATATTACACATTAAGCTTGTTATACTCTCAGGTAGAGTTTTGTTCATTATGTGTCTGAGGTTCAGTTAGCTTATGCTGAGATCAGTACATGAAGTTTAAAGGAGGAAAAGGCACATGGCCAACAAGAAAGAAAACATTTACAGTAATCCTTGAAGAATATAATCGAATGACCTCATCAGCATCTGGAAATAGGGGGTTAAATTGCTTTTGAAGTTTCTATTTCAGTTCTCAATTACTCAGTCCAGTTATATTATGAAGGAGAGTTCTACAGTACAAGATTTAAATTATCTAGTTTCCACAAGACTTACAGTATTCCCTCCACCATGTCCATTTGTTTATACCATGGGTCTAGGGCTGTACATCTTGAAGCACAGGAAAGACTGGACAGTGATTTCTTTTGTATGTTTTATCACTCCATTCAAAAATTCTGTGAACACATAAACACAGTGTCATTGTTGGCAAAGTGTAAACTTTGTTAACATTTTTTTAACTGTACATCTTTGTTGTTAGAGCCACATGGTGTTGTTATACTTAAGTTTAAATATAGGATCCCTTTTGGACTATCCTTCTAAGTGTGAAAGTAAGATGTTGCCTTATCTTTGAAATATTTTTGACACTGAGACTGATTTTTATTTATTCAGTGTATGTAAAATGCCCACAACAGCTAAAATCTTTGTTAATTCTCTGTGTGCACTTTGTGCCTTGTGACTGTAGAGTTCCAAATTTCCTAGTTAAAAAAATGGAAAGGTAGAAGGGGACAGTTATATCATTCAAAAGAGTGAAGTTCAGTACAGGGAAACTTACAAAACAGCTCACGCTGAAAAAGAGAATTTACTAGAGCTGAACATAAAATAATAAAATGAAAGATTGATCTTTCACTACCTTAAGGAAATGGAATGTGTATATGAATATTTTTTGCATGGATGAATATCCCATCTCTTTTTTAATAGTTCATGAATCAGGGTTATGTCTTTGTCTGCATTCATAAACATTGCAGGTGGAAAGGGTGTTCATGTATTCATGTACATGATTCACAGGCGCTTTTTTCATGACAATTGAGCAAGAAAGTTGATCCTTACACAACTGATGGAACAAAAACTGATCTTCTTCTAAGATTTACAATGAAATGATAACTTGTCCTTCAGACAGTGCCCATTCTCAGTCATGCACTTCTTCCAATGGAAAATGGTTTCTTTACAACATTTCAGGAAAAGATATTATGGAGACTATGACTAAAGTGATTAAATTATCTCTCTATGTCTTAGAACTGTTGCTTTAAATATAATTTTCTTCTTTAATGCAGCTTTCTTCCTTAATGCAGCTTGTAAAGGAAATTATTGCAAAGTTTTATCTAATCTAGTAGGAGTAAAAGGCTGAAAAGTAACGTGATAGCTAATCATATAATAAAAAAATCCAGGTAACATTACTTTCAGTGGTGGCACATTTAATTTTCCGACAACAAGCTGTGTGGTTACATTACAATTCCACTTCCTTGTCTGTCATAGTCATTGTCTAGTGAACACTAGAGAGAATATAGATGGTGGCTTCCTATTCATCCAAAGAAAAGGTATTGCTTGCCACTATGTCCCCTTTTGTAGTGATTAGTGATACGTATCAGTAATCAAATATAGCTGAGTCAAGAAAAAATTAACAATTGTATCTTGTCAGCACCAAAAAAAGTTGTGAAAGCCACCCATTGGAATTGACATTTTGCAAAGATACCCAATTTTGCTGTTTTGGGAGCTTTGTGCCTCTTGTGTTCCCTGTGGCATTGAGCTCCCCAGCACTGATTCTATTAGACTGTTGAGTAGTCCAGCATGGTAGGGTTCAATAGAGTGAACAGCCATAGGACTGGTTTCCATGAGAGCACCAGGAACTCTCAATAGAGTCTGAAAGTGAGGATTGCAATTCATCCATTCAGCAACAACAACAACAACAACAAAAAAAGAGTACCTGTCTAACATAAAGAAACAGTTTTACACCAGTGAGCCACAGAATCAAGTCACATGCCAGTCACAGTCACCTTTGGCACTTGTACAGATTGCATATGTGTAATCAAAGATGGGAGTTGTCTTCCTTTCGCCTTTGGATGCAAAGTGTCTGTTCAGCTAAACTGAGGCAAATTGCAGAAGATCTTGCACATGACCTGTCACACATATAAAACATCTACAGCTAAGCAATGCCTAGACTCAGCAGAAGTGTTTGTATTCGTGAAACTAATGCAAAGACACATCTGTCAACAGCCTGTCAGCTTTAGGGTAGAAACTGTACATTTAAGCTTTAACACTTAGAGTAAATCCTATCAATATGTTTATTAAGAGAGACTTTTCTTGACATTTTTGTCTGGTGTGATTTACCATACTTGTAAGGCAAAAATAAATCAAGTCTTCATAATGTAGTTAAAAAAAAAACAAACAACTATTTCAAGCAAAATACCCTCAAAACATGTCTATATTTACATGAGAAATGCAAGATTTCTTCTATTGCTATATTAAGAGCAGACTTATTATACTGATTTTAAGACTGGAATTTCTTTTAAATGGCTTTATTAGTACATTAATGTGTATCATCTTCTGTGGTATTCTGAAGTTTTCAACTTTAAAACTAGAAGGTTAAGACTTCATGATTTCACATAATCACAGAATGATGTGTGTTGGAAGGGACTTTAAAATTCATCTAATTCCAACTTCCCCTGCCACCAGGGACACCTTTCACTACACCAGGTTGTTCCAATCCCTATCCCACCTGGCCTTGAATATTTCCAGGGAGATGGGGCATCCACAACTTACCTTTGCAGTGTCAGACACGCTGTACATATGAGCACTGAAGAGGGAAAACAAGGTAGTTGTTCCCAGTAGAATTAAGACCTTCCATCTATCATATCCATGATGTTTTGCCTGTTTATTCAGGACTAAGCTGATCACCAGACTTGTAGTTCAACAAGGAGTGTCTCCCTGAATAATGAATAGAGAGAAAAAGGTAGGGATAATTACCCTGCTTGAAGGTGGATATTTCTGTTTGCTTAGGTTCCTCAGAAGCAGGGAGTAGGTTCATTTCTTAATGTCATGCCAAAATGTCAGGTAACATAATTCTTTTACTGTTGAAGCACAAGACATAGGAGTTTCCCATGGTTTCTTGTTATCAGAGATGAATTCCAGCTAAAATGAGTTCGTACTTTGTTACATTTTTTTAGTTACTGTAAAATATCGAGAAGTGATTTTTGCTCTTAGACATACGTGGTCACATCGTACTGCAAAAGGCTTAATTCAGTGACTTTTATTTTCCATTTTAGTTCTATGATTCAGTCCAGAAAAAGGGAATAACATTTTGATTTCTGTAAAAACTCTACTTCCATATAAAGGAGAAATTACCTTTTCCAGAAACAGCTGCTATTTGGGTTTCAGTACAGACGGGTATTGAGTGAGGAACCATCTTTGGAAGTATCTAAATTTAAAGTGCAAAGGTTTTTTTTAGCTTTGCTTCTAAGTGACATCACTGGGCTGTGGTTTAATGAAAATTCTCTAGACACTGGTGGCAACTGGTCCTTCATTTTGAGCATGCATAAACCAGACCTAAAAAATGATCTGGGAGAAGTCTGATGTGCATAATTCATATGACTTTCATGCAGTTTGTGAACTGCACATGCAGGAATGTCTGACAGTGTGTTGATATACTTAGCACCAGACTAAGTCACTAGGCCTGAATAATACTGGTTCATTTCTTATGGATGGGAAATCTTATCTTGAGACTGAATTCAGGCCAGCAATCCAGAGAAGGTGTAGATGTTCCCCACCAATTTCCTTTTGTGCTTGAATATTGTCACATGCTTCTTTTTGTGTGCTTCAAACCAATTTGCTGGGAACTGCAAATGATGATCTCTGTCACATTTAGAAACAATTCTCAACAATCATATCCATGTGTAAATAATAAAATAGGACTTACCTATGTTTTCCTTTAACCACGTGGTTTTAGCTAGATTTAAGATTTTTTTTTTTCCTACCAGTGGTCTGAATTATTTACATTTTAGGGTCCTATTAACATTTCAAGCTACTGTTTCCTGTGAAGTATTTTAAATCCTTTGGAATAACATTTATGTGACTTAAGTGAAACATCTTTTTTCCATGTCAGGTCTTCCAAAGAGACAGAATATCCCACATTTGGGCAACATGTCATATTAACATTATTTTCTAAAGCACATTTAACTGGGTCAGCCTTTCTGCCTGATACTTTTATATTCATTGGTTTCACACCTTCTCTATTCAACCAAGGGACGTTCATGCATAATGGAAAATTATTATAGTGTTCACTCTTTTTCCTTAACAATCTTTTATAAAGCACGAGATTTATGGCAAAGCTGACAAGAGCCTTGGTTTTATATCACTTGGGCCTTTTCCCACCTGCTTTCAGCTTATCCATGTTCCTCTTAAGCCAGCTCTTATATAGACATTAGGAAAACCATCCCTGGCCATGAATCCCATCCCTCAGTCTTTTATCTTCCATAAAAACAAACAGAGGTACAATAATATCTTTATGTTAATTTCTGATTGACTTGGTTACCATGGTTATCTGTTTTAAGAATACTTGGAATATTTGGTGTGGAAATAGGTAAATATCATGTTCATTATTTTAAAGTAATAAATACTGGTATAAATTTATATAGTGGAAGCAACAGACACAGAAGAAAGACAGAGGAGCACGTACCCATGAGCAAATGTTGACCTACTTCAGGTCTGTTTTGCTTCAGATCTTCATCTCCTCTCAAGCCACAGATTACTGTAGTTAGCATGAATAGGAGGGTAAAAGTTCTACTAGTGGAATTGTCTGACTGAAATAAAAAAGAGGATTCCTTTCATATGTTCTCTGATAGTCCTGGTTTCCTGCATTTTATTCTGTCTACAGTTTTATGAGCATCTTTGACTGAAGCTCTGAAAGCTATACTGATAAAATAAATGTACATTCTCTAAAAGGAGCAGAAGAACAATGCCTATAAAATCTTTGTGTGAAGGAAAATGCTGTCTGTGATTTATTAGCAAGTTGTATGGTGCAGTAGAAGCTGAACAATAGATCAAATTAGCTGATGCAAATTATCTGTTGTACTGCGTTTTTGTCCAAAAGGAGCCAGTCATTGGTTTGGACAGGTTTTCCCTGCTGGGATTTGAGCCTGTTTGATTTACACTTAGGACAGAGCTTCCTACTGAAGAGGAAGGCTAGTTTGTTTATAATAAATCCTAATTTATTTTTAGCATATACTAAAAATTTCAAATCTCTACATTATTCCCTTAGGAAAAGTATGAAAAATATTTGCTGAGCTAGATATAATCTAGCTAAACCCCATATAATCACCCCCAAAAATGAAAATAACGAAAGGCTGACATGAAGGTAGCCCAGTAATCTTTGAGATAAATGGTTTTTGTGTTTGTAATACTCTTCACAGCATTATTAGCTTCATAAATTGTATACCAGGTCTCTGAACATTCGCTTCTCATCTGTAGAAATGCTGACTAGACCAGATCCTCGTGTGCTATATCAGTGTTTCAAAATGCAATGTGTGCTAATGGCATTTAACACTTTGTTTGTTTGCTCGTTTCTTAGTTTTTAAATTAATAAGGCTTGCCTATGTTAGAACTAACTTTACTTTGGTTCTGATCCTCAAAATTCTTCTAAACAGGCATTACTTTTCTGAAACAGTGATTTCATATTAAAAATAATTTGTTAAGATAGACATATGGTTTTGCATATTATTGCTGCAAGATCAGATTTCATACTTAAGTATTAATAAAAATAGTCCCTTCTGCTGCACTTCTTTACATTCTTAATCCAACACATTATTGCTAAGCTATTTTTTTTTTCAATGGTGATTTTTAAATGGAACTTTTTTCCATCTGCCAGCTGGAAGTGAATGTCTTTGGTCAATATAGTCACTGTCAAACAGCAAAGCAGTTTTAAGTGTATCAAACAGGAGCTTGTCCTAGGCTTTACTCTTTAATAATTCAATTCCAATTTACAGTATGAAGAAATGACTCATATAGCATTTTTAGATTCACATAGGAAACACAATTACTTTGGAAAGCAGAATTGCAATTCAGAGCAATGTTCCAAAATTTCAATAATGATACAGACACTACAGGTACAGAAGAAAACAAAACAAAACAAAACAGGAATATTGATGATTAGGCAATAGAAGTAGTGAAAATGGTCCAGTGTAGTAGCAAGTGTTCAGACTTAATATGACTTAAAAATATCAAGTGCTTTCATGAAAGGTTGTGATGTTCTTGGGAGATACTGACAATTGGTGCCTGTGTAGGAGAAGTGTTGCAGTTGTTGTATCCTGCTTAGTGGCTGGTGAGACTTCAGCTTTAATACTAAATGCAGTTTTGCTCAGCACCCCTGAAGAGTTAGAGGATGAGATGTTTCAAAGTTGAGTATAAGAGAAAGGATAAAAGATTCAGACAATATTGGTTAGGCATCTGAAGGATCTGACTGTGTTGATCTAGAAAGAAGACCAAAGCTGGACAAAATAAGAGTCTTTTACTGTGTTAAACATTATTTTGAATAGGACAAATATTAACCACTCTTCACATCCAGTAGAGGCACAGGATGGATTATCTCAATCTGTGGCCAGGGATAGTTAGTATATATGAACTTTATGACTGCAATAGCACAGATGCCTTAGAACTGATATATTTTAGTGAAACTGTGCTACATATGAATATTGGGAATAAAATCAAGGGATAGATAGCCCACATGACTGATTTCCTTTCCAAGCCAAGAATATCTTGAGCACTATGAGTAACAGAATTATGTTTAAAAATTAAATTCTAAAATTAGAAACATTTTTCTTTAGTATTCATGGCTCTACTTACACAGTATCATACCCATCTTTGCTGTTAATTTGTATCAATATAGCACAGAATTCTGAGTAAACAAACAACTCAGATATATATATGACCCTTTCTATGATATGAATGCAGTGATGCAGTCTTCATTTAAAAGATGGGAAGCTGAGACAAGCATAAGCAAATGGCCTAAATATTCCCTGTTTGGTTCTTTCCATCCATTAGATGAAGTAGCATTTACTCCCTATTTTCCTTTTTCCATTTCTCTTCTGAAGCCTGGAAGTCTCTTGTCTTTCTTGGCTGACACAATATAGCCTACCTAGCTAAAGCATGAAGGATTGGAAATAACATGTTGAACATTAGATACTGGTGGTGAAAAATCCCACCTGATCTGGTCACTCTATGTTCCTGTTATAATCTGCAGGCAGAGGTATTCCAAGGGAACAGTAGTTAATCCACTTATTTTATGGTTTTACTTTAGAATAAAATTAATCTCACTAATTTCTCCAATGACTAAAGTAAGGTTCTAGATGACTGAGACTGCTTGTGGTCCCACGGTCACTCAAAAAGTCTTCTGAGTCTTCTGTGTTCTTATTTCCTGTTTTTTTCTCTCAAAACCATGAATTTCTTAGTTATGTACTTGTTTCCTTTTATCACTTCTGCATAGAAAAAGTTATGATTCAGTTAAAATTAGGTTTATAAATTGTTTTCCAGATGCTGAAGGTCAATTTAAAAACAATATTTAAAAAAATTAATTTAAAATCACTTTCATTGAATTCACTGAAACGTCATTAAAAAAGGTCTTTCCACTATTTTCTGGTCTCTTCAGCATGCTTTTAAGATGAATGGCTGCTGACGGATTGGCATCATAGTGTAGACAAACTTCTTATTTACAGGACAGGGTTGGCTCTGCTTACACCAGTTCAGAATTTCAGAAGCTATCCTGTCAACAGTTCTCAAAGCTCACTTGAAGAGAGTAAGTTTTCATTTGTGCTTATCTTCTCAGTTCAATTTCTCAAAATAATTTTCAATTTTGTTACCAAGAGGGAGCTGAACTCTGGTAAAAAAAGTGATTTACCTGCTGCAATGTTCAGCTCAAGGAGTGGAATCCGTAATGGCATGGTAAGTGTTTGCAGTCCTTGCATTTAAAATGAAGATATGAAAGAGGATTTAACAGTAGCCAGGTTAGTTAGTGCTGCACTGCCTAAGTCAAGTCTTTAGAAAATCCAGATACAAGAAGTCTGTCACAAGATATGGTTTAGACATCTCTCTGAAATTTTGATGCACAGTCTGAAATTTCTCCCTTGGTGTCAGACTGCAGAGGAAGCCTGCCTTTTGGCACTCCTTCAGAGCTTCATGCATTTTGTACATCATGAATTCGGGTCTTAGTTCAATTTCTGTTCACATTCTCCATCTGTCCATATCTTCCCTCTAATCTCCTTGCTAAATCCTACTTCTGTTTCCCAGCTGGTTGTTCTTTGACACTCTCTCTCTTATCCAATCTAAGTGGTTCCTATCAAAATACAGCTTTGATTATCTCACCTTACTCACTTTGCAAGCTGTTGATGCCAAATCCAGCTCAAGTGCTGGTGCTCTTACACTGCCAGGCAAGCCTTTTCCCTGGGGCATTTTGGCCAAGAAGGCTAAATGGGCCAGCCATTATCTAAGAATGAAGGCAGGGTTTCAAATTTAATAACTAGTACGGAGGAAGGTCTGAAGGAGGATTATATGCTTAGGATTTCTTTAGTTGTGTGTGTGGGATGAGAAGTTTAACAGGTTTGATTTCTCTAAATCTGGATAACTCCTTGATTTAGACAGTCAGCAGTTGCCAGAGGTGAAAAGATAGTCAGGAAGGGTTATGGATGGAGTGAATCAGAATGAGAGCTACCCACCTAAAATTTAAGTTTAATGTAGGGAAGATTATTTCAAGAGGGAGTGTTCATTTTCAGCTGCTGAAAAGCATTATTAAAACAAAATTACATAAGACTCAGGAAGTCATAAGGTATTTTGGAGGTAATATTTACTTCATTCATTTCCAGAACACATTTTCTGTAACCTCCTTCCTATCTGTTTTTTTGCTGTATATATACAATGTAAGGGGGCAACAGTGAAATAAAATTATGCTTCTTGTCTGAGTTGATGTTAGAAGCAATTACCATCTTTTTTTTTTAGAAATTTTACTGTCTGGGTTAACCACTTTTCCTTTTATGATTCCTAAATTATAACCAACAGCAGAAATACTGTGGCCTTCTAGGAAGAATGGGGCTGGAATAAGTGAGTTTATCCTTTGCCCATTTGACCATATTTATTTATTTGTTTGTTTGTTTGTTTATACTGTAGTATAAAGAATTTTATTGCAATGCCTTCCGATATTTCTTTAGGCAGTAAAAGTGATTCTTGTGACAGTGGTGGTGCAGACTCCTCTGAGTCTTTCTGTTCTTACAGCCTGTTTGAGCACTGCTGGTCTGAAGAATGATAACCTAGGAAGAGAAACACATTTTATCTCTTTTCTTCCTGTTTCTTCATCATTTGGACCAAAACCTCATGATGGTAAACAAGAAGTTTGACAATGCTAGGGAAGTAGCATTTTTACCATATGTGTACACACAGCCAAACACACAGTTACACATACATATATGTCAAAAAACAAATGCCTTTTCTGGACAGTATTTTTATCTCATACACTCTCCAGTTATGGAACATTAAAGCTTTAATTTAATTAAAATAAATACTGAAGTCCCTAATCCTTCAATCCTTACACAGCATTCCAGCAGTAAATCCATCAATATGTTGGTGTCTGTATAACATTTTGAAAACATTTCATATTTAAACTCTTCAGTCATCACAGACCACCAAAAATTAGGTTGGAAAGGTGCTGTGGCCACGTTGACCTCAAAGCTAGGCTAATTTCTAAGTTAGATCAGATGTCTACAGGACTTGGAAAGTCGCATTTTGAAAATCTCTAAGGATGGAGATTTTACTGTCTCTCTGTGCACTCTGCTCTGAGAATTCACTGCTCTCATGTTGAAGAATACTTCACTTCTCTTGTGCGACTTGTGCCTTTTGTCCTTCATTGTGCCTCCCCCTTACAAGAGTCTGACTGTCTTCTCAGTACTGCTCCATTTTAGAGCTGAAGACAGCAATTAGGTGTTTTTTTCCAATCTCAGTTCCCTTAATCTCTCTTCTTTGAACAGACACTCTCCCTCAAGCCCTGTCCATCTTACTGGGCCTACACTGGGATCTCTAAATGTCACTTTGTGTGGATATAAAACAGAGTAGGAAGAGTTGGGACACTCTCCCATCTGGGTCCTTCTCTTCCAATTAACATTGTTGTTCTCATTAGATCGAGTGCAGACACACTGGAACTGCTGTGCTGCTTCACTTCAGAAACAAATTACATTTCCTAAAGCACTTCCTATGCAGCTTTATAAAGAAATGCACAGTACAGTTCAGGAAACACTAGTCTATGTCCCAGATTAAGCTTTCAAACCCTGTCATTAGGTTAGAGTAATTTGGGAAATTGCTGGGTTTGGGGTTTTGAGTGGGTTTTTTTCCACTAGAACTTCCTCCATTTTTTCTAGATTTTTTAAAATACACTTAAGTTATAAGATATCATCATTTCATTTTAAAAAATGTTATTTTGGGGGTGGAATGTAGTTCACAGGTGATATATGCATTCTAAGATACTAATATCTCAATGTGAGTCATCATTATACATAGGAAATCTTTTATAAATGTATTTTAGATTTTTAACTCATAGATTAGAAAATGTCTCTTTCCTTGCCTTGTTATAGGTAACTAGACTTGAAAAAAAAATCCCCAAAATCTTGTGATAATATTCTGTAAAACCGCTCTTTGAAATACATCTTATAAAAATATGACACAAAAATATTTCCGTGTTTTATACAAATGTAATAAGAAGCTCCAATTGAAGGATAAGTGATGTAGCCCTGCCAAAAGACTTAGGAGTTACATCAGAATCCCAAATTCTAGTTGACACTCATTAATGCAGTTTTATTTTGGAATTTCTTAGAACATGACTTTTACTATCTTAATGTTATAATAATATTTTGTTCTATTTGGGAAGATTAAAAAAAAGTGTTTACAACATTGCTGCTGAGCCCTTTTTAATCTGTTGTGATGAATCTACTATGATGTTCAGATTGGAGTAGTTCCATTGAATTTTGAAACCACAGAGGCTTGTGCTTATGTTGTAGAATCACTAATCTGATGGCTCATATAAAATTCTCTGAAGTTAATGATACATGCTGTTAATTCAGTCAGCTGTGGATCATGCATTGAGGAAATTAAATTATTTTTTTCTTTGAATTGCTAATTCCACTATTTCAAATATGAGGAAATGTTTTCACTTTCTTTAAAACAAAATTTCTCACTTCTGATTATTATAAGAAATCAAACCCCAAAATTGACAGAATGTAGGGAGTAGGAGGGAAGGCTATTCATTTAAATGATTCAAGTATTACTGCTGGAAATTTTCTAGTAGAAAATGATCTTCAAATCTGAATTTTATATTGAAGAAGTTCAAGGTTTGCACAGGAAGAAAGAAAGGAGTTTTGTATGGTAGAGAAAAAAAATACAGTGATAGTTCTGCAGTTGTCTATGGAGGGAAAGGAAAAAAAAGACCTGGTCATTTTCAAGCTGAAAAAATAGATAGTGATTCTTTTGAAACACATTTTTCCCTACCCCATTTAAAAGAAAATAACAAAAAAGAACCAATCAAAACAATACTTCACCAAAACCAAAACCAGACAACCATGGGGGTTTTTTCATTCTACTACCCATTCCTTCTGAAAATATTTAAAAACAACAACATCAACAACAAAAAATGTTTTTATTAATGGAGAAGGATTTTCTGTCTGACTTGCTTTGGAAGTATGGACAATACAGTCAATAAAGTAAATGGTGGAATGGGGAAAGTGACAGACAGTGATAATCAGCTCCATTTACTTCAAAGCCCGGAAGGATTTTGATATGTAGAAAAAGCTCTTAATGTGTGCATTGAGCTGGAGATATCAGTAGAGTAGCTGACACTCTGGAAGTCTCATTTTTGCATCAAATTTTTGATTCTGTTTTTATTTTAGTAATTTTTGATGTGTATCTTAACCATGTTGAAATATTACACAAATATATCAAAAAAGACAAATTAGTAATAAATTAAGAAATAAGGTGAATCAAGAAAGGTGTCCTGCTCACAAAAATTAAAAATTTGAAATAAAGTAGGTTTTAACATCGTTGTCTTAAACATTTTGTAATTATGTAATGGGGAGAAACATGGAAGTGCTTTCAAATATTTCTGTATATTTCTGAAAGTCTTTGTCATCAGTTGTGAGTTTTCTGCTGAAAGTATAGGACCACCAATAACTAATATTAAACTTCAAAGCATTTTTTAAAAAGCACGTTACAAATACTTTTCCTACAGTTCAGAATATTCAACATTTAAGCACAGTTTGGAAATCTAGTGGCCAACTGAGAATGAGCAAATTGAAATTTGTGCTTTATAATTTCTCCTGAGCTGGTTATGCAGAAGGAAGAATAGACTTAACAAGTCAAAGGTTTCGTAGTGTTTTGGTTTTTCCACATGCAGATCAGTTTCATGGCAATAGAATCTGCAACACCATTTCAGATCAAAATCCAGCCAATTCAACCTTTCCTCCATGATATTGACCAAGACATATATTTTCAGCAAAAAATGAGATCGTCAACAGATACAAAGGGATTTAATGTTTTCCAGAAAGAGATAAGGAAAAATGTTTCATCATGAATTCAGTACTTAGTGTTTACATGTAAAATGATGTTCAAACGACACAGTAAGGAATTGCACACTAACACACAGAGCTCCAAGATGATGCACTGTGAGGTAAATGTCATCAGTGCCTCGCCATTCAAGATAATCTTCATCACTGTTCAGCTGCCTGGATCCTGGCTGGTATAAGTACAACAATGTACTGGAATGATTGTGGTGCTTTCTGAAGAGGAATCTAAAAATTAAATTATTTCCTATTTCCTGATGAAATAGAAACAGCTGGTGCTGTGAGTTTTGTGAGATCTGTAATGTTTATAGAAAGGCTCTTTTGTTACAGTCTTATCAAAGATCTATGAACATAAACACTGTCATCTGAAAATGAAGTAAAAACATACAGATATGTGATTTGATGACTTAGAAATTTTATAACAGCAGTGTTCATCAAGGAAGATGACTTGATGTTCACTGTCCTAGCCTTTCCAAGGCTCTAAAATCAGTGCATGACTGATGCTAAACAATATCTTTTTGTCAAGTCTTAGCACAGAGGCAAATAAATACATGGCTAATAAAGCTGAGACCCTTTAAACATTAACTTTCTTTGCAAGATCAAAATATTTCAGCTAAGAGATACAATATTTATATTTTGAATAATACCGAATTAATTAAGAAATTATTAAAAAATTGCAAAATATGAAATGGAAATTTATTTTAATTACCTCATTTAGATCTGGGTGTGCCTAAACTGCTAATAATTTTAGGATACCCAGAAAATCAGATTTGATTCAAAATGGGATAAACTGAAACAAAATCTCTGCACCCATTGATTTTATATAGGTGAACTAATGACCAAAACTGTTTTTCTACATTAGACACTGCCTAACATCCAGTTATTTCGTGATTCAAGCAGGCATTCCTCATCTCTATAGTGCTATTAAACATGCTGTTATGGCCTGTTACTGGAGGGTGACTTTCAGAATTAAACTGTTTAAAGTTTGTGCTTCTTGTCTTTCCATCCTAGCTAAAGTTCTCAGTGGTAGCATTGTGCAGTGAATGTTTAGAAGAACCATTTTCATGGTTAGCCAGTTTTTCTTGTTTTCTAATTAAATACTATCTTGTCGTGTTTATCCTGATGCTCTGCAGCCCTCACTTGTTCTTGTTTTGTGTAACACTGTTTTCTTAAACTTTTGTTGTGCTGGATCTGTGTCTCCAGAAACATTTTCTTCTGACATCCTCTAAAAACCATTAATCACTTCTGCCTTTTTCAGTCTTTGGGAGCACATGTCTGACAAATCACACTCACACACAACAGTTCTGCTCTCAACCCATAAATACTGTCATTTCTTATCTGTAAGGGGATGTATCCTCACTCTGTGCCTCGGGCTGCCATAGGTCCCAGTGAGCATCGAAGTATTTGAGACTCCAGAACAATAATTTGACTTTCTGTTGTCATCTCTGGACCGAAAAAATACTGAATGACATGACTGCAAAGCCTGGTACTTTGTGAAGATAAGATGTCACTAATATATTCAGTAGCCATTAGATTTCAGTGGTTTGGACTGATTTTTTAGCTCTTGCTCTTCCAGTGGTCTAGAATGTGCATTTGGATGATTACATACATTTCAGGGTTTCATTAATTTGCTTTTCTTTGTAAACTCTGGGTTTGCTAGAGATTTTAAAACAGTGAATAAAACACACAGGAAACAAGAGAGTAGGGAACCAACCTAAATCTGTCATTATCATGTGAACATCTTTTAATTATTATTTCCTGTGTTTCTGTAATAGGAAATGTTATATTGCATGTTTAGGGCGATTGGTATAGTCCATATGCATATAATCAAGCAGAGCTATTTTTTATCTGGATTTTTTTTTTACCTATGACAGCAGTGGACAAAAAACTTATTTGGAACAAGAATAATAGGAGATCCAAAACTGAGGGGGAAGAAGAGCTTTTTTTCCTTTTGTATATGCAGTGAACATGTATTCTAGAGATTCCAGGCCAACCATAAAATTTTCATTTTTATTTTGTGTCTTGAAATATTCTGTTGCATTAAATTCTGTTTCTCCTTTTTTTTTTTTTTTTTTTTTGTTACAGGTTTAGAAACTGCAAATGGCACATCTTTCACATTAACTTATGATTCTTCTGCTGCCTTATCTATATTTTTAGCTTCATTAGTATTTAAAAGTAGTCTTTGCCAACTTTCTGTCTTCCTGTCCTGCTTGTCACAATAATCAGAAATGGGAAGAGGAAGGTCATGATTCTAAAATAGTATAATTGCTATTAAAAGAGTAGGAAGAAAATTCATTAAAGGTTACAGCTTTCTTCTTCCTCAGCCCTACATAGTTGCATTAAATATCACATTGCATACAAGGCTGTCATCTGATGCAATTTATCCAGGAGTGGAATAGTTCCTCCTCTGAAAATGAATATAGATTAAAGTGCTAGCAATAGAAATTATATTTAATAATTAGTAAAATAATCAAATATATATATTATCTCCATGTATGCCTTTAAATAGGAGAAAGAGGACATTCTAAAAATTCAGTTTTATTCAGTTGAGCTAATAAAGACTTGGGTGAGTGTCTTGTCTGGACTTCTTTGTTAAAGAGATGGAGTTGATGTCCATTCTAGTTTTAAGCACAAATGATGAAGCATTTGCCACCTGTCTTTCTCAGCTCCATGAATAAAATCTGGTGCAGTATCCACAGACATTAGAATACATGTAAAACTAAACAAACACACACAAAAAAAAAAACTCTGAAAAAATTATTTTATAGCTTTTAAAATATTGTTTTTTGAAAAAAAATAAAAGAAAGGTAATCTGTTTAACTTTGGTATCTGTTTCAACCGATGACATAGTGAAAGCTGGTTTTCTTCCATGAGAAAATGCTCTGTTTTGTATCAGTATAGCAGATTTCTGTATGTGTTTATTCAAGTGTTAATGCTTTCTTTAAAAATTGTCTTTTTGAAGGTTAGAGGTGGGTTGGGAGGAGAGGTTAATTTGGTTTTGTTTAATTTGTGTCACTTGGAAATGGATTTGTATCAAACTGGAAATGCCATTTTTAAATGAGAATAATAGGAATATGGAGTTTTGTGTGGTCTGGCTAGTACATGTTCTCAGTGTAGAAAAAGTCCAATGGAAAATCCGGACATACTGTGAGTAGTTTTCACACCTCCTAAGTTTAGCCATCTGTGGCAGATGATCTACTCTGTGTTTGTTGTCAGGTTCAACTACATTTCTTTAAAAGGTGTGAGAATTAAGCCTGCCCTGGGCTCAACTGAGAGTATTTTAGGGGGAATTTTTATGCTTCAGAAAATGAGGGATGGCGGGACAGAGAAAAGAAAAGTTTCAGGCAGAAGGAAGTTTAAGGGAGACACTGAGAAACTGTAGAGAAGAGAGAGAAATATACTTGCAACATGAACTGAAGGAGAAATCAACTTGTTCAGCTGAGGCAGAGGGGTTTATGCAGAGTCTACTGCAAGACCTGAAAGCTGTGAGTTCTTGGGATGGATTGAAGCCTGTAAGACAAGTATCAGCAATCAAGGAGAGTTTCCCAAAACTTCTTTTAGTTTCTCTTCTATTCTAACAGTGTGTAATATTGGGACCATGCTATATAGTACCAGAGCTGAGTAAGAAAATGCTTTCCACCAACAGAATGTGTTGTATTGGTAATTTTAAGGCACTTTTGGAAAGAGGAGGGGAAATTTGATGCAGACATTTCTGCAGATGCACAGCAGTATGGATGAAGCCAGGGCTGAGCAGAAAAGACAAAAAGAAGGCCTAGCTGTGATGGCCGTAGAAAGATCTTAATTAGGCAGGTGGGCACTTAGTGAGTTTGTCTAATCTGTGCCTTACAGCAGCAGCTACATGGCCATTGTTCCCTAGCATGAACCATATTTTAGAGAAAGTGGTTAATCAGGGCTCTGCTCACTCTGCCATCTTTAATCTTAGACCAGGGAAGTAAAGCATTGTGAGTACAGAATAAAGTAAATATTGCCTGAATGATCAAACTGAGCCAAACCCAGAACCTTTGCTGAGGAGAGGTGTAATTTCTGAAGAATTGAAGAGGTGGTGAGATTCCTGCAAAAAACAAAAAGATCTGCTTCAAGCAGATATTGGGTGAGGAGCCAAAAGCAGGAATTGAAAGTGCTCTGTGGTGAGTGGGAATGTCCTGTCTTGAGAGATTTACAGGTGGCATCTGTGTTACAAGTGGCTGTTTCCACGGTTGTCAAGAGAAACAGGTGTGATTATGGAGTGAGCTGAAGAAAAATTGCACTTTCTTTCAGTTCAATAGTCTGGAGGAACTAGCTCAGATTAACTCTGCACATGATGCCAGTGCTTGGGCAGATGAATCCTCACTCTTGTGAACAAACAAGGGCTGTGGCACAGCATGTGGTGTCTCGTCAGCCACCAGCTTGTGGAGGAAGTCTGTAGTGAAGGAGAGGCAGAAAAAGCCAAGATTTTTTCACACCATTTTTTTCTTTTTTCTCTGTGAAACAAGATTGATATTTCCTTTCTCTCAAAGATAAAGGGGTGTTTACTGTTGATTGTTTCAGAATTTTTTAGGTTTGTTTTTTTTTTAAAATTGTTGCCGAAAGTTTTCAAAGTAGCCTGATATCTGTTGAAAACAGATGGTGCTAATTCAGCATATGTATATCATACTGATAAGTATAAACTGTTCTGAATTTTTCTCATGAGTATTTTCTGGCCAGGATTCTTTGTTATATTGCAAAGGAAAAGAAATTGAAGTATATTCTAATTTGCTGGGAAAATATTCTTTATAATTCTGTAAAATTTTCCATAGATGAGATCTGTGTTTTGAATAAAATGTATTATTCTGACCGAGGGATATGACACATTATGATCTATGTGTTACCTGATGAAACACCATGTACTATTGATTACTATTAGTGAATGAGCCCATGCTAAGGATATTTCATTACATGCAGAAAGCTTTATTCCAAAGATTTTATTATTTGAAGATTATTTGAAGAATATTTGTTATTTGAAGAGCAAAGATTTTGTTATTTTGTTATTTGTTATTTTGTTATATAAAGTTGACTGATGCCTTTCTGTACTGCCACAAGTAGCTTTGCAATCAACAAATCTCAAAGCTAGCAGTTTAATATTTTGGTACAATATCCTTTAATATAGCTTGTTTAAATTACCAGTGGCAGAATCACATTGCCTCTGTAGTGGTAGGGTACAGTTCTTTGTTATTAGTTATGGGTTCTGTTGGAGACAGGGCTCATCATCAGGGCAAACAATATCCGAATCTGTCATAGGCATCAAACTGTCCATCCACATCATAGAACTTTTGATAACTTTTGATACCTTTTGATAACAGACAAAGCAGAGTTGTTCTGAGTTTTTTCAGTTCTGTATTTATGAAAAATTCTTTTTAAACTGTCAGTGAAACAACAGAGGGGCGAAAAAGAAGCGATGACTAGTTATGTTGTAGTTGTATGTGTAGTGCTGTAGTGTAATATAAAATGTTATAGTTTAGTACATAGTCACCATGAATCTACAAGCTTTGTCTTAATCTTTTTAAGCACCTACCTCAGAAGAATTCTAGTTTTGCCATTTTTTTCTCCATATAGTGAATCTTTCTCTTTTCAAGTTACTGTTATTCAATACATAGTCTCCTACATAGACTCTTTGTCCACTGTTTTGTCATTTTTATCTTTTGAGTTGTCTAAATAAAATATTCTTAACAATTCTCTTCAGAAACTTTGCTGAGTCATGTGGAAGACAGTGTATAGAAAAATACATTCATTTTGTTCCTTTTTTATTTTAAACAAAAATTGGATATCTTCTTAAAAGTAATTAGCAAATGAGAAAAGCTTTTAATTCACGGACAAAGGGACTGGTTTTAAATTCTTTATCAGGGCTGTAGTACTTTAGCTCGCAGAGTATGACCTGGTGTTGATACTGAAAACATAGTATTGCAACAAGGGTAGAGTATTTTCTTAGAAGTATACAGATATATAAATAAAATACTTGAGAATATTTAACGTATCTCGTTATATATAACGTACAAAGCATATAAAGACAAATATTTAGGAAGCATCAGTAGGTATTGCCTGCATAGCAGCTGCATATTTCCTGCAGTGTTTTCAAGCCTTTCCTAAAGTATGAAATCTGTATTTGTCATTCAGAAAAGAAATTCTGACCATATTCTTCTGGTTTGAGGACAGGATTTACCCCTCCTCCTCTCCTTTCCTCCTTTCCCTTCCTTTTCATTATATTTCCTTCTCTTCTTTCTCAGAGGTTGAATAAAGGGGATATATTGAGCCCATTTGGTAAAGAGATTTCAATACAGAAGCAGTGCTCAACTCTGATAATTTGACTCACAATGGGCATTGACAGATGCCCATTATCTGAATCAATCTGCCAGAGATTTTTCCCCATTGCAAA
This sequence comes from Argya squamiceps, assembly GCA_037834095.1. Lineage (NCBI taxonomy): Eukaryota > Metazoa > Chordata > Aves > Passeriformes > Leiothrichidae > Argya > Argya squamiceps. The sequence goes on from JBBMKD010000053.1 coordinate 9,151,219, forward strand.
CTATCTGAGATATCTGTAATTCTGTATGAATTTAATATAATTAAACAGTGAATGTCTCACACAAACTGCTATCCCAGTACACCTTGCAAAGACAAGTAATATGGTTGCAAAGACAAATAGCAAAGAATAGCGCGAGGGGGAAAGAAATTAGAAATAAAAAAGAAAAGAATGAGTTTTGAAGGTAATGTTACTGTAAGTTAACCAGACATGTTTCCCTTTTGCATAAGGCTTAAGCTATGAAAGAAAACAAATTACAAAAATTGGTGAATTGTACTTAGGCAGTTGGGAAAAAGGACTGTCTTCAGTGAGCAGAAGAAGCAGATATTATAGGTATGATCTGTAGATATAAGGGAATTAAAATGTAAGCTTGTGAATAATGTACATGTTGTCTAAAATACAGTGCACATACATGGAATGTTGTTCCAATTACACTATTTAAATCAAAGTTTCAAAACAATGGATTTAATTCTTTCTTACAAACTGATTTTTCAATGATGTATTACTGCTGATTCAAACTGCTATTTCTAATTTTTAGAAATTGAGAAGGGACTTGCCCCATTACCCTTTATAGGCAAATTTGTCAGTCCTGTTCCAAATGAATCACAAATCAGTTAGTTTATGTAAAATTCTTCTGTGCAAACAACTGGGAACACCTTTTACGTCTGCTCTCATAAAGTAGATGAAATGTAGATCTAGATCCCTTTGAAAATCCCTTTGTAAGGGCCACAACTGTCTGTAGTTTGCATATCAAATTTCCTTTGAATTTCTCCCTTCTCCCCTCAAGATCAAAAGAAGCATGTGGGCTTTTATGTGTTTAACTGAGGATAGAAGTTGATATCTCACGTCACGTCAGATGTCAGGAAGTGCACTGTGCTGTCCCCCTTGCATTTCAAGTGAAAATGGCAATTTCAAACAATTTCACAGAGAAAATGAAAGGAGTAAGAGGATGAAAAGTACAAAAGTGTTTATCTGAGGAATGAATGACTCTGACTGACATGAAGGAAAGCAAAAACCTGGAAAATTCTTATTGTTTTAGAAAAGACTATTTATAAAAATTGTCTATTGGTGTTAACAGAAAAGAAATTTGTCTTTAGAGGACTCCAAAGGAGTAAAAAAAAAAAAATTAAAAAAAAACCAAAAAAATTGACAATCTAGAGAAAATCAGACTGACTGGCATCTCAGTGCTGCTGTGTAATGATTTAGAAATTAGTTCTCTGCCTGACTGCTCAGCCCCCAGAGCAAAATACTTGCAGAAAAGAAAAAGACAAGAATTACATTGAGGGAAAGCTCTAGTATATTACTCCTGAATCAGGGTATTTCACTCCCCAATACAAGACCAAATTCAGCTCATCAGATTAATCTACCACTACCCTTGCCAGCAATGGCACGCAAGCCAAGGCAGTACTGGTTGTATGATAGTTTTATGATTGGTTAGAATTTGTTCAGAGCATGTTTTACTCCATTCTCAGTACTGGTAATGAGACCAGCTTTTATTAAATATATGTTTCTGTATATTTTCCTTACCATATACAACTCGTCTGCTTCCCTTAACCTGCTTCATTGGAGGGTTCCCACCTTCTGTGGTTCTTCAGGCTATAAAAGTGCCACCCTTAGCCAGTGGAGAGAAGCTCCTCAGTATTCTTGCTCTAATGTTTATTAACCAGGGTTAACAAAGGTGGTCCCTTCTCATCAGCAGGTACCACATAATAGATATTAAGGTCAGAAGTGTCCATAAAAACTCACATGAGAAATTTCTTTGCACAGACAAGTTACAAAACATTGTTCAGGACCTCTGCACCTATAAGAAAATGTAGATAAGGATTCCATACTTAAAATTAAGTAATCTAATACTAGTATATTATGTTGGTATCTTTGTGAGTTGGGTCTCATTTGCAAGCAATTTTAAAGATACTGTTAAATTACCGAGAAGTCCTTAATGAACCATAACAGATTTTCATGGATCCTTTGTAGTAAATTAAATGTTTAAATATTGAATTACCAAAATTTCTGACTCTTCTGATACATTTCTAGTAATGAAGAGCACATGCTGTAATACTGAGTAACATATTCCAGCCCTTTATAAGTAGAACAGCTGTCTTACGATTGCAATTTTAAATGTGCATTTTGGGGCTTTGGAGGGGTTGCATTTGGGAAGGTTTTTGTTACATGAAAAATCCAAGATGTGAGAGCTGGAAAGTGAGCTACAGCACAGGAGTTATTTCTGTCTCTCCAATACCTGACATCTTATCCAGTGAAAACAGTTTATTCCCAATAATTTCATTAGCACATCAGCATTCATCTCTCAACCTGATACTAGCCATAAGTTTTCCGAGTGAATTTATTGGCTGCATGGTCCTTGTTTGAATAAAAAAATGTTATTTGCATTGTTTTTCTGGTAGCAGGAAAACCATAATACAGCCAGCTTTCTGCTGATATTTCAAGTCTGTTGCAAATTAGCATCAAATGTTTCAGGGAACCTAGCCCCACAAAAGGGGATTTTTTTTTTCTTCTGCAATACAAAACAGGGTTTTCAACATGCTGCTGAGTCTTCTGGGGATTGTGACAGAGGAGTAACTTCACCTGAAATCCACTTTACCTTTGCTTTTCACAGCACCACAGGCTGTAGTAGTCTGACATCACTGTGTCTATTATACAGAGAGTCTGGTGATGATAATATAATAAGATGCTGTCATCACAATTGTAATTAGCTTTTGCAAATGCATATATATACATATTGTATACATTACTTTCAGGATTTTTCCCTACTTGTACAAAAAAATATGTATGCAAGTGCAGATCTGTTTTGTCAGCACTAAAGAAGACCAAAGAAGAAGTTGGTGTTGTGATCACAGAAAATTTTAAAAGTTGAATGAATAATAAGTATTACATTTTTACTAGTAAAATTCAAACCATGCAAGAAATATGCAAGAGTTGTATGCTCAAGTGTGAAAGCTGAGCTTCTGTGCAAATAAAACTAATATCCAAACGTGGCTACCTGGATGGAGAGCAGCATACCATGTTCAAAAACTCATTTGAGAAGAGGACAAGAAAGATTGCTTAGCTAGAATCAAACACAGTGTTTAGAGGTAGAAATTCATCACAGGTATCCTGAGCCATTCAGTCCCTCAATGTAAGCTATCTCTTTAAAACAGATAAAAACCAGCAGAACATATATAGTGTATCCTAGTACTTGAATGGTTCTTGTAGTAGGTCAGAGTCTTGCTGGCTTTGTCAACAATGACATCAAATTAAAAGAGACAAAAATAGGTAGAAAAAAGGTATTTTTAGAAAGATTGCAAGGGACAGGGATGGTCATTGCAAAGGAGTTATTCCAAAATCACCACACAATTTAATAGAGTTCACAAGCCTTTGTCCAGATGACCTCTATAAATTCAGACTGAGACGATAACTCACATCAAGCTAATATGTATTGGCAAGGCAGAAAAGCAAGATTTTGCTAAGTCTGTTTGCATGCAACCTTCAGCTCAGTATTTTGACTTCCTTACTGTGTTGTTATCTTGTTACTGAACTGCAAGACTAAGAAGACTTCCTCCTATGCTTATTTCAAAACTTTTTTAGGCTTAAGGAGTGGTGGTGGAAGGGGAAGATAGTTTGTTGCTCACTTCTTTAGTTTGTAGTATTGGGGAGTACCTCTCCAATTGTAGCTTTATTTCAAGCACAAGCTTTGGCCTTATTTTAACAAGGTCAGCTTTGCCTCAGAAGCAGATCTGATTACCATTAGGTCCACCCTGAAGGGATATCCCAGACTAGTGTAAAATTATACAAGGGTCAGCAATAAAGTAATAACATTTATACAAGCATTGTGGTAAAACAAAAAACAGAATAATTTACTTCTAGTTTTTGGAAGTTGCACTCAACATTTTGGGTGATCATTTGCTAAACAAAAAAAAATTTTTAAAAATTATTGAGGATGCTAATTGTTAGCTAGAAGTAAACTGACTAGAATTAAGATGGAAAACATGATAAAATATAGTAGAAAACTTCATTGTTTATTCAGTCAGAGAGCTTGCTAAGGTCACCTGTCTGACATCTAACCTGACCTTTAACCAGTTATTGTAAGGTTTAAAGATGCCTGCTTGCATTTGATGGGTTTATGTGGCTCCAGAGTGGTCTCATGAAAGTTTCTGCCCCATCTTTCCTTTGGGTACTTCAAATGTAAAATGAGCATAACATTATAAAGATGAAACAATGACCAAAAATGCAGAGATGGGACTAGAAAGCACAATTACTCCTTTCCACTCCCAATTCTTTTTGATAAAGAGATTAGAATTTGGCAAAGATCAGCCCTAGCTTGCCTTTTTTCCCCCATGCTATTTAACAAATTCAAAGGAAATGCAAAAACTAATAACAGCCACTTTAAAGTTGTCTATCAAAATACTGCTGTTGAACTTCCCTTCAATCTACTAAGACAGTTCCCAGGGAGCATGCTAACGTAAGTGATGGAAATATCCAGGAACAAGAAACAGGCACACATTTTATGACAGTATTAATTTTCTTTTTCTTGTCCCAGTATAAAACTCAAGCAAAAGTTATTAAGTCTTCCTTTTGTGAGAATAGTTGCTAAAAACCAGAGGTTATCAATACTTTTTCAAGAGCAAGTAGTACATCTTTGTATAATATCTGTTAGTCTAAGTTTCTTTATATACGGGGAGATCTAAAAACAATTTTTTTTTTTGTTAAAATGCATAGTTGTCTGACACTGAGATTTATGCATCAGCAACTTAACTATTATCTGCAAATATTAATTCCATAAAGTATTGTAGACCTTTTAATGACTGTTTTATTAATAGCACTTCCCAATACCAGTGACCATCTGTGACTGCTTCACCATCTGTGATTCCTATTTCAGTTCAGGAGGGGGAAATAACAGTGGTATTACACTGATTTTACAATATAAAACATTAGCCAACTAGGCCTACTGTAGATGATTGATTTGTCTTTGCTTATAAGTGCACACTGAGGAAGATAAAATTAACTCCTTTGATTTGTTGGCAACAACATGGGTTTGTGAAATGGCTACAGGAAGCTGAAAAGATTAAATTGCTTTTATTGAAAACAGAAACATGCAAAAGTTGATGGAATTTAGATGAAGAGATGAAGAAGCTTAAATGGAACTTGAAAAGGTGGTGAATGTTTCCTTAAAGATCTGTGGCAAACTATGTGTTGATTATTATAATTTTTTAAAGCTAGTAACAGGACCAGCAAAAGGGAATTGTCAGTATTTCTTAAAAACTTGTACAGTTTGTTGACACCATATTAAAATAAACTGAGAAAACACTGATTTATAAATTCCTACCTAAAATTAATATTATTTATATCTTATTTGAATTAAGTAGCATTTATTTCAAAAGAAATGGGTTTTTTTAATTAAAAGCAGTTAATCCTTACAGAAATGCTGTCCTTGCCTACAGAGGCAGGAGAGTTAATTTGATCAATATTGGGTTTATTCTTCTCTTATTAAAATGGACTAAAATGTTTTCATATGTTTTTATTGGCATGTCTGCATTCTGTAAAGGCTGAGCTGATTTTTCTTTTGTTTCAATGTATACATGTAGATCAGTCTCTTTTTTGTTTTTCTAAGGCAAAATTTGCAAGAAGCTATTAGGGAGATAGGATGCAATTTCAAAATCATTCAGGTCCCACTTCTTAATCTGTATATATATGTTGTGTGGGAGCCTGAACTTCAAAATTAAAAAAAAAAATTTAAAATTATTACTTTAGGACGCAAATTGAATTGCATCTAACCAGCTGCATTGTCTACTTTCCTAGCTGATGAAGAGAGATTGACACCTCAAAAAAAATTACCAGCCCAAGGTAGATAGTTCTACATCAGGAGGAATCACTCTTCTGTCATTAACTGTGGAGAAGTCTGGACATCTAGACCAAATTAAATCCTTATAATTTCATACTGCTTAAGGTTTTTTTAAGTTTAAACTGAAGTTTTCTAACTGGGACAAATTTCATTTATGAAAGTCTTTAGTGAACTGAAGAAAGCTTGTACTAGTTTTATAAGGGACAAGAAAATCCCCTGAAAATATATATATATATATATATCATCAGATATGAGGTAAAAATTACAAGATCATGTAAGAATTACCTGTCTTGTCCCTAGAAAGTTCTGCTTTGTTTTCCAGATTTCAGTACAAATTATAACTTATGGGTATGCATTGAGTATCTGTCTCAGAGTCATCTATTCAACCATACAGATTATACATAAATTTAAATATTAATGTGCATATAAGCACATTTATAATTACACAGATTTTTAATCAAATTAAATATTATATAAATGGGAGGTATATATGTGTATATATATTCCCCTCCCAGACACATATGCATTGAATATGTTTATGTATAAGCATGCATAAATTAAAAAAAAAAGAAAACCTTTAAATTACCATTGATTCAATTTTAAGAATATAAGGTGGATTTTATAGTTTTAGGCTAAACAAGGTCCTAGTGAGTGTCACCCTTATTTATGCATTAGATTGCTCATCTTTAGCAGACTGATAGCCATTTTCCTTTCTATTTTCTTCTGCCTAATCACAGATAGAAAAATTTCTCTGTCTTAAGGAAAGTATGTGGTTAAGTTAAAAAGCCATACCCTGAAAAATGTTAAATAACTTGTGATTAATTTCCCTCCACAATAGTGATTCAGTCTTATTTCTTCTATTGCAGTCCAAAGGTTCTTCAAGCATGACTCCATCCAGCACTCAAAAGAAGGTGAAGAGGACTCTGCCCAATCCACCTCCAGAGGAAGCAACAGCAGGAACTCAGTCCCCATACACTTCTGTGGGATCAGTTTCACGGAGAAGGATTTGTAGGACCACCACTATGGCCAGAGCCAAAATCCTTCAGGATATAGACAGGGAATTGGATCTGGTCGAACGTGAATCAGCCAAGCTTAGGAAGAAGCAAGCAGAGCTAGATGAGGAGGAAAAGGAAATAGATGCCAAGCTGAGATACTTGGAAATGGGCATTAATAGGAGGAAAGAAGCCCTACTAAAAGAAAGAGAAAAGAGAGAGCGTGCCTATCTCCAAGGAGTAGCAGAAGAACGAGATTATATGTCAGACAGTGAGGTTAATAATACCAGGTCAACCAGAATAGAAACTCAGCATGGCTTGGAAAGACCACGTACCGCACCCCAGACAGAATTTAACCAGTTTATGCCACCACAAACCCAGCCAGAAACACAGTTTGCCCCTGCTACAAGCCCATATGCTCAATATCAGTATTCATCTCCTGCCCTGCCAACTCAAGCACCAACTCAGTTCACGCAGCAGTCACATTACCAACAACAGCAGCCTTTGTATCACCAGCAGGTTTCACCCTATCAGACCCAGACAGCATTCCAAACAGGAGCTACCATGTCCTATACCCCACAGGCTCAACCTCCACCATCTCAGCAGCCATCATACCAACTCCCATCACAGATGATGGTGATACAGCCAAAGCCAAGACAGACCACATTATATTTGGAGCCTAAGATAACAACAAACTATGATGTAATTCGCAATCAGCCTCTCATGATAGCACCAGTTTCAACTGACAATAGTTATGCAGTTTCCCAGCTGGGCAGTAAATACTCTACCTTGGACTTAAGGATAGGACTAGATGAGAGAAACAGCATAGCAAGCAGCCCTATATCAAGCATATCTGCAGATTCATTCTATGCAGATATAGACCACCACCATACACCCCGAAATTATGTGCTGATTGATGATATAGGAGAACTTACTAAAGGAACAGGAACTCTTGGTTCCAGTTTTAGCCTCCATGAGAAAGATCTGACCAAAACAGATCGACTGCTTCGCACAACTGAGGCCAGGAGAGCACAAGAAGTATCAGACTTCCTAGCACCACTGCAGACTTCCTCTAGGTTACATTCCTATGTTAAAGCTGATGAAGACCCAATGGAGGACCCTTATGAGCTCAAACTTCTGAAACACCAGATAAAGCAAGAGTTCCGTAGAGGTGCGGAAAGTCTCGATCATCTGGCTGGCCTGTCACAGTATTACCATGGAGAGGGCAGCTACAGGCATTTTCCAAAATCAGAGAAATACAGCATAGGTAGGCTTACTCTCGAGAAACAGGCTGCTAAGCAGCTGCCAGCAGCCCTCCTTTACCAGAAGCAGTCAAAACACAAGAAAGCCTTGATAGACCCCAAATTAACAAAGTTTTCACCTATCCAAGAAAGCAGAGACCTTGAGCCTGACTATTCAAGCTATATGACTTCTAGCACTTCAACACTTGGGGGAATTACTACTAGGGCAAGGCTTCTTCAGGATGATATCACTTATGGCCTTAGGAAAAACATCAGTGACCAACAGAAGTACATGGGGCAACCACTGACGTCATCCATTGGAGCAGGCCTTGGGACTGCACTAGGTCCAACAATGAGATCCGCACTACAAGATGAAGCAGACAAGTCTTATAGCAGTGGTAGTAGGTCTAGGCCCTCATCTAGGCCCTCCTCAGTGTATGGGCTCGATTTGTCATTGAAAAGGGATTCTTCTAGTTCTTCTTTACGACTGAAAGCCCAAGAAACTGAACCTTTAGATGTTTCCTTTAGCCATGCAGCACCTTCTGGAAGAACTAAACCCACCAGTCTACCTATTAGCCAAAGCAGGGGAAGGATCCCAATAGTAGCTCAGAACTCAGAGGAGGAGAGCCCACTAAGTCCTGTTGGACAGCCAATGGGAATGGCAAGAGCAGCAGCTGGACCCTTGCCACCAATATCTGCAGATACCAGGGACCAGTTTGGATCGAGCCATTCTTTACCTGAGGTCCAGCAGCATATGAGGGAGGAGTCACGGACTCGAGGCTATGATCGAGATATAGCCTTCATCATGGATGACTTCCAGCATGCCATGTCAGACAGTGAAGGTAAATTAGGCCTCAGACTGGTATCTTACTATCACAACGCAAATCCTCATTTCTATGCATGTGTCTGATTTTTGTTACACTTCAAAGACTTGTTCTTTTTCTGTTCCTTGGTGCATCTTCTGTGTATCTGCATTTTTGGGGGTCGATTTGTTTTGTCTTATTTGATATTTTTTTATTTTACCCTAACAGTTTCTGGATGGTGTTAAGCTATTATAGCATGCTACTATATTGTTGTTGATTTGCTTTCCTTTTGGTTTGCTTGTGCATTTTCCTTTTCACTTGTTTATGTCTGCTTTTCAATGATACTGTGTAGAACATACCATGTACAATACAGACTCTGCCATCAGTCTTTATGTGCAGCTCTCTCCAGTGACTGTGAATCATTGAACTTATTTGAAATAGTTTTTGTTGGGATTTGGAAATAATCTCCCAAATCTCTAAAAAACTCCAGTAATTTTATGTGCATGAAATTTCATGATAAGACTCAAAAAGTTATAATTCCATCTCCCGATGCACCAATTTAAATCTGTGTTTATATAGAAATAGTCTGTTCATTAAGTACATATTATATGTTAGAACCATATAGAGCTTAACGTGATAGCAAAATAACATTCTACATATGGTTTGTTGAAAGCATCCTGTCATGTGGACTTCTGTGCATTCAGAATTGTGATTATGTAAGATAATTTGTCATTTGAATGGTGCAAGACAATCACATTCTTCAATAAACTTACATAAAGTATTTTACTTCTGTTGATGAGTTATGCAGTGTAGCTGGTTTTATATGCACCCCATACACGTCTGCCAAATAAGCACAAGAGTTTATCTCACTTAAGTTCATGAAAGGAACCTTTCTGATGTATTATAAATAGTGCAATTAAAAATGCTTCTTCTGAATAAGTACAGCAGAATGTTAAAGCTGATGTTGAGTACTTAATAATTGCAAATTATGTATCAGTTTTGTTTGAGTCAGTTCAGACTTAATATATTCTAAATTGTTTAAAAATCATAACGATAGTTTGAAGGCAAATGAAATGAATATGTTCAAAATTGTATGCGCTCCCTTAACTTTTTCTTATGTGTATTTACTGCACAATAAAGGAGACTTTGCATGCGCTCTATTGTCTGTAAATGGCAATGATTGTCTCAAAAGACACATTTGCATGATTATGAAGTAGTATGGTTTATTTTATCATTTCTACTAACCTCCGTTCATTATTGCATTATTGGTTTTTAGACATGCTGAATCTTTCATAAGCATTAGAAAAAATGATCTATTTGCCTTTCTCATACTTCATACTAAGGGCTTTGTTCTGTAAGTTTCTCTTCATATTTCTTAGATATTTATAAACTCCTCATGAACTCTGTGTTTCAGGAGAGATTCAGGTCATCAGCTTTTTTGATATTTATCAGAAGCTTAACTGTTTTTATTGTCCTTCAATTGTTAGCACACAGAGTCCTATAATTAAATCTGAAAGCAGTTGAGAGGAACTCCTGGAGTTGCAACTCATATCATTCTTCCTAAATAAGCAGATGCTATCTTGTCTCCTCTCAGCTTGTGACTTTTACGGGTCATTCTAGAGTCACATTGTGAAAGATACAGGACTTTTCCCCCTGAAAACTAAGGAGAACCAACCTGGACCAAAAAAATCCAATTTGGGGCTATTCTACTTCATATGAACAGGTCATAGGGAATTACATGTCTGCCCTACCATGCACTATATTTCTCTTATATATTTGTATGACACATACATGTAACACTTCAAGTTGAACACGTTTCAGTTTTAAATCAGTCTCTGATTAGTTAGACCCTTTCAATAGTATTCTAATTCAATTCACATATTCTGTATTAGATTGACATTTCACTCAGGGCTTCCCCGTTCAGCAGTCTTTTTCTAATTTCTATCAAATTTGTCTTCACAAATGGCCTGTTTCTTGGGAAACCAAAACAATTCATGACATTATTTTCAAATATACAGTCTAGTAGCAACCAACCTGTATTGAAAATAATTCATATAATTTGGATGTAAGATAAAAAGTGTTCAAAAGAAGCAATTACATTTTTACAGAAAGTTATGGCCTTCTTTTTTTAGGGACTACTCTTCTCTGTAGTGATCTGATGGCTTGACAGTGAGCAGCTATTCTGGCATGTTTCATCCAACGTTTTAGCACAATTTGCTTTGCAGCTGCTCTTTATTTTAAGCAACTGCTGCATGGTCTTGATAAGGTTTCATTAAAATAAATCAGTCTTAAGCACTAGCTTTGGAAAATTCTTCTCATTCTACAGCTGGATTTATCATCTTAAGAGACTTTTAAAAATTAATTTTAATTAAAATTTCAAATTTAAATTGTTTTTCTTTTGTTCAAACTCAGAGAAACATTTGACTTTCTATTCATATTTTGTAAGTGGCATCCCATGACAAATACTAGAAGTGAATGCAAATATGACTTGGAGTCCAAACCTTCTATTTTTCTCTAAGTACATACTGTAACAAATCCTAAAATCATGCTGCAGGACATCAAGTAGTGCTTGCAGTGGGATTCCAAGCTTCAAGCAGGTTAAAAAAGTAGCCTTAGTGTTGAAAAAGCACAACATCTAGAGCTGCCCATTGAAAACAAACAGCATTTTGAGATCTTGAAACACCTGGAATTTTCTCAGGGTTCCCAGTACCATGAAAACACTGATCCATCATATAGATCTCTGTCAACCCCACAGCTGCCACTTTCCACACATTATTAAGTATGCTGAAGATACTAATTTTCAAAAATGCTGAAGCTGGTACTCAGTTTTATGAATATAAATAGCCCTTGCTGTTTACAAGATATAAAATGTACCTTTTCACACCTCAAGTTCTTTTTTTTTCTCTTACATGCTAATTTGGCAATTCTTCAACAGAGCTTAGAAGTTTAAAATTGAGATATCAGGACATCAAGATATCAGCACAGCCAATTCCTTGTAATTTTTCATCTGTGGGATTTAGAGTGATCACTGTTACTTCTCTGATTGAGTTTCTTGGATCCCATGGCCTGGGATTCAATCTCACCTGGTTATCTGGGTAGAACCATCTGGCTGCATTCTGTTAGCTTAGAATAAAAGGATGACTTCTCTAAAGACTGTCAGTTGTTCATCTTGGCTGTTGTCAGGTTTCCAGCTGTAACAAATCCCAGCTGTGCAAGCCAAAACCAATGGAAGTGTGTATGTATGTGAGTGCTGTGTGTGTGTGTGTCTGTATACACATACATTTATAACTCCATAAATTTCAATAAAGTACACACATTCATCGCAGTTTGATTAAAAAAAAAAAAAAAAGGCTGGTCTGAACTGCAGTATGGAATTCTACATTTTCAAGAGAAGTAATCCAGGAAAAAATTATTTCAACTGAGGCAGGAGGAAAAAAATCATTCTTTCATCTGCTCAGATGATGACACAGGTTGTGATAGCCAGCATTAAAATCTGGGGTCAGAAATATAAATTAGATTCTTCATGCAATCTTCAGAAAGAAGTTCTGCCAAAATGAGTTATGAATGAGCCTGCTTTGTGCAGGTACTGGTCAACTGGCATAAATGTGTAAAGCATGAAATATTTGCATGCTAGATCATAATGATTTACTGAGAGCAGTTAATCAATAACTAATCAGTAGCAAGATAAGCATCAACCTCTAATAATGTTTCTGGTAATTCATATATGCTTACCTAAATAATATTAAATAAACCATTTCATGTTAGATTAAGTTTGTGCACAGTCATGAAGGAAGAGACTACATAATTATCTGAATCAAGATTAAAAAATTTCTGAAGGCTTAATATAATATACAATGTTGGTTTTACCACATACAACTTATTATTTTCAATAAAATCATGCATATATATAATTCCTTATTTTGGAAAATTTTAAGAAAGTAGTAGTGAAAAAAAATCTTACTTTTTTGCTATTAACATTTTTGTGAAATAAGTTCTTAAACCAAGTAGATAATGTTTACTTTCACAACTAAATAGGAAAGATTATTAACAGTACCATTTTTCCTTTTAAATTCTTTTCTATGTCATGCTCATTCACTCTTCTTACTCTAGCAAAAACTGATCGTATTTAAGGTTTGCAATTCCTCGTGGTTTTGCTGAAACAAATATTGTCTTCCTTTGATTTCCAAATTTATCTTGCTTAATGAAGCATAAAATTCAAACCTGTGCTACATTCTACATTGCATTACCTGAACAATGCATTGGTTTTCACTGATTGCCAACATGAAAGAAAACAGAATCTGATTCTGATCCCAAGGAGTCACACCTATGACAGTTGACCCAATAGTCAGTAAGCATAAATATATGCATTTGCAGAACTGATTTCAGTGAAATTACATTATTTGATCCCCAAAAGATGCCTAATACAACATTTACTGCTCCAAACAGAATAATAGTGTTGTAGAATTTTTTGCAGAAAGAACGTAAAAAATCCATACACAAAGGTTCATACTGCAAAATCGGGGGATGGAATTAAAAATAAGAACATTAGTAATATTTCTGCTTAGAATTTCAGTTACATAGGTTGGTTTCCTATCTTCTTTGATTTGGTTTGGTATCGATTTCATAGAGAGGTTGTAATTTTCTTATATGTAGGTCTAGATTATTTCCAAAATATTTTTAACAATATTTGATTCAGAAATTTGGGAATTAGTGAAGTCTGCATTTTGAGGGTTGGTTATTTTGGGTTTTGATTTGGATTTTCTGAGTTTGTTTGGTTTTGGGTTTTTTTTCTTGGTCTGCTGCGAAATAACTAACATGACTAAATTTTTATCAACAAACATTTTAGAGATATGTGAAATCTGCAGTGCATTTCTTATCTGCCAGAAGGAGGAAGTGGCTATAGCACTTGGTAGATTTCTTCTGTATTTAATATCCATGGTTCTGACATAAACAGAATCTTCTCCCTTTGCTGTCTCACAGCTAAATAATACTTAAGTTCAATGTCTCAAGTCTCACCTCTAACTTTGCTTTAGCTGCATGGCCAATTAGTAACCACTCTGCATGTTTGCTATGCACAATGCCCATTCTTGCCCTTTGCCCAGCACTGGACCAGAGCATTTGACCTGTCCTTGGTTTTCAAAGCCTACCACCTCCGTCGGGAAGAAACAGATTGGTTTGACAAGCCCCGAGAGCCTCGTTTGGAGAATGGACACATCCTTGACAGAAGGCTGCCAGAGAAGTTGCCACACTCTCGACCACTAAGTCAACACCAAGATCAAGTAAGCTGTCAAATAAGATGTGCCTCTAGTTTATAAATGATTGAAAATTTAATCATGCTGTCCAATGGTTCCCATAGGAACTACAGGATAACTCAAAATCCAGCTGCATTCAGCTGAAGTGCTGTTGAACCTGTATTCATCACCAACATTTGATAATGCAATTAGATTGACTTTCCTCTACAATTCAGTATTAATTTTGCAGGTTGTCTTTTGACTTTTGAAATATAACTGAAAATATCTATAACTTTAGTATTCCTATTGGTAAAAAAAAAAAAAAAAAGAAAACAGTTAGTCTAATTTTCCCTTACCAGCTTTATCACATCCGAATTCAAGTCCCTTCTTTTAGTAGCTGGAGGAAAATAATTTCTTTATCCTGTTGACATTTTTTCCACTTTCAGATGGTAAGTATAATCCCAATAGTCTGTGATTAATTATTGAATAAATCAGCTGGACTTTATCAATCTAATACTTAGAATATTTCACTTATTAGAGGAAGAAAAATACCATAGTCTGGTTTTCAAGCTTGCCAACTTTCAAATCTAGTTTATCTTAGTGTACCATCACATTTCCACTTTTTTTAAAAAAAGTTTATGAATTTCCAATCTCAAAGGTTTCAGCTGCTTATATCAGTTGTCATTTTTACTGATTGATTTAGGTTATATCCTGATATATTTTTATGTTTTGATTTAGATTACATTTTTACATGAGATCCAATGAAAGCAATGAGTGTATTGCCTCAAGACAAGAGCAAATAACCTCAAATTGCAACAGTGGAAGTTTAGATTAAATATTAGGAAAAATGTCTTCATGGAAGGGGTGGTCAATGATTGGAACAGGCTGCCCAGGGAAATGGTGGAGTCATAATCCATGGAAGTGTTCAAGAAAAATGTGGAAATGGCACTTGAGGACATGGTTTGTGGTGAACATGGTGGTAGTACTGGGTTGACAGTTGGACTTGATCATCTGAGATAATCATCTCTTTTCCAACCTTAACAATTCTGTGCTTCTGAGAGAAGGTATTGCATGGCCCCTTTGTGATACTGAATGGCTTATATTGCTCATGTTAATTCCTCAGATAACATACAAAACAGGAATATCCCACTGGCATGCAGCCTTTAAAAGTTTTACACTGGTGAGCATTTTCACTGACCTTTGACAATCAAATGTAGGTTTTATGAAGCAACGGTGTAGATTTTACAAAGTAAGTGTTAAAATGTCTTAAAATACAAGGTGTCCTTTATTTTCTCCCTCCTTTCCTATCCCTAGCATACACTGAGATTTACAAACCCTAGGTTGTGCTGAGCCTACTCATTTCTTTTTGAGAAAAAGGGCTTTACATGATATAATTCTTATTGCAATCTATTAAAATACATACATAATTCTATGAATCAACTTAATTGCAAGATAAAAGATGCTTTTGAGTCTTAACAGCTCTTAATGTCACTGGCAACAGTTTAAAAAACTGTCTCTCTGAGCACTTTAATCCTCATTAAAAGCAATTATTATTCTAAAATACAAAATTGTATTTTACCACTATAACTTTATGAGGTAAAATTGAAAATGTCCCTTGAAAATTAGGTTTGGCCGAAAGGATTACTGCTAACCCTGAGGTCTGTGATATGGAGATGGTTAGTAAGATACACTTAACTTTTAGAGCTCCAGAGCTTTTGTCCTAGGAAACAGTTCCAAAGCAAGTCTTAGTCACAGAGATCTCACTAAATCTTTGGTTTTTTCTCTCATGTGAATAGTTCTACACTAGGACTGGTTGAAAAATTTTGTTCAACGTTTTGCAGATTTTGTTCAAAATTTTGTTCAAAATTTTTCAGCAGGAAAGTTAAAGGGCCTAAAAGTTCTTGTTTTCCTGAATATTTCCAGGAAGAAAATATGTAATTTTTTTTCTCCCTCAAGCTGTTGGGATAACCCCATGCTTATATGGAAAAAGAGATACAGCATTAAAATCTAGCCAAAGGCATTTTTTAAGGTTTTGTGAAACATGGGATGTAAATTGGAGAAGGAACATGTTTTAAATAATTCTGTCTGATGCCATGTAAAGCCTCAGTAGAAGAGGTGATGTGTGAGGAGAAGCTTTGCAACAGTTCCTTCTTCTGTTTCCATGCAGGTTAGCTACTGTCAGTCACACACCAGTACCCAAACAGTATCAATGACTCTGCAGAAGGGAAAAATGCCAGGTCTCACCTCCTCCACATCATCTACCTAATCAAGATGTTACTCAGATCTTGTCTACATTAAATGTCTTCTGTGAGCATTTGTTTAAGATAACTTATAAACAAATATATTTTCAGACACATCCAGAAATCAAATTGCTTTGTGACAAGATAAAAAGGGCCAGAGATATTTTAATAAAAGTGTCATCACTAAAACATTGCTGAGTTGTGAAATACTTAGCAACAGAAGAAAGTAAATCATTATCAACATCTCTATTTATTTTTTAGCATTAGTATTATATTTTCAAGCGATGAAGGCAAATAAACCATATCAGGCCAACGAGGGTGGTGGGGCAAAGTAACCACTCCCTAAGGGCTTTTTCAGCCCTGTGTGTACCAAAAGGGTTACTGAATTCATTGTGTCATGCTATCTGTGTCCTGAATCCACACCTCAGTCCTGCACAGGAACCTGGAGTGTCCAAGTGTAATGTACTCTAGAGACAAAAATGGCAAGTCATTCTCCATCCAGAACCATCTGAACATCTCTACCTTCACCCAGAGCTTCCGTTGCTGCAGATGATTTCCTGAAATCAGTTAGGAGGGAGGTTTCCGGGTTAGCACAGGAATTGAACCATTACAACTCCCTTAATATCCCTTACTGAGCTCAAACCAGACACAGAAAGAATTATTTGCATCAATAGCACTAATGTGCTTGTAATGTATCAGTCAGTGTTTGCAAATACACTTATTGGCTCTAAATTCGCTATTTTTATGATCTTCTGTGTAAAAAAAAATAAAATATTTTAATGATCACTACAATATGTGTATTCCAGAAGATTTCGATTCACACGTGAAATATCAATTTTCCTACTAGATGAAATCAGAACTGCTTGACTACATCCCACAGACCCTGTACAACTGAAGGTAATAAATAAGGCAAAACACCAAGCTTTTGAAGCAAAAATGCAGTGGAGTGACAACCCTGAACCTCCAGGTTTCCATGGATTTCTTATAACCTAACAGATTAAGCTCACATACTGTATTATAAATATTAAAATATGTTTGTTTCTATAGCAACTTCTGTGGTGCTATTTAGTATTCTGAAATCACATTAAATTGCAGTTCAGTTGAATATCTTAATACCCATTTCTCAATGTATTGATTCTGGCCTGCTTCCCTGAGGAAGGTAAAACCTTATCAATACATAATCTATTGTAGAACTCCCACTGATTGCTGTTGACCTCAACAGTGTGCTTAGTCACTGCCAGTTCACCAGCAACTTCTTTAAACCTCCAGACATCAAGAGTTTTATTATTTTCTGTGAAAATTATTTGCATATCCTGAACTAAACTGGTTGTTATAAATGGTTTGGGAAAGAACAGTAGGAGGGGGTGCCAGGGCGGTAAAATTTCATGACAAGGACATGGACTATGAGAGTGTATTAAGAGGCAAGAAGTAGTTTTTCAGTGAGGGGTTTTAAATACTTCCAGTCAGCAAAGGTAGGTCTTTTTAAGCCCTAAACAAATAATAAAATCGTAAACTCATCATAATACCAGTATACTGCCATCAGTTCACTTAGGCAACTGTTTTTAATCACAAAAAGAAGACAAGGGTCCTAGACATGAAAACTTTTGAATGCAATCCCCTATTTCTAAACAACGTAAAAAATTATATGCTCTTCTCTTGATTCATGCGTCACTACCATTCTCTTGAAATTTAAGTCAAGCCTTTTTAGGGGCACATGGATATTTAGAAATTATGAAACAATGGATCATAAGATGAGCTTTGGGGCTAAAATGAGAAAATACCACTTCTGACAGAGATACAGAAGGCAAACTTCTGTTCCACATTTTTGGAGTCCATCCACTTAGTTTTGATTATTTTCCAACTAGCAAGGAGAATTTATTTTAAATTGTAGTAAACTGTTTTCTGTTAGAGACTTGGGTGGGGGGGGTAATTTTGTGATTGAGATTCTCTGGAAATATGATGAGAAATGGGACATTTCTAACTTAGTGTAATTGTTAAAATATTTAATCTAAAGAATGGATTGTTAGCCACTCCCTCACTGTAATTCACGGAGGAATTTAGCTGGTGCCTCATTTCTTAGTCACTCAGAAATGTTTTTCTCTCTGCATGCCAGAATGTCTTCTGGAGCAAAGGTCAGTGTTGAATTTACCTAACTGCAGAAGAAAATGCAACTTACTTTGCAGTTTATTAATGAGCAGGAACACTGTATTTGTAAAGTTTTTATTCAGTGCATCTTTTGCAAATTATCTCCATCACTGGGGATCTATCAGCAGAAAGAACTTTCCACCTTGAGGATTTCTAGAGAACTTGACATTTGTGCTCTACACAGAGGGAATTTAGAGGTCCAAAAGGGCAGAATTACCACAGCTGGAGAAATTCTTGGTACCAGCTTGCATAGGCCTTGTGTGCTCATGGAAGTGCCTGTGGTATTCAGAAATTAGGATGGATACTGCCTAACCCACCACCTTGAGCAATCCACCATCTTCTCCCTGGACACCTAACTCAGGTAAAGTTTCCCTTGAAAATGGTATTTCCCAGAGGACAACAACCAGCTGTAGCTACTGAGAGTCATCTTATCAGGCCCTGTCTAACACCAGTGGAAAGGGAAATGCAGCAACATTTAACACCAGGAATGACTATGACTTTGGTGATCCGATCCAAAGATCAGTTAATATGTTATAGGTGTGGCTATGGCCTGGAATGTTAAAATACAATTCATTAATTTTATTTCTTAAGCTTAAATACAGCATGGAGGAATTTTTTTCTTCTTGATAATCCTCTTTAACTTATAATATTCCCTGTTATGAGGCTTCCATAGTGTTTGTTTATCAGATGAAACACTTAAATATAACAGGAAATGAAATGCCTTTTTAAACTCATCTTCTGTAGCAGTCTTAGAAACCCTTAGCACAATTATTTCCCATTCTTTCCATTTTTGGAGGGCCTTTGAGCTGACCAATAACATAAAATACATGACCAGAGCATACATTTCCTGAGGATGATATGCCAGTGCTGAACTACAAATCAAGTGTACTGAACGCTCCCGAAGAGGTGAGGAAAGATCTTCATGACAGAGACAGATGGCAGAAATCTCTGGGGTTTGTAGCAAATAAGTGGGATAAAGTCAACTTTTGCCCTGTGACCTGTCTGGGCTTGTGGACTTTTCTCCACTACATGTTCACCACTCCTCCTGCAGCTGTGCAGTTGAAGGATGGCCCCTCTGCACCAGTTTGGATTTCCACTGTCACAGTTCTGTGGCTTCAGTGGAGTCCCTCTCTGTCTTCACTGGGAAATCTGGGGAAAGAGTCAGCTGGAAAGGATTCCTGGCATATATTCAGGTGAAGGGAAACCAACTTAAATGCAAGAAAGAAGATGTGAACAATTGGAAACACAAAATGATTTGTGTTCTACAGGTTTTGAAATATTCTAGTAAATTTTCAGATAAATATGCTCATTAATCATCAAAGCAAAACATCAAGAACAGTGTAATTATCTATTTACAGCAACCACAGTTTTTTTCCTATTTGTTCTGCTGCTTTCAGAAATGTAAGGGTCTGAAAGTAAAAGCCTCATGGCATGTTCCATTTAAGTACTGATTCCCACCAACAATAAAAGAATAATATACTACCCTGGATGCTAATAAAATTCAATGCTTTTATTCAGACCTATATGAATCACAAAGATTTATTCTTCTCATAAAATAATGGAAGTAATGAGGAAGTAATAGGGTAAAGAAGAAGACAGTCTATATTTTCTGATGTATTTGTTAGCAGTCATGTACAATATGGTATTGAATATTCTTGAATTGTTATTTATTAGAAAAATGAAAGAAGATGGAGCAAGTAAAAATGAATTGAAGTTTAGGAGCTGCAGCGTTCCTCAGTTAAGTTGAATTGCTCCCACCAAAGTGGATCCCAGCTAAGGATCTATTCAAATGTGTTTGTACACTTGTAAACAGCAATGTTTCATTTTTTAAATTTAATTCAATATAAAATTAGATACATTCTTTCAGATTTTTAAAATTTTAGGTAATCTACTTGTGACAAATGCATCACTTTTATTGTTATATAAAAATTGCTGAATTTCTGACAATGTCATTAAAGACAAAACATTCTCCCTATCCATTAATGAGTGTGGAAGCCTCATGGAACTTTCTACACTCCTGGTTGTATCAGACTCTATATTCTGACAAAATCCCATGATAAATTCAAATATCTGCCTGATCTCATGCTCTGATTCATTCTGGAGTACTTGTCCACTGCCAAATCCATGGTCTCCTTTATGTCTGACATTAATTACAGTCAATATTACTCTCACTGTGTTATGGGAGGATTTGAGTCTTCTAGATGCAACATCATTCACTGGATAAGTAACTGAATCTTGACAACAGATGTATAAACTCTTCTGCTTACTGTGGGATTGAGTTAGGCAAGTACCTCGACTTCTCTGTTTCCCTTCCCATCATTTATGTGTGCTATCCATTAACTTCATATACTCTCCAGGGCAGAACTATATTTGAAGTGCTTGGCTCAGGAGGAGCTTAATCCCTTTAAATGCTATTTAAATATAAATAATAGTAATAAACTCTTGTTAGCAGCCTTCTGATACTGAAGCTGCTGTGTTGCCATGGAATAATATTGTCCCCTTGTCTCCTTGAGGCTGCTCCCTGAGCTCCCATCTTGGAGCAGGCTCAGTCATGCTCCCTCCTCTTGGCCTGGGTGGATCCCCAGGCTTGGAACCGACATGCAGAGGCAGAGAAATGATGGGTTCAGCTTTGCTCCTGAAAGACCAAAACTGCAGGTAAAGGGGGGCTGTAATGGCTGTGAGGGGAGTATTGCAGCCAACCCCCTGCAGAGGCATTTTGGTGTGGGCTCTGGGTGATCATCCCTGGAAAGTGGGTCAGCCCCTGCAGCTTGGCCCCTTCTATGCACAAACCCATTGGGCAGGTGGGATCATTTCAACAGGAAAACTGGCTCTTTAAAGTGTTGTAGGATGGTACACTTTCAGCTTTGATATGGTCTAGGATCAGCCCAGGTAAATTATGTGCATTTTCATACAGAATGCATTCCTGCGAGTTTTAGTTTGGGTCTTTCAGATGGCTTTTGCAATTTGAAGACAAGAGGTACATTAGACCATGTGGTTTTGCTGAAACTAAAGCAGTGACTCATGGATGGTAACGCATTAAACTAACATTTTGTTTATGTGTCTAAGAAAAGAATTTTATAAAAAATACATGAATAATGTTTTGTTTCTTTCTTATGTTAAAAATTGCTTGAATAAAGGATTAGGTTAAAAGAAGCTACAGAAGAGAGTGACCACCTCCTCATCACTCAGAAAAATCAGAACTAAAGTCATATTTGAAACTAATCTGCAGTTACAGAAGCAAATATTCATTCCCCACAAAGGAATTTACAGTCTGACAAATGTCTTCAAACTTGGAACAGTTTTTGAATTCAGAAGTTGTGATATTTTCCCGGATGAAATAAGTTTGTTTCCTTGTTCCTGTTTCCAGTGTCTGAAATTATTGATGCAATTGTTCTTGTTTTATCTTTTTATGACATGCATATTTGTGTTCCTCAGATAAATGGGAAGCCCCTGCAGTACATTTTCCCTCATACAAGGCTCAAACTACTGAGAGACCCAAAGGATCACACAGTTTCAGGTAAAAAACCCTCTACCAGATATGATAATTAATTTGATTAGCATGAATTATACAAAGGATTGTCAGTATAAAAATAGTTCCTGTGTCTATGCAGCAGGAAATTCAGTGGCCATTTTAAATCTTGCTCATTGGCTATAACAGAAAGCAGCAGTGCATAAAAAAGGTCACGACATCTGTTCAAGATATATAAGCTATACAGACATTAAAAACAGAGGAAAATCTGTTGTGTTATCCATATGAACAGTCTGTTTTGCTGTTGCTTTTTATGTAACTATATTCTCTCCATGAGTCCTTATAAAATAAGCTTGTGTAGGTGTTCAACACGTAGAACTGAGAATTTTCTTCTTTCTGTTCTGGAACTCTACCTCACTCCCCCCATAGAGGGGGTTAGCAAAACAATCAGATCCCATTTTTCTGTGATATCTTCGCATGGAGACATTTATCACAGGAATTCAGATTTATTCTCTTTTTCCCTAACGCTGACACAAATGTTCATGTAAGTCAGAGTCTCCTTGCCAAGGAGATGAAAGTGGTAGAGGTGATATTCATTCACCTCCCAGGCTGAGAGCTGGAATGCAGTGTGATATTTTCACGTGTCAAACTGTAAAAGGCTGCCAGTTACAGGACCCAGCACAGGTGAGGTCTGTCTGAGCTTCTGAAATTTCACCCTTTCTCACATCTAATACTGATATGGAACTCAAAGTTATTTCTGTTTTTGTACTTTCAGAGGCAGATGCTTTAGCAATTTTGTCGTGAAACCATGAGACTTTCTTTTAACTTGCTTAAAAAAATTCTGAAATTCTGATAGTGTGTGTCAAACTCTGTTTCTGCACAGAAATAATTACCGACTGCCAGCCCTGGTGTTCCCTCGTGCATTAAGTAGAAAGTGGCATGAACTTACTTGAATTGCTAAATATTGTTTTCACAGGGTTTCTGGCAGTGGAGTCTTGATAATTTCCATCCTCAGTACCCACCTCATGTTTAGGGTGTTAAATGAATGTTCTGTGTGCATTATGAGGTATTTTCTTGTTAGTCAGCGTAACACCCACCGATGATTTCAGGCTGCAGAAAGACCCTCCACCCACACAGCCCAGCCTGAAAGGAGCTGCCAGCTTTGCTGTGTGTCAGGCTGTGCTGCTCCAGGCCCTCCCAGCCCACAGGAACTCCTTGGCATCCTTGTAGGGATCTTTGCCCCGCGGGCTGATGAGTAATGCTGTGATCCAAGCTGCTCTCTTACTCAAAAATAATAGGAATTACAACCACACAACTGTAAAGCTCGTGATTTAGTGTTGCTGAAGCCTGCTCTCCTGTGTAAAATTACTTACCCTTATGCAATGGGAAATGCCTACTCCAAATTCTCGACTAAATTTCATGCTGGCAATCACAGCAACAGACTGTGCCTCAGGGAAAACACCTTGTGAGCAGTGCTAGGCAAATCCAAGGTGTAGATATTGACATCTCATTTACTAATGCCTTGCACAAAGGAGGTCACATAGGATCAAAAATTTACTCAGAGTCCTACTAAGGTTATATAGCCCACACTGGGATTGTTCCCTGCCATAGCTATATAATATTATGCTTAAATTCTAATTGGAGAAAGCAAGCTTGGTTCTTTCTACAAGCTGCAGTCATACTTTCGTGTTTTAGTTCAAATACATGCTCGGAAACCTGTACAGATATATTTCTGTATGATGCATACATAGATTTCCCTACAAATATTTAAAGGCTTAATTGTAAATTGTACAGAAAAGAGCCAAAGGTAGAATAGGGTGGCCCTGGAAAAGAAGAATTAGTTGTAGTTTTCACCCTTTATGTATCTTTGAAGTACCATAACTCCTTGATTATGCACCTCCCTTCCTTCCCTTATCTCAAGTGTCTGAATGATTTAGGTACATGAAAATTCTCTTCAAATGTGCAGTGTGTTATGCTTAGCCTTCAGCTTTCCAAATGACCTCTACCAGAGACAGGCCCATGGTTTAAAAAAAATATTAAATTTTATTAAACATTATCTGCAAGCTAATAGTAAACATCTGTGTTTATTAACCAGCCAATGACTGTTCACCAGAGGAAGACATAGAAGTCTGTTATGCAGCAAAAGTTACTTAAAATATTGGTAAATTTAAAAATGTATACTTTTATACCATCAGTTATCTCACTACAAGAGTTTTGGATATTCATCTAGATTTCATGTCTGATTGCTTCCCCATCTGGTTTCTTTCTCTTTTTTTGTTTTAATTTGTTCCCTTTGTCTCTTTTTGCTCTTGCTTGCTCCCTGCCCTTCTTTCTTATCAAAAGTACCAAAAAGACTTGTTCTGTTTGTATTTATACTTATTGCATAAACACAGGAAGTGTGTCTGTTAAAAACCACAATCTTCAGTACAGTTCACATGGGGAAGCAGATCTTTCCAAGACAATAGTCACTGTTGAAACCACCCTTTCAGTAGCATCCTCAGCTGAACTTTTGTGTTGCTAGATTCTTAGAAGCCAGTTGGCCTGTGGTCCTGGGTGACCACAGCAGCATGGGCACCATCCATTGTCTCCGATTTCCTCACTGTATGTACAAAACATCCTCTGTCTTGGCTATGCACAAAAGCCTCTCCCATTTCTCCACATTTTTCTCAGAAATGTGATCATTTCTGCACATACTTATGTTTTAAATGATCTATGTGCAGTTTGGTCAGTTCTGAAGCAGGAGCTGCCTGGGAAGATGCCTGAGACTGACAGATTCTCCTCAGGTAATTCCTGAACACACCTTCAATGTACAGTTAGTGTATCTTAACTAGAGTGTGCACAGCAGGAGTTACATAGGGAAATGTCCTAAACCGTACAGAATTCCCACTTGGAGAGTTACTGTGACTGTTGGCCAGCTGCTTTGCTGGGAAACTGGCCAGTTCTTCACCCCATTAGCTCGTTGGAGTTCTTGGGCCAACTTGGGCATTAATGATTCAGTGTGCTGGGTCAGCCCAGATAACCAACTCTACCACAGCAGCTGTTAGTGTAGGACAAGATTTCATCCTAATATCACCATTATAGGTTGAATTGCACAGGTCTCATCATAGTGTTACCATAGTAGAAGTTACTGCCTGATTATAAATCCAAAAATTGTCACATTATGAATATCAATAATAAGACTAGTCCCAAATATTTTAGAATTCAGGCTTTTTCACTACATATTATGTGCACATGTATTGGGTTTATTTGCTTTCTTGATTAATGAAAACTGACTCTGAGATACAGATGCCTTTGATACCTCTTACATAACCCGGCATAATTTTACAACCCAGAAGCATGTAATGTGAATTTTGGCATGTGAATGAGGTGTTTGAGGATTTAGGAACTGAGCCAAAATTGTGATGATGAGAGAATAGTAGTGCTGAATGAAAAATAAATATATACTCGCTCACTGGCCACTCTCTTGAAGGATCTTGGTTTTTATTATATGCCATAATCTAGAGCCCACAGATCTACTTTTCAAGATATGCAGTGTCCCCACCTCAGACAATGCTGAGAGGTGTGAAGGAATTTCCAAGAATTTACTCTGCAAAGACTGATTAATAATTTGCAGTTAAGGACAAAAAAAAACTCGTAAAAAAGTAGAATTGGCATCATGGTTATGTTAAGGTGCCAAAGCAATGACAGCAGTGATGAGTGAATGATAATATAGCAGTGTTTAATGCTCCAGAAACTCACTGTTTGTTTTCACTGAGAGTCCCTTGTTCCTTTTGGATCCTTTAGCAGAGCAGCATAAATGCTGTTTTATACTGCCAGAATTTTATCTTCTGATTTTTTTATCACACCATCATTATATTTGAAAAAGGGAATTAAGGATATGGCTACTGAAGGTAATGAAAGCACTGGCAATACCTTTGGAAATGTTGCAAAGATAATTTACATTGTGTTCTTCCTGATTAGGAAGCTGTTTAGGCACACTCTGGGGGAAAATCCAACAAGGCAGACACATCTCAGTAGGTCTAGAAGTACAATGAGTGCAATCAGTCAAAGGTAATTTTTACTCCTTTACCTCACATAGGCTGAGTCAGAAGTAATTCTTCGTTTTTGAAAGGAGGGATGTTCTGCATTTCCAGGAAAAAAAATGTGCCTTTGAGCAGCCAGACTGTCTGTGTTGGGGAACATCCTCTGCAATTCTAGGGAGAAAAAAAAAAAAAAAACGGCAGAGAAATGATTCAGAAAAATCTGTAAACTTTATAGTGGAGCAAAGAAGTGAATTAGATGGTGGGCAGTAAACTGCATCCCTAATCTCTATGTCAGCAGTGATGTCAGTGAAACTGCAAGTAGAATTACAGGGTAGCTGTAATGCTGTACACACGTCAGACATGCCTCAGTCTCTGTAAGGATTGCTAATTCCTGCAAACAACACTACACTTCTGCAGTGTGCCAGCTCATGCAGGGCTTATCCAGATGGAGAGGAAGGGAATTCAAAGAGTTTTCCTATATCAAGACCTCACTGCTATAGTCAGTCTCTAAATAAACAACCCTATATATCCAAGATTCTTTCACCTGCAAGTTCAGCAAATTTAGTTCTTACAGCAAAATACTAAAGTGCAATGAATATGTGATTAGTAATAGATTAAAAACATGTTAAATATAGTCACAGTCTATGTTCAATGTGAGAAGTCAAAGTGAGAACTACAACCCACCTTCTGTCCTCACACTCTTAGAGGATTACTTATCCTACTTTTTTCATTTATTGTTGTGAAGAACTGAGATAATACTTTGCATAAAAAAAGCAATACCCTCCTCTAACATTCCTATGTCACTGGGAAAGGACTTAATCCCTAATTAATGGCCGTCATTCCCTCAAACACTCCTTATCAGATACATGGCACAGAAGGTAAAACCCATAAACAGAAAGGGACTGAGCTGTTACAGTCAGGCTACATCAGAATTTTTCTTGGAAAGTCATGTGGTAGTAAATGAGGACAGGACTGGAAATAAAAGGAAAGAGATGTCTGGTTTTGTCTTAGTATCAATTTTAAAAAGAACTCAGTACCATTAAACTTTTCTAAATAAAAACAAACAAATTCTTACATGTGTTAGAAACACTGTAGAGGTATAGACCATATGTTCCATATATTCCATATTTATGTCCCGTGTCTCCAAATTATCTTAATTTGAAAAGCAGTAGTGTGTGTATTTAAAATACATTGCATGAAATCTTTTTGGCAGCTCAGTCGTTTATGCATTTTTCAGTATATGAACACTTGTTGAGGATCTTTAGTGGGGGTAATTGAAAGGGCAATGTGTCCACTGTCTATAAAAGTTCCAATTGCTTCCATAGCTGTCATGCAGAAAAGGCTGCATAAATAGATCACTGCAACACTGAATTTTAGAGTTCAGTCAAGCCGCCAGATTTCCATGGAGGTTCAGCTGTCAGTCAGTGGCATCCATTCAGCCATTGGTGTCTATCAGTAAACACAGATGAAACTCAGTACCTACAAGGGATTTTATAGATTTAAAGCTGCACTCTACCATAGATGGCACCATAGATCCTGATGTGACAGCTCATCCAAAAAGAAGAGACCTTTATCTTGTTTTCAAGTAGATGTGATAAATGCTTCAAGAAGCTAATTCATAAAACACTTTATGATCCTTCAGGATGATAACCAGTGTGCAGATCAGCATGAAGCTGATTTGCAGCTGATATAAATCAATGCTGTACTATTAAAACAACTGCAATATATCTGAATTGCATCACCTCATGATGTGCCTTTGTGTGTATTTTATGCCTTAATTGCCAATGGCCAAGAAGTGCAATAGCTGAGTAGATAAAGTCATGTTTCTAGGAAACAACTTCATTTAAGCTAATTTTGTTAGAAGCACCAAAACAATTCTCCTGAGGACACTCTTGAAAATGCTGTACCTATATAGACAACCAACCTCTGTCTGATACAGATCATCACATTATGTATTCCAGAGGATTGCGTAAGAATCACAATGAAAATAAATTTTAGATTGGATTTTATTATACACATTATTTTTCCTGCTATTTTTAAGTTCCTGAGTTAACTTGTTTTTGTTTGCTTTGTCATGTTTCCTTTCTATCTGTTCTACAGACTTTAGAGATTGCTTTATCATGACTACAATGACTAAATAAATAGCTTGCATTTCTTCATGGTACTTTTAACTCTGATCTCTCTAAGAGAAGGCATTGATGTTTTTATTGTGTTTGAGCCTTCTGTGCCATACAGACAATGGAACAGAGTGTAAAATTGTTCCAGCAGATAAGGGCCTACCAGCACCTTAGCATATGTCTGGTCTAGATAAGGCTGGAGGAGGAATGAGGAGATAATGTCTAGTGAATGAACACAGAAGGAAGATATGTTCTGTCTTTATTCACAGCCAAATATGAAAGGCTTCATATTGTTTGATTTGGTTAATATGTTCTCATTGCTATAACATGGTACCTTGGCACATGCCTAATGTCTTTCATGCTAATGTCTCATTTGCATGCTTTCTTCTCCTGCATTTGCTACCATTGGACCTTGACCAAAAAAAGATCACTCTTCCTTGCTGTAATAATTCACCATTATGGTTTTGTTCTGGTTTGGGGGATTTTTTATGTTATTAGAAAGTGATGAAAACATATTTGGACAAGTCTGTGCATTGGCTCCTGGATCTGAAACATAACTATCTCTATTTTGAGATTTAAGTATATCCCCCATTTCAGCCTACTCAGAGATAGGTGTTGTAGCCTTGCAATTTGAAGTTTAAGCCCATTTCACTTTTTCCCATTTTACTTCTGTATAGTTTCACTTCAAAGCACACAATATCTGAAGGTGTTAAAAGGACCATGGCTTTACAGAAATAGTGAGTTTCAGCTACCATCTTGAAGGGTATACTTTGAGGGTCTTAGAAGTCAAAATCAATAGCACTTTTTTTAGTACCATTCTTAAAGTTCAGTCACTTAAAAGTCTATTAAAATTTCATATGGCTCTATTTCTAACTGTGACAAAAGTCAGATTGTTGCTGACACTCAGACTTTCCTATGCCAATTTGCACCAATATGTGTGATTACTGAAAATCTGTTGTACATTCTAATTGCTTCTTTACTTTCCTTGCTCATATAATTAGACAGACAAATGGTTTCATACTTTCGAAAATTAGCCCAGAGGACATTTTTGCTTGAGTTAACACATGAACAATGTTTGCACAGAGCTTCTGGGTCATGCTAGCATTCTCCTGCATGTCTTGAAGTTGTTGCTACTGCACAGGACCTATATGATGATTAAACATAATCAGTCCTTCCATTTGCTGCTGGAATGCCATTTACTTTCATGAGAGAAAACACCCCTGGAAAATTAATTTTCACTTTTGTGTAAAATCAGGACCATCAACACCAGCAAAACCCTGCTGGGCCTTTAGTTGTTCAGTTTTGCACTGTTTTTTTTCCTTTCTTTCCTTTAACCTTTAACTTATGTGAAGGGTTATCAGCATTTGTTTGAAAAGGCAAGTCTAATAATTGCTTGGATGCTGAAATGGTTCCAGGAAATCTAGACTGTTTATACTCTAATGGCTGTAATGGAGCTGCTCAGCAAAGCAGTAAAAAGATGGTGAGATTTCATGATCTTCCCTGTGACCTGAGAGCAACAGCAACAGATTGGCAACAGTCTGATCTTTATTATCTCCATAAGGGACAAAAAAGACTAAATTGTAATTGCAGACCTCAGGTTACAGTCAGCATATTCCAGCAAAATAAATTACAGTCTTTCTGCCGTGTTACTACTGTGACACAATGAAATATACAAGGAGATAGGATTTCATAGTGTCTGAGACACAGTGAGCTACAGAAATTCATAATAGATATATCTAAAGGGACAGAAAGTACCTCATGGTGAAAATAAGGGAAAAAAGTAATGAATTTTGAAAATGCATTTGCAGTAATGCTTGCTAGGTCATCAGGAACAGAATTTATTAGTGTCAGGTTGTTGGTTACTGATCATATATATATGTGTGTGTGTGTGTGTGTGTGTGTGTACGTACATGTAAGGAAACAGCTTATGGTGGTGTCTGGAAGGATATGAAATGACTAGCAATATGTCCTTTTGTAAGTCACAGAGTTGGTTAATTCCCAAAAAGCAAAAATGGTCATTAAATATTTTTCGTCCAAATACAGATTTCTCACAAAAATAACTCTGTAGTTACTAAGCATTTCAAGTCTTTGATTGCATAGAACAGAATGGAATGGAATGGAATGGAATGGAATGGAATGGAACACAATGAAATACAAAACACAGTATTTCAATCAGAAGGTACCTACACAAACCTTGCGGTCTAGCTACTGACCAATTCAGGGTGAAAGAAAAGTAAAAGCATGCAGTTGAGGGCATTGTTCAAAAGCCTTTTAAACCCTGACAGTCATGGAGCATTGACCACCTCTCACAGAAGCCTGTTCCAGTCTTTAACTACCTTCTCAGTATAAACCTCTCCTGGTACAGCTTTGAATTCCCACAAAGTCTGTTACTGGATACCAGAGAGAAGAGTTCAGCACTTCCCTCTCAATTTCCCCACCTCAGGAAGCTGTAGAGAGCAATGAGGTTGTCTCTCACAGCCTTTTCTCCAAACTTCACAAACCCAAAGTCCCTAGACTCTGCTCACAGAACATTCCTTCCAGCCATTTCACCAGCCATCTTTCCCTCCTTCAGGCACATTCAAGGACCTTGACAATCCTTCTCAAATCATGGGGCCCAGACCTGTACATGGTACTCAAGGTGAGGCTGAACCATGGCTGGACACAGTGGGACAATCAGCTCTTTTGACTGTGTGGTGATGCTGTTTGTTGCCACTCAGGAAAGGGTGACTCTGCTGACTCACATGGAGCTGCTGCTGAGCGGCACGCCGGATCCCTCTCTGATTTACAGCCACTGCTCTCCCTACTTTCACTTGTGCCCAGTGTCATAGGTCCAGGATCTGGCATTTCCACCATCTGAAGTTCATCCCATTAATCATGGTCCAATGCTCCAATCTATCTAGATTCCTCTGAAAGGAATCAAGGCAGTCAACATCACCTCACAGTTTTTGTCATGAACAAACGTGCTAATGGTGCATTTAACTCCTGCATCCAGACTTTTGACGCACATATTGAACAAATCTGGCCCTGGAATTGATCCCTGACGAGCACTGCTGGTTTCCAGTCCCCAGCAAGATTGTCATTCCATTCACTACAATCCTTTCAGCTCTGCCCTTCAGCCAGTTCTTCATCAAGAACAATGTGAACCCACTCATCCCACAGCTGGACAGCTCATCCATAAGGATGCTGTGAGAGCCAGCATCAAAAGGCATAGTAAAATCCAGAAGAACTACATCCAGCATCTTCCCATCATCCACTAGGCAGGTGACCTGAAGCTTCAAACTCTGTTCATATGTTCAGCTGTAAAAATCAGTGCCTTACAAGCTAACTGTAGTGATTTAGTATCCTTGTTTGTTTGTTTGTTTATCAAAGTATAAAACCAATTTAGTTGCATGCTCAGCCTTGTTAAAGTTTAGCATTATATTTTTTTATTATATATTTCATTATATATTTTTGTTTGGGTGGGGTAGGGTTTTGAGGTGTATTTTTTTAGCTTAGCATACTCCATCCTAAAGCTTTAGTTAAAATTAGATGGGAGAGTAGGATCGCAGCCTTGGGAGATCAGTAAAAACTGTTTTAATTAATTACTGGTCTTCTAGCTTTGAAGCATCCTAGAAGAGATTGGATTTCTAGGTGTAAATGTCCCTTTGAAGAGCTGTTTTCCTGAAGATATTTTCCATGGAAATCAATGCTCATAATTCAGAAAGGTGCCTTCTGTTATTCAAATCACAGCGATTTGCTTTCTGATGGTTTACTGGTCCTGTGTCTTCTAAAGAATACAGAAGTTCATTAATCTGAAAATCTAAATAAGAAAGATGAATGTATCGTTATATCAAAATAGCCTGAGACTCGAAATTAAAAAATAATAAAAACAACAAAAACAAGGGAAAAAAAAAGATCTGAGAAAGCATATGATGGGTATTTTTAAACTATTTGTATTCAAGGTTATAAACAATAGGCAATGCCATTTCAAGCAGAAAGAGTAAGCTCAATATTTTCAGTAGATAAAATATAAATAGGCTTGAAATCTCATCTTTACACAAGAAAATACAGCAAGACCCAAGCAATATTTCTTTGTCAGCCAGAATAGAGCACTTAGAGCTCATTGGATGAAAAGTAGCTCATTCATTCTGACTACCAGGAATGAAGGTTTTGTAATTAACCTTAATTTAAATTTAAATAGTAATTTAAATATTTTTCTAGTAGTTTTTTTGCAACAAACACACACTCACCAACTCTCATGATTGTCCCTTATCAAGCATACCTCTACTTTATACTCAATGTCAGTCATATATTTGACTAAAACCTGCAAACATAAAACTACAAGCCCTCTCAAAGTGTCTAGGAATAAAATATCATTATATATTAGCATAGAAAGTACTTTCTTTAATTAGCAGTAATATGGACAAAACCCTCCAAAAACTAAACAAATACATCAACCAAGATTTTCAGTTCCCTAGCATGGGTATCCATGTGAATGCCTCTGAAATCAAGTGTACACTCATTTATATGACAAACAACTACTTTACCGTTCTGTCACAAATAAGCTATAAGAGGTAGAAATACTAATACTGTGTATCATGATAAAATCCTGTTTCTAAGGAGTTCCTCCCCTCTGTAATGGAAAGCAGCCAGTCCTACAGATATATTGAAAATTCCATGTGTTGACTGTGTAAGTTAAGATACTGTGTCCTTATGTGTGTTGTATACAATAAATAGTTGTTTCTTGGATTTGCTGAACTTAATAGTTCTCAGTTGTGAGCTTCAGATCTATAAACGTATTAATGACTTTTTCCATACTGCTTGCTCAGATGTTCTCTGTGCAGAGCAGCCCAATTTCTAAATCTTCAGGATGGACTTATGTTTAAATATTTTTATGGGTGCATGCATTCACTTTATGCAATGAAGTACTTATTTTTTAAGAATAGTACTAATTTTAAAGGACATTTAGACTCATCCTTAGAACGATGGTTGTGCTTTCTCTACCAATTTAAGAAAAATAAACATTACCTACCAGTGCAAAATTTCAAATTTGCTCTGAAATAAGGTAATTAACTTAAAATATTAATGCAGTTTGTTCCAATTAAACTGAAAAATCACTCTCCTAAAAGAAAAAGCTTGGAAAATGTCTAATTATGAGGAAAACTGAGTCAAAAAGTATATAGATTTAGCTAAGCTGGGATAGAAAACCTAGTGGAAACTTTTTTTGGTCAGAAACGCAATGTGGTAATCCTTGCACTGGAACGGACTCAGGGCTGACTTACGAAACACTAATGGCATTATGAGGAAAAGCCTTAATCTAAAAAGAAAAAGCTTTGCAAAGAGGTGGTGTGGTGACCTTTGGACAGCTGGTTAGTCTAATCGCTCAGCAAGTTTGGCTTATGAAATTTTGAATTGAAAAATAATTATTTAGCCATTATGTTTTTATTTGCGTTATTATTTACCTAATAAAGGTGGGTAAATAAGCCTTCTAATTCCCAGACCAAAGTGTTAATCATCACATATGGAGCTTTCTTCAAAGAAAAAAATTGTTCAACTAGTAGAGGATGTTTTGTTGTTTTTCTTTATTTTTAAAGCAAAATAACATGAAAATTTGCAATGCATAAGCTTATTTTATTACTTTATATTCTAAGCTTTTGTTTCCACTCTCATTATTTTGTTCATAAGGGAGGTTAGTGATCTGCTTCTCTCCAGCTAAAAATAATGAGTGATGAAAATGTTTTTTATCTCTGTACTTTTTTAAAAAGGAAGAAAATATGTGATTTAATGTGATGCTTTGCACAGAGTTTTGTATGCTTTTCCCACCATTAATTTCCACATCCTTTGATGTGAATGATCTCAATTAAAAGAAAATATTTAGGAAAAATAGTAGCATCTGCCAAGTATAGGTTCATGTAAATGTACATGCTTTGCTGTTTGAAAGAGCAAGCTAAAGGATCCCTGTCAATGTCTCAATGTCTCTCACATAATTATGTGATTCTAAAAGCTCAGATATTACAATTTCTCAGCTAAATTGGATGTGTGCTGTAGGCATATGATAAAGCTATCCTTTGAATCCACACTTCACATGGATTTCTAGCAATTAAATTGAATTTATTAATACTGCAAATAGATTGTCAGAAGAAGATAGAATTAGCTTCAATGTAATTTTTAGTGACTTGATTGTTTGTGTTATGTCAGTCATGTAGTAACTGCTCAAGAAGATCTTTTCAAAGTTAAGCCTTTAGAAGGGCATCAGATGTGACTGCAGTTAACCCTGATCTTCCTACCACAGACAGAAGTTATTTGGGACATTTTCAGTAACCTCTGATGACTTGTTCTCTTCCTTTCTTCCCAGTGAATTATTCATTGCTTCTTTTCTGTTCAAAGTTTTCTCTTTCTTTTGATCACAGGCAATGGACTGGGAATCCGAGTTGTAGGTGGGAAAGAAATTCCAGGAAGCAGTGGGGAAATCGGAGCTTACATTGCCAAGATCTTGCCTGGGGGCAATGCAGAGCAGACAGGGAAGCTTATAGAAGGTAAGAAAAATGCATTTTTAAAAAATGGAGCGATGGGACTGTTGGGAGTTTGTTAGAATTATTTATAACACACATTTGCTCTTGCACAACAGATGCAATCTTGTGCAAGGAATGAGAGCTAAACCTCCATGATGCTTAAAGCAGAAAAGGCCTGATAGAAAGTGATTTTATGACTTCTATGGCTAGACAGTTGCCATGATGAGCATTATTATGGCACGTCTTCAGTAATATGTGTCAACATGCTGTCTGCGTGGTCACATATTGTCAACATATATCATGGACATGATTTTTGAAGATCTTTAACCTGTCTTGATCATCTAAGTATTCATGTTTGAAATTACTTATATTTCTTAGTTCCACAGGTAAAACAGATCCAGTTGTCTCCCAGATACATGCACTATTTTTTTTCCTTTGTTCCCTAAAGTCATATCCAATGTTAGTTTTCCAATTTAAGATAACCATCCAACCTGCCCCAACAGGCAACAGAAGAAAAGAGATATCCACAGAAAGCAGTTATTTCATCTTAGACCTCTGTTTCAAAACTGAAAGTGCCTTCCTCCTTTAATTGGCTTTAAGACTGCATTGCACTTGACATTATCCTTTAGGCTACCAAAGCTAGGTGGAATGAATTTGACTTCATTATCAATACATTTTCTAGGATTATTGCAATGTGATCATTCTGTCTAATAATTTATTTCTGTGATGACATGAATGCTACCTTTTTTTTATAACTTCCTCTTTTTATAGCTATTTTCTTCACTTTTACATATCTGTATGCACCTGAAGTGTCAGTCTATCCATGGACAAAAATAGAGTACATTTGTTTCTAATTCATTCTACCTTTTTTTTTTTTTTTCTTCTTAAATAAGAGCATGTACACAGGAAAAAAAAACCAAAAAACCAAAAGACAAGTAGGAAGAATAATTCTTCCAGGCAGAATTCAGTTCACATAAGTTTTCTGAATGGTAAACAAGCAAAAGAAGTCATGATTAGATCAAAAGCACTTTGCAGGCAGAAAAACTGAGAAAATTGATTAAAGAATGATTTTACAAAGATTAGTTTGATTATTGTGTGGGTATTGCAAAAGAGTGTCACCTGCATTCACCCCACAGCTTTTTACATCCTTGGTGGTTTTGTTGCCAATATTTTAATGATATACAACAACAAAAAAGGCACACAAACCCCATTTTCAACTAAATTAAACAGAAAATTAAAAAGGAATGTATTTTTTGCCTATAGAGTTGATTTTGATATTCATTTTAAATGGGTAGTATCTCACTCATCAAATGATAGAATAGTGTTGTTTTGTGCATGAATGATGAAAGAATTGACCTTAATTTTGTGTGTTTTGAAGCAAATATTTGTTTTGGCTCCCTCCATACAAATAAATAGGTCTTTCATAACTGTGCTAGATCACGCATGCATTGTTTCAGTACCAAGCAGGTAAAGAGGAAAACGTGGTTATTCACATTTCCCCAAGACTGGACATTGCAAGAAAGAGAATGAGCAGTTACAGATTGGAATTGTCTGTGGTCTTTTGCTTTGTTTTGCCAGGAGTTTTTCTGGAAATTGAAGTTTAAAACAGTTATTTACTCACCATATAGGTTCATCTCGGCAGTGATCAAGAACATCTTGGATTTACAGTAACTACAAGAGAAATCTGACATAGAAATTTACTTTTTAATCTGTTCACATAATATATTTTGAAGATTTATTCCTATTTTAGAGAAAGATGAATATGACAGTAAAATATTTATTCTTTTGTTTCATTCTCCCATCATATGTTTCTGATCCAACCTTTTAAAAAGTATCCCAGACTTGGATAAGTTGGCATAAATCAACTCCATCAAAATCCCTTTATTTCATCTGTAGAATTTTTCCATGCAGTGTCTCAGAATATGTTTCAGTATTGATGTGTTAAATGTTCTCTCAGAGAGCAAAAATGCTTCCTGCAGAATGCACTTTGACTGTGACATACCAGGCAAACATTTCCTCTCACTGTCATTTACCTTTAGGTCTTGTCTTTATATCTAGTTTAATTTTTATGTTATTTTAGATGTCTATCAGAGATCAACAAAGAATATTTCCTATTTCACCATGAGTTGTGGTTGGCTTAGTGGAAATATGGCTGGCGCCCATTTAACCTCTACCCTTCAGAAGTGTTAAAATCCACTGAGCTCTTCAATCATTCTCATATTGAGCTGTGTAAATCCCACCAGACTGCTGATCTTACCAACATGGCTGATATTGCTATCTCCAAAAATAGAGGCTGGCCTTCTTTCCTTTTTCAGGTTATTTGCTGTCTCTCACACCACAGAGAGAAAACATAAAGAAAACTTTATATGTCATTATCTGTAAATGCAATTACAGGGTTTTTTTTGCAGTTTTCATGAGTCACTTTTCCTGATGAAATGCTGTGTGACTACAAATGAGAGTATGAACCAAGTCATCGCGTAAACGTATACTAATGTCATTACAACTTAATATCTTGACTCATTAGCCTTTCTAAGAAAATGAATCACTGTGAAAAATCCCATCAACTTAATTAATTCCTCTAATTCTAAAGACACTGGGTCAGGTCTGAAAATCCTACCAATAGCATAAGAAACAAGGATGGATTTATTGTGGTTATGAAGGAAGACAAACTCCTACCTGCTCTCTGTATGACTGCATATAAAGAAATGACACAGAGATAGCATTCCTATCCTTAGGGAATAACATAAAATTTTATCCTATTTAAAAAGCTTTGGAGGAGTCTTACTGCTGAAAAATTTATTTATAGTTTTGACTGGCAAATACCAGTCTTCTCGGTTCCCTCACCTTGAATTGCTTTCAAATGTCAGAAATATCTCTGATTCATCACTCATTGGCGTAACAAAAACTGGAGGTGGAAGGCTCATTCCACCAAGCTCATCAAGTGCAAGGACTGTGTCAATTTGATAGATGTGTCTGTGCTCCCCCTCGTGTTGACAGAAACAGTTCAGTTATATTCTACTGAGTGAGTGGCATTTCAGCCTGCATTTTTCAGAAACAGAGGAACATAGAGTAAAGACCAGAAATAAAATGTTTACGTGTGTTACCTACTCTTACAAATTTGCTGGGTGCCCTCAGCATTCCAGTTTTCTTATTGGACTGTTTCAATAGGCTGAGTGGAGAGCCTGGGAACTGAAGAACAACAGGTTCCAAGTTTTCAATCGGCCAGACAAGCTGTGTTGCAATAGTTAGGCCATCTGATGTTCACTGAGATGAAGATATTGCTTCACTTTCCAGTCTCCTAGAAATTCTGGTAAACTAGCATGGTAAAAAACTAATGGTGAACTTGATTTGGGGTGATCTTGCTGCCTTTGCTTATATCTCCCTCAGCAACCATGACACTAGCCAGACTTCTGTTAACCTGTCCTGAGCCCTTATGTGTGCACGTCTATTTTTAATATGTATGGATTATTTAAATTATATCTTCTCAAGCTTAAAAACAGGAAAATCATATATAGTGAAGACAAAAAATTCTTATCATGAAAAATAGTGAAATAGAACTTCCTGAAAGAAAAACTACCTGATAGACATACAGATACTGAAGGATAATGACACCTGTTAAAGCTGTTAAGTAGGTCAGAGCAGAGAAACTGCACTGCTGTTGGAGAGTTCCATCTTAGATGTGATCTTGGTTAATGGTGCCCTCTCCTCAGTCTAATCCTTTAGCATTTGTTTTGATCTAGATTAATAATTACTCTTATCAGGATGCAGGAAATATTGCTCATGAAAACACTGTGAGGGTCCTCTCAGGTTCCACCTGCCTTCAAGAGTAGGTAAAAGCACATCCAATGTCCTCAGCATCAAAGTCTAAATATTGGCAATAAGTTCTTAAATGTACTCAGTACCTTTTAGACTTTGATTAACCTGTTGAGAAAGAGATGGTCAGCTTTTCTAAATTCATTGGTTGTCTTTAATTGTGCAGAAAGTTTCCCAGGCCACATGGCAGGTTCCCCTCAGGAAAGTATTTTAAATGAGTGTGTCTTTGGGAATGCCAGAGATCTCCTTCATCTTTAGAAAACTGCAATCTCAGAACTTTAAGATGCCTTCAGGAAATGAAATTGAGGTCTCCCTATTTCCTCCTATCCCTATTTATTTATGTTTCTTTTCCCCTCACATATAAAGTCTTATATATCCTTATACATTCAATTATCACAATTTTATTCTGTAAGAAGACTTTTGATACAGAGCTCACTCTCTCTAATGCCCTAATGTGGGGTCAAA
The DNA here is from genome assembly GCA_037834095.1 of Argya squamiceps. NCBI lineage: Eukaryota > Metazoa > Chordata > Aves > Passeriformes > Leiothrichidae > Argya > Argya squamiceps. Next base: position 9,190,081 of record JBBMKD010000053.1, read on the forward strand.
CACCAGGATTCCTCAGGCTGAGACTTAGAGCCTTCCTTTGGACTTTCATGGGATGGCACAGCTTATGACCTCTTGGATCCACAGCCCACAGCCACAGTGTCAACAAGAATTCTTTCTCACAAATCTGGAGCCAGTGGAGAGAGCATGTTCACTGCTTGCCACCAAGCAACTTTCCACACCAAACTGACATATGAGATGCACAGTGTGTGCCAAACAACATGCTGTTGCTGGCAAAAGAAGGCCACATCTAGGCCAGTGGGAAATGATTTCCACCCAAAGCAAAATATGATAGGGGAAAGGAGGAAAGAGTTTTTTGGATAACCTCCATCAGAGAGCAGCCTAGCTCCCCACCTTCAATTCACAGAAGCAGGAGGCAGACCCAGGAAGCCCTGTCAGAAGCCTTCCTTAACCAGAATGCTCCACAGCTCCCACCCATGGTGTGGACTTTGGCTTCTGACCTAGTTCACTTCAAGCATCAGGCTTCATAATGGAAGATTGTATACTGAGAAATTCTTCAAAGGCAGAGAAGAAAAAAGCAGGGCTCTTATCTACATGTGTCCAAGTATGGTTAACACAGCTCTTAATTATTTCCAGAACAGGCAGTTAATCAAAAGGAAAATTATGATAAAGGCATAAGGACTTATATATGATGATAAAGAGAGCATCTACATTTTTAGGTGAAAATCTACTGCAAAATACCAATCAGTTGACCACTCATATAAGAGCCCTTTTTGAAATTTTGAATCTGGGGGAGTCTGCAAATGAAATCTAAAAGACAGCCAATGTGTTCCTGGTGTTTAAGCAATCCCTCATGCACAAAGTCTCCATCAAATGGAGAAAAAGAGTATTTATACTATCTTCAGTTCTTCCTCTGAGGAGAATGTAAATAAGGTTAATGAACAAACTAGAGAGGAGATGGCCAATGTGGGGAGATGATTAACTGTACTTTGGTTGTCTAGTGTCAATAAGATGAATCTGGCCATAATCAATATTGGGTAGAGGCAATTGGAATATTAGAATCATTATTTAATCTTTAAAGATTTTCCTGGGTTCTGGGCAATGACATCTTTGAATACAGGTAGCTTTCTCACTCCTCCAGTAAAAGCTGCCAACTAGGTAGCTTCCAGAATCTGTTTCACTTCAGCCATGCCCTGTAAATGTGTCCCTTCATGTGTTTTCAGATCATGAATTTTCAATCATAGCTTTTTAAGTCCTTGTCATCTTGAAGCAGGCTATTTACTGGTGCTGGAAACACATGATTTCTCTCAAGTCCTCTCAGGACAGCAGGATGCAACTGGATTACTGACCAGTCCCTGAAACGATTATAAAGAAAATGTTAACAGTTTTTCTACAAGATGTTTGATACACTTCTGGGCTACTTTGAATAGCACCAAGTGCTGAAAAACAAGGCCAGACTGCTTCAGAAGGTCTTTTGCAAAGGCAGAACAGGTGTAATGGCTGTCCATCTTATCAAAGCTGTCTCTTGTCATATCAAAGACGTGCTTTGCATGTTGCTTGGAAAATGCAGTGTGACTGGAATGGTCATGGGCACCTAAATAGCTGGAAAACCAGAAAAGAAGCAGTAAGTCACTATACTTCTCTCTACTCTCATCACACTTATCCCTGAGTTATAGATGGGCACAATTGTAGCTCTGGCTGATCTTTTAGCAGTCACTGGCTGGTCATTTATTGGTGGGAAGTGTAATAGGCACCAGGTCTTCCTGACTTTTGAAATACTGTAGTGAGCACTGCTTGCTTTTTAGACAGCTAAAATTGGAAGCATCGATTGGGGCATTACAGTGAAAAGAGATTTTCCAGTCCCCATGAAGCAAAGATAGTGAAGACCCAGCATCCTTTCTTGAGTCCCTCTGATAATTACACATCTGGCAGAAAGTAGATAGCACGATGAAGCTGGAAAATGATGAAACGAAATTAAAAGGAACACAAGACGGGAAGGAAAAATTCTCAAAAAAACTGTGGATCAAGTCTTAAATGAACAGTAATAATCTTTTCATCCTGCACTTCCATTTTGCAGTTTGCTGCTTTAATTTATTACTGCATTCGAAAAAACAGTATTAATTTTACCCTGTTCTCTAAATGTTAATCCTCATGATTTATTTTGCCGTCTATGCTTATTCTGCTGGGTCAGAAGAGAAGAGAGCTTGCTCTCAACATATTCCTGGGTTACAGGCTCAGGTATCTCTGTTCCAGCAGAAACTGGCTTTTTCAAAGAAAATGTGCACAAAATAACAGCACCATTTTTTTTTGTAAGCTTTGCCCTAAAGCTCATTAGAAAGGACTCAATCTAAAAAAAAATCCTAAAACCCCCCTTCAGCTGTAAATCTTAACTTACATAGTCGTGCTCCTCTCACCCATGTATTTTGTTCTGCCTTGTACTCCTTTTTCACACTCAACAATCCAAGGTATAGGATTATTCTTTTAAAGCCTGGAAATGGACATTCAATATATTAAAAATGCCTTAAAATATTTTAAAAATAATTTTTAAAAGAAAATTAGGTTAGTGGAAAGGACACCCTGCCAAAGTGTATTGCTTAACATGTTGGAATTAACCTAATATCTGCTAGAATGAGAAAAAGAAAGGCAGAAATCTTCAACATGCTGGTTTAGCCATTTCCTATGCTGTCCCACTGACAGTGGTTTCAATTCCATTCTTAATATGGCAGGAGTTGAGTTTTTCTGAGAGTTTAGTTTGGCCTTTTTGTTAAGATTTGAGAAAGAAATAAGAATTATCAGAAGGAATGAGAATTGTTTCAGAACTTGTGTGGCACTTATAAAAAGAAGTGGAAGTAGAAACAATTGCAATATAAAAAATGAACTTGGAAATTTGTTGAGAGCTGGTTACTGTAACACTGTGCACAACTTAATTTACTAAATCTCTTTTGTGGTGGTTGAAACACACTTAGAAAATCGCACTTTTTACTGCTTCAGAAAATGTAGAACATATTGTTTAAGGAGTTTTAGTTTAATCTTATGGTGTCAGAATGGTATAACTGGGGTTTTACAAGGATACTTGATTAGAAAACTTCTTCTTTTATACTTAATACTTAAAATATTAATTTCAATGAGATGAACCAGGTAATATGAGTTTGTAAAGTTTCTGCCCAGAATGTAATTGCTGTCTATTTAATTTTTCTGCAACAAAAAAATCGGCACTTAAAAGAGATATTAGAGAGTAATTTGCATCTAGGAATTAGTTGAGCAGCTGTAAAGACTGAGTTTTAGGATCTTTTTTAATTTAATCTAAAGAAGAAGGGAAACCTTAAGGTGTACTTATAAATTTTGTAAAGCTATGGGAAAGAAGCATTAAATGTAAACATATTATGACCAGTAAAAATATGGCCCTATGCATAATGCCAGCTACTGATTTATTCACTCCTGCATTTAGTCTTGTTATGTACCACATAATCTAATATTGTTTATACCTTCTTTATGATCAACAACTCTGAAAATAACTTGAACAATTAATTATTGATGAAAATCAATTTTGTTAGAAAAAGCATGTTATACAAATTGCACAAGGAACTTGGATACTTAATAATAAAGAAATGATTTTAGCAAAACATCCCTATAGGGAGAGGTGGGGTTTTTTTAAAGTCTTAAATAGACAAGTCTGATTTAAGGAAACAAGAGAAATAACCTGGATGCTTCAATCAGAGGGAAGAAGCAAAAACAGTCACTAGGTATTCCAGAGGTAATGAAGTGAAGAAGCATCACAAAGGTCATGAGAAAAACATTTTTCAGATTGTTTATAATACAAGTTGTGGAAGATCACTGATAAATGTCATTGGTGTCATAAGTAGCTTTCAATCATACTCCACTAAGATCACATTAGAAACTGCTACTAGCTATTGTAAAGTATTTACATGGAGCTATGCAATTAGTAATTTTCAGATACACAGCTTTTGGCAGCATTTTTTTTTCAGGACCTTGGTGAACAATTCCTGTTAGAAAGAATATCCAGGTACTTCTTGGAAAGAACCCTCCTTGCCTCCAGAGAATATGCCTGAAGCCCTGTTTCTCTGAGCACAGCAGGCACAGCAGCAAGCAGCATTGTCACCAGGCTGTCCACAAACCTTTCTTGGCTCCTGCTGGCACCATGCAACTTTGTGCTGTCCTCTGGGATCACACTCAGCACAGGTGCTTTGTGGTTCTTCCTCTGACATTGACAGATACCACCCAGCCATGTGGTCCCAGTCTTCCTGCCTTACTCTTGAATACTTACTCTGCTTCTGCTATATTCTGGCACTGAGTACTTTTAAGGCTCATTTGTCTCCATCGAAGAGTTTAACTCCTTCTTTCATTATTTTTAAGATACTGTATTAAAATCGACTGGGTGTGTTTTTCTCAGAAGGTGCAGGTGTGTTTCCTGTGTCAGTACTCCCAGGACACACTGGCAGAGGTGGCAAGAGGTGTGTGACATTTCTGGTTTGGGCAATGCTGGAGAGAAGATGGGTTTAGTCACTGATTCCAAGATATTCAGGCATAAAGCCACATCTTCAGTCAAATTTCTTGAAGCATGTTCTATTTCAAAAACCTAGTTAAACCATACATAAGGTATGACTGGGAAAATCTTGTATGGGAATATTCAGGTTTCTTTGGGAAAAAATAAACAGATGATTGTATAATTTGACAGTAAACAGAGAAAAAATGTTGATTAAAAGTGATTAATCTTTATCCAGGTTTACAATTCTGATGTTTAAAGATTACCACGTAAAGTTAGGTAAATATGAGTTCACATTTCTGTATGAAAGGTCTGAAAAAAAGCTATGTTAACTGTAATTGTACTGTAAAAGTGCAACTTAAAATTCAGCTGAAATTGAAGCCATTGAATTTGAAATTATCTAATTCATTAATGACTAAATCTTGAAAACGTTTAATCAAGCAGAAATTTAATCTTAAATCCTTATTTTTGTTCCACATTCCAATAAAATAAAAACCTTTTGGAACAAAGAACTCTATTAAAGAATCAAAACTTTTGGTGATTCCTTTAAACCTTGGTACAACAACTGATAGGAGACCTTTTTGAACTGTTTCTAATTAAAAAATAATTCTTTGTTGCCTGAAATATTGCTTGAAAATTAGGAAGATGTGTTGTAGGGTTTTTTTATGTACAGACCCTACAGTGTTTGAGCCAAAACTCATTGGGATCTATACTATTTCTCCTTCTTTGTAATGGAGGCATTCAGATACAAAATAGGCATAGAAAAGTTTGATATCTCTCCAAATACAACAATAAGTGGAATTCTATTAAGATTTTTGGATTTTATGGTCTATTTGAAAACTTATGAAATTACCTTGTAGGTACATTACTATGTTCTAGGCAGTTTTTCAAACTGTTTTTCAGGTACTTAAATATTATCACTTCGGGAAAAACCAAATTAGTCACGATTTGTGTGGTTGTGGGGGATCTAATTGATTAGAAAATGCATGGATTTGCAGACATTTACATTCAATTCAGTAGGGTGACAATAATCTTATAAGTATGGCTATTTCCTCTGCATATTGGAGATCAGATTTCATGAATGATATATGGCAGAATGGGTATTTTTAGGTCAGCATGTACTGACATTTCCTTTCACAGAATCAAACTAGAATATAAAATGTAAAACACTTGAAGGCAAAGAGGTTTCAGACAGCCAAACTTGGTGTCTGGCAGACATGGACAGGTAGCAGCTACATTCTCCAGGGTCTGAGCTCTGCTTAAGTCTCTGAAAGGACAAGCATCTGTGAAGTGGTTCACACTGCATTTGAAATATACAGAATATTTCCAAGTCATCAAATATATGGTGTAGCTGATCCTGACTGCTTTGATGTGAAAATGCAGTGGTTCAGTACCAGCCAAGAGAACAAGAAACCTGTTCTGGGCCTTCCCCAACACAGATGGTGTTGAGTTGCTCAGATACTTCTGCTCCTATGGAAAACTGTGTCTGAAGTGGTGCTTACTATTGAATGTCATTAAAAACAAGTGTTTGGAGCCATTTTGTTTTCATTTGGATTTTGCTTTCTGATTTTCAGCTGGTCCATCTTCCAAATTATAAGGCCTAAGTTATTATTTAGTGTGGTAATGCAGGTACTCTCTGGGAAAACTGTACTTTTTTTGTCTTAATAGAATGCAGAAGTGCAACAGAGTTACTTTCTCTTGATCTCATGCACATTTTCCCCTGGCATTATTGCACATGTTCCTGTTATTCCCCAAACCATTTTGTGGTTATGAAACAGGAGCTTTCTTAAGAATAATTTCCAGTGAAACCATGAAATGCTCCAGTCATAGCACTGTGATCCTCATTCCAACTGATTTTTCATTTTTTGGTGTATTACACTGACTTTAACAAAAGGGATTGTTCATTAGTGAATTGCTATGCCACAAAACTTTTATGTCTAGCAAGTACCTTATTCCTATATTTATAACACGTCAATCTTTTGGCACTGTCAGTCCAAAATAAAATGTGTAGAAGAACTCTATGCTTTCATTCAGATCTTAAATTGGATTTTTTGAGTAATAGTAAGGCTTCACATGGGAAAATTGAGAGAGAAGTGTTTGCCTTCTGATACTATGGAAGAAAAGAAAAAAGTTATTTGCAATTTCAGTGAAGTTTATACAAAGGTACAGAATAACGAGGCTGCAGCTCTATATCTACTTCTGAATGCCAAGAATTCCACTGAAGATCCATTTACCTATGTAATATTAAGCATATACCTATGAAGTTTGACTGTAGGGACCTTTCCCTGGAGACTCATTGCTGCCAAACCAAAAGGACATGCTAATAACAAAGAAGTATTAAATGTTAAAAAGTCCATTAGGCTTTAAAGATGATACAGGTAATTTGATGATAAAGAACAATCATCCTGGAGTAGTGAGTGCTTGTGCTAGAGTGGTTCCTTAGTTTTTGGAAGACTAAAGGATTTTCTATTGGCTAGATTTGTTTTTCTTTCCTTTTCATAAATTTATTGCTAAGAGGCCAGTAAGGACAGAGTAGAGACAGAGTGATAGACGTCTACAAGAAGAAACTCAAATTAAAGAAACAGGGAAAAGATTTGGAATATTTTTGCTTGCTTAGCTTTCTACTCCCTTCCCAAGGGAGGGAACAGGAGGAAGCACGTCTAGAACAGCCTGTAAAGATACCCAGACATTAAAGATACCATAAGTAGGGTTAATTTTGGTACTGCCCACAACTCTCTTCTATGGGGGTTCAACTTTCAGAGGCAATTCCTCTTTCTGAGCACTTACCAGAACCAGAAGACTGCTAACAACTGCTGTATTGCACAGCAGGACCCACGTTGCTTTAACCCAGGACTATGAACTTGTATATTGAACCTGTGAACATGTGGAGACTGCATTACAAATGCACAATAAATATGGGACAGGCCTGTGTTGGAAGGTTAGGCTGCACATTAGGGCAGGCAAAAGGTGTAAAAAAGCAGGAAGGAGGAAAAAAGGGCATTAAGATGATCTGCTTAGAGGAAAGGAAAGGTGCAAACAGAGAGAAGCAGTGTGGTAAAAAACAAACTCCCATGTTCATCATTTATATTCATGATATATGTTCAATATTAGAATCTATTTTCATGGGGAAGATGAGTGCCATTTACCTGCCCATGTGCAGTGACAGGGCCATTTGCAGGTCTTGACCAGTCACCCCAACAAACAGAAGGTTTCATTATTCCTTAGTTACTAGATAATGTGCTGAAGAGCACCCCATGAAATTAACCTTTAAGATGACAGTAAAAGGAAATGAGTCATTCCAGGCAATGCTCATCATCGTGTGAGCTCTACACTTGCTAAATGAGTTCTGTCATAGTGTGGGTGAAGTGGAATCAATCCATATAATTCATACATTTGCTGCTCATATAGACCATTTTGGAACTGCTAAGTAGAAATAAGCATTGACTTATGTCTAACTAAAGCAAAGTTATGTATTAAATGAACTGATTATACTTTTCAGATGGGTCTGGAGTAACTGAAAGGAAAGAACTGAGAGTTTCTGACTGTGTGAAAGAAAGGATAAAAGGAATCAAAATTCTAGGAAAGTACTTTCATGGCTGATGCTAATGGGGAGGTAGAAACAGTTTTAGTCTTAGACAGTACTAAAGAAAGAAAAGATAAATCTTTCATCATCTTATTCACAGATCACTATAGTACTTAGAAGTATCAGCCTATCTCAGTGATACTAATACCTCTGCAATTCATACAGTAGAAGCTGACTGATTAGTTGCAAAGCAGGGGCTTTCTTCTGATTAAATAGCTGTAGAGAACATAAGACAAGGAAAACACTTCCCACTGTTTTGGAAGGAGTGAAGATCCAAAGCAGGAGCTGAAAATACCTTCAAGCATGACAGTGATCCTTGTCGAATATGATGCAGGCAGACTGATAGATATGATAAAAACAGCTTTACAGCAGATGAGCATGAAGCACACACTGCTCCATCTGGATGAATACCCTTCAATGGTGCACATGGATGGGCTGCAATGCTGCCTCGGAGGTTCTGTCTCTGAATGGACACAAGCTAGGAGAGCACCTGGCAGCTACAGCAGATAAACACTTCTCTGTTGCCTTCGCTTTCCATAGATATGGAAAAATTTGGTGCCACCTAATGGACAACCCCCAGCTCCCAAATTCTGAATGTATTTTACAAGAATGCTTTTGCACAGCATCTAAAAAGGGATCTACCTATATTTATTAATGATTCACATGAAGAATTTCTCATTCAGTATCCTTAATCACATATCTTTGGATGCAATATGCATTGTTTAAAGGTGAAGACTTAATAAGACCCATGGGTAATACAAAGATTTCTGTATTTGATGGCTTTAAATTTATGAACGGGGGTCATCTCACAGCTTCCTCAATTGCATCAATATAACAACACATAAAACTATATTACTGCACCTAAGTGTTCTGATCTGTTTATGGGTGAAATTTAACTAGCTATTCCGTCAGTCACATAAATTATTCTAGACCATCCTTAAGCAAGTTTACTGCTGCAGCTGCATGGACATAGCTATCTCTTTCAGTAGAAATCATTATTTTGCCAACAAAATATTTAGCCCAAGGGGTTTATATCAGCATGTGTACACTTGCAGAGCATATTAGCAAAAAGGAGTTGGACTATGGACTATTACAATGACTGCTGTAATAAGTAATACTGCAAACAATTGTTATTCCTGAAAAAGCTGTTAGTTGATGACCTGATTGCATGTCATCTTCTTCAGGAAGCAAAACAGGTAAGAAAACATAAGAGTGTATCTCTTTGATCAGATGAGCCACCAGATGCCATAAATTAAACACATCTATCTGTGATATCTGTATAGATGTGTTATGTTTATATATAATCTTGAAAGATGCAATATCTCCTCTTCCTTGTTTGAGCCCGCCTTCCCAGTAGCATCATTCCTAGCTGGAACATGAGCATTAGTATTAGAATTGCAATTTGAAAATCATGTTTCATTCTCTGCTGTCACTGAATTCAGTGGTACAAATAAAATCATGGTCAGTTTGATGAATTCCAATTTGTAAAACTGCATGCTTTGAAGAGATCCATTTCTGAATGAAACCAATTTTTCATCTGCAGTTTACATTTATAGATTTTCAGGATGCATTATAGGTTTGGTTATTTTCATTTGCCTGTGAAGAGAGATACAGTAAAATTAGGAATTCCTAAAGCCTTCCAAGCAATGGACAAAGAAGGAAAAAAATTGGAAATTTTATTTCTATTGCTTCCATTCACTGGAATGAACTGGGTAAAAGGGATTGGACTTTTATTATTTACTTTAAAATTTTTTGTATATGTTTCAAGATCAGTTTGGATGGGGCTTTGAGCAACCTGACCTAGTGGAAGGTGTCCCTGCCCAGGGCAGGGGGTTGGGAACTAGGTTATCTTAACAGTCCCTTCCAACCCAAATTATTCTATGATATTATGATTCAATAATTCAATACAGTATTTATTATAATATATTAAAAATCAAATTAGCTGAATCTGTTTTGTTATTTTAGAGAAAGTAATTATTAGTTTTGGTGAAGATAAAGAAATGCCTTTGAAATTGGATGAGTTCATAGGTAATTGAGTAATTCCTTAGATACTTTTCACCAAAGAAGAATTGCTCTGAGACTTTCATCTCTAAAGGAAATGGTATCATTTGTGACTCACTCTTTTATTGTGTTCAGTATGCTTGGAGGTCTTGCAGTTTCAGTTGGCATCTTTTAATTCTTGCATATATTTTTGCCTTATTTTTACCTATTGATGTGTAACTGATTCCCAATATTTCACATATGCAGTTGCTTGTCTTTCAGTGGAGGGTCCTTTAACTTAAATTTTCTGTAGAATAAAGAAAGCATGTAATTTTTATTCTGTTAAATATAGCAGCTATTTTTCCATCTTTTGCCTGGGAAAGAATATTTAGTGATTTGATGTAAAAAAAGCAGAAATGATTGTTTCATTCTCAAAAACTGTTTGACACTAATAATTTTAATGTTTGACACCTGGAAAAAAGATTCAGACATGTTTGATACCTTTCATGAAAGGAAAGATGTCTTAAATGATTAAGCAGTGAGGTGATCAAACTCCTTTGTTCTTGTTGACCCACAGTATACATTCAAGCTTGAGTCTGTAGATGAAATGTCAGCTTAACATTTATATTTTGGAGTTTAAAAATAGTGCTTGATATCTCACTTGGGCATATATTTGAAAGAGAATAAGCCATTGCAATACCCAGTGGGGTTAAGGTGAAGATGCAGTGCTGAGAATTTGGTAACAGTTCAGTATTTAAATGTGGGTTTGGTGTGTAATTAAAACCTAAAATTTGAAGAAATAGGGGCAGAGTTTGTCTTAGGGCTAGTGTGTAGTTCCTGAGTGCAGACTATGAGAACATCAAAGTAGACAGGCTGATTGCTGCTGTTGTTACAGGACAAGGGGCTGCTGTTTGAGCAGCAGTTTCTGGTTGCTGTGCAGTAGCAGGAGCAGTGGGTCGAGTACCTGCACCATTGTCACAGAGCACCCAAGCTGGGGACACATCTTGCCAGCATCTTTCCTACCTGTACCTGCCACAGTTCCATCAAGCCCAACTCTCATCTTTTGACCCATCTCAAAGCCATAAACCACATCTTGTAGGCTGTCTTATTCCTTATGAGTTTTGATGCTGTTCCTTCAGCAGAATAGCTCCAATGTGCCTTCAGGAGGCTTAAAAGTGAGCCCTGAGCTACTGGCCCTGTCCTCCTTTCAGTGGTCATCAGCTGCAAGCAGGGCCTTGCAGGGCATTCTTGTGTTTGTTGTCATGCTTGGGGTAACAGGGACTTCTTCCATGAGGAAACTGCTTTCCCTGGAGTGGCACAAATTTCATTTCTATAGCTATAGCTATGGCTATCAGTCAAGGAATGTGGTATCATAAGTTTGTTTTGCTTGTCTTCTGGGTGCTTACACAGTGAATTCAGTACATTAATTGTGATTGTAAGAAACACATAAATACACAGGGCCTGGCTGCTAAGAGATCATTTGTTTTAGTGTAGATAATGAGAAGAAATAGCAGCTGCTGCTAATCAGTATGTGTGTGAGTATTCATAGAAGTTGATTAGGTGTATAGCTGCCAGATAATCACCATCCGATCTTGCATGTTCGGAATAGCTTCAGTAATTGTGCATTCAAATTTCCTTTAAAGAACCCTACAGAGAATGACAAAGCTATGGGTGTAATCCTGCATCATTTATTTGCAATGCTATTTTGTCATGCATGAATTCTACATTTATTACAATGAACCTGTTTGCAAGAATAATGCTACTTCTTTGATCAAGTACTGCAGATCAAATTTGTATAAAGGGATGTTAATAAAAAAATATTCAGTTGACAGTAGCAAGTATGTTGAAGATGTGTAAACATCAACAGAATTACATTCCAAGGTAGTGAGGGGAATATTAATTATTTTAAATTATTTAATTTTAAATAAAATTAAAATATTTTTATTATTATTTTAAGACAATTTTAGTTGTGTATCATGGACCATTCTCACTGAGATGTATGACAGTTATTGCAGGGGCTCACTTTCCTTTCTCTAATTCATGTTGCAGTTCTATAAGTGTGGTCTTACCCTGGTAGGCAGCTATGCCCCACACTGCCTTTCTCTCACTCCCCTGCAGTGAGGTGGGAAGAGAGCGATCACTCTCACATCAAAAACAATACAGCCAGTTGAACTGCACTATCAAGTATGACCATGCACAGGTTTTCATACCTAGACTGATTAGATCTCTCTGATTGTACTCATTAAATCTAGCCCCAAACCACATTTAACCAAATCAGATTTTTTGTTTTTTGATTCTTAATTCCTAACTCAGATCGTGCAAGAAAATGCTTGAGCTTCCAGGAAAGGCTACTTTGGGATCTCGGATCTTGGCTGAGCTGAGCAGCCTTAGCATCATGAGGGAACTTTTTTGCTCTGAACCCAGCACTGATATTGGACTATCATTAATGCTGCTAATCAGATGTTCCTAAAAATGAGGTTTTGCCTACATTTATCACTAAACTTGGAAGAACAAGTAATTATTGAAAACTGAAATCCTGCATGATGATGGTTCATGCAAAATGATGGTTCTAACAGGTCTCTCATTTTTCTAGCACATATGGAACCTGTACTTCTTAAAGTTGAATAATCCTAACATTTGTTGCTAAATTCCTTTATGAATTAATTATAGGGATACAAAAGTTGGAGAGTTAATACCTAGCCATTAATCTTCAATAGTACTACCTCCTACAACTCTATGGTTAGTAAGATTTCTGATGCACTTAGCTTTACTAATAGCACTTGTCACTTGGACATCTCAAAGTCAATGTACACTAACATTATCTTTCCACTGTGCCTTTTAAAACATAAAGAAACTGAGGCACAAAGAGATTAATTGGTGTGCTTGTGCTGCTCATCTGGCTGGTTTGTAGCAGAAGCAGCTAACAGGTTTTAGCAGACTAACAGTTCAGTCTCTGATGGTGCCCCATTAATTCCCTTCACCTGAAGTTCACTATCTTTCAGTTTCTTCTTGTTGATAAAGTACAGCTGTCGGTCTGCTAAGCTGAGAAAAAAAAAAGTCCTTTCCATTTTCTGGGACAGATTTATCACTTTAGATGACAAAGAAGGGAATCAATACACATATTTTTAGGCATCTGAAAAGTAAATATCTTACCTCACTGTATTATGGGCTCTTTTTCTAACCATAAGTGGAAGAAGGATACCTGAGGGATGTAACTCATGTCATTGCAAATAGGTGTCAATTGAGATGAGCCATCCTTAGAGGAACCTGCCTCTCTTCATTTGTTAGCTATCCAAAATTCCTAGACAGCTACTGAGGCAAGACACATACCTTTTTACAGACAAAAATTGGTAGATTGACTCTAAGCCCAAAAGAAGGTAAAACCAAAGCAGCTGTATGCATGTGAGCATGCATGTGTACATGACAGTTTATTCCCTGCAAACGTACATAATGATTTTCATGCTCTTTTCTTAATTTCTCTAAATCTGTGCAAAACTAGATGAAGAATAATTTAAAAAAAGAGATAATTCTATGCATTGTCATGTGTGGTTCACTTGTGGTTTCACTTGTGGTTTGTTGAAATTAGCCAATAATCAAGCAGATTTTTTCTGCATACTTGCTACATCTATGGACATGTATGGGTCAGGAATTTGTACAAACATACATTTCACTTCTACAAGAGAAACTTAAAACATGTTCATTTAAATAAAGTCATTCCAATTACAGAAAAATTTAGCTCAACTTGATTTAGAACACAAACAAGTTGATTCAGAGATAATATCATGGATTTACCTTATCTTGTGTTATGAAGAATGTAGTTTCCAAAAAACTTTTCTTAAATGGAGAATTATATGCATTATATGAAAAATAGATACATACAGGAGATGAGAACTTCATAGCACTGGCCAGAAATACGTATTCACTTTCCTTAGCTGTCAGGTTACATGACTCTCACAAATGAGATAATAGTGAGTAAAGTCTACTTTATATTTGAATAATCACATAGTGTCAGAACTGTAATATTACTCCCAGAGTACAGAGGATGATTATCAACAGAGTGACTCCTATTAGAACACATTAAGTAAGGATCTCACTCTATTCCATGTGACAGACTGGCATTTTAAGGTCTTCAGCCATTCTCATTAAGACTTGACTTTTTGCTTAAACATTGGTGTTTGCTTACTGTGACTCACAAAAACTTTCTGTTCCTGTTTCTATATGACCTTAAGTAGCATTGGCATGCAATGCATAACCATGTCCTTTGCTCATTTCTAGCATGCTTTCAGTATTTAAATTATCCTAATAAATCCATTATTTTCTGAATTGGCCCCTGTAGTCCCTTAGTGGTGACATTGCTGGACACCAGCAGGGCATTCACCGAGCAATGGTTAGACCCCCAGATCTGTGTGAGGAGAGCCTGTTCAGGAAGCCCCAAGAGACTCAGCATGGTAGGGATCCTCATCTAAGAGCAACTTTTCCTTGGCATTAGTTCTTTCTCGTTGCACTTTTCAAATAAACAAATTTTCTCCCAAGCACCAGGTTGTGTATATGTGAGGGGTATGTCCAGAGAGTAAGGGATGCCAAGTGCTGAGTCTACATCTCACCCTCTGGGTTCATAACTGTGTGATGGTCTCAGAGATGTGCCTTCTGCACTCTTTCAGAAGCAGATAGTTATTGCTTGTTTCTCTACCTCATACCCCTGGGAGACACTGGAATACGTTGCTGAGTTATTCTTTGTTCTTCTTTCCTTATCTCAGTGTCTTTGCCCTGTTCTTTATCTTCCTGCCAGTCTTTTTATAGTTTCAGGCTGCACTTTGATTTAGTCAGTGCTTTGCTAAAGTGTGGTTCTGCCTTGTCTTTTTTAAGCAGCTTTTCCTTACCTGAGCAAAGTGTCCTGTAAAACTGCATTTCAATGAGTTAGGATCTTGATGACATGCTAACCTGTGTGCCATGAATCACTTTTTTTCCAGCAAAAGTCTTCCGGAAGTTCTACATACATAAATTCCCACTCCTATTTCATTGATAGAATCATAGAATATAATCATAGAATATCCCGATCTGGAAGGGGCTCAGAAGGATCATAGAGTCCAATGCCTGCCCCTGCACAGGGCAGTCCAAAGCACCACACCAAGCGCCCAAGAGCCTTGTCCAAGTGCTCCTGGCAATCTTGGTGCTGTGACCAGTTCCATGAAAAGCCTTTTCCTAATGCCCAGCCTAACTCTCCTGACAGAGCTTCATGCCATTCACTTGAGTCCTATCGCTGGTCGCCTGCCCCTCCACTTCCCCCTGTGAGGAAGCTGTGCACCATGATTGGAGCTTCCCTCAGTCACCTCTTCTGTAGGCAGAACAAGCCAAATGACCTCAGACTCCAAAGACCATTGAAAAATCTTTGAGAGAGGTCTCAAAAGAGACCACAACAGTGTTTTACATAGACTTCGTTTTGCATGTTTGCTGTCATAATTTATATTCTTAGGCAGAATAGAAAGTAACTAATAAAGGGAGAGTGATTTTTTTAGACATACACTGTAACTTCCACAAGAACTGGTTTTTGCATCTCATGACATGTGATTCTTGCCCCTGCAAAGGAAAATTTCAAATCCAAATATCACTCCATTCACAGAAGTAACTGAAAGAAGTAAGACTAACGGAATTGTATATGTGTAAAGAAGAATAAATTATTCCTCAAAAAGGGAAATTAAAATAAACATCACTCAATTTGGAATCCGCAAATATAAATATAATGCAGGCAGGGATATACTAGTCTAAATTCATATCTGGCATTAAACTCCCAGGAAAATGGTTTTAGATATTTACCAATGATGAAAGAGACAGCAAAGGGAAATTCCTGCAGCCTCACTGTTCACTAATGTTTAGGTGAATCTTAAGATGACTTGGAATTAACAAGACTTTTTCATTCTACCATGTATTATTACATAATTTTAAAAAAATCTGAATTCATAGTAAACTGCTTTTAAAATTAAAGGGTTTTTTTTTTTTTGAGCACAGCCTAATAATGAAATGTTTAAGACTTTCAAGTCAATTAAAGCACTTTACAGGAAGCTCATTTCTCTGGCAAAATCATTATAATGTCTTATATGATGTTACTGAAAACAAAGTAAATACACTCTGCTCTATAGCTTCAGTGAACACTAAGCTGCAAAAACCCATTTTTTTCTAAAACACTGAATAATTACAGTGCGCCACAACATTTTATTCAGCGTGTTATAACTGATCATCTGTCTGCAACTAAACTAATCTTTGAGGATATAGTAATGGTGAAAGCACTACAAACTTATCATTTATATCATACTTATTTTCATGAACAGTATCTCTAAGCTTCACTTAACTTGTCAGAACTTCAGTTAGGTCACACAAATACAGGCAGATCATCACTTGTTGCTCTAGCATAGTTCAGACTGAAGGGTGATCTATGGAATCCTGTGCCAGTACGTATCTAAATCTGAAGGTAGTGGTAGGATGTATAGCTGCCAAAAAATGCCAAGCGCACCTCAAATACAAGGTTGATTTGCTCTGTCCATACTTTTATAAATGTCATTTTGTAGGAGTATAACAGCCTTGAGGGATGGGAGGGCCCATTATATATTTTTTTTTACTCGATGAACAGCATATCTGTTTTTAAGAATTGTGAGTGTTGTCTATATAATAATTGTTGTAATAAGTGGAAAATATTCAGCCTGAGTGTGAATGACAAATGGAAGAGAAAGTTAAGGTGTCTACAGAAAATAATGAATTTTGGTGTGATTCATGCCCAGCAGTTTGGGGAAATACATTAACACATTGACTTTCATCAACCTATTTTGAACCATCAAAAAGGTTTAAAAATAAAAGAAAAATAACTGGAGAGCATAAACCATAGAGTAATTTAGTGTTGAGTGTCAGACTGAAAGTTTATATTGTTTCTCTTTATTCTGCGTGCACGTTTAACTTTTATAGCACTTTCTGGGATTTCAAAGTAATGTTTTTGAATTTTAATTCTTACATGATATAGAAAGATACTAATATTCACATTTTACTGATTGAAGATGCTAGTCTATAGAGTCCAATTTAATTTTCCTCTGTGAGCATTAGATCAGTGAAAAACGCAATTCAAGCTGACATGTTTATTATGCATAAAAATAAAAAATACAAACTATGAAGAAGCAGAGAATGAATCCCAGCAATCTGGGGGTATTACTACGGTGCAAACAAAATCAGAGGCTATATTCTAAGACTGTAATATTTAGATATTTTTCAATTCCAGTAGGACAGCAGTTCTGAGACTTTAAAATGAATGGAAAACTAATTGGTTTTATACACAAGTAGAGCTGGAAATAATTACAAATTCTTAGTGACACAGCAAACAACAGTTTTTCCACTTCTTGGGTGCCTTGGGTATACTGAAAAAGGGAGGCTGCAGTATAATAGTGTATTCAAAGTGACTGAGATTAACTTTATAATACTGTACATTATGTTACAAAGGGGAATAAAATTCAAGAGAAGTTCAGTGGTTCAGTTTAATATTTCTGTACATGAATCAACTGTGTCAAGACTCATATTTACAGAAATCCAATTGTTGGACAATTTTCAGATTCCTTTCAATTTCAACTTTAATCATGAAGCTAGCTTATGTCTGAAAGATGAGTCTGAAGAGGAGAGAAAATATTAAAAAACATACAAGATGGGTGAAAACTGAGATAAATATTGTGCCTTCCAGTTTACAGAAACTCTAATACAAAGACCTATTCTATCTGCATATTTTATAATTTGTTTTGTGCTGTTTTATCAATAGGAATGTTACATCTACAGCCACATTCAGTTAAACAGTGCAGATTTATTACCTGGGTGATGGAATGAAAGATATTTATTCAGAGTGTGGGAGCTGATATTGCTAAAAAATAAGTTGTTGGTCACCCAATAAAACAATAATGAAAGAAAGATGCTAGAAGAAATTATGTATTTTGATTATCAGCGCAATTACTAGTACTTCCTCAGTCAGCAGAATTTCCATGGAGCAATGCATGTTTTCTTATCTACCAATTTTTTTTGATTTTTTTACCTACTAAACTGGTGACTTGAAGCATACAAACTTTTGGAAATGTGACTATCATGTCCTGACTACCGAAGACCAATGATAGAATGTATTTGATTTTAGGAAAAAAAAATTATCACAAGTCTTTTGTGACTTCTCAATACTTTTTTTCTCTTTTTGTTAATTAGACTTGCATTCCTTCTAAAGGTTTTCTTTGTGCCATTACCCTTTTTTTGAACAAAATTTGTATAGCAGTTACATGATGAGAAAAGAGAAATCAACTTCTTGCCTACATTTTTTTTTCTTAGACCCCAGGGCCATCAGTCTGATCAGTTCAGTCATATTTAAATTGCTTGATTTTAAACATTCATGGATCCACAAGGCACACAATAAAAAGAAAATACCCCTGTACTGACAGCCTAAATGGATGTCTGAGTTAGCTAAGGCTGTTGAAATTCTATTTTCTTTCAGTTTGTTGCTTTGTTCATGTGTGCATGGCCCTTCAGACCAAGTTACTGCAGTGCATCTGCAGAAACTCTCACCACTGGAAATCAGACTTGGTTTCCAAATCTTGGCACTGCAGTGGTGCTCAGCTAAGCTATTCCTGCTAGTCTTTTAAATTTAAGTGAGTTGTTGATGATAGCCTTAGTGGTCCCTTGATAAATTTTCTTCTGAAGCCACACCAGCAGGCTGTGATAAGCGCAGAGCAGTAGCTCAAGTAGCTCAAAGTACTTTGTCAATAAAACTTTTTTTTTTTTTTTTAAGGATGTTAATTGCTCTCTCCAATATCTGAATATTTCAACTTTTGTTCTTGCTTCTTGCCACTACATGGAAGTTGTGGTTTTGCTTGTCTTAATCATGAGGTTCATAATATCATACATTGTATCCTATGCCATGACAGCATTATGAGGGCACACATTAAAAAAGAAAGACAAAAATAAATTCAGTTCCTTCCTTTCTAGAAGCCTAAAGGCCAAGCTCATGCTGTTATATTTGTATGACTGAAAATCAGAGGGGAAATGAATTTTCTCATAATTACTGTTGCTTTATTCCTGAGGAACTGAGTTTGAAATCAGATCTGCTTTAACAAGCAAAAGCAAGATCATGTTTTTGAGCCATGGCTGGTAAATGAAAGGAACTAAATTTAAGGAAAAGTCAAACCTATTTTGACATTAGGCAGCTGGCTTTACTGCCTTCTGAGCATCACTTTTTAGTCATTCTGTGCAGTTTGTTTTTCTGTAAACTTCTACAAACATAATGATAAATTCTGGCTGACAACAGTTATGAGCAATTCTGATATTTCAACTCCTAATTCATGGAATCATATGGAAAATTTTGGGATATAAATGTGTATGCTTATTTCTCATATTCTTTCATTGTCAGATAATTTAGTCTGATTTATTCCATTATTTTTTTTCATTATATTTTATTTAGCAGCATGCATTTCTATGGGTTTATTTCCACATTTCACTTCATTATTTTTCCCATTTGTTATATGCAACAGCACAGGATTTTGAGATTAAAATATGATCCAGGTGAAGACTTGGTTTTATCTGTGTAAGTGGTAGCAAGCTAAGTGTTTGTGGTTTTCTTTGCTGTGTGGTGAGTGATGTGATTTTCGGATGTTTTGTAATGCATTGCTTTTAGTGAACTATTAATAATTCAGTATCTTGTCCCATTAAGCAATTTCTTCCCACTAGAGCTAGAGGCTTGGATTTTGACACTTGTACATTGGTGAAAAGTTAATCTGTTTGGAGTCCTCCTTATGACTAATTAATTCAAACCATGAACCCAGTTCTCAGAACATCAGTTGTAAATCCCAGATATGAATCTAGGGTTTGCTTTGTGTAAGCATTTCACCTTAACCAAAAGATTTCTCATCTTATCAGAATATACCTCACATGATTTATAGAGGGATTGACTCCGCAAATACTGAGCCTAAAACTTCCTTATACAGATATATTGAACCATACTGAGTCTCCTGACAGTCCTGGGACACTTAGAAGACACAGCAGATTGGATCAGTATTCAGTGTTTTTCAGACTGATTAATATAGTTCCCTTTATATCCTCCTCCTCCTGATATTTGAAATGTGGAGGCACTTTTTTCATTAAAATTCGTTAGTCCAACAGCCTTCATTTTTTTGTATTTTTGTAAGTGACAAAGTAAAGAAAATGTATTTGAATTATCTAATCACATTCACAAATGAATTCCATTTTGAGGCTCAGTTTTTTAGCTGCAATTTGTCACTGCAGGAAACAGTTATCTTCCAAGACCATGGCTAGCCAGGAAATGTCTGATATATAGAATGTTTTGGTTTCTTGCCATGCTGGTAGTTGTGCATGTTTTTGATACTGGAAAAAAATTTCGATATCATGCAACCCAGACTGTGGAGAGTGCATGTATACTTTGAATCAGAGAGAATTCATCGCCAGTCTTGTTTCAGCAGGTAAGTTATAGCTGAAGGGACAATAAAATTCAACAGTCTAATAATCTGTGTGAAGTGAAAGGACTTTGCAAATGTCTTGTACCATTGAACAACATTCACTGAATGTCACATCAAATTGTCTTGTCAAAGCAAGGCAAAAGGATCTAACTGATGCCTTTGTCAAACTCTGAGCCCTTGACCTCTTGCTGTTTTGCCTTCTTAGGAATGCAGGTGCTGGAATGGAATGGCATCCCCTTGACTGGGAAAACTTATGAAGAGGTCCAGAACATTATTATTCAGCAGAGTGGGGAAGCAGAAATATGTGTAAGACTGTGAGTTTTTCCCCATCTTTCTGTTTCCATTTCTTTTTGGCTTTTCACGGCTTTTGGTTTTTTGGTTTCTTTCTTTTTTTTTTTTTTTTTTTTAATTTACAGTTGTTAAGGTGGAACCTTTGTTAGAACAAAGCATCAATGTAATAATAAGCAAGAGTTCACTGTGACTGTGGGAGATCTTTTTGTTCTGTTTTTCTCTTAAAGTCAGAAGGAGAGATAAACTGAATCAGATGCTAGTAATTATGCTTTTATAAACAACGATAACTCCATTGTCAGGCCACAATCTCCTCTCATGACAAACATACAGTTCACTGAATTTACTGGTGTTAGAAAAAGAAGATAATTTAGTAATAACTTGACTTCTAGTGAAATCGGTATCGTTTAGATGAAAGCCATTTAAGCATCATGAGAAATGCATACACTTGCATTAAATCCATTAAAGATTTCACCTTAAAAGAAGCTTTTCTTCTCAGCTCTTTAACAGCATTGCAAATATATATCAGCTAAGAAGGGACCATGCTTGGGAGCTGCTTTCTGTCATGAACCACTACTCATTTACCTACTTAATACAGTAATGAGGGTATGAGGAAAGAGTTTCTTTTGTCTCAGGCTTCTAATTGCTTTCTTTAGGGACCTGAACATGCTCTCGGACTCTGAGAATCCCCAGCACCTGGAGCTACATGAGCCAGTAAGGGCAGGTGAGAGACAAGAAGTTGCTTTGAGATTATAGGACTGGATAAAAACTGAAAATTGGATGTCATATAAGCTAGGATGTTAGCATTGTAAATTCTGGTGTTATATCCCAAATATTGCCATGGGTATAAAAGAGAACATGCCTTATATAAAAAGTCAAGTTGAGGGGATCAAGTGCACCTCCAATGAGTTTGCAGACAACACTAATTTGGGCAGAAGTGTTGGGTGGGAGGGTGGGAATGCTCTGCAGAGGAATCTGTGTAGGCTGGACTGATGGGCCAAGGCCAGTTGCATGAGATTCATCAAGACAAAATGTCAGGCACCTGGGCCACAGCAACCCCAGGCAGCTCTACAGGCTGGAGGCAGAGTGGCTGGAAAGGGCCCAGAGGAAAAGGACCTGGGGATGCTGAATACTGTCAGCTTTACCTGTGATATATTATTGTCCTTTTTCCTTCTGTTTAGTTTAGCCCTTGAAGTTTACCTTGCCCAGCCCCTGGATTTGCACCTGAGTCAGTACCTTGCCAGTGAGTTGCTGGTGTCCCCAGGGCCTCGTCTGCCATCCTGTGTCCAAACCTTGCAGCACTCTGCTGTCACCCCAGGCCTCTGCTCCTATAAACTGCATTATTAATCTGGAGTCATAAATAGTTCAGTCTGCACAGTGCAATTACAACTGTGCCTTTCTGTATAAAAATAATTAAGAATGGGCACTATAGCACACCACTATACAAGGTGAAGTGTAACTCAGGCACATTTAGGTTGTAGCCATCCGGTCATTAGGCAGTTGCTGTTGCAGCCCTAGAGGCTAAAACAAAGCACCCAGCAAACTGCAGCAAGTCCAATTAACACACAGGGCCTAAGGCCTATGTTCATAGAACCACAGAATTGTCAGTGTTGGAAAAGACCATGATGAAAATACCTGTTAGCTTAATACAAGGTTTGTGGCCTGCTATAAGGGACAAAAAAACCAGTATTTACTGGATACAGGGATGCAATAGCAAGTAGTCAGTTTTGTTATGCGTTCTAAGATGGCAGTGCTTTTGGGGGGATTTCCTGCTGTTCAATCAATACCACAACTACAGGCTTCAGTCATTGTATCAGTCAATATCTAAGCTAACTTTGAATCTACATCCACAATCTTACCAGTAATGCAGCCCCTCAGCAAGCTCATTGCAGATTAGGATTGCTTCACTCACCGTTCTGTGGTCTACTCTAGGTTCTGTGGTTTTGTGGCTGCTCTTTTATCTGTCAGTACCTAAATTACCTGGATTGAATTCTCTGTTTTCTAACCATGTAAAATTTCCTAGCTATTAATATACTTACCATCAAGCTACCTTTAGTTGAAAATTAATGTAATTGAAAATAACTGAAAGGAAAGACTAAGTATAACAGAACTTTGAAGCAGAGCTACCCACATTTTTTTAAATTTGTGAGCAGATCAACACTACCAAAAGCATTGAAAGACACTGAAATCAGTTTTGGAAAGGACAAAAACTAGAATAAACCAGCTTTTTTATTAATGAGGAAAACTCAAAATGAGAAGAAAAGGAAATAAAAGAAAATTGTTCCATTCTTGCAGGCATGCTTCCTCCTAGTCTGGCAATCTTCTTGTGGTTTCTAAGTTGGAACAACTCTGTAGGGTTCTTGCCATTACCTCTGAGGTTTGGCAGACTGTGCTTTTGAAAGGAGCAATCTCCATTTTCTCTGAAATAAAAGTGAATTAGCCAAGCAGGCAGGAGAAGGCTAAAGTCTTGTTTTAAATCTTTCATACTTTTGAAAACCTGGGAACCAAGCTGTGCCTAGCATCCTTTTAATTCTATTCAGTCTAGCATATGTGAAACTTACTTGACTTAATTTCTGTGTTAAATTAGAAATTGCTGTCTCAAAAGGGTAAATTCCTCCGACTCATTCCTGGGCAGCAGGGCAGGCAAGCAGACTCCTATCACAGGTGCCTCACAAAGGTGTGAGTAATAAGGAAAGATGAATCAGGGCATTTAGCCTTCTTTTGTTTACAATTTTTCTTTTTTGATTAATTTGTGGTAGTAAATTTTTAAGGCTTTTTTCTCTTTATTTTTGTATAAATTGTCTCAGGAGCAGTTCTGTTCAACGTCCAGTTGATTTTAAAAAGTTAAAATGCGATTTAAACCTTTTACGAGAAAGTTCAGATTCTTAGTGAAATTGGACCAGTTTCAAACAATGAATGATAGCACAGACCAGTCTTTAAAATGGCAATTTGCTTCGTTATGATTCAACATGATCAGGAAAGAGTACTTCCTCAGAAAGCTTTTTTAGTAAAGAGCACTAGCAAATAGCACTAGCACAGAAAGATTGGAATTGGGATGTCGATATTGTGGGAGAGATGATTGTTTTTCACAGGATGCCTTTTGCATCTTCAAAGTATACAGGCAGATGACATGAAAACTCGTAAGGATTGTTATGCTGTCCCTGTACCATGGCAAGATGGATTTGGACGTGCTGGAAGTTATCAAATAATACAAATTATTACAAAACTCTCTTGCTTTAATCCAGTAGATAAAGCGAAGTCCCCAGGGGTGGATCCCAAGCAGCTGGCTGCAGAGCTCCAAAAGGTTTCTCTACAGCAGTCGCCTCTGGTTGCTTCTTCAGGAGTGGAAAAGGGATCTCATGTCCACTCTGGAACCACTTCTGCCACCTCCAGTGCTGTTCCTAGCCCGGGTCAGCCTGGTTCTCCCTCAGTGAGCAAAAAGCGCCACAGCAGCAAGGTAAGAAATTTCCAAGTTGTGGAGCAAGAACATTTTGATGACAGGAAGAAACTGCCTGTTTACCTTCTTTAGTGTAGTAAGAAATCCCAGCACATCTTGGAAAACTCATTTCCTGGATAACAGTGATTATTAGTGTTAAATTGAACACTAATAATCTGGACATAAGAAAAGATTACATGATTTATCCAAGAGATTTCCCTCTCAAAAAAAAAAAAATCCACTTAATATTATTGTTTTTAAACAAAATGACTGCCCTTTACAGCCTTTGTTGCTTTTGTTTTTTAAGTGTATCCTACATGGTGGTGAGGTAGTCTTTCCACTAAGCAGCTGATAGTACTAAGACCATAATTCCCTCTATGTACTAAACTACTGCTTAAAGTGCTACAAGGTATGAATAATCATAGCAATAGTAAGTAAGTTGCTGAAAGCCAGGGAAAGATCAAAAACAAAATTTAACATTAAAATGTGTTTTGTCACTAGCTAATTCCTGAGAACTTGCCAAGCATAATTGCTCATTTTCTTTGCCACGTCCTGTCCATTCCTTGGCTGAAGTTCTTGTGCATCCACATACCTAAAAAGGGAAGAGTGGGAATTCAGTAGCACTTTTTTTTCAGGTCAAAACTGAAAAATAGATTATAAAGTCATCTGTCACATTTTTGCATTTTGTGCCAAAAAACTCAAGACCTTAAGTAAAACTCAGTTCTGTGATTAAGCAATTTCCAGGAGTGCTGATTGGTATCCTGAATATCCAGCTTCTGACACAATACTTCACATTGCAAACAAAGTGCTTTCTAAATATTTATTACTCTGCACCTTTTTTCCTTTTGGGGACTGTCAGGTTCCTATTATGTTGTAGTTATGTTTGTATTTTTGTACTGTTGGAACTTTGCCTGTGATTTGAGCAGATGAGTTAGGTACTGCACAAACCAGAACCAGCAAATGGTGTCTGCTCATTTCAGACAGTTCTTCAATATGCCAACATAACTTTCATGTGAGAGGAAACACAAAGTTCTTTTTCATCCAGCAGACTAGTACAAACTGGAAAGATATTTATTGACCAGTTTGATTTGGATAGTAATTCTGTCTTGCCACAATGCCCATGGACTTTCTTCAGACTATTTCAGGTCTGCGATGCAGAAGTTAAATTCATATGCCAACATTTACTGGACCTAACTTCAGGGATGTGGCAGAATTGCTTAATCCTTAGGTCAAATGTAGTTAGATTCACTACAGCATACTGTGGATATTGTATACATTTACATATGAACTAGTTTGCCATGTGCATGATTGTTGCCACTGAGAATAATATGTTTCTGAAGTACAGTTCCTAAGACTGCGTGAAACCTACTATCACAGTGCAGGCACTGCATGCAGAGAGCAGGGCTCCTTGTATGCATGCAACCATCTACACTGAAATGTAGAATCACACTCCTTAATTCACAATGTATGGATATCCATAAGTCATTTCTGTGCAGTATATCCTGAGAGGGGCCCCATTCTGCCCACTTGAGGAGGCTGTGTTGCCAGCTTTGGCACTATAGCAGGTCACCTAAAATTGGATGCATAAATTTAATTTCCTGCTTCACAGAGGATTTAGGATTCTTTTATGAAAATTCAGCTTTAGGCTTATAAAGATGAAACAAAAAATTATTAGAACTAATGTCTTTATGCAGGAGATGCAAAAGTCAGAACTAGTCAGGTAAATATTTAAAACATTCTTTGCCTATTTGTGAAAATCATTTTGAGAGACATTTCTTTCGTAACAAGCATAGCTCTTGTTGACTTTTATAGTTTCTGTTCATTGACTTCAGGCCAAGTTTATTATGGTGTTGGGCTCTGTTAGAAGAGAAAGCTCATCCTTTCTGGAACTGCTCTTTGCCTTGGGCTGACAGCATTTCTAGGCAGCCCTGCCAAAGTATCATCACAGACTAAATATCCAAACTTCCTAGTTGTTTTTGCTACTGTTTTTATTTTTAGTAAGTATTTTTTTTAAAAAAATTTTGTATAGAATATACACTCTAGAAATGTTGTAGTCTCTGCCCTATTCTGCAGTGCCAATTTTCTCATATTTAATGTTACTACAGAAGGTGACAGTGCATAGTGCATTGAAGCCAGGCATTAACCAGTTTCAGCTCTTGGTCATCACAGCCTAGTTGAGCAGGTGGGATGGCATTACAGAGCACCATCTCTTACACAGGGTGTGTGAGTGCATGCAGGAGTATCAAAAGTAATTAGACTGAAATTAGATTAGCCATCAAAGAAGAGATTTAACCCTTGGAAGCCTTGAGCTGACGATATCTTGTGCAGACCTGTTTCATTTGTAGTGTAAATGCATGATCATTCTATGATGCAGCTACATCCAGGACATAAATGACCTATAGAAACATTCAATATGAAGAATGGTGTGCTTTTTTTTTTTCCTAAATCCTCAGATCCTTTAGATTCTAAAAAAGTCAACTGTGAAATACTTTCCCTCTTTACAAATTAAGCCTCACTGAGGCTGTGATAAAGAAAGATACTTATTTGCATCTCTACCTCTCAAGTGGAACCAGCTTCAAAATTGGCCCAGCTCTGAGCAGGGCTTAGACCTTGAGAGGTCTCTTTCAGCCTAAATTATTCATGTTTCTTTAAAATATACGGATAATTCTTCATGATCAGTTTTAGATCTGCTGACATCAGAGAAGACAGAATATTTAATGTATTGAATCACAGCCTTGTAAATGATGCAGAGATTCAACAATGATATAGAAACATAATAGTGCACATTTATTTTTATTGACTGTATTTTACAAACAAGTCCTTAACCACCTTTGGAAGTCTCAATACAAATTCATCATACCCATTCCATTCTCTACTCCTCCTACATTATCCATACTCATACATTCTGTATTCAATGATATTCGGAGTGAACAAACTCATTATTCTTGCTATTCCAACTGATGAAAAATGAGAACATTTAGACTATCTGGCAGTGATTTTGTAGCCACAGCACAGCTTCATGTTATTTTTGGTGTTGTCAATATTGTCAGTGCTAGTACAGCCTGAGGTCAGGACTATTAAGTATAATAAAATCCATTTGTAGAGGTAAAGTATGAGAAATATAAGCTATTAATGCCCTACTTTGAAAGATTGCATGATGCTCAGGTAGCTCCTTGTCTTTGTCGAAAGAAGGGAGCTCTTCTGAAAGTCTGAAATTCACTCTCTGAATAGTCTTGTCAAGGACCTTACAAGTTTTAGGAGTATTTTGCTATCAATCTAAAGTTTCATTTCAGTTTCAGAACATTTTATAGATTACTGATGACTTATTTTAGCTGTTGGATGGATTAAACATCTTTAAAAGCTTTGTAGGGTACCAAGAGAAGCTGATTATAAAATTTTTCATGAGAATAATTTTTCAGATGCAAATATATTTACAGACAAATCAAATTTGATTTGTTTGTTTGTTTGTTTGGTTTGGTTTGGTTTTTTTCTGGTAAAGCTTGTGCTCATAAAGAAACACATCTAGCAGGCAAGGTAAAGCAGTAAACCAAACAAGAATAAGGCAACACAAGACAGTGAATATATCCATATATCAAGCAGATTTGAGCAAATTTTATCCTGTGTTTTCACTGTGTTTAGCTGGGATTTTTCTGGTTAGTTCTAATATGTAGATCTGACTTATTGAAATGATGTTTCTTCAACACACCTGAAAAAAACCTGAAAAGGGTAGTGCATCACCTTAACTTCGTGCTGTGGTGCAGGAAATGTGGGCACTTCATTGGCCTAATTTAAATAAGTTGGTGTCCAACATCCTAAAAGAGCCTTAAAGGGTTTTATTGGAGTGTAGGGCAGCACAGAAGAGGCAGGTGAGCTTTCCTCTTCTCAGAAAGTGATAGAAATACAAATTACATGGAATAATGCCATGCTGCTCACATCTGGAGGAATAAGAAATGACAGCTTCCAGACCAGTCTCCAGAGAACAGCAAGTTTGTCCTTATTTGCACCCTTTGTTTTCTGCTGCATTAACCAAGGAAGCAGATATGGAGAGAATGCAATAATGTTCAAATCCTACTACTGAAAGAGAGATTTTTTGCTTGACTGATGGCTTGCAGATTTGAGGTTGGTTCAGAGTGGCTCGAGGCCACCAACATTTAACATAACAGCATATTTTTGTGAGTTCAGGATTCTAGTCAAGTGGTGATATTATTTTCTACAAGAAAACAGGAGGGGAAAATAAAGGCAGACAGAAACATTAAGGATTTTACTGCTTTGTGTCAAAAAACTTAGACAAGTTTAATGATAAAGGAGAGAGGAAAGTGAGGACAAAAATTTTAAATTTTGTGTCACAGAAAGTGTGGAGAGGAATTTGAAGATGAAGTGCTGTAACTGAATTGACTATCAGAAAACACAGAATAAAGTAAAAGACATTATATGAGGTGGCTTGCAATTGTGTAATCCACTGATACACATCACTTAGTTTTGGTACCATTTCCACTCTTTCTACCCACTTTCATCTGAACTCAGTTTAAATTAGAGTAACTTTTAGCTCTCTGCTTTTCTCATACTGATAGAAATATACAGCTGTGTTTATTAGGTATGGTGCTTTCTTTCTCTTAGCAGTATTCATGTTTGTTAGACAGTGTTAATGCTATGTGGTTTATTCTCCCCTTGTCTGCTCCGACTGTAAAGATTTGGTGTTGAAGCTGTTTGATTCTATACCTGCATAAAGGCTGATCAAAATGGGTGGGCTAGACTTTAAGTGTTGTTGAAATACATAACCATTAGTTTTAACTCTAACAACTGGAGACAGTTTTTAAAAATTTGTGGCACTACAGCAGCATAAACCACAGCTGTTAAAAAAGTTAACTTTGAAAATCTATGTATTTTTTATCTGGCAGCCCACGGAAACTACAAAGTCTGCTTCCCATCCAATCACTGGAGAAATACAGGTAAATATGTTGTTTTTGCTGTGTAAATTGTTGTTGATATTGGCCGTGTTTTTCTGTGAAATAGGTTTGCAGAAAACTATCTCCGTCAATTTATTTCTTATTCAACTCCTATCCCTTAAAATGTCACTAATGTAAGTCAGTGTTTGATATTTGCACCTGTCTTTAATGTTGGATCATGAAATACTGCCAGAAGAATGGAAAACGCTCCTGTTCCCAAAGGCACTAAAAGGAAAGTTAAATTTGTTCTTAAATTCCTTCATCTTTGGCCACTTATTGTGGTTTTCCTTGGAAATTCTCAGTCTGTTTACATGGAAGCAAGAACCGCTGTGTGTTTCTTATAGTGCAGTGTATTGGTTTCCATGCCATACCAAGTTTATGGTTATCCCTTAGGTAAATTGACTTCAGCCTTTTAAAACACTCAAAAAGAGAACAGCATAACAACTGAAGCCTAACTTCTTGTAGATTTCTGGGGTTTTTTTTCCTGTTGATTAACCTCTTTCTTCTATGTCAGTGCTAAGAGTCTTTCCATAGTATTATAACATCCTGGTCAGACTTGGCCTCCAGGTAGATAGGATGTGTGTAATTAACACTCAATAAACTGGCTATTATTCAGAATAATATCAAGGGTCCAAATTTCCTTTGCTTTTTCCTGATTGGAATATGGGTGTTTCCCTTTTTTTCAATGTGATGATCTAGCATCTCATTCTAGGCAGGAGAGAGAGACAGAGACTTCTGAAATGTGTTTATTTGGAGGGAGCACAGAGGTCTAAAGCTCATTTTATTCAAAGGATTTAGGAGATATTGAATCACTCAGAAAGTAAAAGTAACAAATAACCCTACTGTGTTTTAATGCATTCACTAGCTTCAAATCAACTATGACAAACACCTTGGCAACCTTATCATCCACATCCTTCAGGCAAGAAACCTTGCTCCCAGAGACAACAATGGTTATTCGGACCCCTTTGTGAAAGTTTATCTTCTTCCAGGGAGAGGGTAAGTGTAGGACAAATTTTAACCTAAACTTTCCTTTAGTTTAGGTTTGCTACGTGTCATTAATAAGCAGAACTAAGAGTTATTGCTACAGAAAATCCAGGTGCAACACCAGCAAAAAATGGTGGATTTTTAATACAGAGTCAAATTCTATTCCCAGGAGAATATACATACTTTGCTAATAACCTTAGGAATTTTTGATCATTCCTGTAGATATATGGGGGTTTATTTCATGTTTCCTTTTAAAAATTACAATATCTGTAAAAATATTTAAAACAACAAGAGTCTCAATAGAAATACACAAAATTGATGCAATACTTTCTGTAATACAGAAAGCTGCATTGTTAAGTTTAATATGAGCTTCAGCTCAAGACAATCTGAATTTAGGATTGATTTGCAAACAAGCAAAATTAAAATACCTGAGAGAGATTTAAGGTTGCAGTATAAAAGCCATGAAATACTGTCCAGAAAACAATTTCTCCATATGTATTTTATGATGATTTTTTTTTAAGATTGAAGATATGATTTTAGAAATACTCCTAATTTTGTACCCAATGGCTATACAAGTCACTAATGACTTTTTCACAGATAAATGATTTTTTTGACTCTAATTACAAATAGCTCATTATTACTTCCTTTAAAAGATATGTTTCTGTATCAGAAATATTATTATTTTTTCCCTAATGTTACAGAATATAACATTATGTATATGTAGAATGAATAAGAATACATGGCTATAATAATGCTGCTGATTTCAGTGAAACAATAGATATATCTACAATTAAGCTGATGGATCAGACTCTATATTGCAAAGACTAATTCCTGAAAACTCCCCTACTTGTGTAATAATACTCATACTAAAAGACTCTTAAGATAGGACAATGCAAACAAAAATCTGTATTTCTGTTCTACCC
This sequence comes from Argya squamiceps, assembly GCA_037834095.1. NCBI lineage: Eukaryota > Metazoa > Chordata > Aves > Passeriformes > Leiothrichidae > Argya > Argya squamiceps. The sequence continues at coordinate 9,221,158 of JBBMKD010000053.1, forward strand.
AAACTAACAGGAAAGTGGATGCTCAGGTCACAGTTCACCATTGGTGCATGGGCAAGCACCACTAAATACACGAGTGGTACAAATAAAGCCACACATTTTCTTTTGTGGCTTGCTAATTCCAGCTATACTGTATTCAATATTGTTCAGTAGCATTGGGTCCAAAACTATTACTGAATGTAATGGGAAGAGGTGCTGAAGCTTGAGTTTTTAAATGTACCTAAGTCTCTTGTAAAATGTTTGTCAAATTAGTGGGAATTTTGCAGGTATATTCACTGATATAGAAATAAGACTTTGAACTAAAGCCATGTTCATCCAATAAAGTATCAGTTTAAACTTGTTGCCAAGTTATGAAGAATTGGATTTTAGTTTTGTTTGGGTTTATTATTTTAAAACGTGCCACTGTCACAGTTTTGCATGTAACTTGGGTCTTTAGACAATAATGAAAATGAAGAGCTTCTTAAAAGTCCCAGACTTGTTTCTGGAAGTAGAAATGTGGGTTGCTACTGAATAACTTTTATTTGTAATTCAGTCCATGCTAGACTTCTTATTCTTCCTAATGCCTCTATTTCCTTTGATTCTGATACTAGAAACTACCCATAATTCATGTTTTCTTCCATCTCTGTTCTCATTTTCTCTTACACTGCTTCCTCTGTGTTCCTAACTCTGTAAATTCTGGATATGCAGACAAGTCATGGTTGTCCAAAATGCCAGGTAAAGTGTACTGTCTTCCAACTTTATTCTTTCATTTTTTGTATGCATGAATGGGACAATGAGCCTGTACATTGAACTACAAATTTCTCTAGAGTTCTGATGGCATGAAACTGTGGTATGGTTTTGTTTTTCATTTACTAATTAGATCCTTTCCAGGAGCTGGAAACAAGTAGTTAATGCTCCTTGGTGCAGTATTAGTCTAAGGCCAAACTCTGATGACAAGCAAAATGTCTTTTGAGATTTGGAATAATTTGGTTCAGAGATATCTAAAATTCATTCTCACTCACTGAAAGTTGAAAAATAATTAACTGTGAACCTGTATCAAGATTTTGAGTGGTGGTACTGCCAAAAGAAACAGGCCCTGTTTGGTAAAGAAATGGAATATTTTTCTCTATTTACCATGCACCGTGTACAGACATTAAAACCACGTATAATTCTAGATAATTGCCCAGATGGACAATTAAATCTGCTTGACCAGATTTGTGGTCAAAAACTTAAAATTTACTTATTGAAATTAGGAGTACCTTTTTGTCCCAGAAACATAAGGCAAAGTTCAATTCTCAAGACATGCTAATATCAGCCCAGGCTAAACACATAAGAAATATTCCATCCCAATTTTAAATTTGTTTAAAAGTAATAACCTGACTAAACAAGTGAGCAGATTAATTCCAGTAAATAGATTTCTATCATCTCTCTCTTTTTTAATTACTAAAATTATTTAATGAATGTGTTAAAATTACACATTTCATATGTCTATTCCATTCTAATTTTTAACACATGCTTTTTTCGTTGTACTTAAGGCATTTTATTATATATTAATAAATTAGTAATTAAGGAATAATTACTAATATTACTTAATTACTAATAATAATTAATTAATAACTTATTACTAATAATTACTTAATTACTAATAAATTAGTAATTAAGGAATCAGAGAGAAAATGTAAATAAAAGAGATATGCAGTTTGTATCTTTTCACAAAGTATACTCTTTGAATTTAAAATGCAAATTATTTTATATTAAGTGACATACTAGTGACTGGTTTAATTAATGCATTTTATTAAAGCATCTTCATCTGTTAATCTGTGAATTGTTAATCTGTTAGTTGTTGGGGAGAAGGTGTATCAGGGGTATGAAAACTTAATTGTTTGCCAGATCCTTCCCTCAGAAGCCTAGAAACCTTCATCCAGCTTAGCCTGGTTCTGCAGCTCCCTAGAAGAGGTCGAGGTCTCCTGCCTCCCTCTGCAACAGATACAGACCATAGATTACATGGATGTGGGATCAGCTCACCCTTACAGTTTAGATCCAAATATTCCATGGAGTTCACTGGGAATATTTCAGAGCTGCCATGTTAACAACAATTTCATCTTTTGCAAGCTCTGGAACTCAACACTGCATGAATCACCTTCTCACATACTTCAAAAAAGAATCAGAAACTTTGAAAAGGTGATGAAGTTCTACTGTTGCAAAAGGAGATCCAAGTAAGGAAAGGGAATGTTGGTGACATTTTCTTGGCTGAGTGTGCAAAGGATTTTTTCCCACTTTCTTCAGGAAATGAAAGTATATCAGTTCCCTAAAACCACTCAATCATAGGACATCTAAACAGGATGTTCTAGGCAGGGGATGCTTTTCTCACACCAGAGAGTGAGAAAAGAAGGCTACTGGGGTGCTTTAAAATTTTAACTGCATTACTTAATACTATTTGCCATCAAAATCTTATTTCAAAGTGGATCCAGATTTTGTATTTCAGCTTTCTTTCCAAGATATGGAAAGAAATAGCTTTGAGTGAGTTTCTTTTTCATATGATCTTGGTCCCCCAAGATTTTAAATCACCCTTGCCATTCTGTGCTATGGCTGATAGAACTCTGGAGAACTGCTGCTTTCTTCTCATAAGCAGAGGTGAACAGATACTTTGTTTCACGGGTCCCAAAACCCTTCACATTTTTCAATAAACTGAAGGACAGTGGATACCAAGATTTCCAAGAAAATAAGCAGAAATATATGGAATGACTAGACAAAAAAAAAAAAAAAGAGGAAAAACAGCTGCTTTCACTTCAAGATATCAGGCTAGTAGGCAGCCTGGATAGGGCCACTTCATTTTGGAGAATAAAGCCACTCTGCAATCTAGATTAATTAGATGGGATCACTGCACAGCAGAATTGAGTTTATAAAGTGAAATTGCTGGTGCTGATGCCCCAATATTGACATATGTATGCCAGTAAAGTCCATGTATCTTTCACATAACCATAAATCAGAAATGTTCCAACCTGGTACCAGGTATGGAACTCAATAGTGACTGGCTGATTAAATGTGTTCCTGAGTGATCCTTCTCAGTTCATCTCATATGAAAGGAATTACTACATTCAGTCTGGGACCATGCCACAGTGTGAACCAAAACAGTTAAATCAGAAGTGAGAATAGTACACTACCAAAAATTATTGTAAGGGAACAATAAAAGAGTCTAATATGACATATATAAGTTATTTTGTGCCATTTAGTCTTAATGCTGGAGAAATGTCCTCGGAAAATTTTGTTTAGCAATAGATGTAGCAGGTATATACTTACTGATTGACAAAAAGAGTTTCTTTACCTTAAATCTTGTGGGTTCTTCAAAGTATTGAAAGATCCTCATATTCTCTTACCCAGAGTTTTTAAGTTGTCCATTAAAATTTATGTTAAATTAAAATTGGAATGAAAGCAAATCTAACATCAAAGCTCACAGAGCTAGATGAATCTATATTCTGTTTGAGATTAGTGTATTGCTTTCTCCACACTCAGGAAATGTAAAGTACAATATAAAGCATTAGTGAATCTTTTTAAAAACAGATTATACAGCCAAATCTTTGTTCTTGGCTATTGACAAAAAAATAAAAAAAGTGATCCTGACGCCCTTTTATGTTTCTTGCCAGTAGAGTTAGAGGGGTAGGCAGAGAACGGGATCAATAAGAAATTAGTGTTTCAATCATTAACAGGATATTAGTTACTTTATGGCATTCATTAAATGTGTTTGTGAGATGGGATTCCTGTAATTAGAGATTGCAACCTATAAATATAATGAATTTGTGCTACTTTAAAGTGCTAATGGGATGGTCATGGAAAAGAAATCAATGCATAATCACATCAATTTAGGATCAGAGCCCAATACCTACAATGAGAGGACAAAGTCTATGTGCATGTGCTGACTGATGCTTTATCCTGAAATGGTTTTAGGCAGAGCAAGCCTGCTAAAGAGTCAGGAGATGTTTTAAAATACTATCTCAGAAAAGCAAAAAGCATACCAAAGAAAACATTTCAAAGGCTGTCATTGTCCTCTCATAACCCTGAATTGTTGCAGAAATGGAAGATACAGCTCTTTTCTTTTTCTGGTTTTTGGTTTGTGGGTGGTTTTTTGTTGTTGTTGGTTTTTTGGGGTTTTTTGTTTTGTTTGTTTGTATTAGAGCTGAAAGAAACAAAAAATTGCTAATGTAATGTTTTATTCTTTTGTTCAAATTCAGTGCTGAGTACAAGCGGAGAACTAAGTACATACAGAAAAGCTTGAATCCTGAGTGGAATCAGACAGTCATTTATAAAAATATCTCTGTGGAGCAGGTGCGTGACTGGTGGTGCTCTTCAGTGCCATTTGCTGCTTTGCTGTCTGCATGGTCTGCAGTGCTCATTGTGAAGGAAGCAGTGCTGCTGGCAATTCTCTGACCCCCTGTAAATCTTGCCAGATTTAGGAGAAATTCTGAATTCTTTCCTTGCCTCTCATGGAGCTTACTGTGGAAATACTCATTTCTTGCCCTTCTACTCATTAAAGTGGTAATTTGTGAGGATTACACTCTCATGTTATAAGTGCACATGTGACAATTTAAAAAGTGATAACAGAATAAATTAATGAGGGGATAAATTAAGACATAATTTTCTGAAGTTGAAATCACAGTCACACCTTGTTCCAAAAGCCATGCAAGCTCACATAAAGCACAGTTCCTACCACTTTTTAAAATATTTATAAAACATTTTTAGATTTATCAGCAATTTATATCAATATCTTGAGATATGATTCACATGAAAAAAATTAGAAGATATTTGATTTTCTTTGCATAGAAAGATTTAACTCACATCTTGGAAGGATGTCTGCAGAGTCTTCTCTGTTTCTTAGTGGCTTCTTAACTCCAACTGTGCTTCTGAAGCAGTAGGAAGCAATTGAGTCCTCTACCCCTTCATCTCTCCTCATGAAAGGACATTTTACCAACTTGAAAATTATATAAAAGGCAAAATAATGATAATTTCAGGGTTTTTTAAATTATGAAGTATGTTTCATAGAGTATTGGATTTGCATGCAGTCCTGAATCTTTTTGCCTTTCATTCTGTTTTGTTCTTGAACTTTCAACTTCACTTTACAATGCCATTTAATCTTTCAGTACTTTTAAAAAAACCCAGAATAACCAGGCTCTTTAGTGAATAGATTTCCCAATGCTTTTAATATTCTTCTCCATCACAACCCCAAGATCTCAATACAATCTTCGCAATTTAAAATTTTGGTTTTTTCCTCTTCTCATTCATAGATTAAGATACTCATTTTTGCATGGAACAAAACCCTTCCCACAGAGGGATTTGCCTTGCTGTTCATGTAATCTACATATGTAGACTAAAGAGGCAGTAGCTCAGATTTACTTCAGAGGTGTCCTATTGTAGGTAGTGGTTTGATGGGGTTTTCTCACTGCCTAATGCAGGCTTTTATGAATGGTAGCTATTCGACAATTAAAGCATCAGAAGGAAACCACACTGATATTTGCCTAGCTGCAATATAAACACCAAGTCGTCTTGGTTTGGTGAAAGGGTTTGGTAGGTCTTTACAATATTTCCAAACTCAGCTTTTCATCTAAGAAAGATTCTTCGGTTTTCTTACTTTGCTTGGGGGTTCTGCTGTGACATTCACAGAGCTGCTGTTAAAGAGTGCTGGGGCATTGTAAACTCAATGGCTGTTCGGTGCTTTGCAAACAGATAGTGATATTAATCTACAATTTCTTGGACACTGATTTTAATGACAAAAATAAGTCAGCTTTTGGACCATTATTTGATGAAATTTGCCTTTAGTTTCCATTTTTGCTTTCTGCTTGCAAATCCCCTCCTTTTCCCTTCCTCTGAGACTGTTATGGAGTGTTAATGGTTTTAAGTGTGTAAACTTTATTTGAGCACCTCATATCTTTTATACTTTGGCCTCTTGTCACACAGAATTGTGTGCAGAGAACACTGTTTCCTTCTATACCTTTCCATGGCCTGTATCTACTGCTAAGATACCCGTGTGTGTGACTTTGCTCCTAAAACATTCCATGCCCTGGCTTAGAGAATCCTCAGTAAAGCACATTTCTAAATCAAAAATAATTCAATGCTGATGATAAGTATCCTCTACTGTCTGAAGAACTCTCACCATGTAGGAGACCATCATTTGTACTCATAACCTTCACAAATCTATATTTCAAAATAGTTATGGATATAAATAGAAATAGTAGACAATAATTGCATTAGACTGAGAATAGGTGTTCTGTTCACCAAACAAACAAAACTGCATCACACACTGTTACACAGAGTTAGGAGTCACATTCAAACATAAATTCATTAATTTTTGTATACAGTATTTCTTCAAAGAAACATCTTCTTTCCCCCATGTGTTTTTTCTCTCCATCAAAGCATGCGTTGCTTGCAGACAGCAAAAAAGTATTATTAAATATTTCCTAATATGGTTCTTTTAACGTCACTGTCTAGACTTTAGCTGGTTGTACATTTTTTTATTTTCCTTTTCTCTTTCATAAACCAGCTGAAATTAAAGTGAAAATAATTATGGGAGATAGATCACTCCTTGAAATGAATAATCATTTCAAGGTTGGAATGATTAGTTTTATCACATTTATAGCAAATTTTACTTTGACAGTTGGAAAAAAACCCTGTGACTATTTAGTAATTTAAGGATTTTTTAAAAGTAATAAAGTGGAAATAATTACAATTTGAGAGGAAGGCTGACTACACATATTACAAATGTTGTGCAGTAATTACTAATTAATCAAGTCCAATACCTACTTAGAGCAAGAAAGAAAGCATTAGAATAATTTGAGGAAAAGATTATAAAAGATGTAAGTTCTGTTGCCGATGAGGCCATTGGCATATTGTATGACCACACTCTAAGGTTAGTTTTCTTTGCCTCAATTTCTTACTTGCCAGAAAGCAAATAAAAGCATTTACTTATATGAACTAATTCCATAAAGCAAATAGTTTTGCTGTAACTTATGTCTGTAATTTGAAGGTAATATATTTAGAAAGAGTAATATTTTCAAAATCCTTGAGTGATGTGGAAGCCTGTTTCTTATTTCCAAAAGTAGGAAATCCTTTTGTATGAATCAGTAAGATGTTGGTATTTAAATCTTACTTAATATCTAAGACAAAAGAAAGTAAGTTCCTAAGTGACCTATAAAAAGTCTTTTTGTCCTTGTACTTTGGTACAAAGTACAAAGAGAACAATAAAATGTTAAATATGAATGTAAACAGAAATAACTGTAATGGATTACCTAATACATTAATTTCTACTCATCAAACATTCTGACTGAAATTACAATATTTTGTTTTATTCCTGAACTAATTGTAGTATTATGCTTTTAACATAGAGGAAAAACAAGCTGCATTAAAAGTATTTGTTTCCTAATGGAAATCTTAGTATAAAATTTTCAAGGAATATGTGTTAAATATTTTAAGTAGTGCATATTTAGCTGCACAGGCAGACACTATCCATAACATCCAGACATTTAAAATGAGAAACAAGCCCTTCTGTGCCTCTGAGGTTGGTTATGCCTTCCATAAGAAACAAAAGGTTTCACATTGGCTGTTTTCTGCAAATTCCTTCATTTTCTTTAAAATATGACTGTCCATAGACAGCCTAAAGCTAACTGGAGTTCACATGCTGTAATGTGCTTCTAGGTGGATTTATTTTATTGTTATTTTTTTTTCCACAATAAGTCTGAAATCAGTAATTGTTTGGTAAGACTTCATTCAGAGTGTGTTTGGAACTCACGTGATGTTCACAGTATGCAGAAACTGCATTCCTTCTCTTTGTGACACTCATTTTCCTGTTGGTATATTGCCCACTTGCAGAAAACCATGGTCAGATAGAGGGTTCCTGCAACCCATTTCAGAATTGCTGTCTGTTATATTCCCGATGAGCATTAGAACTTCAGGATTCACAACCTAAAACTGATTGATGTGAGGCAGAACCTTTCGCTGCTGTGATGGCAAAATGGCTGCTTTTAAATTCAGCAGCAATTCAGTGCTCTTTGCCACCATAGCGGTACATAGATATATCTTCAGAAAAGCAGATTTTCCTCTGCTTTGAAACTCATTTCATGCACTCTGCCTAATAAAGGTCTTGCCATGGTTTTTCATTGTCATATTTTATAAAAGCTTTATTAAACTAAAAGGCTTAAAATAGATTTTGCAAAGTATAGAGTACTGTAAGTTTTCATCACAGTTTTATTATCACACTAGTGCAAAGAAGCTAGCAAAGCGTGGCTGCAGTTTCTGGAAAATCATTTCTATTTTCCCTTTCTACCATAAATTCTTCAAACTTTTGGGGCTTTTTTTCCCCCATTTCCTGGGTCTATACATTCTTCTCTCTGTCCTTGCACAGTCATCAAGAAGAAATCTCCTCTCAAAATAGCAACAAGAGTGACAATACATTTCTGAAAAGTATTTGTGCTATCCCTTTTTTAAATGGTAAAAAATACATATACTTAATAGAGCACCTAGCAGAAAATTATATCACCCAGGAAGCCAAAAACATCATGGACCAATGGGTGCTCAGCTCACTTTTTCAGGTTATTTTTCATGTTGCAGTTTAAATACTGTCTTGAAACAGCAAAGAAAAGGGTTTTTATTCAGTCAAGGAAATCAGCTTCAGAAATATTCTGTAAGCAATGTTCTAAAAATAATCTTTTTGTTCAAATTTTACTTTAATTTTTGCAGGATGTCTTTTAAAAGAATGCTGAAGAAGAATATTGCTTAATTATATAAGAACAAAACAGAAAGATTAAAGAATTGCTCTTGAATATTTTTTTAAAAAATCTTAGGTTTCAAGTCGTGCTGTTGCCTGCTTAAAGAGTATGTTGTTGATGCTAAAAATAGTTTAATTCCCCTTTGTGTGGGTTTTCCAGGATATGCTGATTTAAATTTTCTTTTCACAGACATTGGCTTTGCATAGTTGTGCATTTTTCTAAAGTAGGCTGGGAGCAGATGATATTCTGAATACATAATAATGAGATTAAATTATCACTTAAAGGAAATTGCAGGTTATTAGGAGCTGTCTTGGTCTTTTGCTGCATTAAACCAAGGGGCAAGGGAGGGAAATTGATGAGATCATGGTGCTAATAACACCAATGTTGTGGGTTCGATCCTGGATATGTAGACCATCCACTTAAGAGTTGCACTTGATGATCCTTGTGAGTCACTCCCAACTCAGAATATTCTGTGGTTCTGGAAATAGTCAAGAGTGCTTTCATTGCAAGTATATGCAATATGTACAATAATTGTTATAGCTTATCATTTTGAGCAATGACTCGATCCTTTGCTGTCCCTCTGTGCCCAGTAGCCAATTAATAAAGCAGTGGGTGACAGGTTGCTTCTGTTAGGATTACAACCTCAACTATCACATAAGAATTCCTCTTCTGAATTATTTTATGCAAGTATGTGAAGAGTCCTCTTTTTCTCAGTACTGCTTGCATTCTTCATTTTTAACTTCTCAGCCTAACTTTGCTGACACCCTACAACCCACAGAATTTTGTCCTTCTCTCTTCCAAGCCGCATGAATTCATTACTGCCTTTCCAGCCTTTTGCCCTATCATGGAAAATCAGTAATCAATCCTGCCCCTACATGTCCTCAGAGACCCCTGGAAAAACACTCAGGTCAGTCTTTACAATAAGGTCAACTGCTTTGGTCAACAGTTTCTCTGTCTTGTGCTGTCTTGTCATATAAAAAGAAGATTTGTTTCTTACTGTGGCCTGTAGAAGAGTGCTTGACAGAGCTATGGTGCTTAGCAAGATCTGCAGATAAGGGGTTTTGACAGCTGTCATTAATACCCAACACTGCAACTTGTCCACATGGCTGGATCACTTGCAGATTCTCACTGACTACACTGAATTCTGCAGACATTAAAGCCTGGTCTTCACTGATGAGGTTATGTAAATAGGGTGTTTGATATAATACACTTGAAATTCACACTCAAATGCACATTAGCCAGATGTCTGAGTTCAGACAGATCTGATGAGGAGAAAAGCTGCAGGAACAAAAAAATGGGGCCTTAAGAATCAGTTTGGCTCTTTTGTAGTGGACATAAATTCTAGCCAAACCAACTTGTGGAAATTACTTAAATAGGGCCAAGCACAAGCCTATCTGGCTTGATAACAAATACTAGCGCCAAATTATTTTTCTCAGAACATGGTTGATGAGAGGGTGAAAATTGCCTGCCTGTCACTATGAAAAAGGATACATGGAGGAAATTGTCTATAGAAACCACCATAAAGACTTGATCTGAAGTTTATGAGGTTAATTTTCCTTTTACTTGAATTGCAGCTCAAAAAGAAAACACTGGAAGTGACTGTCTGGGATTATGATAGATTCTCCTCAAATGACTTCCTCGGTGAAGTGAGTATCTTATTTCTTCCTCTCTGCTAGTAATAACTGCAGGCTGTTATTTGGAGACTGTTCTCTTTCAAGGTATGGTACATGTGATAAGTAAAACTTTCTTTTACATCCCAGTTTTACTGTTGTCTTCATAACAAATGGTCGTGATTTTTTTTTTTTAATTTAGACATGAAAGATACATCCCTTTTATCTTGGTTAACTGGGGGCAAGCTAATTTAGGACCCAAATAAAGGTTAATTTGCTGAAAATGAGTACTTTTTTGAGTGTGATATAGCAACAATATTCACAGTGACTCCAGGGGAAATTCTTGTTATGACTGAAAGCTGTTAGACTTGATTTTACCATAACATAGGAAGTCTGAGGAGGTATTAGTCTTTGTAAATGATTAAAGAATTAAATTCTGCCATCAAGCGATATTTTAGAACATGCACAAGTATCTTCAAGTATGAGCAATTTAGTCTTGCTAATCAGTCTCATTTTTAGCATTCTGAAATAGTAATGTCATTACCAAAGTATGACTGAAGGCAAAATCTAATCTTGAAATTATTAATAAATGAGTGCTCATGGGAAGAAGGCCTTCTCTTTAAAAGCAAATAAACAAGCATATGCACATATAATACAGAATTACCAGCAATAACTATGATATAAAAATAATTAAAGATGTAATTACAAATAAAGATTATAATTAGAAACAGAAGCACAGGAAAATTAATAACTCACACAGAGTAACTGAGAGTATCCAGGCTCATTCTACATTTGAATTCTGCAAAAAAGCCACACAGTTCAGCTCCAGTTCCCCTTTGTGTAACTAGCAAACTGAGCAATCAGTGTCACTATTTGAACAATTACTAAAAAAAAGTATAGGAAGCTGCTACATGATTACTTATTTCCTGCTTACTGTGTCCATATTCTTGTTGAGTTCAGCATGTTTGTCCAAATGCAGGGTTTTACTGAATGTTTACATCCTTGTTTTTTATGACATTTAGAAAAGGGATGCTCCAGCAACTGCTTCTACATGAAGATTTAAACCTTTCCCCTTCAAATTTTCTTCAACTCCTAGAACTATTTTTTTTTCTTTTGTGAAAGCAGTTATTCAGGGGAAAAAAGCAACTGTCCAGTGTATCTGAGCATCAGGATGTCCAGAGGAATCCTGCACCAAAACATCAGATGTGGGACATCCAAATTGTGCCCCAAAAGCTTGTTTGAATGGAGCCAGCAGCACCTGTGTGCCCCAGGGGAAAAGTGACACACCATGGTCCATATCCATGGAAAGTGAAACCTCTCCTCCTACAAAGCAGAGCCCCCAGCCTACCCTGCCTATTTGCAACAATCCTCAGCCATGTGATCTTCCAAGTAATTTTCAAAACTTGACTAAAAACCACAGCAGGGAGCATGCCAAATAATTAATCTGTTAATATTAAATATAGGTCTAACCAGAGAGACCAAGCCAGTTCATAGACAACCTATACAACTAAAAGGAAAAAAAAGAAAGGAAAAAGGCTTTTAGCCTGGAAACAATCAGTTGTTGGGAGATTTCCCCATCCCTAAACTTGAAGAGGCTTTCCTTAATTCAGGGTCTTGTAATAAAGTGACAAAAAAATTGCCCTGAGGCAATTGAACACTTTATGTGGCTAGCAGTTTTAAAACTTCTCTACCTGACATTAGTTTTAACCCTCTCACTTCAGAGCCAGATGCAAAGCTATTTCTGACCTTCCTTCCTTCAAGACTCTGTGATGAATTTCAGTACTTTACATCCCTTGGCCCTCTCAACTGCAAGCTTGTTAAGGGAGGAAGGGTCTTTATTGGTGCCAATGCTCTTTTTTTTTTTTTTCACTTCTATTTTTTTTTAAAGAAATTTCACGGAAGTCCTACTAACAATAAAGGTGGCTTAGAGCTGATTTCATCTACAATGTTTGGGGGGGTTTTTAGCCAGTTTATTTGTTTAATTCCCACATTACCATTGCACCTCCTGGATTTTTCCTTAGTAATGTTTAGATGCCTAAATGGTCTGTTGAATTCTATTACTTTAGTGAAGCACAAGAGTAACTCTGTTTTTTTCTTTTTGTCACTACCTCTGCATATGTGGATTTTTTAACTCAAGAAGCATGAGTCTCATATTATTGAAGACCTAAACAAAAACAAATATGCAACTTTTTCCCCTCTTAAAAACACTGATAAAAGGCAGAAAATGGTACTGCTTGGTTCTCCTATTAGAATATGTCTGTACAGAGGCAGAATGGCTAGATATCTTTTTAATGTCTTTTTACTGTAGCTGTCAAGCTAGTGCTCACAGGCTGCCCTCTAAACTGCCCAGTTGCCTTTGTGTGGAGCTATGCCATAGTCAAAGGACTCAGCTGATAGTCCTCACTGAGGTCCTGGTGAGAAGACATATTGGTTCAGACACACCCATATTGTTGAAATACATTTTCCACACCCAGCAGGTGCTTCCAAATAGGGAAAGAGTTTCAGTTTACCTTTAGACACTTTAGGAAGTTTTAACTAGAAGGTTCTGTGTTTTTCTCATTGTAGTTGGCTCAGCACCAGCGCAGGAGCATGGATTGGGCTCTGAGAGTGTAATTCAAAGCCTGTTTGTTAATTTCATTGGCAGCAAACCAAATAGTCCCTCCTCAAACATTCAGTATTTAGGAAGGAGCCCAAAGAAAGAAAAGGGATTTTTGAAGTGTTTCTAGCAGGGTTTTCTCAGATACTTGTGCATGTCTTTTCATTTGTTTTCTGTAACGTTTGTTATTTTGATATTTTTCTTTATTAAACCTTTTGCTTTACAAAACACCTCTGAAGAGCAGTCTCGCTGAAATTATTTTAAGCCAATCTGCGAGGGCTGGACCCTCAGAGATTGATGCATTTATACGTTATTTATAAGACTCTGGCCACGTGCTAACCTGTATCACAATATGCTACTGAATCTGAATTTGGGGTCACAGCATGCTCAGAGAGTCCCGAATCTGTCAGCACAAAGCCTTATACCCTTCACTTATACACTTGATTGCAACTTCTGACAACACAGCTCTAGTCTCTTCTGCTGTATGCAGTCATTAATAGGTCAGATACAGATATATCATACTTTGATTTATTTGTAGGTATTGATCGAGTTATCCAGCATATCTCAGCTTGACAACACTCCTCGGTGGTATCCTCTTAAAGAACAGAGTGAAAACGTAGATCATGGGAAATCTCATTCTGAAAAGAGTAGCCAGCAATCTCCAAAACCATCTGTCATCAAGAGCAGAAGTCATGGAATCTTCCCGGACCCCTCCAAGGGTAGGAATGACTTGGTGCACCTGATATGAAATATTTTCCCAGATGATGTGTAAAACTTTGCTATGTGTAAGTTCTAATAGAAAAATAAAGATACTGGTATGAAGTTTGTATACATTTTTATTAAAAATCAATTTATCTCTGTGATTAATTAGTTGGAGACAAGGCTTAAATTGTCTCAATCTTGCCAGCCAGTTTACCGAGTAATTATGTCCTTAAAACAGCAGCATACAGACTCTACATGCTTTACACATCTGCTATAGATTCTGTGCGCTTTTCATTTTCTTGATAGCCTTGGGCAAACTCAATACATATTTAGCTTTCTATTTTTCATGTTCCTTAAATATTCTATGGAATTTTTTTCTTCTAAAAATGCCACATTAATATTTTATAGAACAACAATTATGGTGCAATACTGCATATGCATTTCCAGTCAATGATAATGGATTGTAGCACATCTCAGCTGTATTGGAAATCAGTGAAGCCAATACAGTAGAAATATACTAATGTTTACAAAAGCAGAATTGATCTCAGTGTCTCCTGCTCCAAGAAATTTAGTTCTAATTCTTTTTTGTATACTAAGTAGTCAGTGGACAGGTGCTCTCTTAAAAAACACTATGTGTCCTAGCAAAGCAAAAAACATTCCATCTACAATCCAGATGAGAGCCCCAGAGGGACAAGACTCTGCTCCATCTCCTCTCCATTTCTCTGTATAACATTTTTCCAGGGACTGGTTGCTATATAAGATGTCTGTCTGAATTAGAGGTAAGTATAGAAGATATTATAAGTTAGGCTATGATTTTCCTGATGGCATTATTCAGGACAAAATGACTACTTGCATTTGCTAAGTGCTTGGTACTGGTGTAGGTGATGCTGCTTAGCCTCAGCATACTAGAGAGTAGAAACTGAAAAACACTATGCCATCATTCCACAGGAGGTCTTATTCACAGGTGATAAAAAACCAATACTAAATAAATTATTCCCTGGGCCAGGTAACAGTGGGGAAGTATAAAACAGTGCTTCATAAGAGTTTCCTAATCGTGATGTATCCTGATACTTTAAATGGAAAGGCGCAGCTTAATCTTTGTTCCTTGTTCTGGAATTCAGCTAGAAAGAACCAGTCGAGAGAAAGAGAACGAAATTGTTTGTTTTTTAATAAATGCAAGAGTTGTACTTCTTCATTTCCCTGGTAGACATGCAGGTTCCCACCATTGAGAAATCCCACAGCAGCCCGGGGAGCTCCAAATCCTCCTCTGAAGGACACCTGCGCTCTCACGGTCCGTCGCGCAGCCAAAGCAAAACCAGCGTCACCCAGACCCACCTGGAGGACGCTGGGGCGGCCATCGCCGCCGCCGAAGCCGCTGTTCAACAGCTCCGCCTCCAACCAAGTAAAAGACGCAAATAAATTCCTCAGCATGGCAGCTTAATGTTCATCTGTTGCCTTTTTCCCTGCTGGCCTTCCCCTTTTTCGGCTATTTTTATTTTTTTTTCTTCCTGTCCTTGGCACACTGTGCTCACTCTGTTCGATGTCTTTCTTTGTGTGCCTGTGTGTGGATACATATAATTACGATATACTCTTGTATTTAGAAGTCTTTTATTTGTTTATTTATTTATTTAATTTTGTAAAGACTGCAGTGAAACTGGCTGTTTCTCCATCAGTCCCTTCACTCATGGTCCACGATGTTCCATGGTTGTGCATGACTCACAGACAAGTCCATTGTGTCTTGATGTCACTAAATACCTACCAATGAAATAATCAAAACCTGCAAAGAAGCAACTGCCAGCTGTTGAAATTGCACATAAGACTGAGACCACATTAATAACAGGGTGTATCTATAGCAGTAATCATGAAGGACAGTACTATACACACAAAAGAAGATTTGAAGTTAAAGAAACTTTTTTTTAACTACATGGCTGAGATTTCTATTTTTGAAACATGTCTGTAAATATCTATTTTTTTTTTTTTTTGGAAAGGAAATATAAGGCAACCTTCTTTATATCTCAGATAAGATTGTAATAGTGATGAGCAGAACAGAAATACAATAAAAACATTAAACACAAATAAGCGCAAAACCATTAAACACACAGAGCCAGTAGCAACATCGGATTTCAACAATGTTGTCAAGTTAGCAAACTCAAAGGGAGTTGAGAGCTAAGTCAGGTGTCACAGTTCAATTTTTTGAGTAATTTTTACCATGGATTGATTAAGGGTCAAGATAGATTTCATCTGACAACTTCAAATAGGTTAATGAATTAAAACTATTCAATTCAAAAGGATTACTCTCCAGAGTACACTTCAGACCAGTATCATCTGATTGCTAGCTGAGGGTTTAGTTGATGGGAAATTAAATCTCTCTGACTGTGAAGTCATTGTGTTTGTCTTTAGGATTTGTTGATATGCCATAAACTCACCATGGTATAACGCAAAACTAGGGAAAATATTATTTCCTTTGTCTTCACTGTCATTAATACAGAAACAGCCAGTTTTGATACTCTTTAATGCTGTGCATGTGGTGTCTCTTTGGTGTTTGAAAACACTACTTACTTAAATACAGAAAAAAACCACTTCTGTTTGCATGAATAACATTTAAGCTGGTTCCATCTGAGGATACATACTCTGGGTTTCCATTTCACCCACACTGCCACAGCAGCACATAAAAGCGGTCAGTCTAATCATGCCAGGAAGCAGCACAGACACAGCATAGCAGGAGTCCTCCCTATTCAAAGAACTCAGTCTGACAATCTGCCTCCACCAGCCAATGACAACAAAGACCAAAGCCAACTAGCCCTCAGGAAAGTGATGTCTGATGGACCAGTCAAGCCTGAAGGAGGTGAGCAGAAAGACATGGTTAAGAAACCAACTACATCCCAAATACTTCTTGCCATGTCAACTAATTAATTGCGATATTTAATTATTTCTTTTACCCCTCCATTAAGTGCTGTAAATGTTAACATGAATCAAGAACTCTGCTTTATTTTTCCACCTATCAGCGCATAAATCCATAATGAAAAACTGTGCTAAGAAGCATTATGAAAAAACAAATGTGTGCACTTCCATTCCACTGGAGTACTTGGAATTCTGTTGAAAAGTAATTTAGCTTTGCTCATGTTGTTGCCTAATAAAAAGCATGCATCCAAGCTGGTCTGCTTAAGCATGATTGGACATTTCTTGTACTGTGACAAAAACCTAACTGCACATTTTTGTTTCTGAAAATGTAATTGGGAAAATGACAATTCCTGTTTCCTCTTCCAAGACAATTATCATGTCAATTAGTCATTAGCATAGATAATTTTTCAAACCACCAGTGGAAAGGAAAGGAGTTTTGATCCATGTATAGTTCAATCTCTTGATAATTTTCCTAGTAGCATCTTTAAAAATTATTTTCTATTTGTAGGCACCTGTAATACCACATATCACCAATTTATTCCCTCATCACAAATAAAGAGCCAGAATCTCAATCAGTTCCAATTGCCACTGTTCTTTTGACTTCTGGAGCATCTTGTTTATTTCCATGGAATCTGAGGGATAATCCAAATAAATGTACTGACTGAACTCCCAGATGTTCTCTTGTGCTGTAATCCCTTTTTAAGCTCTCAAGATTCATTGAAGGTTTTTCTGTGAACACCATTGCACACATTGGACAATATAAGCTGGATGAGAGGGGTGCAGGAGAGAAAAAGGAAATGGTACTTTAGGGAATATATTCTAAAGGCAACAAGTCATTCAGACAACTAGTGTGATATTAAAACAACTAAATAAAAAAGCAAAAGATATTTTTAAACATATTTAGAAATGACAAGGTTTTTTTCTTAGGAGAGCCTTTAGAATTCTTCCATAAATCCATGTATTTACACAAACAAACACTGTATTACTCTACAGCTCAACTCTAGACACTCAGCTCAGGCAGAGCCAGAGAATGTCTGTCATGGTGCGAGCTCAGGCATCCTGTCTGAAAGCTGCATACCACGGCTGGGGGGTAGACCATGCAAATCTAAATGACTCTTATGATCTTTTGAGGTGTCTGTTGAGTTTTATCACAAAGACTCATAGCCCTGTGGTGATGCCTTTTCACATGGACAGGTAATGCAAAACATTTTGCTTGTGATATAAGATTGAATTAAGGTTCAGATACAGTTTTATAATAAGGAAATAATGAGTGTGTTGGCTTCAAGTATCTGTGCCAACAAACTGTTATTCTATCTTCTTTACTTTAAAATTGCAAAAAGAATAGATACTGAAATGTACTTGGCTTAGCAATATTGGAAGCATCATAGAGGGTTATGGGAATAAGAGTCCACATTATAAATAATAAGAGTCCACATTACAATAATATGTAAAAAAGGTTAGAATTGTTATGAAGAGATGTAGTATTTTGTCTTTTTACTTCTGACAAATAAACACACCTGGTAACCTACACAATTTTCAAAAGTCTAGTTTCAGACCTGTGAGATGTTTTGGCTTCCCTTTTTTTTAACCAAAGACAGTTTGTCCAAATTTATTCATATGAGATGGGCCAGTAGTTACCATTTTGAGGTTAATGACTCTCATGACTTTTAGCAGGAATGAAAAGCAAGATGATTTCCTGGCAGTTTTGTGGAGTATGAAAGTGAAAGGAGATGAGTCTATAACCTCTAATGGTAAAAGCACCAAAGATACTCAAAACAGCTTCCAACTTATGGACTTCTTTGTGGGATGGAGAGATGATAAAGGAAGGAGAGATTTTTCCCTGCATTGTGAACTATGAATATTAGGGCAGCATCAGTTTCCAAGTCCATTCCTGAAGGGATGATGCATGTTTGTGGTACCCACCTCCATTTATAGCCTACTTTATTGGTATCTGGGAAAGAACATATTAGGAACTGGTTTTAATGACTGGAACTATCTTGGCAAGAAAGTAATTTTTTTTTTACTGTGTCTCAAAGCCCCTTACTAAGGAAGACATTGCAGATAATCTACTTTTTTTTTTTTTTTTTGCTTTGTTTTTACCACAGCTATTTCTCTGTGCATTGATTAAACAACAGCACCTTTTAGAGGGATTGGTTTTTTTCAGCCCAAGTACAAAATGGTGATGGAAATGATACTATGCTGTGAAGTCCTTCTATGCCTAAGATAACCCTCAGAAAGAGTGTCCTCCTTTGGTCTAGTCTCACAATACCTTGATTTTTTCTCTTGAATTGAACTGGATCTAGAAAAAACAACAAGCCAAACAAGGCAAGAATCCTCAGTCATTCTAAGAATGTCTCAGAGAAATCCTTCTCTACTTCTCATGCCAAAGACCCTTTCTATTGGGTCCATTTTGTCGGTTATTAAGTGTGTCTGTTGAGAAGTAACAAGAAAATCATAAACAAAACCAGTACCTATAGTATAAATAGCATATTTTGTGATAACAATGGTCTATCATAAGTTTTTTGAAGCCAGAAGTTGCAAGGGATCCAAGTTATTAAGGTGAAGATGCAACAAAAAACATTGGGTTTTGTTCAGAACCATTGTAAAATCCACCATTCAGCTACAGCAGTTAATTAAAAATAAACCCTGAAGTATAATTTTGTCATTGCCCATGAGAGATAAGAGTGTGATCTGCAAAGAAACCAACTGCATGCTACACTCTCCAATCACATCCCCCAGAGAGGAACAATAACATTTCAGAGCCAACTCTTTGAAGCCAAAATTGCAAGGGATCCAAGTCAGAGGAAGAGAGCAGTGCCTATGCTTGAGTTAATTTGATTTAGGTTTTGTGCAATATATGAATCATTTCCAGTTACGCATTCACATAAAATTAAGCACATTCCCTTCAACACAAATCTGTGTATTAGTTTATCCACCAGATGAGTCAGTTTTAGACACAGAGGGAATCAGTTCACCACCTTTTCAGTCAGTAATTTATCACACAGAAGAATCTTCTCATTATATGGAGTTTTCTTGGTAGGTCAGTTATGTTTTAAATAAATTATTTTAGAGTTCTTCAGATACCTGAAAAGTTGGAGATGTTCTGATGATTATCACCAATTTCCTGAATACATACATATGAAACAGTAGGTGTACTTGGAATATAATTTTTACTGATTTTATGCAAAAAAGTATTTTCAAACCTAGCTTATATATTTAAAGCTTTTATATTTAAAGAATTAATAACATGCTTATAGATTGAAATAACATGCTTTAGTTTTAACACCTTCCAATAAAGTGAAAAAGAAAGACAAGGAACAGAAGAAAACTTCAGCATCTGTGTTAAGCAGAAAGGTGCACTACCTCTGCCTTGCCATAGTAGAAATTTTAGCTTTCAAGACGTAAGTTCAGAGCACAAAAATAAAAGATATTGTTCATCATATAGTCAGCATTTATCTATATACCTGGTCATTTTTTAAAATCATACACTTTTCCAGGGACGTGTGCTCTCTATAGGGATGTAGTTTAATGGGTAAAATTTGATGGGCTTGTCCTTATTTGCACAGAAAAAGATGCCAGCTTTTTCCCCTAAAGGACAATGATTGTACAATAAAAAAATCAGTTCCTTTATTACATTAAAATATCCAAGGGTGAACAAAAACCCCATCATTTTATGACCAAATAGGAGAACTTGTAGAAATTTATTTTGAATCTTCATGACATCTTTGAAGAACAGTAAATTAATATTTAAACAGTAAATAGCTCAGTAAGTGAATTTAAGTCTCAACATCATTGTAGCCCTATACATTTTTATTCTTTCCAACAGACACTCATGAAAGAGAAGCTACAAGTCAATATGCTATTGCTTGTATATAATTTGTTGATGGATGCCGTAGGCAACTCCTCTTCTATTTGGCTCACATTAACCCAACCAAACAAGCAACGTGCCAACATATAAACACTGCTATACTCCTGACCTGAACTAGTTAGCAAATCTTAACGATCTAGAGAAATTGCCATGCGTTGCAGTTAAAGATCCAAACATACCTATTAATTTAAGGTAATACCAACATTATAATTCTACAGCAATTTCTGTCTAATTTTTAATTATGGAAAGGGTTTTTTTCAAGATTAAACCTCTAGTAATTTAAAATCACAACATTTCCTTAAAACGTCCTCTGACACATGTACCTGGTATTATTATTTTTTGTCCCTGAAAATGGTGGTGAGGAGGCAAAGGTGAGGAGGAGGGGAGAAAATGCAGCACCACAGCATTTCATGGAGAACATTTCCTCTTTTATGTTACCCATTTTCCTTCATGACACAACAGTTTTCCAAACAGTTGCATGTCAAGTGATTTTTCTGGTCAGAGGGACATCTTCTCTCAGAGCTGATACTGTTACCTAGAATACCTACAGTAGCAAAACTCTACATCACCATTTTCAGGATGGTACCCAATTAAGCCTATCAATTTAAACATCTAAAAGAATGCCAGTTTAAAACACTGTAGGTCAAAATATAGTACACCTGCTTATAACTGCCTTGAACCAGCAACTTTGACACAAGTTCACTTAAGCATCAACCATAACAGGTTAAACTACATAGAAATATGATGTGATGCCTGCAACTTTACAATACAGATATTGCCATCACTGTACAACCCATGACACAAATCTGAGCCAGCACTGTGTAATTTCCAGCCATTTAGCTGCAAGAAATTAAAATTGACATGAATTTTCCTTATCCTTAAGTTCTATTTACTGGCTTTATCGACAATGGAGTGAGAGGAAATTGATTCCTAGGTTATATAAATCTTCTGAATTGGACATGATTGTGGTTTCAAATACCTGCTTACTTGGGATCCCTTTTGGTCTATATTCATTTTCACACATTTAATAGGCAATGCCATGTTTTAATTTCCTACATTATTTTAGGATATTTCCTTCACACTTAAATAATTTATAGCCCAAAGCTGTTTAATGACTCATGTCACTAGTTCCCTAATTTCCAAGTTAAATGGACCTTCATGTTGCTACAAATAACAATTTCCAAGAATCATTATCAAAACAAGAACAGTTTGTCCCAACTCTCTGCAGATAGCAGTAATCTGAGGCTGTCTTTTTAACCTTGTTTCAATCTAATAGCTGGCCCATTTTGCTCTGGTTATTCCTGCTATTTACTCTTCCACCATTTTAAGCTGACATGTAATTTCAGAGAATTGCTGAGATTCTTCATTTGATAACTCTTATTTCAAAACTTATTTCAAAGATTCATTTCAAAAGTTTTTTTTTCAAAATTCTGTAGGGTAGACTAACCCTACAGAGTGCATGGAAAGTTATTTCATCTGAATTGCTTTCCTGGGTAAAGACATTACTTCAGCACAGTAAAGAAGTGTGTTGTTCCTCTGTTACTCAGCTCAAATGGTAAATTGCTCTGTAAAATGTTGTCTTGAAATTTCACAAAATATCCCTGCTCAGTGTGCAGTCAAATCTGTGTCTAATATACAGCTGTAGCTGAGATGGGTGAGATCATGGCTTGAAGTCCTGTTCTGTATGAGGGAGCATTAGATAAATAACCTATCTGGGCTGACCTGAGGTAGATGTGTTTGATCACCAGTTGTTTACGTATCCCCATTCTTTTGCCAGTTCACAAAAGCTGCAACAAGCAGTCCCAACAACAGTTTTACCCTGTAGATCCTAACAGAGAAAGCTGGAGAAGCTCTTGCTTTTAATGCTAGTGAATAATTTATAAAAACAAAAAAAACCGTGGCACTTTGAAGTTGGAGCACTTGAAAAATGAGGCTATTGGGAGTAGCCAGAAGGGCAGCCAAGCTTCTGCCAAAAGCCACTCTATGGGATGCCCATTCCTAATTTTCTGATGACCAACAGAAATTACACAGAGCAGATCGGTGCCTCCACATTCTCCCATGGGCTTGCATCCCTTTGAGAAGACTCACTCTGATGCTTTCAGCCTTTTTTGTCACCCAGAGTTTCTCAGAAGACAGTTAAAAGAACAATTCTTTCCAAGTAATTAGAGGCCAATTGTGGAAACTTAATCCTGAATCTGTACTTGGAGACATTTTTCCCTCCTCCTGTTCGGTTCACAAGAAGAACCATCATTCCCAAGCTGTTTTGACAGTGTATTTCTCTTTCTAGACAGAAACTGGAAAAGGGGAACATCCATGATTTATTCATCAGGAGGAAGTGCTGGTTGAGTCTGTTCTTTCCTTCATATGAACCACAGAAATGTATAGTCAACTTTTTAAATTTTAAGTCTTAAAAAAATCCATTCACTGTAGAAGAATGGCTGGAGTGGCAAAGAGTGCTGGATTGTTTCCATTTTCCTGCTGACTGATTTAGTAGCTCCTGGTTATAGGTCTTGTGTGAATGATCTATCATCCCTATATTAGGCTTTAACAAAGCATCTTCTCTGTTCTTTATTGAAAACAGACTTTTCTGAAAGATTAAGTGAAATCATGTGCTTTCCATGATTTCCTCTCTTATTGATTTTAATACAATATTTCCTTCATACTTAAGGCATGACTTATGCATTTTCTTTGGTTCTGAAAGTTTGTTTTGCAACTGGGTCTATTAGCCAAAACATAAGTTAATATATATTTTTTCCATACTAATAATAATTTTAAAAATAGAAATAAAAAGATGGAGCTGAAAGGTGGGGTCAGTGCTAACCTCCATTTTATTGAATTAGCAATTCTTTTCCAAGAAGGCATTAGGGAATACATGACCAAACATCATTTTGTTGGAATTTTTTCTTCTTCCTGTAAGCATTCAGAGTACAAAATCTAACCATTATAACTTTTTCTTGGGAAACCCTGTCCTACACCAGGTATAAAATTATCATCCACTCTTTTGGAATCTGAAATGTTTACTGTAAGCAGTTGAGAACTTTGCCAGCTCATTTATATATTATTCACTAGAATGGTTGAACTGAAACTTTTGCTCATGCCAGAGCCTGTAAAACAGGCAGTTAAACGGAATCACTCAGAGGCAGAATTAACACCACATTTCAAACTCCTAAATGTGACATATGTACCCATTAACACTCATTCCAAATTGAGAATATTTCATCTCACCAAGGGAACTACCAGCTAAAATAGGATTAACAGATGAAAATTAAATCAAACCGCAACAATAGCTTTGTATAATAGGAAAATCTGTGCCCTATTTCAGGGAAAGCAGCTCATATTAGAGTTTTAGACTTTCATTTCATATTTCTATTCTTCATAGTTCAGTGGGTGGGCAGCCCAGACATCATGAGATGTCAGTCTTTAAAAAGTGCCAAGCATCTGACAAACTGTGTAATGAGTTTACTGAAAAAAAGTCTGGAGGGGGTGAAGGGACATCTCCTTTCTCCCAGAGGGAGGCCAAATGAAGGTGCATAATGACCTTCAGTTAAGCTTTGTCTCTTCCATCTGCTGAGGCCAGAAGAGTCTTTTCTCTAAAAATGTAAGACTTTAAGAATCATATGTAATTGGCAGCAAGACCTTGTCTATGACAAGGATTTTAAGTTTTTTAAGCTTTCTAAAGGTTTCTAAAAGTTGCCTTTTGGTTGGTTGGGTTTGGGGTTGTTTTGGGGAGGGGTGGGGAGTTGTGGTGTCACTTAAGAGCCAGGGAATAATTTGCAAAAAGGAAGGGCAAGGAAGCGATGAAACACAGCTCTTCCACACTCTGGATACTTAATATTCAAATGATGGAAATTGCCTTCACCTGAGTTCCTAATCAAGTAAACATTGTAGATTTCACTAAAGCAAGAGTACACCTTGCAGCTTCAGGCACCTGTGTGATACCAGATGACACTATCTAATCTTTGGACCCAAGGGAATCCACATGAAACTGTTCGAACGCTACAGACCAAAGCACCTCCTGCCAGAACTTTGATTTCAAAACCTGAGCACTAAAGAATTTTCTAGCATAGGCAGCTGTAATCAGAAGCTCTGTATCTCAGAATTAACCTGTCCTAATACAGTAATTAAAAGTAACATTAAAACTAAATATAATGCAGTAGTTGCCTGTCCTTTATGTGAATATGAACCCAATTGACCAAGCAAGGTGGAAATTGTTCTGATGCTTTAGGATTTCACAGACCTTATGTAGACTGGTAAGACTAGAGGAGCAACACAGTGAACTCTGACTTTCTTGTTCAAGTTTCTAGGACAATGTTTGCATGTATTCAAAGAGAAAGGGCAAGACTGCAAATGACTGTGCAGACTAGTTTCTTTAACATAAGAGCATGGAACAAGTTCTATCATTCCACATAGAGTAGAAATATAGCCATAGTTATACTAACTCTCAAGGAAAATATTGCATGGCAGCAAGCATTGCCACATCATCAGAACTCCAAAGTTTTGCATGTAACCAGCAGAAACTTAGAGGACTAGATGTATCTGTAAAAATCCCAACATGTAGAAAATGTGGGTGTCTCACAAGTTAGGAGATGATCTCTCTATCCAGATTCTGAATTTGTCACGAAACCAGCTGTAAATCTATTTGTGGATTTCATTTCTTGTCACAAACTAACACTGTGATTCATTACTTTCATAGAGTAGACAGGAAAAAAAAAAAAAAAGAATAACATTAAACTTTAGGATTTTCAAAATCCAGTCATGAATCTAAACTTGGATCCATTATAACTGTTTATCAAGTGAAATGATCTTATAGAAAAAAAATAGATATAGAAAATTATGTGAATTAGTGAAAACAGTAGAAAAACTAAAAGTACAGCATTCTGAATGTGTAATCAGGATACAGCAGTTTCAAAAGAAATATCTATGGGTTGGTTATAAATAGATGAAACAAAACTTCTAATCCATTTCTAGAGGCTTAATTCAAGCTTTTCTAGATGGAACTAAATTCTAGGTTCTTCCTGGTTTTAGAAATCCACCAGTAAAGATACAAGAAATTATTTCAGACACTAGTTTTTACAGCAAAGACAGTTAATAAAAAGCCTAGATATGAAAGATCCTTTCAGGCCACACATGTTATGGTGGAGATATATGCTACACCAAACAAATTCATGCCTAAGGGAAGGACTGAAGATTCTTTTCTGTGCTGGCACAATACCTTTTTGGCTTCCATGGGTTTTGCAGGTGTCTTGATCTCCCATTTGTACTCACCTGAGGCATTTGTCATGCCATAGCACAAAACAAAAAAAAAACAAACAAACAAACAAAAAAGCCAACAGCCTAACCTAAAGGAACCCTCAGAATTTCAAACAGAAAACATCAGGAAACATACAGGTCATGCAACCACGATGAGACCTGAGGTAATGAATTAGTTGGGACAGGCATGAGAGAGCCACAGTTCAGGCTGTTGAATTCAGGGCAACTGGCAATAATACACTATAACAGAGAGTTTGACCTCTCATCTCTGAAACTTCACCCTTGCCCTCTTGCACTCTTGAGTATTTCTCTGCAGTGTTTTGCTGACACATCACCACAGGCATAGGAATTCACTCACAGCACCACCAGTTGAAAGTCATAAAGCAACCACTGCACACAGCCAGCCCAGCTGGCTGCCTCTCTGGAAAAACATGGGTGTCTTTCCTCCAGGTGAGATATTGAGAGTATCTGCTAATAACACTATAATTTTAAAATTTATTCCTTTGTATTTCCATCCAAGAAGACAGCCTATGATCAATCTGGAATAGAGCTAGTGAATAATTTTATCTGAAAACAGCGTTGACTGACAGATTCCACTTCTGGCTGTGGACAATAGTGGATCAAATGAGATTAATAGAGTTGAAAAGATAAAAAAATTACATGACAGCTTGGTTTACCAGTGAAGAATCACTATGAAGAATAAGAGTACTGTCTTAAAATTTGCTGAAGGATTGATGATATAAGAATTGCTTAATTTATTGCTTCTAGTTCAAATAACTCACTTGTTTTTCCATTATGTTTGAGAATTTGCACTCACCTTCCTTGTCCCACATCAGGCAGCATGCAGCATTCTTCACCAAAAATATTATTCAGTTAGTCAGACATAAAAAATATTGATTGCCAGTATAAAGCAAGACACTGTTGGGGCTCTGGCTCTTACTAAATTTCCAGTTAGATACTTGACTAATTTATTTTTAAAGCAGAATCCCTTTTAACTACTTACATAGGAGTTTCACAGTTCAGCAAAATAACATAAAACCTCATTAAGTCTTCATAGAAAAATAAATTTGCAAAACAGTATTTTCTATCTTTAGTATATATGCTCAGTAGGTTGAAACCTGACAATAGCAGATGTATTAGAGAACATTTTGCAAAAAAATCCTCAAACATGTATTAATATTTCCAGACAATTGTGTTATTCAATATGAGACTAGCTACTCTGTTGTTCCTGTATTAATTACTATGTGTAATGTCACTGTGTTCTTTTTCTTTTATATTTCTCAACTTGCTAAATGCCAAATACTGGATGATTTGATCATGTGGTGCAGTAATGTGCAAAACACAAAATAAGGCAATCTGAAGTAAAATTAACATATGCTGTACTAACACCAAATGGTATTAAATTAGATTAAGGCATCTCCCATCAAAATATGTTCATTAAAATTCTATGCATGTAGCAAGAGAGATCCAGATTGGTAGGAGCAGTTGAGAAATATAATGCTTAGCTGTGTTATGTCTGAAGAGGGGTGGGGATATTCTCTGTGACTATGGATTGTGTGCTTGCACATCTTTGCAAACTCCTCTCCTCAAAATCACCAAATGCAAAGAACGTTTCACAAGGAATATGAGGGAGCCCCACTGGGGTTTTCATTTTTACAAGATTATCATATGAAATGTTTCAGGTAAATAACTGGGTTTTTGTCACTTTAATCAGAAAAGCAGTGTTAATCTTTCTATCCAATTATTTTTTTTTCCCTTCAGGCTGTTGCTTTGAAGTATTAACACGACTGGAGAAAAAAAAATGGTGGTGCATTATTTGATTTAGAACACCTTATTCAATGCAAAAATGAACTTAATCTGCAAAAGATGATAAAGCAATATTTGAATGTAAAATATAAAAGTGAAAATGTTTGCAGCATGTGATTTTGATGAATTACATTTTTTCTTCATGTCAGTGGCACTGATGTCTTACAAGATTTTAGTAACCAAATGTTCCTGCCCTGTACAGCAAGGTCTACTAATCACCGACCTGCAGAAAGTTCTGTCTCCACTGGCTCCTCAGCCAGTAGTTTTGGCAGTGGATACAGCATGGATAGCGAAGGCAGCAGCAGTGCCACGGGAGAGAATAATCTATTTCCCATCCCAAGAATGTAAGGCTTTTCTGTTAATATATTGTATCCTCCATGCACAATTTATAGCACTTTTACTCACCAGTCATCTTCTTATGTAGTTTCCTCTGCAGACTGGAGTTATGCAGTAGAACAGCAGCTAAACTGGGGAGAATTCCCCAGAGTTCACACTTTTATTCTGCTTTGTTGAGCATTGAATTGTTAATAACCAACCAAACCTCTGCCTCAACCTCATGAATTTCTTCCTATCATAATAGGAGATGTGCTGGTCTCAGCCTTTGATGGAAGTGTGTAGAGAGGAGCTTGGCTTATGCTTTAAAAGTACAACTACTGTAGGACTGAGAAAGCTTTGTTTAAGTTTTCAGATTTTCCTCCCTCTGTAAAGAGGTGTTACTAATGCAAGGGGGATTCGTACTCTGGATACAGCCCGACTTTTCCCAAGTTCTTAGGAGTTTCAGTGGAATTTCTCAGTTTCTGGCTGGAAAAAGCTTTTTGGTACAGAGTCCCTGTAGGAATTATCAAGCTACCATCAGTGTAATAATCCTATAAAATGATTTAATTTTACAAATTTTTTTACCCAGTTAAGTACCTCACAGAGAAAAGTTTTGCCAGGATTTCTTCACCTCCTCTTTCAGCATGCACCATCATTTAGCAATTTCATTTATATTCCCTAACAGGACAAAGTAACTTCTGATCAACTTAATAATTCTGGCCTGAAAAATATTTACAGATTGACTGTTCTTAAAATATTAGTTGGTGGTCATTGTTCATTCATTGTCTGCAATAGTTGTTCAATATTTTCTCTGGAACAAAAAATTTTTGCTTTTCCCATGAAGTTGTGAACTCTTAGTCAAAAAAAGACATAAGCTTCCTAGAAAAATTTCAGTGAAGTAAAAATTGTCTAGAACTGTGATATTTCTAAGTATTCATCATTTTCAAAAATAAAGCCCAATTGTATTTGACTATATCTTGTTAGTAACTAAAGGGAAAATAGAGATAAATCTAAGAGTTCAATCTCACCTTCAGAATCTGGGAGGATGATGTGAGCTTAGGTTGTAGGGTGCCCTTTTTTTTATTTGTATTGGATTTTTCACTCATTCTGTTCTAGGGTAAAAGGGGAAAAAATATTATCTTTGTCTTTGACAACATCAAAAGAAAAATATTGGGCTGTCATTCCTAGTGAGAAAAGCAAAGATGCATAAAATCTTTGTGCACAATAACACAAGATGGAGCTCTCAATAGAAATTTTCAGTTCACACACGCCAAATTTGAGTCCAAATAACATCATTCACTGTTTATTTACTAGCAGTGTGACAGTACTTAGAGTTATTTGCTATTTGGCTGGAAGACTCATTGGTCTCAAACCTGAGATCAGCCCCACTTCCACTGAAAAGCAGGAGGAAGTCTCCACAGCTTCAGACTTTCTCTTACGGAAATTTGTTCTCATGAATTATACTTAATTACATAAAATATATCCATGTCTCATTTTTTGTAAGGCTACACTATTTATTTTTATTATGGCATTTTAAAGTAAGTTATTTATATGCTGATATTAGACAGTCTTTAAAATTACACAGGAAATTTATACAGACAGGCCGGCTTCATTTTTCATGTTAGTCTCCAGAGTTTTACATAGCAATGTAAGGAAAATTAATGACAAAATAACTGTTTACCATCAGATCAGTCATGGAGAGAATGTTTAAAATGGATAACTGTTTCCATTTTGAATTCTGTACAAAAATTCTTATATCTCTGAATATATGTATAATTGAAATTCTACTCCTCATTTGCATTCACGCTGGCTTGGTAATGACTTCAGGGACTCTGACCTTGTACTCTAATTCAGCAAATCCATAAGACCACAGCTTACAATTTGAATGTGAACTATTAAGTACACTAAATATTTTAAAGTATCTTGACATTTAAAAACCTTTTAGGTTAAAAGCTCTCCACTTAGACTAAGTTTCTGGTCTATCAATACAAATAGTTGGATATGCTGATTTTCAAACTCTTTGTTTTAGTCCAAGTGCTTTTAACCATAAAAATTAGTCTTGAAGCAGAATAAAATAATTAAATAGTGACACCATGGGAATAGTTTGATGAGGTAACTAATTAGAATACTTGCCAGTATTAAGTAGCTATAACTATCAAGGGAAATTAATAATTATATAGTTACATAAATCTGAATATGTCTTCTAAAGTCTTTCTAATTTGGATTTTTTTTAAAACACTCCTATTATCCGGTTGTAATATTCCTGAAAGCTACTAATTTTCTTTTCTCTGATAAAGACCAGATTCGCTATGCCTTTGTATGGTGTAACTCTTTATAGCAGTACGTTTTGTGTAAAATAAAATTCATTTTGAATGCAAAAGTGAAAAACAATTGAATGATGTATAAGGAACATATAACCCTTGGGACAAATAATTCTTGTATCATATTTGTAATGATTTATGAAGCATTACCTACAGAAGAAGAAAAAAATCACTTTCAGTTAAAACTGAAAATTAAATCACTTGAAAAACTGTGCTTTTATACTAACTTTTTAGTTCCCCATAAATTTAGATAATTTCAGACATGAAGCTGGCTCACACATAGAAAAGAACAGTGCTGAACCTTTAGCCCCCAAAGAATCACATGCAACTGGAGATAATGCCTTATAGTCTCTATCACAGCAGTCTTAAGGCAAAAAGAAAACTTGAAGCACAAGTGTTTGAGGGTGATTGTAATCATGCCTTAAAGCTTGCAACAAGTATATTTAAAGATGGCTTATATTTTACCTAACTTTCATTGTGTAAAAATGGACATCACGATTCTAATGCAGGTTCTTTCTACATAAAATAGGAAAACAGAGAACTCTAGAATATGATTTATTCCACTCAACATTAAGATTAACGTTAAGTTTTCAGAATTGTTTCTTATGCTAAATCTAAATTGTAAAGAAAAGCAATCATTTAAGAAGATAACAACCACAAATATACCTTACCTTTACAGTAATGGTATTGTAGACCAAATATCAATTTTTTTTCTGACTGTTTATTATATATTTCACTGTTGACTATAACAAGATAAAGTGAGAAGATACCCAGCCCCAGGCTGATGTGGGGCAGGTGGCAGAGAGCACCTGATGGACCTGTTCTGTGAGAATATACAGGCTTAGCAAGATGTGATTGCAGCTGCCTTCAAAAGAGAAAAAAGATAATATTCTTAAAAGAACAAGCCTTGTTGGCTTAAGTGTATCAGTGTTTTATCTCTCAACTTTCTATGATTTTATTGACAACAATCACCATATCTTTTAACAGAGGGAAGATGAGCCAGAATGGACAAGAACCAGTAAAGCAGTCGGGAGTAGGAGTAACCGATTCGGAAGGTAAAAAGAAATACAAACATCTCTTCAGTGGTACCCCATGTTTGTAGGCAGGATGTGCCTATTTCTTTTTCTTGTTATGCTATGAAAAATTACTCTATGCTCTTTTTGTATTGTAGATTAAAATCCTGACCTTCATTTTCTCTGAGGCCCCTTTACACAGAACGCCAATGTAATGAGTCTTCAGTTTAAATGAGAATGGTGTCTCACCTGTTTATTTAAAGTAATTAAATAGTTAGATTACAATGAATAATATATAATAATTTCTGTCTTCTGATATTCATTGCTTTTCAAATAAGAAATACAAAGTATGGAGCTGACTCAATACTCGGTGGATTCAAAGAATATATCTAATGCCTGTCAGGCTCTATTTTCATAACCTTTCAGAATATTTACCTCATGAAGCAATTATTAATATTAGTGTTTACATAAAACATTAATTTTAAATAAAAAAATATTAGTTGAGCAGGCTTGACTGCTGCACTTAATGCAGATGCACTGCAATGAAACATTTATTGGATTGGGAAATCCTGGGTGATTTTGTTTTGGTGTTAATGTGGTGCTGAGAAAGAAGAAGACATTGTAATATTGGAGCTGGAAAGTGCCTGACAGAATAACTTACAAAATTTCATAGGGAATGTGATTATCTTTTTTATGTGTAATAATGGAAAACTGCATAAAAATGAAGAGTGTTTTGTACTAAAGGACATGTTATGAAAATTCCATTTCCTTTTATATACAAGGTATATTCTTTCAAGTGTATGTTTATGTTGACCTCAAATATAAAACTTAATTATCATGACCTTCGTTTTATTATAAAATAAGATCTTTGGCATTTAGATGCATTTCAATGCAGGTTAGAGCATCATTTAATTCATAAATTGAAATTTATACATATAACTGAAAAATTGATCTTAAGTTTAGTAATTTAAAAAATCAACATTTTTCTGCTTTCTAAAATCTCTATACATGGGGAAATAATTGCTGTTTCTATATTTGAAGTAAAAGCAGTCTAATGTTCCACAAAGCTGAAGTAGTCAAATTGGAATTTACAGGTAGATCTGTAAAGTTCTCTTTTCCAAAACAAGAATTCTTACCCATGTACATGTATTTTACTAAATATTTCCATACACAGTACTCATTAAAAATACTTCATAATCTGCAATCAAATATCAAATACTTTGATAATCTTCCTATCAAAATTCAATTTCTCAATAGTGTATTTAGGCATTTGAAAAAAAATCAGTTTTTTAAAAGAGAAATAGTGGGATGAAAATGTGAAGCAGGAAATTTTTCAATTTTATTTGGTCATGGTGAATTTTATACAGTTTTATAATGGTAAAAAAATACCTTTTTATTATTTTGTTCATCATGAGTTGCCCCTTAGGTTATGTCTTGGATCCTAAATTTCAGAGCCTACAAATACAAAATATTTTCATTTCTTATTATTATTAATTAACCCCAAAACCCAAACAAACCCAATTAATAAAAACCAAACAATATCCAAAACACTTTTTGAAACATTCTGAAAGACGTGTACCTAACATTTGGTCTGAAATTACCTCTCCAAAGTTGTTTCTTCTTGTCTTCAAAATCTGCAAATAAGTCAAGAGCTGCAATTCCCTAATTTTCACTTACAATGTAATTCACCTCTGCTACCTTAAGAATCTCAAGTGTTTGTTACAACTCCTAGTCTGATAGAATGACTGGTTCTTATTGAGTGTTTTTTGCCACTGAGAGAGGCTGGTGCAGTCAACCTGGATTTTTGTGTCTGATTTCTAGCTGACTAAGAGAGGAAAGGTCAGTGTCAAAGGATAAATTAAACTAAAAGCTGGAAAACAATTCAAGAGCATTTGACTTTCAACATGTAAATATCATTAACTTTTGGGAAAGGAGTTCAGAATTTAGAGGAACTCAGGATTAACTGGGGATTACTTCAGTATTACAGATTTATTGTGGCTTTTTTAATAGATGAACAAAAGAGAATGCAAATTTTAAAATCATGCCTTTTTTGTAGTACACTTACCTGTGTTATGGACCTGATGAGGTCTGAAATTAAGTGGAAGCAAATATTCATTCCCACATTTCATTAACTGTGGAGATCTCCCATAGCTGGAATTTGTATTCTTAATTGCAAATAACGACTTAGAGTTACATTTAAAACTTCTTAATACTGGAACTCTTTTTTTTTTTACACTTTCAGATATTCTTAGGGCATAACTTCTGTAAAAAGTAGCCTTGGCTTTGTCTCTTTAAAATGGTGAGGAATAAATTTTGTTGATAGAACATGCAGATCTCCTGCTATGTGGAATGTTTTAGTCATCCAAGTCATTCACACAGGCCTGACAAATATGGCAGGGGACTTAGGGGATCTTTAAGACCTGTAGGTGTAGGCAAAGCAAGGTAGGACCCACAAAGGGCCATAAGAATTGGTTTCTAGGTGGCTGAATCAAAAGTGTAGCAACAAGGTTTGAGTTCAGCTCATGGGAGTATGACAGCAAAATTTAAGCATTTACATACGTGGACTTTCCAGTGAAAAGATGCTAATTTTTTAAATTTTTTGCTCACTTGTGTTAATGTTTTTGTGCTATTAACATATATTAGTATAGTTATAAGGAAATACTAGAAAACAGTACTATTCACTTTGCTGACATAACCAAATGGTCAATATAAACAACTGTGATTCTATGTCTATGTCTATGATAATCGTTGTTTCTCTGAATATATTATCATCTCATATTCTGTATTTTTGTACTACCTAGTAATACAAAAAAAAATCAGTTTTGTTCTTGGACACTGTATTAATTATTTTTATGATATGCATTGTTGCATGCTATCTTACTCTGGGCATTCTGCCCTGAGCAGATGAAATACTTCATCCTCTTGAGCTTCAGTAAATCTTATTACACGTATTGTGATCTCCAATAAGTTATGCAAACCAGCTTCTGTATTTGTTTCAGAAAGTGCAATATACCTTGTTCAAAGATTTCCTACGATGTGGTTAGAGTATTACAGACATTATAAAAAGCCCAATTGCATCCATGTAACGACTGAAACTAACAATTAAAAGCACATGACTGATACCTTGATTCAGTTGTAGGTCATGATTGGTCCATCTGTCCTATGAAGTTGCTCAGCCAATAGGCTCCAGATGCATTTTCCACCTACCAACCATTTATCCATTTAAAAAATATATGGGGAAAATTATTTCCATATATTTTGAAAGTGTGAATTTGCTAGGTAATCCTAAAATGCCATTATTTCTAGTAGAAGACTGATATATAGATATAAATAGCATTGTTCTGTAATAGTTGTATCTTCTCCTTTTAAAGATTCTGTATGCATGCGAAGTATCATTCCTCAATCATTCCTCAGTCCTCAAGCACTGAGATTCATCTCAAGAAAAATTCTTTTAGGAGAATGTCAGGGATTTTTTGAATGAATGAGTACTCACAGTGCTTCTTTTATCCTCTGTGGTTGGCCTTATTGTTATGAGGATTTTCAGTGAGAAAATTGTAATCTTTCTATAGGAGCAGTGTAGCACCTCACCCACCATCTTCCAAGATAGTGGGGTTTTTTAAGTTTGGTGTTTTTTTTTTTTTTTTTAATTACCCTCCAGTCCATGTCTTGAATGCCAAAAACTTCTGTTCACTGTTCAGCCATGTCTCAAAGGTTCACTCAATGACCTTTCCAGTGGTCCTTTGAACCTCCTACTTTGAGTGTAATTAAGCAAAGTTCTCTAAGTAAGAAACTGTCTCCCTCTCTAGATGATTGAACCTGAACAGAAATGTTCAGAATGTTCTAGTAAAGTAGGTATATTTCCATAGGCAAAGAGAAGGAATAAATTTGTACTATTTCAAAATTTAAAGGTGCACACATACTTACTGAACTTTTACAAAATGATGTGATAGAGATATGTTCTCATTTAGTATAACCTTTAGTGAACTCTTGCAGGATTTTTTCTTTTTTTTTTTTTTAATGCTAGTAATTTGCCTGTTATACATTAAAGGAAAAGAAAAAATAAAAACCAATAACAAAAGGCAAGCACAACAACAAGCCCCGAACATGCTCTGTGATCATATTTTAACAGACAAATTTTACAGTACCATGGGTTTAATTTCATCTATTCGGAGTAGTCTAAGATAAAAAGCACCTTTTTTTTCTTAATTTTTGATCCCTCTGGTTCATCAGCCAAAATTATAAACTGAGAAATTCAGTTTTATAAACTAAGAAATTCAGTTTTATCTCTGTATTTCAATAATTAAGGCAGTCTAATCTTTATTTATGAGAAAAATAGTTGAAAAACCACAGAAACTTTAAAACATTCTAGAGACTCATTCTAATAAGATTTTGAAAAGGTGCATGACCCTCTGACTGGGAATCATTTGACTTGTAAATGTTCCTTTATAGCTTTCTGAACAGTCCTAAGTGAAATTTTCATTCATCCTTTCTGCACAGAATAAACTCTGGAGAAAATAGTCTTTGCAAACTGTTTCACACTGTCTCCTGAAGAGGAGCACCCAGGAGTGACTCTTGAGTAAAACAAGGCATGAAACAAACTGATAGAATTACAGCTAATTAATGCCATATTCTTCAGAGTAATTAAAATTCAGAAAAAAAAAAATTAATTTTCACTTGATTTTTAACTAGGCAAGAATAACACTGTTTAAACCACAGGACTCACTGTATTATGACCAAGAACAGCCTAAGGGCTTGCTGCATCTTGCACCTTAAAAAACTAGCATTTTGATTTCTTTTAAATCTGAAGGTTGAAGTATCAGAAGTATAATATTAGTCCTTATGAGGATGTTCAGAGAAAAATGCCCTAATATTGGACTTTCAATCAGAAAGTTATCAGAGGAGAAAAAAGGCAGAAGTTATTAACAGATAATTATGATACAGTTACTGAGATTTGCAAATGTTTTTGTTTACGCACAAATCTACACTTTGACGTCTGGTTTGTCCAGATTAAAAATAGGAGATTAAAATTACTGCAGGTGAGAAACTTCCTTGCATTAGAATGACCAGAGACAGAACAAATCTCGTATGGAGACAGTCTGAGAGTGGTGGGGTTGTCCAGCCTGGAGAAAAGAAGACTCTGGGGAGATCTTGTTGTGGCCTTGAAATAGATAAAGGAGACATAAAAAAGGAGAAAAAAACCTTTTTACCAGGGCCTACAATGACAATGGTTTTAAACTGAGAGTAGGATTAGATTGAATATAAGAGGCACTTGATCATGTTTTCCAGAGAAGTGATGGATGCCCTAACCCTTGAAGTATTCAAAGATGGGTTGGATGGAGGTTTGAGCAACCTGGTCTAGTGGAAGGTGCCCCTGTCTTGGGGTGGGGTTGGAAGTAGATGATCTTTAGAGACCCCTTCCAACCCAAATCATTCTTTGACTCTGATATGAAAGAGGTGACAAAGATTTTTGAAGTGTTTGACACACAAACTGCAAATATGCCTGCTTGATGTGAGTGCTGTTTTGGGAGCTGCTGTCCACTCAGGTGTTTGACAGTTGCAGAAGTAAAAGCATTTCTGTCCTTCAGCAGTGATTTCTTCTGTACCTTTCATTAGGAGGATCACCCACCCACATTTCACACCCTTCACCCAGTGTTTTGTCTTGAACAGATTAGTAAGCAATTCTGTGCCAGGAAAAATTCCACTTTCTTTTCAGTTTCTTACCTTTTAATTGCTTCAACTACTGAAGCAATATCAGAATGTCACATGTACAGTACTGGGTAGCACGAATCTGAGAACTTTTATTTCCAAGGAAAATTGCAAGTATCATTGCATAGCATACAACTGCTCATTTCTATACTTATGTCAGGAAGTGACTGAATAGACAGAGGAACTGTGAATTCACATGCTGGAATAGTCTTCAATTTACCTACAAATCATAAACTAGCAGATATTTATTTTTCTTGAATTTAGTTAATTGAACTAAACTGAATTTTATATCTTCATGATTCCTGACTCCTGACAGTATAAATAACAGTATATAGATCAGCAATAAATGTCCAAGTCAGAAGCAGTCACTTTCACCATAGCACAGATTAGTTCTGTGTTTCTGGATCAAGGATTGATCAATTTTTTTAAGGCCTTTCTAGAATGTATTTCAAAACCACAGGAAGTATCATCTATTTATGTCAAATACTATCTTTGATGTTTGCTGCCTTCCCAACAACTCAAATAATTTTGGACTTTTGTACATTTAATCCTAACATATACCAAAATGTATGAGAACCTGGAAAAAGTCTGGACTTGCAAATATTTTTTTTAATCAACAGAGTCTTGTACTGAGAAAGTATGAGACTGTTGTCTTCATTGTAATAGGTATTAATCCATGGATTTAAAGAGAAATACAGACAAATCTGAAATGCTACCAACATTGACTTGAACATAGGTTGAATTGCATTTTGTGGTTTTTAGTTCGTGTCATGTACGTAGCAAAAGAAATTGCTGCACATTCTCATTGTCTTTCCTCAAGAGCAATATAAACCTGTTAATCTCTTTTAAAAACCTATTTTTAGTGACTGTAATACCTGCTTTTATAGTCATATTGCCCTTCTGATTTACATGTAGAAGACATCTTTTTGCGAAATAAAATATTACTGATTAAAATGTGATCCTTTCTCAGCAAAATATCTAATTCAAAGAGGAATTGCCAAACATCTCTACTATCTCTATAAATAAAAAGGCTAAAATTCAACCTGACTTGTTTAAACTGTCTTTAATATAAAATCAGAACCTTACTTTCTGCCATTGCCTTCTACCAAGGGTCTGCCATCTACTACTTGACAGCATAATTTTAATCAATGCCAACAAAATTTAAGGCAGAAAATACCAGCAAGGGTAATTTCTCACATGAGCAGCTGCTACATTAAAGAGGAAAGAAAAGACATAAGGGAATATAAAACAAGTACTGAAAGCACTTGCAGATAGCCTGTCATATGTTGATTTTAAAAATTGAAAAGATCAAATATACTTTTCTGTCAGAAGGGATCCTTAAGCAATGATTCAGGCCTATGCGCTGACAGTGGTCCTTATCCTCTCTCGTTTTTCAAAAAGAGATCTGTGTTTTATACATGTTCCCTTAAACTAGGAATAGCCTTACTGGTAATGCTTAAAACCCACACTTAAAAAACTGAGTCAAGATAAACAACAGCAGTCTTATAAACCTAAGTATTATCAGCTTCCTCTCTAAACTGAGTATTTTTTTATCTATCCTCTGTTGGTCTTATACTTTAATTTCCCACCTGGCTCTCCAGTAATAATTGGAGCAATTAGTTCTGCTTTCCTGAGGTATTTGCCAGTATAATCCAGCTGGTTTTCCTAAAAAGAAGCAGAAAGAATTTAAATAAGAAAAAAGTTTGCAGCCAGAGTTAAAAAATAGAGGAAAGAAAGGACCAGTTCTCTGTTCTTGTATCCATATCACAAACAACATTGATTTACAGTGTTACAAATCAGCCTATTCCTGAACAGTCATTGTCAAGAGTCATCAAAAGAAAAGTAAATAATCCAGAGAGACTGTGCTTAACTAGTAGCTGGTCTATAGTTTGTGCAGTTCTGAGTTCTGTATGAACTTTGACTAAAAGGATATTAGCCCTTAAATTATGTCTCAAGATAATTCTAAAAAAAAAAAAAAGGTTTTAAAGTTTTATGTTAAAAAATTCTGCTTAACAAATGAAACAACAAAAAAGCTAAAAAAGCACAAGTATTTCTTCTGAAAACCAAAATATCACCCCTTTGAAGTGATACTTCAATAATCACCTGGAAAGCTAATTTTTTTTGCTTAATATTATTAATCACTTTCCTTGGCCTACTCCTAAATGCATTCCTGTTAATGTAAACCTTCTTGGAACTTTCAGAAAGCTTCTTTTGGTGACTTCTTGGAGTTGCAATGAGCTCGGAGTGTTTAGGCTGGGAATCAGAATGCTAATAATTCCATCAAAAATCTGACAAATATACATGGTTTGATTTCAGAATAAAAAAATGCCGTAGAATTCTGGAACCTATCTCTTTTAATAAGATGTGGTTCCAAAGGAAATCTGTTTCAGTATTACCTAATACATTTAGTATAAACAACCAGTTAATGATGAAGACTGTCAACACTGGAAAAAAAGCAGAGGGATGCCCCCACCAAGATGGAGTGAAGCTGAAGGTGCTGGAGTGTGACTAACTGAACCTGAGCCTTGTCTGGTGAAAGTCTGAAGAAGGGCTGCTACACCTAGTGAGTAATTTAAAGCTACTTTGAAATAGAGTCACTTTCCATGATCAATGTTCATTTAGGATCAGTAAAGTCAGGTTGAGGCATTAATATGATTAATATGAAGGTGAATTGCTAAATCCTAAATGGTTTCCCCTCTGTCATGAAACTGAAACCAGGACTTACCAAGTAGAGCTTTTAAATGTCAGTTTCCTGGAAGGTTCAGATGATCTCTTCCATTTAGCAGTATGATTAGGATCTGGAATTGTGTGCATGCTCCAAGGAAAATAAAACAAGTAAAATAGATCTGTTCTAAAGTCGATAATATTCAGCACTCAAATATATATAGGCTGTTAAGTAGTAGGAATGATGTTATGGGAGCACCAAGAGGTCATCCCAATGATTCAAGGCACAATATTCTTCCTAAAAGGCTTTTTTTGACTTGCACCAAAAATTCTGTGTGTTGATAGAATCTTTAGAGCTTCATTACTCTATTCTACTGATTGATTATCTTTAACAGTGATATATTT
The DNA here is from genome assembly GCA_037834095.1 of Argya squamiceps. Lineage (NCBI taxonomy): Eukaryota > Metazoa > Chordata > Aves > Passeriformes > Leiothrichidae > Argya > Argya squamiceps. The sequence goes on from JBBMKD010000053.1 coordinate 9,261,044, forward strand.
TTCCTATGCCGAAATTAATAGTCGAGTACAAAAATAAGAATCCAAATCCAAGAGCTTCCATTCACAAATATAGCATATTTTATCAAGCATGTCCTGTAAATAGGTTATTCTAAGCTTGCCTACAAACAATACCACAGCCATTCCTGTGGAAGAACTCTTTATTAGGACTTCACTTTTGCTGTATTTATTTGAAATGTTAAAAAAAAAAAAAACAAAACCAAGATTGCCATAACCTGTTTCTATACTAGACAGTTTTTTGTAACTCCTTAATGTCTTAAGAATCTTAATTTTTATTTCAGGAATATTTATAATTTACTTAGAAATTAAACTATTATGCTGGCAATTCAGAAAAGAGGGTTTTTATTTACCTTTGCATATTCTTGAATACAATCCCTTTTTTTTGGACCGATATTCAAACTGTTACTTTGGAATGCTGTTTAAATGCAGATAAATCTAGGGTATTTCCAGGTGGGATCACATGGCAAGCTAAAATTAAACTGCAGCTGATCTTAATTTTAGCATGTGAGAGTCCTCAAAATTATCGGACTGTAAATTGTCCGATAATATAAAGAGAGAAGGCTTTAAAAATCAGTGCGTTAGAATGAATATGAATCTTTTCTATGATGACAATGCCTGGATTTGTCCAAGTCTTGTGCTAGAGAGTGTGCTTTCATGTCTATAGCTAGAGACTCATGCTTTGTCCCCACTTTACTTTCAGATCAATATGCTTTCCATACTCTTCATTATTGCATCCTGTGATAGTAGTCTTACAGGCTTGCAGCTCTAACGAAATGTGTTATCCACTGCTGCAGTATGTGAATAATGACTTTTCTGTTAAGCAAAAGTTTTGGTGTGCGTATTTCTCATAAAGAATTCCTAATAGTTTGTCCTGTAAAGGCATTTGTAATTATTTTAAGCTATTATATGTTGGTCTTCCCTTCTGTGCATTATTTATTCTGATGTTACTAGGCTATGACTGGAGGGAATCAAATGGACAGGAGACTAGCCAAATCTAGTAGCTCAAAGTAATGTACTCTGTGTGTAGAAGTTGATGAAAAAGTTTATTTATCCTTATTTGCAAATGGATCCAGGGCCCTATGTTTAAAGGTGCATTCTGCTGTTTTAAATACTCTATTTTTCTGCCTCAATCCAGTTGCTGTTCCAGAAAGTTATGGGTATCCTAGAGATTCTTAATTAAATCTGACATTCCAGATCAGCCAGTCCTTTTCCTTTGCTTAGGAGCCAAAATATTATAATGAAAATTTAAAGCATTTATTTTAGCTTCCCTATCTAATGTTTAGACAGTTCATATCAGATGAGATTAGTGCTACCAAATGGTCCAGGATTTGCATCTGTGTTAATGCCATCCATTGCAGAAATCTTTATTTTCTGAAAGCACCCTTTGGTATGCTTTTGTTTTATCACGCCTTCTTTTTTTAATATTTCTTTTTGTTTGTTTGTTTGTTGGGAGGTTTTTTGGGGGGGGTTGGTTTTTTGGGGGTTTTTTTTGGTGTTTTTTTTCTGGCATATTGGCTTTGCACTCTGATTGTGATGTGATAGCAACAAGACTGAATATTCATACATTTGAAAATGCACAAATCTTCTGGAGATCAGCTGGGTCAAATATGTGATACACCTGCCTTCACGTTTCCCACCACTGTAATACCTAGAAGTCCACACTCTTTTCAGAAGCCTGCTAGCTTCCTGCCTACAAAAATTAGTCAGTTTGGGTGATTTACTAGTCCTGTGTGTAACCTGAATCAATGCCTGCTGAGTATGCTATGTATTCTTGCTGTTTCCTCCTGCTGCTTGTCCAATGTCTACAGCATTATTCACCAGCCCCCTGGTTGCCTTGGCTGTGCCTGGCTGAGTGTTTAGCTTTTCAGAAACGCATTCATATTCATGGAACACTCTGTTATATTCTGGAAGGAATTGGATTCTCACTGATCGCAATGCAATTATTTGCCTTTTCTATAAGCTATGCCTTTCTGACTAGTCTGATTGTCTGAAGAGTCCCTTCTTTCTTGGCAAGTAAAAGAGAGAAAAGGAGATCTTTCTACCTTGTCTCTAGACATTTGTCAGACTAACAAAAAATACACCTTATCTCATTGTTTATATGTTGGTTTTAAGACTATTTCGGTTTCTTTTATATTTGAAAGCAGTATGCAAGTCTGTGACTTTATAGAGACACATTTTCCCCATCATTTTTATATTTGAGAAAATGAAGCCTACACAGTATCTACACTGAGTATGTTCCTTTCTGCTTGATGCATCCTTTTCAAACACATCCACAAAGCAAAGTTATCTAAGTTCCTGTAAAATAGTAATATAAATTTTTATGATTCAGAAACTATCAGTGTAACAATAGGTTTTTAAAGCCTGTGATAAATCTGTATATGAAAGAGGCCATTTCCAAAGAAAGGAAACTAAACAGTGTTAGACAAAGAATAAAAGAAAAATAACGTGAGGGTTTTTTTCCTGTTGGTGGACATTTTGGACACAAAAAGAGCTTTCACAGCAATAGTTAAACAGAATTTAGGAAGCAGATCCTAGGAGATGTTCTTCACTCTCCTAACAACCACACCTAACCTAGACATTGTTCCACTGATTAAAGGAGCTACTCCAGGTATACAAAATTAGAGAAAGAAAATTATATATTGAAAACACTCAACTTACCTTCAGAAAATGAGGATACTTACAAAAATCCTGCAGCACAAGAAAGAGATTTTTATACTTTGTTTTCAGTAGTGGAAACAATGCCAAAGTATACTGTTTTCTAGCAGCAACCAGAAAGGCAGCTTGAGTGAGGCAAAGCCAGTTTCCCTAACAACATTTCTCATTCTCTGGAAAAAAACCCAACAACTAATCTGTCATTTTACACTGATTTTTTTCCCAGACTCTTGTAATTATCTTGTTGAATCTAGTTTTTTGTATGCAAGTACAGATCTATCAAGGAGGGAAGGTAAAGAGGCCATAACCTTTCCATAAATGTCTCATTATTTTGGATATGTGCCTTCTTATATTATAAGGGAAAACCCACTCGATATTATAGCTATATCCTGCTATAATAAGACAAATCAGCTCCCTCTTTATTGGCAGCATCTACTGCCCTCAGGTCAGTTGTTCTGAATCAAATTCCAAAATTAAATATTGCAGTTTTCTTGTTGAACAAAGTTGAGTAATTTGTTTCAAGTACAATTTTCTGCCACTGGCTAAAGATTCTAAATTGAAGGCAGCTTGAAAAATGGATATAATAGGAAGTGATGCAAATCCTGAGAGAAAGAACACGCACACAACAAACACATCCTTTTTAACCTGCCCCTCTCTGGGATCCACTGAATATGTGGATACATATTTAAAGCACTGACCAAAAGTAGTAATTATTCTGATTTCTACTATGATTTTGAGCAGAAAGTTCTTTCTTAAGGATACTATGTCTGTTATGATCACAAATTAAAATAAAAAAGGCATCAGATCTTTATGGATGACTTTTGTTAATTATTCTACATTATTTTTTTATGTTAATAATCTCAATTACACCATAGCAGATTTTTTTCATAAAAAAGGTCCAAAAAAATTATCTGAGCAGATTTCCTAAAGAAATTACAAGTCTTGATGAAGTTTTAACTGTTTAATTGAAACAATGCCAACAAAATTTAGGAAGGAATTAATAAAATTGACATCTTCCTTAGTTTCCTAATGATTCATTTGAATGAATAAGCTGATCTTTTATAATGCAGTCCCTTGTAATGACAAAATGATATTTCCATTACATTCTCAACTGACTGATGTACTTTAAGCCTCATATAAACACTTGTTCTATGGTACCAATTTTACCTTTGATGGTTGGGAGAGGAACTTCAAAGTTTCAGCATCATTTTGAAATCAGCTAAGTGGGAAAGATGGTGCTTCTATCTGGAAACTTCAGATAATGCACATTCTGTCCTTCCATCTGTTTTGATGGCCTCTCAATATCTCCAGTGAAGAAGACTCCACACTCCATTGTCTCTCTGGGCAATCTGTTCCATTGCTTGGTCACCCACAAAATAAAGTACTTACCCATATTCAGGTGGAACTTGCTGTGCAGGAGTTTCTGCCTGTTGCTCTTGTTCTGTTGCTTGGCACCATGGAACAGAGCTCAGTCCATCATCTTCTCACTGTCCCTTCAGACACTGATAGACATTGGTGAGGTCTTCTCTCAGTCATCTCTTCTCAAGGATTGATAGGCTCCATTCCCTCAGCTTTTCCTCATTAGAGGAAATAATTTTTTACAGCCCTTTGATGGATCTGCTCCAGGATCCCTATGTGTCCCTTGCACTGAGGAGCCCAGAACTGGACACAGCACAGTATTTGTGGCCTCACTAGGGCTGAGTAGATGGTCAGGATCACCTCCCTCAGCCTGCTGGCAATGCTCTTCTGTTGGCCTTCTTGGCACAAGGGTACAGGGAAAGTACAGGCAGAGCTAATTGCCCACCAGGACTCCCAGGTCCTTATCTGTAGAGTTGCCTTCCAGCAGGTCTAATCTGTGCTCCTCCACAGGTGCAGGACCCTCCATTTGCCTGTGTTGCATTCCAGAAGGTTCTTCTCTGCCCAACTCTCCAGCCTGTCCAGGTCTGTCTGAATGGCGGCGCAGGCTATCCCTCTGGGTATTGGCCACTCCTCCCAGCCTTGTGCCATCAGCAAACTTGCTGGGAATTGTCTACCCCTTCATCTAAGTCGTTGATGAATAAATTGAACAAGATTGGACCCAGTATCAAAACCCTTGTGGGAGATCATCTGTTGCAGGTTTTCATCCGGGTCTCTGTGCCACTGCACAAAACCCTCTGAGCTCTGCTGTTCAGCCTGTCCATCTCCCCATCCATTTTTCCAGTCTTCACTTACTGACTTTGGCTGTGAGGGTATCATGGAAGATAGCATCAAAAGTCCTACTGAAGCTCATAAACAACAGTCCACAGCTTTCCCCTCACCTGTTCAGACAGGTTTTGGAATTCAAGTGATGCTTGTGACAGGAGAGACTGCCTTCAGTGAGTTAAGGGAATGTTACCATTGGAATTCAGTATTGCCCCACTTGAATTCTGCAACAAATTTTGAAATAAATTAATATATTTCATTGCATTGCACAGGAAACATATCACTACTGTATGAATTATAGAATATTTATACATGGCCATGACACACATAGATGACACAGCCAAATAGATGTAGTAGGCAGGATGAATAATGTTTAACAGTTTAGATTGGGGTGTACTTCATGAAAGTCACTGAAATTTCATCATCCTAATATTGGCATGAGAGAAAAGGGATCACAAAATGAGAAACTTTCAAGTATGTGAAAAATACAGGAGAGGTGCTGGAGAGTGCAGAAAAATTGCGTTTGAAGCATTTTGATGACTGAGCAACTAAAGTTCTGCAAATGATTCCTGGAGGTGAGAAATCTGTCCTCTGACCAAACCTGAGCTAAGACTCAAAAGCTTTTACTCTATTATTTAGAGTAGCAACATTTTTGTCCTACTCTATAGGTGATCTTTAACTCCCAGGTTATCACAGGGCTGATTCACTGTACTGTATTTACTTTAAATAAGCAGAACTATATTTCAAAAAGTTGCTTAAATGTAAGGAATTGTTTGTAACACAAATTTGATGGAAGTCAGATAGTCTGTCTTGTCTTCAGAGAAATATCCAAACTATGTAATTTTATTTGCTCCTCTAGTTGGTGTCTGTTCTGATGCTAGTGGTATTTTTTGTGCCTTTTTTTCCTTTTTTATTGCAGTAAATTATGAAAGGGAAAGTAGGATCTATGAACCATTTCAAGTGGCAAATTTATATAATGCTACAAGCTAGGATTAAAACTGGTATCAACAATTTGAAATTAACTTACATAACTCTAACTTCATAAACTTAAATTTGAGCCCAAATATTTAGAGTTGATTAGTTCAACAAGCAAATATTTTGTGCTGAGGCAGGGTAGATTCCTAAGATTAAGTCTACTTCAATGATATATATGCTTACATTTGGACAAACGAACATATATGCATACATGTGTATTAGAATCCAATTATCAAAAGATGTTTCTGCCCAAATTAAGGTGCAAATGAGACTATATGCCAATGTCAGGAGTATGAATTTTATGTAAAGGTAGTTGTGTGGTAGGGAGGGCACAGAGAAAAGAGAGAAAGATTGAGAAGAAATATAGTCACCACCACATGGGTCGCTGTGGCATCCTTCCTGTCCTTCTTCCTCTGGACTTGTCTCTGGTGGGGGTCCTTGGAGTGTTCTTCTGGAGATATAACTTTTATACAATCTAACTCCCCAGTATCCACAGAATGTAGGTGCTGTTCCTGCACCTTGGGCTGGCATGTGTGTAAGGACTTGGTTCTTTTCTCACTATTTGCCATGGTGGAAATTTTTGTCCAGATAGATTACCCAGATCTGCCTCAACCTGGCATCTTCCTATTGCTGCCTTCTGCACTTATTGCAAATTTCCATATCACAGTGGGGTTTTGTCCAGTGTGCTAATTCCAAAGCTTCACCTCAGTTTAGGCCTGGAATTAATGCCTTTCTGTTTGCCACCTGTGCCTCTTGTGGTGTTCTATCTTATGGGAGCTTTGTTCCCTGAGAGTGTCTTGAGATATTTCACTGCATTCTTTAAGTCCTGACAATGTGTGCATGTATATATAGATATTTGTATACATATATAAATTATTGAATCTGACATAGATGTATATATACATATGGACACACATATATTATGGCTTAATAGTTTTTTGATATACCTTTTTGGAAAAAAAAACAAAAAAAAACCAAAAACCCCTGGGTTCTGAATTAAATGCTTCATCTGTGTCTGTGGGGTTCTTCTTTATTCAAAATACTGCTTTTGTTTCATTAGCTTTTATTATCCGGAAAATGAACATCACTGTTTTTTAACTGCCATGGATAAAAAAAAGATAAGACCTGTATTGCATAGTGGCTCTGATATAAAAAGGCAACAAATCCTATTTATATTCAGTTTTAAAATTGGCTTTCACATGTTCTACTAGTTTAATGGCTTTCTTTATTATAAACATTTACAATAATGATGATTAGAGATTTGACTGGAAATTTCTTTTGAAACTTAAATAAAGGATAAGGAAAATTATGATCTGATCATTTAGATTTTGCAAAAAGGACCTGCTTATGTAGTTTGGGCATTTCTCTGAATAGTAAAAGTTTTATTTCAGTCTCTTACTCATTCTGTTTCTATGTTAATTATCTAATTAAAAACTTAGAGTTTTGTCTACTATATATAAAAAAAACTAATCCAATATCTTTTTACAGCTGGGATCTCTGAAATAGATAATGCAATCAGAAATTTTATCATGGGAATTACGGGAGGATAAGCCACTTAAATAAAAATTTAAAAATCAGTGGAATGAAATAACCATTTCAGGAATTTCAGGAATGAAATAACCATTCTGAAGGTACAATTAATATGATCTATTTTAGAGATCTATTTGTAAATACGACAAACTACATTCTAGAAGAGCAATCCCTCAGATAAAGACACTGAGGCTCAGAGAGATGAATCCTAGCAGCAGGGTCTATCTCCAACAGATGTTTGGTGACAGTCACTGTAAAACATTAGTCTAAATACATTAAGAAGTAACTGTTAAGCACATTTAGCTTTATTCGACAAAAATGCTAATTTGATTTGGTCTGAAGTTCTAAAACAACTGCTGTGCTCAGCACTAAGCACAATTACCATTTTGAGTGTTAAGTTCCATAATTATCTTGAGCTAACAAGTAGCACGAGATGGTGTCAATTTGGTTTTTTGGTTTTATTTGTTAGAAAATGCTCTAATTAGGGCAGGAAAATAGAATAGGGGAGATGTTTTGGATTAACGATTTACTCAGATCTCAGATACAACATAACCATTTTGAAATCATAGACATATAGTTTTTATAGAGAACCACGATTATTTAATTAAAGATGAACACAAGAAGGTAAAAAATCTATCAATTTTATGCGTCTTTAAATAGCAAGTACTAATTCTATTTTAATTGCATTTGTATAATTTATTGTTTTCAGTTCTCCAAAATCAGTGTTCCTAACCAGTCTGATGGGGCTTTTTTGTTGTTTTTTTTTTGTCTATTTTATTGCTTGGTTGGTATTTTTTTCGTGTGTGTGTTGGTTGGTTGGTTGGTTTGTTTTAACAAGGCAAAGGGAATTTTACCAGGTTTAGTGATCATTTTAGCAGTAAAATAGTTTTCTCTTTTGGTTCCTCTTGAGGAAAGCCCCACACTAGTCCTCTCTTTGCACCTTTCAAATCTCACTGGAAAAATTTAAAAAAAAAAGAATCCAACATTGTAGAGATGATAGAGATACTGCAGTTTTCTTCCATAGATTCATTTATTGACACAAAACTCATTAGAAAGAAGGAATGTTCCTGATTCATTGTATCTTGAGTTCTGTAAATCAGATACAGTTACTGATTGTCTCCTAATTTTTTTTTCCCTCAGAGGAGTTGATTGTATTTGCTGAAAGAATTTTGCCCACAAAAGATGTTAGCAGACAGCAGTTTCCCTTGTTGACCTGTGACAAGCCTGGAGCCTGCAAGGAGCTCTGGGCTCCTAAAGAGACCAAATGTGCTCCTCTCTGAATTCTGCACCTCTGTGGAGGTAGTGGGTCTACCCCTCTTCGTTTCACTGCAGTTCATCAAGAATCATCGCAGACAGAGTTAAAATCTGTTATGATTTGAGGGGAAAATCACAACAGAAAACACAAGTAGATCATATTAAAATAAAACACATAGAATTTGTAACTTCCTCCTTTTTTTATCCCTAATATTTATCCCTAATATTTATCCTTAATATCCCTTATAGATCCCTAATATCCCTAATATTTGTCATCACTGAAAGTTCAATCTATCTCAGATCAGAAATATATAAACATATGTATATATTTAAAATATATATATATATATAACTTTAGAATAAGGCCTTAGGAGAGGCATGGAAATAATATCAACAGTACAGGAAAGGCCACTCTAGTAATTCAGTGCTTCAGGGCTCAAACCCTACTAATATTTAGACTTTTAATTCACTGTTGGTTATTTGAAGGAAGACAAGGATCGTCCACCATCTGGGAAGGTGGAAGATAATGAACTCTGGGAGCTCCTAGAGGAACAAAAATGACACTGGGGAGTAAGGGACAAAGGTGACGTGGGAACTTGTCAGAGAGCATAAAATAAAATAATTCTAATGTTCCATGCCATGGACCTGCTTGGAAGCACAGACTTCGAAAGTTTGGGGAGTGGGCAACCCCCAAGGAAATCTGGCATATATCTGTCAAAACAAGAGTGAGGAAAAGCATAAATTTCATTCTTTAGATTTTTCTAGTAAAGAGTAGCAAGGGACAGAAGTATCCTTGAGCTCTGAGGTGTTCCCAGGCTGTTAAGTTCCTTCTTTTGATTTTAGCCTAACAGTTGGCCCAAAGAGACAGAAGCCAACCTGCTCACTTCTTAGAATGGCCAAGCTGCCTTTGGATAAACTCCACATTCAGCTGAGTCCAGCACTCTTCATGAACACTCATTCCCAGCATTATAAAACCTTGGGATTCACAACCAGCCTTCAACTCATATAGAGCACACCCAGCCATACAAGAACAGACAGAAAGATGTATCCAAGGCATCTGAGCTCTCCAGCTCCCTCCAGCAAAAATGAGCAATGAAGAATTCGGCTTGCATTCATGCTATGGCACTACTGACTTCTGTCTCCTGCAGCAAAACTCTGGAATGAACTGGACTTGCTTTCATGCTGAAGTGCTAACTTGTTGATAGAATCACAGCTATATTTAAAACTCTTTTCCTGAGGCAGCTTTTCTTTATTGTTGACAGTAAAATGGATGTGCTATGAAAAGAGATTTTTGTTTTCAAACAATTGGGAAATAATACAAGGACCACAAAACAGATTCAATATTCTTTAGACTTCTTTAAAATGAGCAAAACTAAAAATATGCAATTGATGCTCAGAGCAATTTTAAAAATACTGAAAGTCCTGGCATTGGAGGCAATGTCTTTTTCCCACAAAACAATAGATTTTTTTCATGTTCTCATGGCAAAATGTGCAGTGTCCACTCTGTTCTGCTCAAAACAGAGGCTAAAACACTTTTCAAATCAGAGTTTTTTCCAGAGAAAGCAACAATTTTTCTTTAAACAATATTAATTTAGAAAATGTCTTTGTGATCATTATTATTTGCATACTGAGCTGCAAATTAACTATGCAGGGAGCAGGTCAGAGAAAAGGATTCTTCTCTTCCACTGAGTGCTTGTTAGTACGAAGAAAATGAAGTCAGACTCTTCTCATAGCTCAGCAGTCAGAAATAGGAAATAGATAACATTCACAAGCTGAAGTACAGGAAATTCCAACTTAATAAAGGGAAAATAAAAAGCAAGCTAAACCAACAAAAACACACAAAATAAAGTTTTGGTTCAAAACCCTACACAAAAGCTCTGTTCAGCCTCATCTAATGTGGAAGTTAACCCTGTGAGTGTGAGGTTGGGCTGGAATGCTCCAGCAGTCCTTTGATAAAATGATTCACAGAGCAGTTTACAATTGCTTCACAAAAGCATACTTTAAACCAGTATTATTGATGCAAAATGCCATTTTTCCTTTCCCTGAACCTCATCTTACCCTTCATGGTTGACGTAAGGCGTGTGCTGATTCAGGTTAGGTGACTAACCCAAAATCAATACAATGGGGTGGGGCAGGGATGGGGTGAGGTTACAGTGAGTAGGATCATTTGTGCCAATGAGCTCACTAGGCAGCTGTACAAACATTGTGGCTACAGGAGATAAAGTCAGGGACACTGTGTGGGAAACAATAAGCAGAAGCA